>BSBK01000362.1:0-1200000 GCA_027943335.1 Chamaecyparis obtusa
GATTATGTAAGAGAAAAAATGTAGTAGATATAGGATTCTTAGTAAAGTTATGGAAACCTACAAGAATGATATAACCTTATGATTGATAAGAACTTTTTCTATATGGAAGTAGTGGTTCCTAGAACATATTGGGTTCACAGGTTTCCCTACGAGCTTTCTAGAGTAGCTTGGGACTAAATAAATAAATGTGTTAGTACAGAAACTAGTTGATCTAAAGTAGATGGATTTGGTACTTATGAAGAGATTGTTGATAATTAAAGAAAAAGAGGTTCACACTATGAAGACCAGAGTGAGAATGGAGGAAATCCTTTCTAAATTCCCTACGTATAGAAGATCAATAAGGAATATTTGATGCTCCCAGTGTTTCTCACCCTAGAATAATAAGAAGTAGAAAATAACCACTTGAGGCCTCTTAGAAGTTTAGACAAAGCCTAAACACATTAATATCAATGAGCAAGAAGAGGAGGACAAGAATCCTAAGAAAGCAATTATAAAGAAGAGTAAAGGAGGATCCACATAGATTAAAGAATCTCATTTGGAATCAAAAAGAGAAAAAGAATCCTTGGAAAATTATGAAATGTCTTGATTCATCAAAGTAGCATAAATAAATTTGTTGAGGTATACTTGTTGTTATCATATAACTAGGAAAATATTGAATAAGTCATTATTATGTATATGTTAGAACAATTTTTTCTTTGGAAGATATCATAGAAGATCTCTTAGATCATCTTGTGGAGGTTACAGCTAAAAGGAGTGTTGAGGTAGTCAAAATTAAAAAAGAAAATAAGAATGGATTTCTTTGATGAATTCATATTGTCTAAGTGGGATGCAGATGTACTAATAATAAGACTATCTCAGAATGTAAACAAAAATAAAATAGTAAATATTTTAAAGAAAGAAACTCATGCAACAAAACAACAGATGTTGAGAGAAGCCAATGAATTATCTAATTAGATTATCAATGTGCATAATTTTTGTGAGAAGTATAGGGATGGGGCAAATAGGTAAACCCACACCTCCCTTTCCACCATAACACATTGCTAGTTATTGCTTATGGATATGATTATGTGTGAATTTTTTGCATGAATATTTTAGATCACACTCCATGACCCATCATCTTTTATTCTCCTCATGCTCTCTTTCATCTTGATGATGGATCACAAAGTGTGATCTGAAATGTTGATGCAAAAAATTCACACATAATCATATTTAGAAGCAATAACTAGCAATTCATGGATTGTGGGAAATCGATTAGCATTAAACCATAGCACATTTTAGAAGGAAGATGCCCCACTAGGATCAAGAGGAGACTCAAGTGCTAAGTGGGACAATGATCATTGGCTAAATATGTAATGATGGAAATGTAAACAATGGTAAAATGTAATGAAAATGATAAATTACACAAGTACTAAAAAACTAGAAATAATAGATTGATACAAACTGGCAAAAAGTTGAAATGTATAGAAACAAAAACCAGAATGTAGATATGATTGTGTGTGATAAAAATGTGATGCTTTAGACCTACAATCACACACTTCAATAAACCATTACATCAAATATTCCTAATCTAGTAAGAACATGAAATAAACAAATAAATGTTTGAAAGTGACTTATTGCTTCCTATTTGAAGCGAGTTTAGTTCTAGATTGTGCTCATCAGATTGAGACAATAGAGCTAGTGACTAGACAACCTCAAAATGGAAGATTCACAAGATGATCCCAATCTTCTTTGAGCTGCAAGATGAAGTGTGAAGTAAACTAGGAGGATTGTAAATCTATGAAATGAAAGATTAAACTAAGAATGATAATGCAAAGTAAGCTATAGAAATGAACTAGGTTAAGAAAATGCAATAGTAATCTATGATGCAATGCAATATTAACAACTATAAAATGAAATAACTAAGATAGAATGGATGCAAATCAACTAGTATTCTAGAATGAAAATGTAAGAAACTATGTTATGATAAACAATGTAAGAAAGTAAACTAGAATGCCAAAAAAGTCTCTAGAATGCCAAAAAGTGCTCTAGAATGCAAGTATTATTGAATTCTTGATTATGGATCTTTTGTTCAATGGAGAGAAGAGATTTTAAAGAATTTGCCTCTACAAGAAGGGTTAAGATTAAGTGGCAAAGAATATGTGATTAAGATTAAGAGGCAAAAGGAGAATGAAGGAGATGTAAGGTTAGGTATAAATGAGTGGTGAGGATTAAGAGGCAAAAGAAATGTTAGGTAGAATAAGATAAAATAGCAATTTTGAAAGCACAAATCCCCTTTAATTGCTAATTAATTAGGATTAAGTATGTGCACACATGTGAATGTGTTCTTTTAATAAAAACATAGAAACTTTATATTAAAAGCAATATTATAGCAATTAAATAATATGCAAGCTCTAGAAATTAGACATATATAGTATAAGCTTGATATAATTTTTTTTATTTTTTTATTTAACTATGCAAAGGGGGATTTTAGGGTTACTCTGCACAATTATGTCTAGTAAATTTTGTCATAGGGATTTAGATTTGAAATTGGGCAAATTAATTGAGATCAAGGGCTTAGGTTTTACTAGACCAAATTTTGGTGATTACATTTGCCCCTCTTTGAATCGGTGTGCAAGCTAGCACATTGATTCAAAGAATAAACTGAAAGCTAGATCAGGAAACCACTTAGTGTAAAGTGATGAAGCTATTTATAGGGATTGATTAAGATAGCAGATATCAACTCTGAACTTAACTGAGTGAAGATTGATGAGCAAGACCAGAGTGACCAGTTTGATATGGTGTGATGAAACTAACACTTGATCAAGAGATATATGACAACTAACCTGTTTAATGAGATGCGATGAAACTTATCAAAGTCAAAGATAGATTGAGCCAAGAGGCCAATAGAGAAGTATTCTCAGATTGGTATGCCGTGAGAGATATCTATATTATATGTCTGAGTGAACTGATGTGAAGCAATGAGAACACTCTTCTAGAAAGGATTTAGATAATCTCAACTTGATATGGTTCTTGATGCTGAGATGCCCTGAGTGATGATGTTTTAGTCACTGATTAAATTAATCGATAAAGATTTGGTTCAATTGCTAGATTTGCAGATTAGGAGATTTGATTGATCAAGAAGATTTTGTATATTGTCATGCCCCTTGCGCTCAAAATCGGAATGATGCAAAGAGGGGTGGAAAAGAGGTGAAATGAGATGCAAAAGAATGAGGTCAACATGAAAATATTTTGGGATGTCTGATATAGTGATTGGAATCAATTTTGGGTGTCCTATTGACTAGTTTTTTTCCAAGTTTGACTAGAGTTGACCAGGGTTGATTGGACTTGATCAAGATGAAGGAGGATTGGAATATGATGATTTAGGATTAAGATGTGTATGCAGGTTGCATTTGTCTTAGAAGCTTCAAATCTACTATTTGAGGCATGGATTAGCTTTGGATTATGATTTCAGGCCCAAAAATGGATTCAGGATGTCAAAATCAGATGATGCTTATGAGAGTTTAGCACTTGGTGCCCCTAGTAGGGAATTGATCTTGTGATGGAAGATATGTGAAGGATAAAAATAGTGGACTACTTTAGTAGGAGGATGGAAGGGATATGATCAAAGGATCCAAGATGCAACCCTATAATGAAATGCAAGGGACATGGTTTGTCTAGTCACTAGCCCATAGGATATTATGTCATTTTAATCATTATTTGAGCGGTGTTGGAACATTGGGGTCAATATAATCTTCACAAATCTAAGAAGAACCACACAAATATGAATATGGACCTTATCAAATAGAATGTAGTAAACAAACATAAGCATCTACACATAGAGGCTAAAATGACTAGCATAATGTTTCCAAGTTAATGTAGAAGGATCGCACCAGTACCGAGACATAAACGTTAGGGTAACCATGAGTGATTTCTCGCATACACACAGATAAACATAAATTAAAGGAAAAAAGAAAATGTTATGCCCCTAGTCATACGTCTCTATTCCAGTGACATCCTTGAGAGTCATGGGCACAAAAAAGCAAAAACTAATGATAACAAACAACACACAAAGAAAATAAGTTTAGCATATCTCAGCAAGTTTCATGTTTTGGATCATGTGTCTGTGGAGTGTTAAGAAATGCTAGTGCACTTGTATGCAAGTGTCTTAGATAGCACAATATCTGATATGTGTTAAAAAAATATAGTTGACGTCTAAGAGAAGTGTTGATAAACACTATGATTGGTGTCAGTGATGATTGGTTCCCAAGAAGGACATATGACTGACTCAAGTTAACTCAAAGAAGAAAGGCTAAATGATGGTAACTTAGCTCAGATATGAAGCGATTAAAGATGCCCCTTAGTGGAAAGCAAGGACCAAAGACAAAGATCAAGACTCCAATCTAGGGTGACACAAGGGAAAGAGAATGAAGAGATAGGATAAGCATGTGAAGAGAGATGGAGGCAAGAGCCAATACAATGAATTGATATATAGAGCACAAGTTACAAGTAGCACTTGTTTCCAAGTTTTCACCACTTGGCATTATTGCATATTTTTGATATCATGGTGCCTATTTCTAGGTTTTCACTAATGCACAATCATTTTTTTTTGGTGTTATCAAGGTGCCTATTGCTAGGTTTTCACTAGGATAACCATTTTTTTTAGGACTTTTTACTATTTTTAGGATTTTTTTCAGGATCATAAGCTATTGTACAAAATGCAAAATGTCTACCTGTAGAACCATTTTAGGTGGAGAGCATTGATAGGTCTTTGAGAACATCACCTTCTAGAGTAGCCAGCTAATAAGCTCTAGAAATAAATACTACAATAATGACAAAGGGACTAGCTAGTTAGGTTCAAATTTTCCCTTTTGTTATTGTTAAAGTTTTAGGTGACTCTAAAACACCCCCAGGATTGAATGCAAGACCAAGATAACTTCCACAAGAGATTGGAAAGATAATTTCATTAAGATGCAATAATGATATTATTGATAATGGACATGATCAAAGTGTACATAATAGGCCTCCTTATATAGGAAAGGTGATAAGAGACAATGATAAGAAGATGATAAGCTATCACCTATGCAAGGTGTAATCACGTGTCTACCAAATGTGGGTAATGCTCCATTATGCAATAAAATATGTGCCATGGGATGAGGATGATAATGTGATATGTGCACTAAAGGTGGATCTCACACCTAAAGTGGAATTTCTCCTACACCATGTGCTTAATTAAGGTGCAAACTCCTAGGTGTCTCAATGAAAAACTATGATGCAATGCATTATCCTAAGTAAGATTAAGTTAAGTTTAATTAGGAATATTTAATTACACCAACAATTCTCTATGTATTTGATTTTTTGGGTTCTCTCTTAGAACAAGATCACTGACCTAAAATTCATGATGGAAAACCTTTTTGTTGCAACCTTTAGACATTATCTTTTGATAGACCCTTAGATGGTCAAATGATGCCTTTCTATGCTCATCAAGTAATTCCAGCTCTTGAAGTTGGGAGGTTCTATAATCTTCATATGTGATGAGTCCATGTGGGAACACCATCAGTGAAGGTATTTTAAATTCTATTGGTAATACTACTTCAAAACCATAAACCAATGAGAAAGGTGTAGTTTTTTTAGGTGTTTTGATGCTTGTTTGATAAGCCCATAAAGATGGATTCAATTGTAAGTGCCAATCCCTCCCTGATTTGCTAACTATTTGGTGCATGATCTTAATGATTATTTTGTTTGAATCTTTTGCCTATCTATTCCCATGAGGATAGTAAATATAGGAGGAATGATGTGTGATGTGAAACTTAGCACATAGCTCATCAATATTATTATTCTTGAACTATTCTCCATTGTCTGTGATAATTGAGGAGGGTATTTCATACTTGCAGATTATGTAGTTGAGAATGAACATGGTCACCTGCTTTCCTGTTTCCTTAATAAGAGGTAAAAATTCAACCCATTTAGTAAATTATTCAGTTGTTGTAATTATTAAATTGTGTCCATTAGAGGATGAAGGATATATCTGACCCACAAGATCAAAATCCCATTACTGGAATGGCCAATGAGTAATAAAAGGCAACAGGTCCCGAACAAGAGTGTGAATCAAGTTTTTGTAGAATTGACACTTCTGATAGGTTTTAGAAAAGTGGACAACATCTTTTCCATGGTAGGCCAATAATATCATGCTCTCAATATTTTCTTAGCCAAGGAGAGACCATTCGAATGAGATCCAAAAACACCCTCATGGACTTCTCTTAATTCTTTTTCAGATTCCTCACGCTCTAGACACCTAAGGAGGGTACAATATAGACTCCTCTTAAACAAGTCATTAGCGATAAGCAGATACTAGGATGCACTTATTATAAGGTGTATTGTCAGAAAATAGAAGCACTTCCATTTAGGACTAGTTTAGCTCTCTAAGTAAGTGGTCTGGGGTCATGTCAAATGCCTTGAATGGGTCTTTGACTAGGATTTGGCTTTTTCCCCCTATTCTTCTTCTATTTCTACCTATTTACAACCTACCTCTGGCACTTGGTCCTTAGAAATTGAGATTCTTGACCTCAAGGTCAAGGTCGACCTCGACCTTGCCCTAGGTCTAGATTTCAAGTTCCAGAGGTTTCAGGATGTCAGGCTTCAGAAAGTTTATTTTCCCACTTTCGGGTCGGCTGTTGAATTTCAAAATGGTAAACTCTTAAATTATATTTAATCTAGGTCCATTTCTAGGGGTTAAGGTTTAAATGGGAATTTAATTCTCCTATGTCGACCTCTCTAGAAGTTTGTGCCCTAGACTAGTATAAAAGGAAGCCTTCCTCTCTCATTTCAATCCATTTCTCAAGTGCAATCAAGTACACATCTTTACATCCACAATCAAGCATCTTTTGCAATCTATCATATCTCAAGCAAAATCAAGCAAGCAAGAAGGAGAAGGAAAAAAATTCAAGCATTCAAGATCCAATTCATCAAGGAGATCCATTGGTAGCCATTGAAGGATTCAATCTCTTTGGAGCCTCTTGTTGAAGATTTCTCCATCCATTTCCATTCAAGCTTCTTCCTATTCCAAGATCCATTCAATATTGGTGTTGAAGATCTAAAGACAATTTATTTGAGACATCCTACAAACAATTCTACATTTATTTGGAGCATCCACACTTGTGGATTCAAGGATTCAAATCCTCCACAAGGATTTCAACATAGGTAAGGTGAATTGTTCATTTACTTTGTTTATTTGCTGCAATTTCAATTACATTTCAAGGTTTATTCCAAACCGGGGTTTGACCAAGGCAAACCACTCATCCAAACAACAAAACCATTTTTCTTGCAAGTATAGGTGCAACAAGACAACAAATTGTAGTTTAGATCTAAGTACCCTTTTCAGTGAACTTCTAGGATCCATGAACAAAATTTCTGTTGGAATAGTGTAGGTCAAGGTCAACTTTTAAGGGTAAGATCTTACCCCTATTTTGGGTCAAGGTCAACCTCTCTCAGAAAAGTATAAGGTTTCTAGGTTTTTTCTGTTTTTGTGTTTCTAGGCCAGATTCAATTGCAGAAATTCCTGAAACTGAATACAAACACCAGAAAATAGTATTTTCCAAATTTGTCATATTTTGAAGTTAGTACTTATCTTCAATTCAATTAATATTTATGTATTTCCTTTCCATAATAGAATATAGGTTTTTCTCCTTTCTTCATATTCTTTATCGATTGATTCATTTGTGCATTAACCATTTTCTTTGGTTGAAAAATTTGGATCTTTCCTTTGGGAATTTGAGGTTAAGAAGAAGATCCTACCTTTCCCACACTAACACTTCCCTTTTTTATATCTTACACACATCATTTTCTATATATTACATTTTTGTGAACCTACAATAGACAACTCTTTATTTTATGGTGTTAGATCTTGTATTTACATTTCATATAAAGTACAAAAACATTTATGTGTTTATGCTTTGTGTTTTCCTAGTTTAGTTCATTTTGCATTTGCATTTGCATATGAGCTTTACTACCTCTAGTCCTACTTATACTATTCTGGTTAGATGAAGTCATTGACTTATGGGTGCCTTTGATCCTAAGTCTTCCTCTCCTTTTCTTAGGATTCCAGATAACAATTTGATTATTCATTATTCTAATCCTACTATAGAGCATAAATCTTCTCACGCATCTCATGATGAGGATGATGCTTTAAGAATTCCTCCTGAACAAGTCCAAAAAAATTTCAAGTGAACTTGATAAAATAGGAAATTGGCTTACTCAAGAGAACCATCATCAAGATTTTATTGAAGCTATAGATGCTCTTAAGAAAGTCCTTCATGATAGTGATCGAGGTGTTAATCTCTTGCGTGGTATTACTCATCTTGTGCATTCAAATGTTAAATCTTTAGCTCAAGAAGCTCAAGATTTAGGATTCACTCCTCCTGTTACTAATGTGGAAGATTCTTCCATTCCTTTACCTAGCATTCCTACTTATACTCCTCCTTTGGTGACTACGTCAGTTCCCTCTCTTCCTATGAGTGTTCCTCCTATGTCCCTCCCTACTTCAAAACCTTCTTATCATAATCTTCCTTTTATCTATTCCAATCCTCTTCCAAATATGGTTCCAAGTGTTCCTCCAGTTGTGTCTTCCATTCCTACCACTTCATACACTTTACCCAATGTTTCTAGTGTGTCTATACCTCCTATTTCATATAATGATTCAACAATTATCTGTTTGGCTCAAACTATGTCCTCTTTACAACAACAACAACTTGCTTCTTTAACTCAATCCAAGTTTACCATTCCTACATGTGACATGGGAAGTCCTTTATCCCTAGACATCATTCGTGCTCCTATTCCTCAACAAGCTAATATGCCTCATCTTGAGAATTACAATGGTAAGGGAGACCATGTTACTCATGTTAAAACATTTCAAATCCTTTGTAGTGACTATACTCATGACCATAGGATTTTAGCCAAGTTGTTTGCTAGATCTTTTTATGATAAGGCCTTGCAATGGTATTGTTCCTTGCCTCCTTATTCTATTGATTCTTTTCCAAAACTTGCCAATGCCTTTATTCAACAATTTGAAAATAACATTGGTCTGAAAGTGTCCTTAACTGATTTAATGCATTGTAAACAAAATACTAAAGAAAACTTAACTGAATTTATTGGTAGATTTAAGCATTTATATGCTCAAATTTCTTATCTTGTTCCTGATATTGATATTCAACATATGTTTATTTCAAATTTACAAAAGGATATTAGAGATAAGATTCTACTTATTGAATTTACCTCTTTTTAACAACTTTGTGCAGTGCTTCATCCTTATCAATTACAAGTGAGTCAATTTGAGAGCAACACTCCAATGGCTCTTGTTCTATTTGATAAGAGTGATGTTGCTCCTAATCCAAACAAGTTTCAAAAACCTAACAACTATGTCAAGATAAATAAACAAGCGAATGCAATTACTGATCAAGTTGTTATTACATCCAATAATGCTACTTTTGCATCCACTGCTTTTCGTATGAATCGTACGTTTACTCCTCTTTTTGAATCTTTGCATTCTATTATGAAAAAAATGTTGACTGCTAATATGATTACTCTACCTCCTATTCGACCTCTTTTACCTAATACGGTGGCATCTAAATCCTTTGATTCTAAATCTTTTTGTCAATACCATTGTCAGAATGGCCATGATACTGAGAAGTGTTATTCTTTAAAGCATAAGGTTCAAGACTTAATTGATTCTAATGCCTTATCTGTTGATAAATTTGATGGTAGTGGGAACAAATCTGTCTCTCCTCCTAATCAAAATCTCCAAATCTATATGAATCCTTTTCCTACACATGATACTAATACCATTGTTCAGCCATCTTCTGTGGATATTGCTTATGATTCAAATATGGAAGATCTTAATCACATTGTTAACCATGTGGAGCATGTTGTGTTGTCTCAATCTGTATCTCCACCTTAGCTTCAATCTCAACCTCAACTTCAAGTTCAAACTCAACCTAAGCCTAAACTAAAATCTCAACCTAAACCTCAAAAACAACCTAAGAATGAAAGACCTCGGGAACTCTTGATTACCTTTGATGGTTTTGAGACTATTAAAGCTCCTAATGGTCCCCTCTACATTTATGCTAGGATTTTTTAGATACCTATGCACGACTTTCTTGTTGATCCTACATCCTTAGTCAATGTTATTACTGAAGAAAATCTTTTTATGAAAAACTTACAATGTGATTCTTATGATACATCAAATGTGTGGATTCAAACTTGTAATGGTTTTCTTTATCCATCATTTGGTTCTATTAACTTGTCTGTTGAACTTTGTGGAAAATTTGTGGATACTACCTTTATTGTTGTTCCTACTTTTGATCAGTTTCAAGTTAAGTTTGGTTTGCCTTGGTTGAATGCCATGCATGTCGTTGCTTCTCCTATCCATAAGTGTCTTAAATTCATTCACGATGAAGAAGTGAAGATGATTAATCATAGTTTATATCAACCTTCTAGGCCCAAGGATTGTGCTACACTTGACTTCTTTTGGCCTTCATTACCTAATTCTTGTCCTTCTCGACTTGATAACCTTTTTCAATCATATCAAGCCTATAAGCATCACAAGATTCTTGAGTTAATCATCCCGCAAATGGATCTTAACCATGGTCTCTTGCCTACGCCTTCCATACCTCCTTTATCCATAGCTTCTAGTTCTATTAATCAAGCTCCTAGTGTTTCTTTTCAGTCTACTAAGAACTCTACTGATCCTCCTATAGAACCTGTGAAGGAACCGGTTGTTGTCCCTCCTAGTTCTCAACATATTTCAAACAAGACAAAATGTAACCAATCTGCTAATGAACATCATAAGAAGCATCGAGCTCAAGCTAAGGCCCATGCCTTTGTTACTCAAAGTTATTTATCTTCTTTTGACCAGCCTATGCATGATGTGTTAGAAGAAGTTAATACTAATAACGATGTTAAAATGCATATTTATGATGATTTTATTCATATCTTAGATCTTATTTTGATTAATCTGGATAAAGAAGATACTCTTGATGATACTAATGATGTTAATGATGAATATGAAACTATTGACATTTACATTGATTTACCAAATATGCTTTCATCACAATTGATAATTACACCTAGTATTGAACATTATGATTCTCAAGAGGATCCTTGTTTGGAACTAGCTATCATTCCTACTATATTGGATATAGTCCCTCTTGTGAGTTTCCCACCTTCCAAAAATGATATAGAACGAGATGGGGAGAGTAGGTGATGTGCTTGATTGGCTTGTCCTTCATGGTATCTTTTTGTGTGTTTGCATGTTGTACTATGCTTCTCCCATAATTTGTTTGCTAAATGTTTGTTAGATTCTTTCATATGACCCTTGTTACTTTGTTGGTGCAAGGTGATAAAGGAATCAAACTTGTTGTACAATTCCTCTATATGTATATGTACTCTTTTATATGTTGTTTTCATGTTATGGTGTGCCTGTGCTATTATTCATAAATGTTTCCTTGTGTAGTCCACTTAGATTTGCAACTTGGTAGCACTAAATATTTTTGGTCTCCATGTCATGGTTCGAAAAGACTCTTCTTTGTAACTCATGTGTTTTTTCCTCCATTGTGATTGTAGTTCTACTTTCTTTGGGGAATGATGTCAATTAGTTTGCAATAATATCATATATATATTATCTTATGATCATACTGACCCCACGGCAGGTAGATCCCTTTTGTGTTCTCTTTATGTTTATGTGGTATTTCCCTTGATTTGTCTTCGCTTGGGGGCATCTTGTAGTGGAAACATAATCAGTGGAGTTGTTTATGTTTCCATTCAAGACATTGCTCCTGTTAAAGTGTTAGCAATGACTTTAATGTGGGGGCATACACTTTGCTCACCTGTTGCACACATGCACTTTCAATACATATATTTTTCAAGGCACTTTTTGTCCCTTTATGGATTAGTGACTAATCCTTAAAGCATGGATTTTTATCTTATAGGATCTCTTGATCCCTCCAGTTTCAAATTTTCAAAAATTTTGATCCTTTAAGGTCAGAGGTGTCCTTAAGACGGGATCTCTTTTGTTTTTAGCTTTGCTCTTTTGGAATAGAATATTCCTAAGGGTGAATCCTTGATGGGTTGACTAGTGAGTAGCCACATTCACTGGGCGGTTCAATTCCATCTTTCCAATTGTGTTGTTTCCTCGTGTGGTTCACAATGGGACATAAGTTCACATTGGGTGAGATAATCAAACCCTCTTCTCTCTCTTTTTTAGAGATGTCTCTCTTATTTTAATCTTGGAGTTGATAAAGACTTGAGTCCCTGGGGGCTTGAGGATTCCTTTGTCCCTTTGATTTCAATAAGTTTGTCTTTTTCTTTGTGATCTCCTTTACCAAGAGTTTGCATCGAGTCTGTACTCTTGCTAAAGTGGGGGCTAAATGTATCATCAGAAAATGGAAGTACTTCCATTTAGGACTATTTTATCCCTCCGAGTAAGTGGTCTAGGGTCATGTCAAATACCTTGAATGGGTCTTTGACTGGGATTTGGCCTTTTCCCCCTATTATGCTTCTCTTTCCACCTATTTCCAACCTGTCTCTAGCACCTAGTCTTGAGAAATTAAGATTCTTGACCTCAGGGTCAAGGTTGACCTTCTAGGTCAAGGTTGACCTTGACCTTGACCTAGGTCAGAGTCGACCTCGAACCTGACCCTGGGTCTAGATTTCAAGTTTTGGAGGTTTCAGCATGTCGGGCTTCAGAAAGTTAATTTTCTCACTTCCAGGTCGGCTATTTTGGATTTCAGAATGGTAAACTCTTAAATTATATTTAATCTAGGTCCATTTCTAGGGGTTAAGGTTTAAATGGGAATTTAATTCTTCTATGTCGACCTCTCTATAATTTTGTGCCATAGACTAGTATAAAAGCAAGCATTCCTCTCTCATTTCAATCCATCTCTCAAGTGCAATCAAGTACACATCTTTACATCCACAATCAAGCATCTTTTGCAATCTATTATATCTCAAGCGAAATCAAGCAAGCAAGAAGGATAAGGAAAGCATTCAAGCATTCATTCATACTCAAGCATTCAAGCATTCAAGATCTAATTCATCAAGGAGATCCATTGGTAGCCATTGAAGGATTCAATCTCTTTGGAGCCCTCTTGTTGAAGATTTCTCCATCCATTTCCATTCAAGCTTCTTCCTATTCCAAGATCCATTCAAGATTGGTGTTGAAGATCTAAAGACAATTGATTTGAGACATCCTACATACATTTCTACATTCATTTGGATCATCCATACTTGTGGATTCAAGGATTCGAATCCTCCAAAAGGATTTCAACATAGGCAAGGTGAATTGTTCCATTTACTTTGTTTATTTGCTGCAATTTTAATTGCATGTCAAGGTTGATTCCAAACTAGGGTTTGACTAAGGCAAACCCTTCATCCAAACAACAAAACCCTTTTTCTTGCAGGTATAGGTGCGGGACAATGAATTGCAGTTCAGATCTGAGTACCCTTTTCGACAAACTTTCAAGATTCATGAACATAATTTTCATCGGAACAATGTAGGTCAAGGTCAACTTTTAGGGGTAAGATTGTGCCCCAGGGTAAGATCTTACCCCTGTTTTGGGTCAATGTTGACCTCTCTCAAAAAAGTAGAAGGTTTCTGGATTTTCTCTATTTTTGTGTTTCCAGGCCAGATCTGGTTGCAAAAATTCCTGAAACTGAATACAAACACCAAAAAATAGTATTTTCTAGATTTGTCATATTTTGAGGTTAGTACTTATCTTCAATTCAATTAAGATTTATGTATTTCCTTTCCATAACAGAATATAAGTTTTTCTCCTTTCTTCATATTCTTTATCGATTGATTCATTTGTGCATTAACCATTTTCTTTGGTTGATCAATTTGGATCTTTCCTTTGGGAATTTGAGGTTAAGAAGAAGATCCCACTTTTCCCACACTAACACTCCCCTTTTATATATCTTACACACATCATTTTATATGTATTACATATGGTTTCTCTTTTCATTTTTAGATAGGCCTTCAAGGTTGGTTTGGTTTTGAGGGTAGTTATATATTTAGGAGTAGTGTGAAGAGTCAGAGGCAATAAGGGTACATACAATTTGGGTCTTGGGTGAGTCATAAGTAGAGAATGGAAATTCTTCCACCAAAAAGTCATAAAAATGTCATGTGCCAAAGATATGTGTGATAAAAATGTGATGCTTTAGACCTGCAAATCACACACTTCAATAAACCATTACATCAAACATTCCTAATCTAGTAAGAACATGAAATAAACAAAGAAATGTTTAAAAGTGACTTATTGCTTCCTATTTGAAGTGAGTTTAGTTCTAGATTGTGCTCATCAAATTGATACAATAGAATCGGTGACTAGAGAACCTCAAAATGGAAGATTCACAAGATTATCCCAATCTTCTTTGAGTTGCAAGATGAAATGTAAAGTAAACTAGAAGGATTACAAAGCTATAAAATGCAAGATTAAACTAAGAATGATCTTGCAAAGTAAGCTATAGAAATGAACTAGATTAATAAAATGCAATAGTAATCTATGATGAAATGCAAGATTAACAACTATAACATGAAATAACTAAGCTAGAATGGATGCAAATAAACTAGTATTCTAGAATGAAAATGCAAGAAACTATGTTATGATAAACAATGCAAGAAAGTAAACTAGATTGCTAAGAATTATCAAGAATGCCAAAAGTGCTCTAGAATGAAAGTATGCTTGAATGCTTGATTATGGAGCCTTTTTTCAATGGAGAGAAGAGATTTTAAAGAATTTGCCTCTATAACAGAGGGTTAAAATTAAGTGGCAAAGAATGTGTGATTAAGATTAAGAGGCAAAAGGAGAATGAAGGAGATGCAAGGTTAGGTAGAAATGAGTGGTGAGGATTAAGAGGCAAAATAATTATAAGTAGAGATGTTAGGTAGAATAAGATAAAATAACAATTTTGAAAGCACAAATCCCCTTTAATTGTTAATTAACCAGGATTAAGTATGTGTACACATGTGAATGTGTTCTTTTAATAAAAATGTAGAAATTTTATATTAAAAGTAATATTATAGCAATTAAATAAATATGCAAGCTCTAGAAATTAGACCATAGCATAAGCTTGATATAATTTTTATTTTATTTTTTGATTTAATTATGCAAAGGGGATTTTCAGGATTACTTTGCATAATTATATCTAGTAAATTTTGTCATAGGGATTTAGATTTGAAATTAGGCAAATTGATTGAGATTAGAGGCTTAGGTTTTACTAGAATAAATTTTGGTGATTACAATGATGCATGGTTGAAATTTGGGAACATAATGAAGGGTATATAATGAGTTTGTCATTCTATACCTAGGTATAAAGAAAGTTTTGCATTCTGTACCTAGTGTTTTTGAGAATTTCTCAAGGATCTTCTGGCAATTTTTGATCTTTTCATATTTTGTCTGATAACTTCGTAACTTGTTCCTACACATAGAAAAATGGGGAAAAGACCTTGTCTAAAGGGGTTTTCCTTATTCAAAATCTTGTTTATGAAAAAAACTTGAGAATAAACTGAAGTTTAATAAAGGAAAGTATGTAAAAAGATAAATGTTTGATTCACATTGCATAAAACCTCATGTACGGATGTAGAAATTGCTCATACCCATGAAGGTTCTTGAATGTAATTGAAATAAAGCATTTGAATTTGGAATGCAATTTATAATCAAGGAATCCCTCACAAATTTATGGATCTATGAAAGTCACTCCTAGAGCTTGAATATAGATCTATGCTTGATAATCACTTGCAATGAAGGAAAGAGAATGTGAATGGAAGGAAGGATCTTCTTGCTTGATTGAGAATTCTATTACTTATCCATAATGGGAGATAAAATTCATTTAATTGGAGAATATTTTCTTTTAATTTAATGATTTTGAAGAATTTGGAGACATGGAGAAATTTATCTTGTATGTTTACCTTCAAATCTTGAATCCAATTGCTCAATTGATCTTGATTATTTGAAAACTTGACAATAAATGCTTGCACTTGATAATGGACCATAAAGCTATCAAAATTATGAAGGATAGGGGTTTTTTTATGCTCAATCTATCATTTTGGGATTCAAAATTAATCTAGGCTGACCACAAGATCAAATTTCCCTTTAGCACTCTAACATAGGGCCCTGGGCCAAATTTGGGCCACAATCCTCAAGGATAGAACACCAAACTCATTTTGTCCCAAGGTACAATCAAATTTGGAATTTTGTACCCCTGGAGAATGAGTCCAAATTTGAGTAGGATGTTGGCATAGGTGAAAATATGTGAGGGAAATAATAACAATTTGTTAGGACTGTGCATAATGGGCATTCAAACCTTGAAATCACCAAAATGGTGTCTAGTAGGTACTAATAAAGCATCTAGTTATGGGTACTAAATTTTTAGGATGGTACATCTTGCCCCAACTTTAGCAAGAGTATGAGATAAACTCATGCTCATAGTAAAGTCGATCAACGTATAAGAACAAACTTATCAAGGTTAAGGAGACAAAGAAACATCAAGCCCCCAACTGACTTAAGTACTCATAAAATACAAAACCAAGATAAAATAGGCATCATTGGAGAGAGAGAGAGAGAGAGAGAGAGAGAGAGAGAGAGAGAGAGAGAGAGAGAGAGAGAGAGAGAGAGAGAGAGAGAGAGGGTATTGTCTTACTATGGATCATGCAAAGAGAAAGTGCTGCAAAAGATGGCATTGAAAGTCTAGCAAGATGTGTTATGATAGTCAACCCATCAAAGAGGATTAGTCCTTAAGGAAATTATTGTATCCATTAAGGGATCCAAAAGGGTGATCAAGCCTAAGGAAAGCAGTGTCTCCAGAGGGATCAAAGAAAGGAAGATCAATCCTTAAGGAAAGTATTGTCTATGTTAAGAGATTTAGAAAAGGATGATTAGTCCTTAAGGAAAGCATTGTCTCCATTAAGGGATCCAACAAAAAGATGAACACAAGGAAATATTTGTCTCTTTATCCATCTGCAAGAGAGATTGCAATGAATTGTTGTGTATGTGTGTGTAAAATATGAAACAAGGAGCAGAGTGCATGCCCCCATGTTAAAGAAATTGAAAGTGCCTTAACAAGAGAAATGGATTTAATAGAGCATACATGCACCCACAAGAAGTGTTTCCACTATGAGATGCCCTAAGAAATGACATACCAAGGGAAAATTAAACATGTGACAAAGAAATATGAAGGGATCTATAATTATCTCAAGGATCAACCTAATCACCGAGATGGTATTGTTGTCATACCCTAGAGATAGTAGAATTGGAAGAAAAGCACATAAGATTCTTAAAGAAGATTCTTTTTGGGTCGGCATCACAGATACCAAAAAGAATATGTACCTATTATTTTGCATCATCCCCAATAAGAGAACACAAAGGCACATTTATGAGCAATGGCACATGGACAATATAATATGTAACAATATATAGAATAAATGAGACACAAATAGAGGAATTTCATAAAAAATCAATTCCTTTGTCACCTTGTGCCAATAAAGAAACAAGGGTTGTCTAAATAAATCTAAATAAAATATATATCACATCATGAGGGAAGTACATTACAACAAGCAAACACATAAAGAATCCACTGCACAAGAGGAGCTAGTCTAGCACATTGCTTGCCCCCCATCTTGGTCTATAGTGTTAGGGAAGGTGGGAAACATGCTAGAGGATCAACATACAACATGGTAGATAGAACAATAGCCTATTCAAAACAAGGACCATGTTGTGAATATGGATTACTTTGTTTGTCACTAGGGCTAATAGATAAATAATGTCAAAATATAGTTGGTAAATCATGATTAACATCAGTAAACTCATACATATAATCATAATCACTAACATGAATATCATCATTAGTTACATTAGGAAGAAAATCACCATCAAGAGTATCTTCTTCGTCTAAATTAATTGTAATAGAATCCAAGATAAGAATATAATTATCATGTTTGTTCAATTTCATCTTTTTTGAATTAACCTCCTCCTTTGGGTTATGTGTAGGTTGATCAAAGGCAATCAAAGCATCAATAGGTGTTTTAGGAGAAGAAAGGTTTTAGGAAGCACATTCATAGGCTCTACCACAAAGTTTATGATAGATATCATGATCACAATTGTTACACTTGGTGTTGTTAGAGATTTGGTTTGGTTTAGGATGAATAACATTGAGCCATTTTCTTCTTTAGGTGGAAGAATGGAAAGAACCTCACTAGGTTGAGAGATAGCATTGACTGAACATTTATAATATATAGGAGGCAAAACATAAGCATATATAGGAGGTGTAGGAAGAAGTTCAAGTCTAGGACAAGGAGATAGAATATCCTTGTAATTACTAAGCTCACAATTTTGTTGGATTTTGTATTTATGATACCATCAAAAGAGATTATCTTTGTAGGTTTAATTTGGTTGAGGCATAGAAGTCAAAAATAAGTCAATGTCAAAAGACTCTTGAGGTACTAAAGGCTAATAAAGACTATGATTAATAGTGACAATTTATATTTTATGGGGAAACTTCAAACACTGATGGATAGGAGAGGCTAAAAATTTCATGGAAGTAAGCCAAGGAAGACCAAGTTTAATTTGAAACTGATTGAAAGTAGGAATGACCACAAAGGTGACATTTAGAGTTTTACCAAAAACTTATATGGGAAATGTAATAGAACGATGGGTAGGATAAATGAAACCATTGCAAGTTTGGATCATCACATTAAATTTGTCATAGAAATCATGTTGCAATTGTCTAGTGTAAAGATATTCTTCAGTTATCACATTCACCATGCAAGTAGGGTCAATAAGGACACCATGAGAAAAACTATCATTAACCTTTGAAACAATGTAAAGAGGACCATCAGGTACTTTAATCATCTCACTAGGATCAAAGGTAATATAAATCTTAGGTTAAGACTTGGGTTTAGGTTTAGATTCAGTTTGATTAATAAGATTAATAACATTATTGGATTCAATACACTTATCATCATAGTTAAAAACATGAGTAGAAGAAGAAGGTAAAGACTAGGTAGATTCAATGACATTAGTCGAAAGAGATGACAACGGATTGGTATAGATTTGAAAGTTTTAATTGGGAGGTGCTACATATTTGTTTACTTAATCATTAACACCCTAAACATATATAGTATTAGAATTGATGAGGTCTTGAATAACATATTTTAAAGGGAAACACTTCTCAGTATCATGACCAGGTTAATGATGATATTGACAAAAAGCTTTGTGATCAAAGGATTTGGGAAAAGGTTTGGATGTGTCAATTGGTTTAATAGGAGGATTTAACACTTTATTATTAATCATCTTCAACTTCACATTATGCAAAGATTCAAAAAGCTATGTAAAATTACAAGAAGGTCTTAAAACATATACAAAAGGAGGCACACCTTTAGAAGCTATTGCCACTTGCTTGTGAACATTGTTTGATGAATTATTAATCTTAATGATGTTCTTGGGTTTTTGAAACTTGTTATAGGACTCGAATTTGACATTATTGTTATCAAGTATAGGAGCAATTGGAGTGGTGTTCTCAAATTGACTCACTTGAATTTGATAATTATGAAGCACTACACATAATTGAGAATAAAATTCATAAAGTAGAATCTTATCTCTGATGTATTTTATTAAATTAGAAATGAAAATTCATTGTACATCAATATTAGGCACAAGATAAGAAATCTGAGCATGAAAATTCTTAAATCTACCAATGAAGTCAATCACGTTTTCTTTAATACCTTGTTTACAATGCATTAAATTAGTCAAAAAAATCTTAGGACCAATATTGTTGGATGAAAGCATTATCAAGCTTTAGAAAGGAATCAATGGAATAAGGAGGCAAAGAACAATACCATTGAAAGGATTTATCTCAAAAGGTTCTAGTAAAAAAATTATCCATGAACCTATGATCATGAGATAAATCACTACAATGTTTGAAAGGTTTTGACATGGGTAAAATGATCACATTTACAATTATAAGTCTCTAGGTGAAGAATCTCCATGTATTGAGGAATAATAGCACATATGATATCAGAGAACAAAGGCCTAGAATTGTCACACCTATGAGTGTTGAGCTTAGATTGATTCATGCAAGCAATTTATTATTGCAAGGAAGACATGGTTTGAGCTAAGCTACAAATAGTAGAATTGATGGAAAGAGTAGTAGGAGATATGTGTGAAATGTTTGGACCATTATGAGAAATGGAGTAGTAGTGGAATATGAAAAATGAACACTATTGTAAGTGCGAATTGATGAAGGTAAGGAAGCACCCGAAATACTTGAAGGAATAGTGGAAATAATAGGACTAGGAATGCTAACATGTGTAGAGTTGATATTTTGAATGGAAGTAATGATAATGGGTGGAGCATTAGTGGACATACTAGGAATGGAGGTAGAAATAGGCACGAAGGTCTCAAAATAGTAGTAGGTGGAATGAAACCTAACTCTCGGACACAATATCTAATAAGATTGACATTGTTACCATGAGATAAGGGATACTATACAAAATATTAACACCATGTTCATCATTATGAATTATCTTCCGCAAACCCTCTACAATGGATATGGCCTTATGATTAGAGTTTTCTTGTCCTAATCATTGCTCAAAATTTTCAAAGTCATGGGATTTTTTATGAACTTAAATAGGAGGGACTCTTAAGGTCTCGTCTTCATCATGAGAAGAGTGGGAATTTTTTTTCTCAATAATAGTAGGAATATCATTAGTAAGAATGTTGATCTCACCAAGATTCTTAGGAAAAATAGAGGACTCAAGATCAAAGGAACCCATAATTCTATGACTTCTCCTAACTAGAATGAGATAAGTAGGACTCAAGGTAATATCACTGATGCAAAAGAGAATGAAAGAGACATAGTTCTAATGAAAATATAAATTTTGAAAGAGATGTGTAATTTAACTAAGAAAAATAGTCATTTTAATGAAAAGCATATCTAATCATCAAATATAAAGTTCTAATGTAAAGCATACAAAGTATATCTAGATACTAAAAAAAGGATCTAACTACCAAAATATAAAGTATGTAATAAGATTCAGGTTTACCAAAAAAATACGGTTTTGGTGAGAAGTAGAGGAATGGAGTAAACAAGTAAACTCACAACTCCCTTTTCACCGCAACACATTTTCGGAAGGAAGATGCCCTACTAGGCTCAAGGGGAGAGACAAGTGCTAGGTGGAACAATGATCCTTTACTAAATATGTAATGTGAATGATAAATTAGACAAGTTATTGAAAAATTGGAAATAATAGACTGAAACAAATTAATAGAAAGTTGAAATGTACATAAATGAAAATTGGAATGCAGATATGACCAGTGGCTAAAATTTGGAAACAAAATGTAGGACAAAACAAGTTTTCCATTTTGTACCTAGGTACATAGTGAGCTTGACATTTTGTACCTAGAGTTTTTGACTGAGTTTCTTAGGGATCTTTTGATGAATTTTTAATTTTGTGTATTTTGTTTAACAGCTCTGTAACATGTTCCTACTATCGTAGGGGGATCTATATGGGCTTAGAAAGAAAGATTAGTAGCACCAAATCATAAATGAAATAAGAATACTAGTAATCATTAAAGCCCTACAAACAATAGAAGAAAAGCATGGGGAGATAAATAACTAAAAATGAAACAACAATCAAAACACAACTACCAACATCCATCTTGATTCCTTCTATTGCTTCTCTACACTTTGTTGGGGGTTCAGATTGATGACACTTAGAAACAATTTCTACAACATATCGACTTAGAGATTTGAGAAAATAAGATTACTTGATTGCATAAATGAAGAAACAAAACCTGCATAAGTTAGATGCTTTCAAAATTGGGATCCTTCAAATTAGTTTGAAGGTAGGTATATATAGATTTTCAAAATTGAACGAATGATTGAGATTAATATGAGAAAATCAAAATTGATGGTTGAGATAATTAGAGACTGGTTGAATTTGGAAAACTTCTAGAGATAGCGAGATTTATTTCCATTTTGAACTTAAAAGCAAAGAGTTGATTTAGGAAAAAGAAGAGAAGAAAGGAATTAGAATATTTTTTTTGATTTCAAAGATAAGAGTTTCCAAAATACATTTTTGAGAAATTATTGATTTTTTATTTAGAAGGTTTTTGTAATTTGAAAATTTAAAATAATTCATAAATTTGATATTGAGAAAGATTTTGGATTTAAATTGAATTAAAAAATCAATTTTGGAGAAAGATGAAATTAATTACAAAAGAGATGAAATTAGATGAAATTGAAATTAAATTAATTTTTAGGAATTAATTTAATTAGAGGAGAGAATTAGTCAATTTAAATAATTAATAACAATTATTTAGATTGTAGGGACTATAGAAATGGAATTTAATTAAATGATAAAGACCACTTAATTAAAGATTGATTAATTAAATAATATTAATCATTTAATTAATATTAGGGAAATGATTAAATGATGAAAAGATTTATTTAATGAAGAATTAGAAGAATAAAGGTGATTAATTAAATAATTAAAGAAATATTTAATTAATAGAGGAATAATTAATAATTAGTGAATACTCGCAATCATGGGGCAATTTTGGATGTCTACATTTGTCCCTCTTTGATATAATGTGATTTTGATCATTGTGTCAAAGAATGTTTGATTCAAATCCTACTCCAACTTGCCCCAACAATAGCAGGTGGATTTGACGCCCCTTAAGAAATTGAGCAAAATTGTGCCAAATGAGCATCAATTTGTCAACAACATTGTGTATTTCTATACGATGATGATGTATGCAATGATGATATGATTCACTAGAACAAAAACAACAATATATGACTAAATAAACTACTAAAAATTGTAGATAAATGACTAAACTTAGTAACGTGACCATTAGTAGTTTATTGCTGGTCATTTATCTCACGACCAAATTTATGACTAAACTATTTTAGTCATTGATTTGGTCATTAGTTTAGTCATTGATTTAGTCATGCTAGTGATTGATTTAGTCATATATTTAGTCGTATTAGGGCATGTTGAAATCAAACCACCATCCTCTTTCTTGTAAAGAAAGTGCTCTTCCATTGAGCTAGTACCCTTTAAATTGTGGCATGATATAAAATGTAAATAATTTTGTGTTACAACATTTTAAGGGCAATCGGAAGAAATGTTTTCTATAAGGTAATTTTTTTAGGATTGTTACATCAAAGGTTTTTTGTGAAGTGAAATTGTTAGGATCAATTTAATGAAGAAGATGAAATAAAAGAAAAATTAAAAGTATCTTTTTTTCAGCCGATTCTACCTTGCTTTCAACCTTGGTCCTCTATTTTATAATACAATACTTGGTTACTTTGAGAATAATGACATGTGGCCATTAGGATTTTGGGTGTCTAGTGTAGCAGCCATAATCTCCACTATAGTACTTTTGTTTGGAACTCAAAGGTATAGGCATCACATCCCTAGAGGCAATCTATTACCTCATACTGGACAAGTGTTTGTAGCAGCAATCATAGTAGTTGATTACAAAAAATCATAATAGTGAAAAATTCCAAACAAAATAATAAAATTAACAAATGATCAACTTGCAAAGAAATTGATCCTCACTCTCCCAAGCTAATATCTACTTTACTATGAGAGCTTGTTAAAAATACATCCCTAAAATTATTCAACACATACCGTAAAGCATATGGCCATTATAAATTCTCCCAAATATGGCTTACAAAATAGGCCAACATTAAACATTTTAATAAAGCTTACAAGATTATGTATTACTTGCCTTATTTGCAATAATGTTGGACAACCAATCCAAGCCTTCATATAGGCCTTCACCAAAGCATAATAGAATGTAAAATTGGTATTCAAAGGTGTATTCTTGTTCACTTTAATTTTAAACGTATAATTTAATAAGTCTTGAGTCCCAAGTCAGATTAGCCTTGTTGAGTCCTATGAGTCCAACTCCTAGAGCTATGGTCTCTTTAAATCATAATTTTGTTTTTCAACATATAGAGTTGACATTGTTTCAATGCTTTTGTGCAACAACCAAATTTTACATTTTATTTACATGAATAATTTTGGACACAACATAATTCCTACTCTAGCTCCCTTAGTCAGGTTTCACAATGAATCATTGTGAGATTTAAAATGTTTAACTTAAAGTTTTCATAGCTATTTGCCAATGTAATTAAAAAAGGCAAAAGCTACTAAAAAAATTGACATTTGAAATATTTGATGCAATATCGTATTGATTACAATTAATGTTTTATCTACAAAAAAATCCTAACATATAATTTGCACATAATGTGGTTCCAACTATTTGAAAAGAAAAATTCAAAATCCTTTCCAACATACTAGGATTAGACTCAATGGAAAAATTCTAAAAAATAACACTAATTTGAAATGGTTGAACCATAAATTATAAGAAAATAACACGGAAATCATCACACAAAAATGGCATCAGGACAATAAAGAGTTAATCAATTCATGTAG
This sequence comes from Chamaecyparis obtusa, assembly GCA_027943335.1. Lineage (NCBI taxonomy): Eukaryota > Viridiplantae > Streptophyta > Pinopsida > Cupressales > Cupressaceae > Chamaecyparis > Chamaecyparis obtusa. Next base: position 24,470 of record BSBK01000362.1, read on the forward strand.
TAATGTGATATATACCCTCTAAATGAAAAAGTGAGAATAAAAGGAAAAGTTATGTAAGTTTTTGGTTTGAGATGTAATTCATTTAAAAGAAAGAGATTTATGGAGCAAACTAACTACAAAATGATATTGAAAAAAACTATAAGTAACAATAACAATTCTAAAAGTGGAAAAATCTTAACTTACAAATACCAAGTAGTTTTAAAAATGTACAGTGTACCTTACAAAATTATTAGATATAATACATATAGATAGAATACACACTAGAAAGAAAACAAAGAGCATTTAAATTACCTCATTATAAGAAGTTTCCACCTGAGGTTGGTGTTCTTGTTGCTATGGTAGGTAGCTTTCCTATATCAAAAGGCATAACCCATATACAAAAAATCAGTAAAAACTATACAACTTAAGAACCCAAAAGAAGAAGACATAAATAGATGCGAACTCACAGCTTGTTCATAAGTTGCCTGGCTTGCATAGTATGCAGCCCACTAAGCCTCCAGGCTAATTTGTTGTGACATTCCAACAAAATTTAAGATTTGTACAACACCAAATGCAACTTGCACAACATTCTGTTGTGGCTGCAGGTGCAATTGCGGTTGGAGCTACTGCATTAATAAGATCATAGTACCATAACAAATCACTCTTAAATATATATCTTTAAAAAAAAACCAAAACTCAGTTAGAGAGAGTGAAGTACAAAATTTAATCTTTTAAATATATAAAAGAAACCAACTACCAAACATGTGAAAGATCATCTCTGTTGTCAAGATGAACTCAAATGACTAATCTTAACTTTTCATGAAATTGCTGAAATAATTTTTTTTAAAAATACATAGTAAGAAAAAATATTCAAAGCATGCACAAAAGTACAATACAAAGACTTAAGTAAATATGTTGATTAACTCAGTAATTCTGAAATATTAGAGACATTCACATGTACCTGTTGATTGTAATAGGCTATATATATTTTTTGTTGAGACCCATCCTAGGACTGGGCTATTAGAATACCTTCTGCATTAGCTACTGGAGTAGCTACATTAATTTGTTGATATTATGGAGCACTATTTTGAGGAGTTGGCTAATTATATGGTTGTCTATACCAAGTTTGCATCCGTGGTTGAGTAGTCTATTGGTATTGTTGAGTACTAATTTGAAAGGTTGGTTGGTTATATGGAAAAATGACTTGAAATTGATCTGTCAAAAATATTTTCAAATACTGCTTTGTAGAACTAAATAAATAGGCATGGTGATCATATGAAGGCCATAACAAAATGACAAGATTTGGTATTTGGATAAAACCACTGGGGATAATTTTTTTGTGGCCTTTTGTAATGGATTTCACTTTGCAAAATTTATAAGCTCTAAAGTTTATTTTGATTTGTCTAGCTGACAATATATTTTTTGTAATTTTTATCCCACTGATTGCAGCTTGATTTGTGTTGTTTTATCTATTAAAATTGTGGCACTTTTTTAGGAAACTGGATAAATTTTTGATATGTACATTAGACACAAATATGATATCAACCATAATTTCTATATAATAAAAATCAAGTTTAAATATCAATAGCTTTTGTTTAGGATTTTTTAAATTGATGCTGATATGAGATCATCTTAAGTTCAAAAGGAACCAAGTGTTTAAGACCACAAGATCCAAGACAAAATCAATCCATTTGCAAAGTTACTATTTTGCATGGAGATACATCCCCGCTTTCGACTCCCTACTCTCGTCCCCATAGCTTAGGATGTCCCTTGTCATCCCCAATTTTCATAAAATTTTTGGAACATCTCTGGAATGTTATCCAAATAAGGGGAATGCCATTGAGGCATTTGTCCCTCACAAGATTGTTAGCATGAATGCTGATGGTATTTCTATGGGGGAGTATCCTAGTAATGTTGGAGGCATGTTACAATAATTTTTTGTTGCATTCATGACAAAGTTTTCCATTGATGTCAACATATATTATTGACTGGTTATTTAGAATCTTGCAAACAAGTTGCAAAGAATTGTATGAAAATTGTACATCGAATTGGCACATGAAAATTTAAAGGAAGACTCTTCATGATGTCTTGGGTCACCATTCATGATCACACATGCTTATGAGGTGATCAGATAGAGTTATGACTAATTTACTGATGACTATTTCTCAGGAGACATAAGCTGTGTTTTTCACATAGTTGATTGCAAAACTTTGTGGATAGCACTCATGGCTGCTTAAGTTATGATGTGCAAACATAGGTTCATATTGGACACTAGCTGAAGAGCTTGTTGTGATCATATGGATTTTTGATCGTACAGGTGATGTCATCTATGGCGTGTGTATTGGTGAAGACCTATTTGGAGGCTGACTTGGAACACGTTTCAAGCAATGTAATGTGTGAACTTAATTTATGGATCTGAATGATAAATTAATGTAATTATTATGTTGTAACATTGTAAGAGGTGCCATGTACATCTTCTCATGGGTCCATTTGTATTTTGTAAATAGGATTTATCCTATGAAGGCTGACTTGGATATAATTGTTGTAACTTGTATATAAGGATTGGAATCCTTAGAAAATAGTACTGAAAAATAATATAACTACATATGTGAGATGCAAAGGTGAATGAAAACTTGAGGAAGCATTGGATACTATTTGAAGAATAGTAGTTGTGCACTTTGACACAAGGTGGAGCTTTCTTGGCAGTGATTGAGTATTGGAAGCAATTTCAGAATAGAATTATCTTAGTTTTAAAGTGGTAAGGTTTGGAGATCCTAAGAGTGGCTTTAACTCTCAAATCTCTTGATCAAGTTAATATACTATACACCCCTAAAAAGTTTATTGCCTCTAACAGGGCTGAACTCCTAGTAGGGTTGATTCCTTAATTGGGATCACATTGTAAAAGGCTCTTAATAGGGTTTGTCCTTTAAATAGGACTCGCCTATTGTAATATGCGGCTCCTAATAGGGCCATAACTCCTAACAAGGTTATTATACTCACAGAGCATATATTTTTGGGTACCATCCCCATTAGATTTTTTCCCTTAATAGGGTTTTCCCTGAGAACAAATCTTGGTGTTCATGTGTATGTGTGCTATTGTTGCATTTACTTTTCAGATTATCATTTTGATCTTAGAAATAAGTTTGAATTTGGAGTTTAATATATGAAATATTGGCATCAACTGATTCACCCCCCCTCTCAATTGATTGGGACATTGTTATTCTAACAATTGGTATCAGAGCTTTTGGTCCTCAGTTAGGAAGCCTAACAGCTTGAGGTAAAGATCAAGATGGCCTTATTCAAAAATGAGTCCCAAGTTTGATGTAGAAAATTTTGACACATGGAAGGAAAAGATGAAGAATCATCTAATGTGTATGGGATTGGAATATTTTCTCATTACTTGGAAAGATGTGCCTATCATAAAGGAAGAAAACCTTGAAACACATACTACTATTGAAGAAGAAAGAAAAATATTTGTGTGTAATGTTGTTGATAAGGAAGCCTTGGTTAATGCACTATCTAATGGTGAATTCATAGTTGTCAGAGATCTAGCAAAGGCAAGTGAGATCTGGAAAAGATTAGTTGCACTCTATGAAGGAGATGAATACACTAAGCGAGTAAAGTTGTAGAATTAGAGGACAAAGATGAAAACAATACAAATGAAGGATGATGAAACAATAAGGATGTATGTTTGAAGAGTATCTGAATGTGTGATTGGAATCATAAACAATGGAGGTACTTATACAAAAGATGAATTCATAGAAAAAAATTTGAGGTCTATGACTCCTGCCTACAAACTCAAAGTTCTTGCTTTGGAAGAGACCATACCACAATACAAAGATTTCACCAGAGAAATTTTAGTGGCTAAACTAACTACCTTTGAGACTACAGAGCTAAAAGATGCACTACCTAAAGTGGAGACAACATTTAAGGAAACTGTTCATAGAATTGGATCTGTTGAAGGTGGATCTAGCAGGGTAAACAAGCACAACAAAGATCTTGAAGAATATGCTGAAGAATGGGAAGATATTCAAAGGCTAGACAATCAAGTGGATGAGAAGATCATGAACCTGATTGCCAGGAGAGAAATGAAAGGTAAAGGAAAGTTTGAAGGACAATTACCTTTGAAATGTTTTAACTGTAATAAGGTTGGTCATTTTGCATGTAGATGTCCAACTAGAATACCTAAGCATAGGCCTAAATATGGTAAATATAAGAATGATAAGGAATTCTATTATGCTAGTGATGGATCTGAAGATTTAGATGATGAATTCAATGATGTGTTGGGTTTTGTTTCTATCAAAGACGAGGATCCTATCTATGAAGAAAAATCTTTAGTTTCTCATGTTGATAGAAAAACTAATTGGATAATTGATAGTGGATGTTCACATCATATGACTAGTGACAAGGATAGATTCATTCAGCTAAATTTTTTTTATGGTGGCATTGTAATATTTGGTGACCATACTCCTAGAATGATTTTTAGTAAATGATCAATTACTTTAGATGGAAAGACTAACATTGATGATGTACTATTTATGGATGGCTTAAAACACAATGTGTTGAGTGTTGGACAACTCATGGATAAGGGATATCATTTGGAATTCAAGGATGGTCATTGCTCTATTAGAGGAGATAATGGAGAATCGATCACATCTGGTACTAAGACTAGAGGTAATATATTTTAGTTGAAATCCACCGAGGTCAGTTATTTTGTTGCAAAGATTGATGAAAGTTGGTTATGGCATAAAAGGTTTTGTCATATCAAGTTTGATAACATGGTAAAAGCATCTAACAATAATGCTATCAGATATCTATCTAAGATTGTGAAACTTGCTAACACTACATGTAGAGAGTGTGTTTTGGGAAAGTAGACAAGAACTAGTTTTGCAAGAAAATGATATTCAACAAATGGAAAGTTGGAACTGATTCATATAGATCTTTGTGGACCTACACAAACCAGGTCAGACTTCAGAGATAGGTACCTTATCATATTTACTGATGATTAATCTAGAATGATGTGGGTTGGATTTCTTAGAGAAAAATCAAAAGCATTTGAAACTTTTAAGTTTTATAAGGAAAAAGTTGAGAATGAGACACGCTTGAAGATAAAGTGTTTAAGATCAAACAGAGGTGGAGAATTCACTTCACATGAATTCAATACTTTTTGTGAGAAGCATGGTATTATGAGGTAGACTTTTGCACCTAGGACACCACAACAAAATGGAGTTGTTGAAAGAAGAAACAAAATAGTTCTTGATGTTGCAAGAACCATATTGATAGAAGGAAAGGTTCCTTATATGCATTGGAGAGAAGCAGTCAATATGACAATATACACAATGAATAGAGTACAAATCAGAGAAGGTACATGCAAGACCCCATTTGAGCTATGGTATGGTAAGACACCTACTATTAGTTATTTCAAAAATTTTGGAAGTAAATGCTACATTAAGAGAGATGAATGTACATGAAAATTTGATGCTAGAAGTGATGAAGGAATATTCCTTGGCTACTCTACTAGAAGTAAAGCTTATAGATGCTATAATATGAGAACTAGGAAGCTGATTGAAAGTTCTAATATGAGAGTAGATGAAAAGTTTCCAGTTAGAGAAAGATACTGTGGATTTAACCCCTATGATATTTATTTTGAAAATATAAATACAAATCAAGACAATATGTAGACAATAGAGAATGAGAATGAAATGAATGAAACATTTCAGGATGTTTTGGAAATTGACAATGGCATAAGTGTGGAGTTCAGGGAACAAAGCACACCCAAATATGTTATGATAAATCACCATAAGGATTAGATCATTGGTGACAACAACAAGGGAACTAGAACAAGATTACATAAAAGAGAAGAGAGATCACAAACTACAAATTCCATTTCCTTGATCTCGCAAGTAGAACCACATTCCGGATATGAGGCATGCAGAGATGAATCATGGATCAAAGCCATGAAGGAAGAACTAGATTATATTTAGAAGAACAACACATGGGAATTGGTTCCAAGGCCTAAAGACAAAAATGTGATTGGTACCAAGTGGGTATACATAAACAAGATGAATGAAGAAGGAATTGTTGTTAGAAATAAATCCAGATTAGTAGGTAAAGGGTATTCATAGAAAGAAGGAATTAATTTTGAAGAAACTTTTGCACCTGTTGCTAGGATTGAGGCAGTCAGATTATTCTTAGCTTATGCTGCTTATAAAGATTTTAAAGTATATCAGATGGATACGAAATCATCTTTTCTTAATCAAGATTTGGAACAGGAAGTATACATTGAGCAATAAGCATATACTTGGCTATATCAAGAGGACTAATAGCTTGGGAGGATATAGATTATTTGGGATTCAAGTGAATCATAAGCTGGAAAGAGGATTTCTTCCACCAAAAATTCATAGTAGAAATGATGTTCTTCTAATCGTAGCATGGAAGCTAGAGTAGCCATAGTGTCAGTTGCTTTGTTGTTTGACCTTGGGATTTATTGGAACCTAATGAAGATAATATATTTCTTAAGGTCATTGATCATTATTTTATACAATATCAGTTTTTCATCTTTAGTTTGGTACTCATCATTGATTTGGTTGATCACTAGTTGAGAGTCTCCATAAATATGCAACTCCATGATTTTCCATTCAACTACTAGTTTTAAGCCATTTGTGAGTGCTTCATATTCAGACACATTTTTTGTATAGGGAAACATCATTTTGTAGGCCTTTGGGAACTTGTATCCTTATGGAGTGGTAAATAGGATGCTTGTAGCTGACCCTTGCTACATGAAGGAACCATCAAAGAACATCTTACATGGGTGCTTTGTTAAGTACAAGAAAGCTTCATCACAAAATTTAATTGTTAATAGTTTAGTAGCTTGAAGTGGTGCATCAACTAGGTTATCAGCTAGTACTTGGCCCTTAATGGATTTTTTTTTAATCCGTGTATGAAATATCAAACTCGCTGAGAATCATCACCCATTTTTCTAATCTTCCTATCAGAGTTGCCTTATTCAATAGATATTTTATTGATCAATTTTTGCAATAAGATTTATTGAGTGTGCTAGCATGTAATGTCTAAAATTTTGTAAAGAAAAAACAACAACAAGAGAAGCTTTTTCGATTGTTGTATAGTTGAGTTCATAGGATACCAAAGTTTGATTGGTATAGTATATAACCCTTTCTTTTCTTGTTTCATCTTGTTGTGCCAATAGAGCCCTAAGAGAGGTAGATGTAGCTGAGATGTAAAGTAACAAAGGCTTCCCTTCAATTGGTGACATACAAATATGAGGATTAGCCAAATACTCTTTGATTTATTAAAAATGGTGTTCACATGCTTCATCCTATTTGAAAGTAACCCCTTTATGTAGTGTCTTTGTAAAGGGTTGAGCTTTGTTTGCTAGTTGTGAGATAAACCTCCTGATTGATTGAAGTTTTCCTTGTAATGTCCTTATCTGACTGATATTTTTGGGTGGTGGCATTTCCATGAAATATTTAACTTCAACTGGATCCACTTTAATTCCTTTTTCTGATATAATGTATCCCAAAAGTTTGTCGATTGTGACACCAAAGGTACACTTTTTTAGATTTATTCTTAGTTTGAATTGTTTCATTCTATTGAAAATCATCTCTAGTTTTCTAAATGTGTGCTCCTTGTTGATTTAGCTAATGTTTCATCCACATATTCCTTGATGTTCTTGTGCATCATGTCATAAAAGATGGTGTTCACGACTCTTTGATAAGTAGCACCAACATTATTTAAGCCAAATGGCATGACATTCCAACATAAAGTACCTCATGCACATGTAAAAGTTGTTTTCTCTTGATCTTCAAGCATAATTTTTTTTTGGTTATAGCTAGAAAAACCATCCATAATAGAGTACATATCAGATCTGACTATCAAGTCTACTATCATATCAATTTTTGGCAAAGGGAAATCATCTTTGGGACATGCCTTGTTCAAATATTTGAAATCAATGCACACATAGATTGATTTATTATGTTTAGATACACACACTATGTTGGATATACATTCTGCATAATCAATGGCTCGTATGAATAATGCTTTGAGTAACTTTTCCAATTCAGCCTTGACAAGTAGTGCCATATGGAACTAACACATTTGGGGTCAATTTTTGATAAGAGTTCGTCAGTATTTTGACAAGTAGATGTTGAACTTCTAACAAAAGTTGGAAAAGCTACTCATCACCATTTTTTCATCAGAAGTCCTGACAAAAAAACATAGTCATCACAATTCTGATGACGTCGACATCATAAATTATCAACGAAAGGAGGGTTTTGGGTCATCAAAAAAGTGACGATAGCTATGAGATTTTCGTTCAAATTATGATGACAAGCCCAAGAACAGGTTGTTGTACCTACAACATTTCCTTTCATTGTAGGTACAACAACCTCATTGGTGCTATGATGGGGTTCATCACAATTTCAATGAACACACCCACCATAGCACCGACAAGGGTGTTGTACCTATGAAAAAAAGGAAACATCACATGTATAGAAACCTTGTTAGTTCTATAATGAGGTTTGTCATAATTCTAAAAAATAATAATTTATATATATATATATATATATATATATATATATTAAAAAAAAAAAAATTCTCAAAAGAATAGTCACAACCCATTTTAAAGGGTCTGATTGAGGGGTGTGTTGTAGTGGAAAGATAAAGGGACAATCACAACCCATTTAGTGGTCCATTGTATTGAAGGAGTTTGAAGATGTTATAAAGTCTTATGAGGGCATGTGAAGGCTAATGAGTCAAGGGTTTGATGATGTCATAGGGAATGGAAATGGGATTTGTAATAAGTAAATTTGTAGAATGCAATCAGTCAAAGAAGTGTATGAAATCAGATATAAAGAAATTTCAATCATAGTTTGATAATATGGGTGGAATGTTGATAGTTTAGTGGAGATAAGTTGTGATCAGATTGAGAGAGTTTGAGGATTGAGCTCACTATTGAGGGAGATATTAGAATAGAGTGTTGTGATATGATACATTAGGTGAGAAGTTGTATCTTATAATCAATGAAGGTTTTTCCTTACTAATTAACACAAACTCTTTGAGTAGGTGCTTCTTTTAATCTTCCCAAATTAACTATAGAACCCTCAAGGCACACTAGGTTCCCAAATAGGTATACTTCCTCCAAGGACTCAATTTGTGTCCCAAACACAAACCAGCTTATCCAATTATTTATAGGGTCTTAATACACCCTAATGAACTTGAATCAACTTAATTCTAACACCCAAACAACTAGTTTTCTCTCAAAATCCAAACTAAGTCCTCAATTAAGCCTAAACGCTCAATTAGGTCTCTAAAACCTAATTTTTGCCCTTTTCTTCAAACTTTTCCAAAAAAACCCACAAAAAAATGATTGTTTCAGATACCATTTTGGATGTTACACAACATATTCCAAAATTGGCTATATTCCTTTGGACTAACCGAGCCAAATAGGGCAATTTACTATTGTTTGAGGCTTAATTAGGCCACTTTTACAAAGCAACTATTCTCCAAAATTTGAATCTTCACTCCAAACTCAACAAAAAATCTCCATATGATGCCAAACTAAGTATTTGGTCATTAGTTTTGTCAGATCAACTCTTTTAATGGGTTTTCTATGTAACCCTCACCAAATGGCCTAAAAAACCAAGGCCTTCTCAAATCCACCTTCTCAATCACTTCCAAACTCAAAAAAGAGTCATTCAACCTTTTCCTCAACATAAATAAACATAATCACTCAAAAAAAATATCCCTCATGTGGACAAATCCTCCAGACCAATACCTATGCCTTCATTCCATCAACCCTATATAATCCTCTCAAGAATCAGTCATAAAGCTATGCATCTTTCACCCTTTCAGGAAACACAAGAATGATTAAATTTTTTACTACCTACATAGAAAAACTAGATACCTAAATAATTTTTTGTGTCACTTTATTTATCAGTTTTATTTACTTATGAATTGAGTTTTATTATCTATTAGCTAGGTATCTTAATAGAGTTTTAGTCGTGGTATAATTAGGATAGAGTGTATCATGAATAATTTATAGCATCATTATACTACCTCAAACTTAATTTATTAGTTCCCCTACTAAAGGAGAAATTGATTCTTGGGCCTATCTCTTTTATAGAAATGCATATATTTTAAAATTCATAGTCTAATCCTCCAAGTGGATTAGGCATTATCTTATACTTTGCATTAGTCCAATGTTAGGAGTCAATAAGAAACTTGTTGACCTTAATCTTGACAAGGAAAAATATATATTATTTTGGATAAAGGTTATTTTCTATTGTGGCTACTCTTTTGTACGTAAATTCAACCTTATAGTAGAGGGTGTAAATGGTGAAACAATAAATATAATCAATACATTGAAATCCCATGGTCTAGCAAGAATATAGGGGGTTGTTGCAAAATTCAACGAACATTTTATTGAACTAGCTCTTATGATTTAGTTCTACCATTTCAACTCCACCCCATATTTAAGATTAAGGTTAAATTTTGAGGAGAATATTAGTTTATTTATAGAATCTAGAGACATAGGTTTACTATCACAAGCAATTTAACTATCATCAAATCAACTAGGTCTAAATTAATCACATATTGATAGGGGAACCAATCAATATCATATTAGTTCACATGAATTCTTCAAAAAGGATTGTCATCATCATGTTCAATAAGACATTAGATTGTTAGCACATCAAGCAAATAAAATATTAAACATACTAAAAAATTCATCCTATTGCTCTCTAACTAACAAGAGTGTTCTTAAAATCTAGTTTGCTCTCAGCCTTAGACTCTAAACAGTGACAATTCACTACTAGAATGAGAGATTTAAATGTATTAAACTAAGAAACATAAAAGATTCAAAAAATCCATTAATTCTTTAACAATTAAGCTATGAAATTGAACTGTGATCTAATTAGCTTTGAATTCAAATTAGCAGCATGTAGATATGAATGCAATTAATCTATATTTTTTGAGTTTTGAAATTCTTCTTTTATAGAACTTCATTAAATTCGACAGTTGAGATTCAATTTGGGAAGAGTGGTTGATATGCATCCTTCCTTGATCCATGTGACTCTCCCATCATTGGTTGATTTTGTCCTTGTTGTCCCTTGAGAGGTGACGTGTAATTTTGAGCCTTTTATTAATTTTCTTTAATTAATTACTTTAGCCATGCATTTAATGGGATTGATTTAATTAATTAGTCTTAGGGGTAATTAATGTAATTTTTGATCAATTAATGATGATTGAATGCTTGATTTATGAATTTTATTGATTTTATCAAATTATGTTAATAATTGAGGATCAAATTAACATAATCAAGAGATTAATCCAAATTAGGGAAAATAGGGCCTTTGGTTCTATTAGCCCAATTTTGGGTGATTACAGTAATATCATAACCTTTTCCCAAGGATCATTCCAACCATGACTCAACTTCCTAATTCAGTTCCTTGATTCAATAGACACTCTTCATTTTCCCTCAAACACCTTACAACACCCAAACCATTTTGTAACATTTACATGATCAAAATACTATTGACTATCCCCAAACCCCATTACACCTTCAATGTGCATCTTCCCTTACTCCCCGAACACATTGATCCCTACCCAAGGAATCTTCTTCAACCCTCACAATCTTTGACACCCTTTTTAGACTCTATATACAAACTTTCATTAAAAATTTGAGTCTAAAGATTATTCATGATGTATTGAGAGTCATTTAGAATCATTTGAGTCACATTGAGTCTATAGGTAAAGCAAAATGTAATCAAGTTGTATGGTTTGTCTTGATTGACCATTTAGAACCTAGTTTGGTCAAAAGGTCAAAATGTTACAAAATGACCAATGAGAGGGAAAACAAGAGGTAAAAGGTTCAAATAGTCTATTTTAATGTGTTGGTAATTTCCATGTAAAGGTATGATCTAATATCATGCCAACATATAGACATTATTTGCAGAAATTCAATATTTTGCAAGAAAAAGGATGCCCTAGTGGGCCAATTTAAGAATTCTTTAAGTTTTCACAGTAAAAGAATCAATGTCCATAAATGATATCAATTCAAAATACAACTTTTTTGTAGGTTACAATTTAAATTCATCCCATTAACACTTCTGATACCCTCATCTCATAGATGGTTGAAAATATATGAACAATTATCTTTACGACAAAAGCTGAGATGTCAAGCCAATGCTTTTAAATAACTCTATAAACAAGAACAAATATTTTTGCACGCTCAAGAAAATTAATGATTGAACCTTACCTCAAAATCCTATGTTTTTTTGCTTGGCTTTGGCTTCTACATTGAAAAGAAAAACTTTTGCACGTTTTGAATACTCCGCACGTGTATTATTTTATATTTTAAAAAAAAATCTTGCCCGCATTCGTCATAATTTGGACAAACATGTTAGTCATTAGAATTCCAATGAATGCGAGAAAGATTTTATTTAAAAAAGTAATTTGGCCACAAAGCAAAAGAAACCCCATAGTTCGTTGGAAATGTTCATCGAAAAATGCACCCAAACGAGTTAGTGTATGGATTTGTAGTTGATATTCAAGTGTTTTAATTAATTCTTTGAATTAAAGAATGAATCCACCACAAACATCATAAGGATGCAATGAAATGACATGGTCTTTGATCCAATTACATAAAAACACATAATATTTGCAATAGTAGATGAAACAAATTAGAAAATACTTATGAGATTTCATTAAATTTAGCTACACTTGTCATACAATATCTAATAATTCTTAACAGACACAAAAATTGCAACAAACTACACTAATTCTTATTTTTCCACATTTTCTCTCAAATTTTTAGTACATATAAATCAAACAACACAAAAGTATGGACCGATAGCAGTGAAAACCTATATGAATAATCATAAATCAGACCCCTTCTCATGGCCTTCATTACCCTTTTATAGGAACAAGGGTAGCAACAAGCTACATGCCAAAGATGACACTTGTCAAAAATTTTACAATCTCGAGCAGAAGGAAACTTGATATTATAAGATAGTAGCTGCAATAAGAAAGTAATCTTTACATATCTTCAAGCACACTCATGTTGATGTAGACTCATGAACCATGCTCATGTCATCTTGGTGTTGTAATAACTTTTCAAAATGATGTAATACTAGCAAAACTATCATTATGACATAGTACTTTTACTCCTCTACATACATCTGTACCCATTCATTGTACTCTTCTTTTGCTGGCCAATCAAAATTCATTACCTCATCAGGCTTCCTTCTTAATAGAGTGTACTTGATGGTGCATTGATTCACTTCCTTCTCAAATTTGTCAAAGAACAGTCTTGTGGCAATGACCTTATCCATACACTCTTCCAACATTCCTTTGTCCATGCCATTACATATTTCTTCCACCGCAACCTCTAAGTTTTTCTTAGCCTCATATTTCCATGTTTGTAGTGTTTTTACCTTTCCATCCTTATCCAAAATAGAAGGTAGGAGAGTCTCTTTCATTTCATTAAAATTTATTTGCAACTCTCCGATCCTACACCTTCAATATGATCTGGTAGCTTATGAAAATCCCTCAGAGTTTTCACAAAATCAAAAGTGGGATAGATTTTCAATGGAATTTCCCCGTGATACTTGGATCCCAAACTAATCAACCTCATTTTATCTGCCCTCTAGATCCATATTTCATATAGTGGCCTTTCCACTTCCTTATCCTTATCAAAATTTTGAATTGCTTCAAAAAGATAGGTGTAGCCAGCATGAATGCCAACTAACTTTTCATCAACTTTCTCATTTAAGTGGTACATAATTAATTGTCCCATACCCTTCTTATTCCTCTCAAAATCCTCTTGATCTTTAGCTGAAGACCTTTCCACTTCATCAATTCTTTGGTAAATTTGAGCTCTGGTAGCCTCAACTGAGCACCTTGTCTCTTCATGAACATCCCATGCAAAAGGAGGCGGGGAAGTGCACCTATCTATCATTTCTAGTCTGATAGTTGGAAGTTATGTCCTTGTTGATGTGGATGGCATTGGAGCATTTGAATTTAGAATTTCTTCTAAATCCTTCATCTTATTTTCTAATAATGCATTCTTTTTTTCCAACTCTACACATATTTTTTACTTTTTATCATATTCTCAGAAAAGGTGTTGATTCCTCATTGCAAGTTTTTCCTTTTCCTTCTCTTCCTTTTGTGCTACGTCAAGCATAAACTTAGAATATTCCAAGTGTTTCTTTGCTTCCTATACACCACTTGTATCTACAACCCTTTGTAGAATCACACTACCTTTCAATCTAGGGTTTATATTAGATATGTCCATTCTTTTTACTGTAGGTGCGAGGGACCAAATAGCTAAGGTGACACAATCTTTACTATAGTAGGCCCCTTTCAAAACTATCTCAACCTTCTTTGTCTTTGTGCCATGCAAAATCATATTTTTCCTTACAACATCAAAAGCCACAACATCAATAATATCCCATTCTAGCAAAATTAACATACCGGCCTCATGTACAATCTTTCTTCCTTCCTCTAGTATTAAGGCTTGAAACTCATGATGCATCTCCAATTGTACCTCATTTACATTTTCTTGTTCTGATACATTAGGCTATTGGACCTTTCTCTCTTCCAACCTCTTTTGATATTCCTCAATATTTCTTTACCACATGAACTATTGGAAATCTTGGGTTTTAACAAACCCTTCAGCATTGAGAAATTTTGCACAAGCCTCCCTCCTCAAGTCTCTATGAAATTGGCCTTGTATCTCCAAAGAAGTAAAGTCTAAGAGAGGTGCAATGGGGAGTTGTGGGACACCAACTTGTAGATATGCCTCATGGATAACAATGACGTTTGCCTCATTAGCACTATCAAAATCATTTTCACTAGATAATTGCACAAGCAAGATAAATTTATCATATTTTCCCTTCTCCTTACCTTTCCCTATCTAAACTTCAATAGTTTGTTCTAGAATCATCTCTGCAAGGGGGATGGTGGCCTTGGACATGCCAGGGATGGCTCTCTCCTTGGGGGATCATGAGGCTCCATAATTCATATTCCTTTTAATGGCCTAAGAGGGGGGGAAACTAGCCTATTTCTAGTCATGATATATTTTCCCTTTTTCATCCTCGTCTCCTCTTCAGAGCCAGAATCACTGACTTGCTCACCTCTAGCTCTCTTATAAATTTTTTCTGATAATGAGGAAGGATAAAAAATAGGTCTCTCCTCCTCATTCCCGCCTTCAATAGGATTATCTGGAAATAGTACAATAGAAGATGCCAATTTAATAGCTCCTATTCTTCCTTGTTTTTATCTCAAAGTGGTAAAAATGTCATTGAAGAAATTAAAAAAGGTTGACATTTTTACTAGAAAAGGAGTTAGAGTCCTAAGGGGATCATAATCTATCTCATAATTTTTGATTTCATCCCATTTTGCCTTAAAAGCAAGATGCTTCCTCTTATTTTCTTCTTGTACTTCCTCATCATAAACATTTCTTATATAGTCCTCTAGGAAGTGGAATTTATGAGGAATTTATTGGAAAAATGGTCAGCACTCCCTTCAAGATTCCTCATGTGTCTTCTATAAGTCTAGTGGTTGTATCAGGCATTAACAAGTTGATCTTTTGGTGCAATGATAACCACTACTTGTAACAAGTGGTATCAGAGCTTGGTCATAGGTTTGAATTCCCTTGGGTAATGCTGAGGGGGAGATTGTTGGAAAAATGGCCAGTGCTCCCTTTGGGATTCATGACATGGCTTAACCACCTCCTATGTCTTCTATAAGTCTAGTGGTTGTATCAGGCATTAACAGGTCGATCTTTTGGTGCAATGACAACCACTACTTTAACAAAATTTACTTGACCCTAATTCTTCTCTTGAACAAATCATGAAATCCCCTTGGGTCATTATTCCTTGGAAAACTTACCCCCAGATTATAGGGATGAAAAATATTCATCAAGTGTGCCCATCCCTCTTTTGTAAGTACAAAATGATGGAAGAAGGTGAAATCTCAAAATATTGTACCTTTACCCTTGCTTGTCATTTCATTGTCCTAGATTAAACCAATATGTTTGATTATTTCAACAAAACCCAATACACTCTGATAATAGTGATTATATGATATGGGATAATATCCCCCTAATTATTTTCAATATTAAAGTCAAGACTACTTTCCTTTGGCCTCAAAAAATCTAACAACTCAGAAGGGATCCTAGGAATATTCACAAGTAATCTATCCCTAAGCCTGGATGCAAAATTATTGTCAAAGAGAACATAACTAGATCCCTAGAAATCCTTCAATATAATTGTAGTCCAAGTCTATACAGGATTAGGTTCCCCATCTAGGTCCCTATTCAACTTCATAAATTTTGCAAAATAATCATCATTTCTGAAAAGAAACATATGCATTAAGAAGGAGAACCCATAAAACATCTCACCACCCCTCTTCTTCAAATCCATCAAACCATTATGAATCTTTTCTAAAACATAAGTTGGATAATCATTAAGTGAAACAAAGCTAGAGTTTTGAATCTGGATAGCCATATACATGTATTCGGGTGGCATGCTATGTCCCCCATGTCTTCCCAATAACGAACATAGTGAATAATATGTATCCTGAATATGTTTAGCAAAGGGTTTATGAGTGGATTTTCCTACAAAATATTTTATTGATTGTTCCTTGGCCAGGTGAGTAGGAAAAAGTTTACCCCTGACCATATCCATGGTTATGTTATACTAGGCCAATAACACATTTAGGTTTATTTCCATCAGGGTAGAAGATATCTCACTAGTGTCAAACACCTCCTTGATCTCATCTCCACTTATTATAAGAAAGACCTCTCCTTTGATGTCCCTAATCACCCTAGATACTGGATCATATCTATATGTAATTGTTAGGATAAGGTCCACATCTAAATACACATTTGGAACAACCATCTTTCCAAAGTCAAACTGCCAAGCATTTGAATCAGGGCTAGGGAGATTATCCTGACCATACCATTGTCTAAACAAATCTAACCATGACATTGGTAGTCAGGCATCTGCTACATTTCCAAATATATCGTACAACCCCTGATCAATTTTATTCCCCCTAACTAACTTAGTTCCTGATGCTCTATTATTTGTAGAGGGATTTAATTGGTCTAATAAATCATCATAAGGGTTTCTTTCGAGGTAACTTATCTTTCCTAAATGATCTCTAGCCTACGACATTTTGGAAACTAGGGCTTGTGACTAAAACTTTAGAAACTAGGGCTTTCAACCACCTCAAAAAGAATAGCAAAACCCTTCCCAAAATAAGAAACAAGACAACACAATTGCCCTCTCTTCACTAAAAAATGAAATCCACATGAAAACTTACAGAAACCTCTTAAAAAATATCAAAATGAGCACACAAAAGCATGGACAACTTACGACTTTCTTGCACAATGCTTCACTCAATTTTGTCTGCAAAGAAAATTCCTTAGATCTCCCACCATCTGCAGAGCACTTTACAATATTTAGAGTGCGCAAAATGAAGGAAAAAATAGCTCGACACCCTTTTTAATCTCATTTATTATGGTCATTTCCACCATTAAATTCATACAAGTGAATAAATGACTCACAAAATACAACTTCTAAAAATTAAAATTGCAAACATCGATCTCCATCTATCCTGTTCCATCATACGGTAACAAGAGGTCCAGTTATTATTAACTTTCAACATGTAATATGGGCCCAACAATTATCCAATAGAAAAGCACCATGAAAACCAAATATCCACAGAAGCAACTTGGCCCACCATCCTTTGTTCTTTGGCAAAGAATGACACATGTCAACATCGCGTGATCTTGTGGTGAATATTGATCAAGCATCTTGGTTCACGGGATCATGACAACCATTGATCTCTGTAGGAAAATAGCTGGCGTGGAAGATCAAATGATACTGACCATCAAGAAAAATTATACTAAAAAAAGAAAATTTTCATTGATTTTACCCACGTGCTAAAAGATTAGCACCTCAATTGGATGATGTTTTAATATTCAATGTAATCAATAACTTTATCATAAAAATCCTTGTTTGTAAAACCAACCAATAAGTTTCTACCATATTTCACATGTTGTGATTCCACTTCACAATCAATTGTTGGTATAGGACATGTGGAACACTATCGTGTTCCCACAATGGATTACAATTGATCACTTTTGTTCATGGAAACACACCAACTGTTGATGATGCACAATTCTTAATCTCCCAACAATGCCAAAGGAACATATTTATTGTGTAACTATTCTAATAGGATACAGGATCTCCATTCAAAATGGATATGTTCTCAAAGATAAGGTCATTAGTAAAATAGGTTTTAACCAATAAAAATGTTTAACATAGAATGAACATAAAACTTGGTCCTACTGGAAGAGACATGTGGAAACATTTTATGTTCCCATGGTCTACTTGAAACATTGGGTGACATCATCATGAGTACATGAAAACATGAGGTGTGGCCGACACTTAAAAAAGCTAAGAAACCTTAGTTTAACACATAACAAAGGTTGGTTGACTTAGGATAAGGACCTAAGACTTAAGGAAATATTGATAAAACATTTTAAGACAATAAAGTTTGCATCCCCCCTCTCACGATGAACAACGCTTTCGCTTAAGTTACAAAAATTAACATCGAAACATAACTCTTACCAACACAGTTAGGATTTTCAAGATTTTCAAGGAAATAAACAAGGAACCCTTGGGTAAACCGGATAAACCTATAGGACAAGACCCAAGAAATTTTACCACAAGAAATCCTTCCAACAAGAACTACAAGCCAGATCAAAGGAAATTCTTTGGAAAAGAGGGAAAAATGATCCTAGACATAACTCTAGACAATATAGAGTAGGTGGTCCATATTCCCACTTATGACAATTATTCCAAAATAATTGTGTACCTTATACAAAGATAATGCAATCTAGAGAAGGATTATGCCATGTATATTAATGAGGAACTTATGGAGAGGCCCAAGAAGGGGCACAATTTGGACAAATTGAACTTGCACTAGGCATACCTCCATAAGGATGCTAAGAACTATGTTACCCTTCTTAGTAGAGTGGTTAGAATCCCTCAAGCCAAATAGATAGATCCATGGATGGTCCTCTTTGTTAAGACCATTTCCAACCAAAAAGGAAAAAAATTGACTAGGGAAAGCTCATCAGGGATAACTTTAAGAAACCCCCTTTTAGGAAAAAGTGTAAAGTCCTGGCGAATCGTACATTATTTTAGGGGGTAATTTGTTTTAATCTAGGTGATTTTTTTTTTCAAATCCACGATTTTTCATAGTTTGTATTGGCGATTTTTTCCCCTTGGATTGAAAATTTCATAAATTGCTGGCGAATAATTTTCTTTTCAAGTAAAAAATTATAATATTTGAGGCAAATAATTTTCTTTTCAAGTAAAAAATTATAATATTTGAGGTGAATAATTTTCTTTTCAAATAAAAAATTATAATATTTGAGGCGAATAATTTTCTTTTCAAGTAAAAAATTATAATATTTGAGGTGAATAATTTTCTTTTCAAGTAAAAAATTATAATATTTGAGGCGAATAATTTTCTTTTGAAGGGTGAAAAAATAATTGTATTGGCTAATCGTTCGTTAATTATGGAAAAATAAATAAATTATTGGCAATTTTTAAAAGATGGGAAATAAGTAGCCTAACCTAACATACCTAACATACATAAATTATTGGCAATTGGCAAGTGATGGTTTAAAGACGTGGTTGTTTGACCTTATATTATGGAAGCATAATGTATTATTTGCCACTACCATAATCTTTGCCACTACCATTGCAATTATGTTAAATGTATTATTTGAGAACTCAGACCATCTGATGATCCAAGATCAATGGCTGAGGTTTAATTTCGGTCAACATTTCTTGAAGGAAGAAGAATTGTCGAGGTAGTCACCGGAATGTTGACATGTATCAAGGTAAGTTGTCTGCAGAGTATTAAAGAAACTTAACTAGGAAATAATTAAATGCCATGTCAGTGACAGTGACATTCTTTGGCTACCACACACCACTTCCCAAATTGTACAGCCAATTTCTGACAATTTTTTATCGATAGAAAAGATTTACTGCCAGATGTGAAAGATTAAGGACAAAATTTTCAATTCTCACACGCATGTATTTAGGGAAAAGATTTTCGTGCAAGATTTAGAGGCATATTGAGGACAATGTATTTAATACCATTAAGATATAAATAATTAATTGGTAAGTAAAAATCAAGGATTGAAGGGCTATTTATAAATGATCTAGCTTCATTATTCATCGACATTGATTGATTGTTTGTTTAGGGTCTGCAATGACGCATTCTGCAAGTAATTTGTTTTTAAATTTTCTAGTTTTACTGCTTTAAGTTTTACAGTCTGCAAGTAATCTAAGATGGACACTCCCATTCATCTTAGATGCACTTCTGAGGAGGCCTAGAAGGCCTTTCTGGGTTCCTTTTCAGATGAATTTTTAGCATCAATTTGTAAGGATGGTGGGCCTTTCATTACAGAGGCTGTCAGAATGGTGTTGGGCCAAGAGTTTCTTGACAATGAAGATAGGTACTAGGTAGCCACGGACATTATGTCCCATTTTTTGGCTTCCCTTCTAGACCTTGGAGGACCGAAGGTTGACATGGTGATGCTACTGAGGAGGGTATTCAAAGAGGAATACCTAGGGGATGACGTTCAAGTTGTCACCTTCACTAAATTAGGGGTGGGGATCCCTAGGGCAAGTCAAATACCCAAGCTTCTCCTCCCAGGCTAGAATGTGGCCATGCAACCTTTTCTTTTGTGCCTGACTGCTAGGCAATTGAAGCGCCATAGGAAATGGGCGCTGATTGCCGGGGGTTTTCTCCGTAAGTGGTTTGAGCTTGACACAAAGGAGGCTCGGGCGGGGCAGTTTATGTAGCTCGACGAATTCATGTAGCTAATCCTCTCTGCAGAATTCTACACAGAAGGGCACAATTGATTTTTCTTTATAAAAACTTTTTTTTTATAAATATTAAAAGCTTACCTTGTACTAGTACTGGTATTGTAGTCGTTTACGGTTTTTTTGTTTTATTTATAGACATAGTATCAAGTATGTTTCTTTTTGTTTATAGACATAGTATGAAGTCGAGAATGTAAATATAATTTTATGAAAAATACAATGGAAATTTTGCAAGCTTTACCTCATTTCAATTTGTGCTTTGTGTACAAAAATGGTTTTTAATATTTTATACTTCTCTGTAACCGTGATTGCAACATTTTAATTACTTGCTTCAATGCTTTATCAGTTATCTGTAGACTAGCTTATCTATATTTATTTTAATATATATAAAATACGCCGACAAATATCCTCCTTCAGATATCTATTACAATTAAACTTCACTAATTGAAACTGTAGTTTAATAATTTTTTTAAAATGGTGTCTCCCACATTTAATTTATTACATAGTCTGAAGTACAATTATATCTCTACGAATGAGATTAATGTTTAAATACTTAAATAATTACTCTCCATTAAAAAATATTCACAAATTATAATATAGAATTTGAACATTACTTTTCACATGTAATTTTTTTAACTCTTATTATGGTAAACTAACATAGTATAATTTAAACATATATAAATGAAAAAAACTTATATCTTATATTTATAATTTGTAACATCATAAAATATGAAATATATTTCAACTTACATAATGATTATAATTCTTTCATTTTATTAAAAGATTAAAGTTGTCAAATTGAGTCTCTAAGTTTTTAACAATGTGAAAAATAAATCTAAAAAATATGTATAATAATAAGTATATTTTAATAAATAATCCCATAGAAAATATAAGTTTACTATAAAAAATAATATAAAGGTTATGTGCATAGTTATAAGATAATATAAGATAAATATAATAATAATATAGTTAAAAGATGATATAAAAGTAAAAATAACTAAAATATAATACTATCATAATGATAATATTATAATAACAATATCTATATATATGTATTTCTAAATATATTATAAAAAATTAATATTAATTAGATGATACAAAAATAAAATCAATTAAAATATAGTACTATTAAAATGATAATATAATAACAATTCTAAAATATATGTGTTTTAAATAAAATAATGTTTCCAAATAAAATTAAATAGTAATATTATCTTAAATTAAAAAAAATTAATCACTACAAAAAATAGTACACCAATACCATACGGTACACCAATACCATTCACTGTTGCCATTGGATTATTATACATCAACCACTGAAGTTGAGTTTCGGGCCGAAAGGGAAAAGAAATCCCATCTTTTCAAATGCATCCCGGAATCATGACACGTGTCACTTAACACCTCGCACGGTCGCCGGTCTACCAACAAATAACATTGAACAATGTCGTTTCAATTTGGTGATGACGTGAGACTGACACGTCTGACTCGTGATGTGAGTCATCCTGACTAGATTAGTTAATGGGACCCACAGTCCACGCGGCCACCACACCGTTCACCATTGCCATTGGATGTTTATAGATCAATGACCGAAGTTGAGTTTCGGGCCGAAAGGAAAAAGAAACCCTATCTTTTCAAACGTGTCCCAGAATCATTACACGTGTCACTAAACTCCTCGGTCGACCAACAAATAACAATGTCATTTCAATTTGGTGATGACGTGACACTAACACGTCTGACTCATGATGTGAGTCATTCTGACTAGCCTAGTTAATGGGACCCATGACCCACGGGGCCACCAGTACCACACCATTCACCGTTGCTGTTGGATGTTTATAGATCAACGATTGAAGTTGAGTTTCAGACCAAAAGGAAAAAGACACCCTATCTTTTGAAACGCGTCCTGGAATCATGACACGTGTCACTGCTCAGTTAACACATTGACATAATCACATTCCACTTACAGTTAACAGTGACATTATGAATGAGAATGACATTAATACATTATGAGTCATGATGGGTTAGTTAACAGTGACATTAGCAAACCCATTCCAGATTCATGACACGTGTCTAGTAACTAGTGGTCCATGATTCCACTCACATTTAAACTTAAAGTGACACATGATAGGGTGTGATGACTATAGAGTATAGGTTGTACAATTTTGGCGCTTTAAGTTTCTTTAATTTTGTAGTTATACGTGGTCTGCAGATTTAGAAATTAGAAAGGGGTTACAATTTACAAACTTACAGTGCAACAAAGTTACGGATTTTGAGGTCCGAGGAAAGCAACAAACTACAAAGTCTCTCAGCTCTCTACAAAAATTGAAACTAAGGGCAACGTGAATGTCAATGGGTAAGTGTAACTACTAAAATCCTAAAAATCTATGTCCCACATTTTAAATTTTTCAAGTCTCTTGATTTACAACTTTACTATTTATATTATATAAATTTTTTTAGTCTGTTAGGTTTTAATTTTGAATCACCCCTGTAGGCTTGTAGCTACAAATACCAAGAATAACACAATGGGAAAAATAATAAAATTCCATAATATGCTTAAAACACCAGGTTTCAGTGATTTATTCCATGATATACATGATCCTGTTATTCATGGAAATAAGGGTATAATGGAGATTAGATTTGCACTTGAAAACAAGTGGAACCATCCAAATAAGGCTTCAAAATTTTATTCATTTAACCCTAGGGTAAATGCAACTGCAAATAAAATTGCACCGTGGGAAGCTGGGTCGGCACACATGGCATTACCTCAAGTATTCCCTTGCCCATAAATTGTTATGCTCTGCGCCAAAAATTATGATGAAAATAGAAAAGCAATTGTGAATAAAAATACTCAGGAGGAAATTTTGTCCATAACTGAGAGTGAATTTGCTAGTCTATTGAACCTAGGGTTTCAACAACAACACTCAAATGTACACATTGACCTGGGAAAGCTGGCAAAGGATTATGAAAAATTAGATGCAAAACAAAAAGATTCTTATATCAGAGGAATAACAAGCGGTTGTAGTCTAAGTCCAGATCATATGCCTCCTTATGATTTTGAATTTTTTGTGCCATGGGCACAGGACAGTATTTCCTTGCTAGCATTTTGTTTGGGATTGGATAGTAACAAACAAGTGGGTGCCAGCATTCTTGAAATGCTTTATCATATTCATTTTGAAAAAGAACCAGTAAAATATTGTTTTATTGAGCACATTGTTCGTTGCATGCAAGATCAATTACTAATGATTCAAAGAGGTTCAGAGAAGACATTTAGATTCACAACCTACTTGTGCTATCTTCTCCTAGCAAAGCATCATGCATTATTTCAGGCAAACAAGCTTTGCAATTAGACTCAAGGCCAAAATCCAATATATGAGTGGACACCTCAGATAAGGATGATTGATAACAGAAGGAACTACAACAATTTTGTAGACTTCTTTTTGGCACCAATGTACCATAAAATTATAGGCACTCTAATGCCTAGATTGCCTATTACTTGTAGAAATTGCATTCAACTCGGAAGTCAACTATAATTGGCTAACTGGTACTTAATGGAAGAGTACATTGTGTTAAGGTTTTACGGTTCATGGGTAGAACCCTACAAACTTCCAATACATGTAACAGAGAGGGTATTTGCATTGGAATATGTATGACAAATGGAGAGCATAGATGTACTCTTTAATGGTCAGCAAAAGAAAATGATATTTCCCTCCTTGCCATTCTACTTTGGAGGGTTCGCATTTGAGAGAAGAGGATTCAAAGTGGTAGAAGCCTTTTTTTCAATTTTTTGATTTGATGTTGACAGTCACTGGCAGTATGATCCACTGAACATAATTGGAGCAAGGCTTAAAGACAATGGGAACTCTGCAAGAAAATATCAACATGAAAGTATGCCTTTGATTGAAAATTTTAAAAACATGGACTCCTGGGAGGAGGTCAAAAAATAGATGGAGAAATATGCTGCTGAAAATAATATGTCAATACAGGAATTATCATCACAAATAATGGCATTGCACAAATAGAAAGGAAAAGTGTAGGCCATGACATCGTCCAATTTCTACAAGAAAGCTAATAAACCATCTACAAAACGTATTCCAAAAGAGCTAATGAATGAATGTATAGATGCTAGATGGAGTCGAACCAAAATTTATGAATTTTGGGAAATGAGGAAGAATCTTGGTGAGCCAAAGACCTCTGCAGATCTTAATGAGGTGGAAGAGGATACAATGTTTAACGAATTGTGGAATAAGGAGCATCCAACTAAAGCATATCACAATGATACTGATGATGATTACGATGACTAGGATTCTTTGAATCCCTCATCCAATACAACAATTAAGAGAGGAGTTGATGCATCCACAAAACTTCTATATAGCAAAGGGGCATAAATTGTAGAAAAAATGGGCTACCAAGGTTTTGGTGGTTTGGGTCCTAGTGGAGAAGGGGTTTGGTATGCACCTGAACCACTAGCTGTAGCACCTCTTGGGCATGGAGATCAATCATCAACTTAGTCAATTCCATTCACATTGGTTTCAACTCAATTAATTCCATCTGTTTCTGCTTCAAATATAGTTCCACTTCCAGCTGTTCCAAGCACTCAGATTCAATCTAAATCAATTGTCACTCCCACAGCTGGCAATATCATTTGTACAACTAAAAGTAGTGGTCCGAAAAGGATATTATATCAATATGTAGATGCAAGAAAGGTTGGTCCCGAAGGTTAAGAAAGTGTAAAGAAGCAAAAGGTTATGACAAGTATTAGTAGTACTACTAGTACAATAGTGCCAATGGTGATTGTGAGTCCAAAAATTGCCCATCCTTCAGGACAAAACCCTCAGAACAGTCCACAAACCCCACTTGTAATGAGTCTAGGTGTTGGTAATCCTCATGGTATTGGTGGAAGCTCATACATCAGTGCAAGTGCTATTTCACCATTCAAACATTCAATTGTCTCACAAAATCTTGATTTTCATTACAATGAATTTGTAACTAACTATGAAAAATTGAAAAACAAGAATAGACAAAATAGTAAGACAATGAAGATGGAAGCAATTGTTGCAACTCGTGATGCAGAACCTGCATCCAACAGGTTATTAACCACATATGACCTGAATAAAGATATGATGGAATTCATGGTTGTTATGCCCCCAGCTAGAGATAACAATCCACCAGATAGTCAGTTAGATCCATCTGAATTTCAAGTTAGCACCCTCCAAATGGATTTATCCAAAATTTAAAATGTGGACAAGATAAATGTGTCCAAAATGACCAACCAAGTGGTCTACAATTTAGTGATGAAGTTGGAGAGAGAGAAAGGAAAGCTTTAGGGCATAATAGATAAGTTAAAGGCAGACCTGGCAATGTAAAGGCAAGTGAGAAAGCAGTAGTAAACAGGTGCAAAGAATTAGAGAAAAGGATAAAAAATTCATCCTTTGGCTCTAAAGAAGCAATTGAACAGCAAGAACATATGGACGTAGAACTGAAAACTCTGAGGGAAAAATTAGAAAAAAGGGATAAAAAACTTCAGGATGAAAAAGCCTCTTCAGTAAATTTATACAAAAACTTGGAGAATGCTGCACAGGTAAACAATGAGTTAAAGAAAGAATTGGAAAAAAGGGATAAAAAACTTTAGGATGAAAAAGCCTCTTCAGTAAATTTATACAAAAACTTGGAGAATGCTGCATAGGTAAACAATGAGTTAAAGAAAGAATTGGAAAATGAGAGGGTAAAAACAAAAGAGTGGGAAGAGAAAGCAAAAGAGTGGGAAGAGAAAACAAAGCAAATAAGAAAACATAGTGAACACCAGTACTCAGAAATGAAAGAAGACCTAAAGAAGGCAAATAATACTATTAAAAATTATGACAACTTCTTGAATGACCATGTAAATAATACAGTACAACAAATAAAAAATTACTTCTGGGGGCAAATAAAGACTTCTGCTGATAGGTTGTGTGATTGGTTTAAACTTTATGAAGCTCTTACAGATGTTTTTGAGAAGCTGAAAGAGCAACTTGAGGAGAACAAAAGTTTTGGTCAGAGACAGAAAATTGCAAAGCAGATTATGCAATAAATCAACAGCACTGCTGATAGGCAATTGGCAAGGAAGGGAATTCAGGACCGCGTTGGTTCAATAATAAAGGTGACCTCTGTATTTCATAAATGTCAGAAACTAACAGAAGCAGAAGAAGTTCTTACTTTATTTGGGCCAAAGCTCACCAAGATGAACAATAAAATAGCCAAATTGATATCTCTTGGTTTACCGAGTCCTAGACCTGATTTGTCAACAATGGGTTTCATTGGAAGAGAAGCTTACAAACAAAAGTTGGAGGACACAATAACCTCTGATTTAGGCAACCTTCGTCAGGACAGAACTCATGAAGGCATTGCAAAGTGCATCAAAATATTCACAAATTTGCATGCACTAATGGAAGGAACATTGCTTCAAACTCGCTCTTCCAAGTACGGAATTCTGACGAGAATGCAGGTCATTTACCATACCATCAAAATTTTTGCCCTTCCAACTGAAGAAGAATGGAGCATACTATAGAAACTTACAGAATCATCTTGAATCATAGTATGTGAAAGTACTTTCAGTTTCAATCATCTCTATATCTTTACTATATATCTTTCATATTATCCTACATACTACAGTTTAGACTCTAGAATTGAGTTTAAAGTAACAAGTTTGAACTTTGCTTTTTGAACAGGATCAGTGTTGCAGTCTTGCAGATGCTATTGCCTATGCTAATTTACTAAACCGACCTGTCAAATGCAGAAATGTACAACTAAAGTTGTAGAGATGTTGTAGACTTGTAGTCTTGTAGTTGTCTTACTGATTTAGATTTTGAGACTTCACATTAGGCAAATCGACCTGAAGCTGTTGTTGCTCCCTTGTTTCTATAAAAGGGAATTCAGGGTCATTGGCTTACTAAATTGCCAATGGGAATTGAGTCATTGACTTTTGTAAACAGAATTAGAGAGTTGTGTTCTTACTAGTATTAATCAAAAAATAGATACATTGTATCATATTTGTAATTAAATAAATGAGAATCAATATTTCTAACTCTAAGAATTGTAACATACGAATTGCTATGTTGTCAAACAAAATAATGAAAAAACTACAAGAATTGTACCATATTAGCTGAATATTGCGAATGAAAACCATTAATAATTATTAATTATGGAATTGAATCTTGAATCTTGATGACATTATCAACCACATTCATGTTTTTGACATTGGGATATGCATGATTGATGATGAAATACAAAAACTGATAGTAGACTTAAGGGAAAAAGTTAATAAATACCTAGGACATGCTAATTCTTCAGTGCTACTTCTACAACGATTCAATTTCAAGCTGCCACACCATATCATCATTGAGATCGTTAGATTCATTGGCATCAACTTCATAGCTTCCTTGGTTCTTTGATATGTTTTCTTCACTCTGCATACCTCTGCTTAACTGACGTTCACCGCTAGCAGTACCAGTGCCAGTACATGGGTCCCAGTCAATGACATAATTGGTCTCTACCATTCCCACTCCCACTCCCACTTTGGTTTGACATGTTTCCCACCCCTCTTCTTTGACATTTATTCCTCCACAATTTCAATGCCCTTTCATAAGGAAAAGTATTGATTTCATACTTGGATGTATAGAGCCTCAAGCAATTTTCCAAATTCTTGTCAAGTTTGTTTCTTAGCTTTGACTTTAGGAATCCCAAAGCACTAAAAACTCTCTCATCCTCCACCGACCCCAATATCATGGTTAGACATAATTCAACAAGCTTGAAATATTCTGATATTGAATCAATCAACTATTCACTCTCAGCTAGGTTTTTCCAAAGCCTTGTTACTGATCCATCTTCCATAGGGTTCTCCATAAGATTAAATTGTTCCCTCATTATTCATGACAAATGCGTTGATTTCTCTCTCAAATGATTTGAATCTAAAATTCCATTTAGAGTTACTCCATCTAACTCTTTGGTTTTGCAAAAATGATCTATCAAAGTTAGTAGCCTATTTTAAAAATCTTTCAGATTGTTCATATGCCAATAATGAGGAAACACAATAGCCATGGATTCAAGTAGTTTGACTGGAGGGAATCTTTCTCTAATCTGTGAGGAAAGATCAAAGGCAATGTGCTTCACTGAAGCTATTACAAACTCAACGATCTTGGTAAAGCCTTCCCTTTTAACACTTGATACTCACCTCTTGGGGTTCTTTCCTGGTTCCTCAGACTCGATCCTGGCATTGTAGTGCATTGGTATCTCAACTCCGCAAACTTCTGCACATAACTCCCCATTTGAACCAATTTTTAAAAAGTTATTAGGATTGTCCAAATCTGTGATTTTCAACCAGCTGGAAAATTTTACTTCATCAACAAATAAATGATAGAGATTATCGAGTGTCACGCATGTCAACTTACGCAGCGTAGCATATTCTGTGATATACATAGCTCTTTGTTGGGCCTTTTTCATTAAATTTCTCATTTTCTCAAGCATGGGGAGAAGACCTGCTAATGTTAATAGTGTCTCTACATTACTTAACATTGATAGTAGCGCAGGAAATTTTGGTTGCCCTACTTCGTCATGACTTGAGTTCATTAGACCAAGCAATGATTGATATTCTAAAAAAACTCGATGTGTTGGTCCATCCAAAGAGATCCATCTAGTGTCATTATCCTTAAGAAGCTTGTTCCCATCGGTTAGTCCTTCAGCAAAGTGTTGAAATTCCCTGAATCATTTCAGACTTCGACAGAAGTATTGGTAGACCTCTTTGATTAAAAATTCAATTTTTTGTACTGGAGCATGCTTGCTGACAACTCCAAAAGCTAGATTCATTCTATGGGCCATGCAGTGAATGGGAGTAATGTAGGGTGCACAAGAAGATTGTATCTTTGTGCAAAGACCACTCCTGTGGCCTTGCATTACTGAAGCTCCATCAGCTCCAACACACACCAACTTTTTGGCAATGGTCATGTCATCTATACCTCCATATTCAATTGGAGAACTCTTTACTAGTTGAAATAAATTTTCCGCTGTCACATTATCCCCCAATTTAGCAACAATTAGTAGATGAGGTTGGTGAACAAAATTCTGTACAGTATAAACATGCATGCATACCTAGGAAGTATTGTCTACTGTTGTGACCTCATCTAAAGACAATGCAATAAAATTTGACTCTTTAATTTTTTCCTTCAAATCCTCTTTTTCAACCTCGGTAAGACAACTTGCCCATTCCCATCCACTATTTACTGACTAGTGACTGTTAGGATAGTTACGAACTTTCAGAAAGTGTAATAAAGCACTCAATGATGGGTAGTCTATCATTGGACGCCCTCTGCTCAAAATATTAAACACAACACTTAACTGAATAGCTTTTCCCATTAGTTCTACTTCCAATGCTTTTCCAAAACAAGCTTCAATAGAGCCTTTAACTTCACCAAGCTTCGTCTTTATATTATGCTAAAATTCATATAATTCTGCATTCCTAACATGCTGAGATTTCTCCTTTGTTTTCCATCTTATCATTGATTTTTGAACTCTATCTATGGTTTTCTTTTCGTAAGCTTTACCAATATGTTTTTCTATGGTGTCAATTTTTAGCTGCAACCTCTTTTCCTTCTTATTTATCACGCTGCAAATCTTACATTTGCATTCTACTGGAGGTTCCCCTTCAATTGGATTAGGCACTGGTTCAATGAATGGATATGTTGACACCCAATCTTTTTGAAAACTCCTCGACATATCCCACAGTCTATCATTCTTTGATTTGGATTTTCTTTTCTTCCCTGCAGTTGCACCATCATCTTTTTTGACATTCTCAGTCTCATCCAAGTCGATTATATCATTATGGCTACTCTGGGTATTTAACTGAAAATCTTCTTCAAGTTCATCGTGATCTGAGATATCAGGTTCACTGACTTCTTCAATATGTCGTGAAGGTTCAGCCTCAAGTTCAAAATCTTCTTGTAATGAAGTAACACTAGCTTCCCTATTTTGGCTAGAAACATTTCCACGACCATGACCAAAGTACAATGATAAGGTTTTGTGTTTTGTTGGCCTCTCTTGGCTTTCCCCATCTGTAGGAGCCTTACCCTTATTCTTGTTTGACATCTCGATTAGCTACCAGCCTAGTGATAAAAATATGTAAAAAAAATATTTACTTGTTGAAGAAGTGACAAATGACAACATAACTATAATATACAATGTTTACATAGTCACAGAAATTCAGAATAATAACTACTTACCTTTGACTCGCCAAAGCAGTCGAGACTCAACAGTGAGACAGTCTGAAATTTGCTATCGATCAAATTGAACTTATCCAAGATTCCAAATTGTGTACAATAACACTGATGTATGAATGTAATTATACTAATCTCTTTTGGCGAATTGGGTGGGAGGTATTAGGTCAGTGTCCAAATATTTGGTGAAGCCCACGTAATGATAACATGTCTTGTGTTATTTCCTAGGTGATTATGGGTCACCAGTACCTTGGTATGATTAATAAAGGTGGTGAAAACCCATCGGTTTGAGACACGCATCCATAAAATAACTGGCGAAGTTGGGGCCGCCTAAAAAATATTTATATATAACTATCGGCGAATATAGGCCATCTATTTGGGGCCGTGTTGAAATTATAGGTGAATTTTAAAAATATATCGTGCCCAAGACGTATATGCCATTGGTGAAAATGTGCAAGAAATGGACAAAATTTAATATAGTGTTTGGTGATGGACTCGGGCAATTGACCCAATTTTCATAAATGCGGGGTGATGGGGTCAGTCCCATATGGGCAATTTATTCACCAAATCGTGGGATGCCGACGGGCGACATTTGCCAAATGGCGAATAATCGCCACTAAAGTTTTCTCTGAAGCTCATTAGTGACAACTTGGATATACAACTACTATAATTCAAATTAGACCCAAGGTTCTATATGAACTCATATTTGATCTACCCCCTCACTACACAAGCCACATTTCTAAGGCTAAGGAAAAAAGGATTAATCACTAATATTTCTATAATTATTTACAATCATTACCCATATTTGACATTCAAGAGTATTATGGGGAAGGAAAGGTACATGATTATTAATGATGCCTTTGTGGTTGTTTCCATTAGAATAGTTAAAGGTGATTTTTCAAAGAGGCTCTCATTGTAACCTTCTACCAAAATCAAGAATTTTGGGAGTTATTTCATTCAATTTATAAGCTTTTATTATCTCAAAGTTTTTGGTTGTACTTTCCAACCCTACAAGCTCCCAAGGTATTCATCTGATAGGATGATTGTAATAGAGATATGTAGATAGGTGGTAGATGCTCACAAAATCATAGTGACCAAGCATAAATATTTCTTCTAGTTTTCCATCAAGGTTAGAGCATGCAAATACCATGATATAAAAGTGTAATAGTCCATAGGTCCTAAGGGGGTATACTACCACATGATGAATTTTAAGATTACCTAGGACAAGTTTGACCCAATTGACATATTTAGCCATGTGATGGGCACCCACTTCAAGCATGTGCCTCATCTTGAAGATCATTGGGAAAATTGCATTGAAAAATATGAAATAAGTGTTAGGAACTACTATAGGATGAACTTGTACTTAGCTAGTGATGTTGTCAATTTCTATATCTATGAGGACCACATGGCCAAAAATAGTGGGGATAAAATGCATCCTTCATATAACCATTACAAGGTCTTTCATAGGGTCATTTTTAATGCATATGTGAATTAATTAGAGTAGGAAGACATGGAGAACTAGGATAAATATTTATTAAATTTCATCTAGGATTGGTTTACAAAACCATTAAAGATAGACCTTGTGCCCAAATTTGAAGGATTTGATCAGGTTCCAAAGAGTAAATATATCTCTTCAAAGAGAAAGAAAGTTGTGCCTCCAAATAAGTCATCTCCATCACACCCTACTAGACATGCTAGGGTGGTATTAGAGAAGATATTAGGTAAGGAGAAGAAACAATAGAAAGAGAGAGAAAGGGACAAAACAATTGCTTCTACTATTCCCACTTCTAGTGGTGCCACTATCACTGCTACTACTACTCCCACCAACACAAGGGATAATATTGTTACTATTGGCACTAATACTGCTACAACTACTATATATGCTCCTTCTTCTTCCCCACCTGAGATAACACCAATCAAGATAAAATTGAACAAGAAAAAACTTTAGCAACTTGCTAGGGTTTATAGGAGATTAAGGAAAGGGTGTTTATTACCAAGGGTCAAGGAAGTACAGGAAGAGGAAAAACTATAGCTATAGATAAGGAGAAGGAATAATAGGTATTCCATACCATAGGCTCCTACTCTAGGATAATCCATATTAGAGGAAAATATTTTACAACCTCCTCCTATCTCCATACAAGAGGAGAATATTTCAATATTTTCCCCTTAAAACATCCCAAAAATTCATAACATTGAATCAAATCTAGACATTGGTCTAAAAGCATAGGAGAAGGGAGAGACTAGAAAGGAAAATTAAAAGGAGAACCCATTGGGGGAATATTAGTTCTTTTAGTTTGATCTCTCAAATATCATGTGTCAAGGCTCCCCAAGACACTTCTTTCAATATTGAACTAATGAAGGATAATTCTAAGGATGAAATTGATTTATAGGAAATGCTAGGAGAAATGGATGTTGGAAATGGAGGAGATATGCCTGAGATACAAGTTTTAACAAATTCCCAATGAGGAAACCTCATGAAACCACCTCTAGAAAATTAAAGGAAGCCACTCATGAGATGGTGCAAGACTAGTAAGGGGAGGAAATAGATATGGGAGAGAAAAGTGATGAGCCAAAGAAGGATGACACTCCTCTCTAGCAAGAAGAGTTTTGAGATACCCCATATTCTATAGGACATGAAGATACTTCTATAGGTCATGAAAAATCCCCACCAAGACAAGAGGAAGAGGTAGGTGGACAAAAATATTTTTTCTATGAGTCCATATAAGCCATCTACTTCAGGGACCACTCCTATGTGGTTATTTGAGATAGTAAAAAATATAAAGTGTATGTATAAGGATGTGGAGATACAATATCTCTCAATTTCAGTTAGTACCTTTAGAGTGGAAGAGATGAGGAGGAAAGGAAAAAATATATCCCAAGTGTTTGTAGATGCAAGAGGAAATTACAAAGATCAAATAACAATTCTATTTGTTGATAAGATAGAATAGGACATGGTAGAAGAATAATACCAAATGGAGGAGATATATTTGGGTGTCCCTTATAGAGAAGGTGAAAATAATCTCCTACATTAGGCTATTACTACCATTTCTAAAAGAATGTAGAAAGATGAAAATAAAAAAGGAAGACCTACAATTTCAGGTTAAGGAGCTTAAGAGATGTATCTAATAGTTAGTAGGTCCAATTGATGCTTTTGCACCCTCTTCAAGCTTGCAAGAAACACTAGACTTTGGAGGTCAAATTTATAAAAAAAGCTTCATTTTGACAACATATGTGGAATGGAGGAAAGAGATTGAGGAGGCAAGAGAAGAAGGGATAAGATAATTTTTGACTTTGTATAAATCTATGGTGGAAAGGATTTTTCAACATATGATTATAGGAGAAGATGGAATTGGGATTGAAGTGAAAATGCTGATGTGGGATGATTACCTCCTGATTTTGAAGATAATTGTTGATACCTATGTTATGTTGTCTATTAGTGTCTAGCACTTAGTCATTTTCAAGGTAGTGTTGGTCGGTGATCACTACGACCGAGCCATCTTGTAAAGGCTAAGTTATGTATAAACTTGTATAGTTACTGAGCATTAGTTATTGCCGAGAAAGTTAGAGGTCACTGAGCACTTCAGTAGTCATTGAGAAGTTTATGCTGAGTTGCATAGAATAGTCAATCCTGAGCACTAGTATATGAAGAATAGTAAATGCCAAGCATCAGAGACTTCATATGCCAAGCAAGCCAGTTTTGACATATCTGTTTGTTATGGCACAAACACCAAGGTAAATCATTTTGGTCAACTTTTATGTGTGATTTAAGGATTTTTGAGTTAATCAAGGAGATGATTACGTTTTGTAATTATTATTTTCAATCCCTATGCAAGTCATATAACCTATCAGAAAAAAGGGAATGCTTAAGTGACATAAGTAATGAATCTAGATTATTGATCTTGATCTAGGAGGTTGATAAGATGTTTATATAAGATGCTATCTAAACCCTAAAATGATGTATGCAAGGAAGGATATCTCATATACATAGAACAAAGAAGTGTTTTGATTATTAGATGTAGAGATTAGACAAAGTGACCGAGAAAAGTAGTGAAGGACATAACATAGCTACATTTGATTTTGGAGATCAAAGAAGTATTCAAAGGAGAAGATCTGTTTTCAACAATTTTAGTGCAAATTGAAGGATTAGGTACTGATACATTTTAGAAGGTGAATCATGGTAAATCTCTTAAGAAGAGTGGTTCTCATAGGCCTTTATAAATCTCTTAGCCAAGTGCTTACTTAGCTATAAGTTTCAAATCCTTTAATCAAGGTAGATTGTATAAGTCTGTAAGCTCTTAACAGGGCATACCCCTCATAAGGTAGATCCTATAAACTGATCAAACATTGTATCCCTAACAAGCATACTTTATACCGCAGTAGTGAAGATTTGTGGGTGTCATGCCCACCCCAATTTTACCTTTCAAGGGTTTCTGGGTAACCAAAATTTATGTGTTATGTGTTTCATTTGATGGATGAAGTTAGAATGTTAGATCTATTTCAGTATTGAAATTCATGTTTATGATATGCATGTGGAATTAATTCAAATAAGTGAATTATTAGAGATATCTGATTCACCCCCCTCTCAGTATCTCACTTTCCCATATTAGATTTCCAACAAATGAAGAACACTAGTCTAAACGAAATGTTAAAGGCATTGATTTTTTAACTAGAAGTTGTAGGCTTATTGGTTGAATGGATAAGGGCCCTAAAACTAATTATTGAGAAATACAAAAAGATGAGGGACACAATTATCAAGAGAGAAGAAAATATATAAATTTTGATGTAGCATGCATAAGATTTTGTAAAGGAGATTTCATGCACATTTTGGGAATAAAAAAATCACATGAGAAGGATCAATGATATTGTGCATGATTTTAAAGATACCCTTCATAGGGAGTGTACAAAGAAATCTATCAATTGGACGGTTAGGGTAAAACATGAATTATACAACATGAAGAAGGAGATTCCTTACTCTAATGGAAAAAATAAGAAGTTGAATATTTTTTAGAAGAATCAACAAGTTACTCTGAAATACATGAAAATCCAAGATATCAATGAGATCAATATTGCAATCAAATCCTTAAACCAAGCATTATTTAACCTTGTTGCTCATTTATAGATAGAAGGTTAATACATTTTGATCATTTTTGTAGAAGGTTTGAATATTTTTGCAAGTTACCAACAAGCAGAAATGCATCCAACTATTATAGTCTTATTTTTGCCATTTTTTTGCTATTTTAAGAGATTGAGTGCATATCAAATTCAATGACAAAAACATTGGAAGACTTCCCATGGGTTAAGCTTATAGAAGACTCTATTTTTTTGATAGTAGAAACCCTAGTGAATTCCAAAAAAGCATTTTGGGCAAGCAATTTCCACTGCCCAAACATAAGTAAATCCTAAAATTTTAGTGTATATTTTTGAAAAAATGAGGCCTCGCGCTAAAAATAAACTTAATGTAGGAGTTGTATGATCATGATTATTTATATTAGGAGTAGTTTTAGATAGTTTGGTTTCCATTTTAAATTCACTTCTACCCAAAGTAATGCTCATAAACCTTACTTATGGGTTTGGCAATTTCTAGTTGTAAAATATATATAAACCCTTGGTTTAGTTGTAATAAGGGTTGAGAATTATTTGTTTGAGCATGCATAATAAGTGGTGTTGTAATCTTGGTGTGTGCATACTACTAAATTTGTGAGTTTAAAATTAAATTTAGATTCAAGATCCATATATTGTGTTCCTTAGTTTTAAGTTCAAACATGCACTTTAGTTGGTGGTGATTATTGAATGCTTATTTGTTGTGCTGGATAATATGGTTGAATTGTTTCTACTTGTGCATTGAAGAATAATTTGTATTGCATGTGCACACGGGTAATGGATTTTCAATTTTTGATGAGTTTTGATAAATCTTATGTTTTTTAATTACCTTAGATGATTGCATCATTTTTTTTGAATTGTGAAAATTCAAGTTTATATTTGTACCATCCATAATTGTACTCACATACATTTGGATGCTTATTTAGGTCCTATTTTAGTGTTCTCAGGATTTTTTTATTTATTATCCTTGATCCAACCCTTATTCTTATTTCTATTTTGTCATATTCTCTACAAGCAAGACCACTTGACCAAACTTCTAAGCATTTTGGGGGGGCTAGATTGACCTTGCTAGCCTATTCCCCAATATTTTCTTTGAAATTTGATTTGGAT
This sequence comes from Chamaecyparis obtusa, assembly GCA_027943335.1. Classification (NCBI taxonomy): domain Eukaryota; kingdom Viridiplantae; phylum Streptophyta; class Pinopsida; order Cupressales; family Cupressaceae; genus Chamaecyparis; species Chamaecyparis obtusa. The sequence goes on from BSBK01000362.1 coordinate 61,827, forward strand.
TTAGTCGCAATGGTTAAGAAAGAAATTCAAATTCCTGTCAACCCTTTTCAATTTTTGAGCTCCAAAATATTTGTGAGAAGTATATAAGCAACCTATGGGCAAGAAGGTAACCAAGAATTCATGATAGAATACACCCATGATCTCTAGCATCCTAAGGAAAATTTTAACCATACAAGACATCTTTTCAAAGAAATCTTCTCCATTGTAGAAAGCTTCTCTCTCTTGTTTAAGATGAGGAGACCTCAATCATGCAAGAAGATCCTTTACCAAATACATGAATATCAATGTAAATTTATTCCTTCCTAAGGAAAGAGACATCAAGCTTAAAATTTTTTGGAGATTTGAGGAGTATTTAAAGATATAGGAATTTATGAAGGAAATCCTTGATTCTTCTCTAAAATTTAGGATCCCACAACCACATTCAATAACTACCTGAAGCATCTTCATATATATTGTGATACCAATTTTGTTTGTGAAGGTATACGCATTTATATTTCAAATCTAGCCTTTGATTTACATTATCACATTGTCCATTTATGCATATTATATTTCAATTTCAAGTTTGATTCATCAACTTGGGTTTGAATGAGGAAAACCTCTCTCTACCAAATTTTTTTTAAAAATTTTATATAAGAATAGGTGGCACCAATTTATAAAGTACAAGACCTCAGCTACAGTTTACAATTGAAATTATTGGAAAGTGTAGGTAGCAAGTTGTCCCAATGAGGATATTCCCAAGAAAAACTTGAAAAATTCACCACAATCCCTCCAAAATTGCATAAAATTGAATATGTAAGCTAGTTACAATCCCTAGACGAGCTATTTCTAGTTACAAAATTGGTTTTTTTGCTCTCTATCACTCTGTGTATTCTAAAACCTATCTTTTAGCCTTAAGTCTTGCATTGTTCAATCATACTTTTATAAGAAGCCTTGATTGTAGTTAAGGATCATTGCACTCATTTAATTTTTAAGCCTCCTTGAGCCTAATGGGTCATCTTTCTTCCAATATAACAAAAGGATAGGGCCTAATTTAACTTGTTTTTCTAACAACCCCTCTTATGTCTTATATCACACTTGTAAACCTTATCCCTCAAATCCATTTTCATTTTATGTTACATTTTGGTGAACCCAACACATGACATTTTAATTATGATTTGGTTTCTAAATATAATGAATTACATTAATCATTGTTTCCATCATAACATTTCTACCTCTAATTTCACCTATGTTACATTTTGGCTAACTTAGCGTATGCCATTTATGCTTTTGATTTGGATAGTTAGACATGATATTCATTAGGTTTAATGTGAAATTAAGCTTAATCTGTGTCTTAAATTCATCTATGTTGCATAACTTAATGAGTACTTGCATCTTCATTTCATATTTTCTACTTATTTACATTATTTAGACATATTTTTCTTTCATTATGTTGTGCATGAGTGACATAACCTTGAGTCCTACATATATAATTCCAATTAGAAGATGTGGTAGAATTATGGGTTCCTTTGGTCTCAATTCCTCTATGATCCCTAGGAATATTAATAATACTATCATACCTACTAATGATATTCCCACTATTGTTGAGAATATCTCTTTCCACTCTTCTCATGATGAAGATGAAACCTTGAGAATGTCTCCTACCCAAGTGCAAATTTTTTTCATGAATTCAAAAAATTTGAGCAATGGTTAGGTTAAGAAAACTCTAATAGGGAAGTCATATCCTTAGTAGAAGGATTAAGGAAGTTGATTCACAATGATGATAATGGTGTTGATGTATTGTTTGCAACTTCTCATCTTAACAATGACGATGTCAAGCCTGTAAAAATAATTATACTCAATATATTGGTATATGTCAACCTAATCATAGTATTGAGACTTCTATTCCCATTCCTACTTAATTATCTAATTCTCTTACATATACTTGACCTATCATTACTACATCCATTTAAAATGATAATCCTACACATGCTGGTCTTGGAAGTATTCCTAATCCTTTCATCCCTACAAGTGTTCCACGTATTCCCCAACCATCAACCATACCTACTTACAAAAATATCCCATTTTCATTTTCCAATGATCCTTCCATTTTCCATAATGTTGCAAATCTTTCACATATGTCTAATACCAATCTCTCTATGAAAAGCACCATCAATAGCCTTGTCCACACTATATCATCCTTTCAACAATAAATTTCCTCCATGGCTCGATCAAAATTTAAGATTCCCACTTGTTAGATTTCTAGTTCTTTGTCCTTAGATATCATTCATGTTTTTATCCCTCTATACATGGAAATACCTTTCTTGTAGATCTATATCGGAAAAGGTGATCCCGTGACTCATGCAAACTTAGAATATTTAGAGATAAGGCCTTACAATAGTATTGTTGTTTGCTTCCTTAATCTATTGAATTATTTAAAAAAAAATCTTATGCTTTCATTCAAAAATTTCAAAATAATATTGGCCCTCATATTTATTTGACTAATCTGATTCATTATAAACAAGGTGTTAACAAAAAAGTGACCGATTTTATTGGTAGATTTAAACATTTGCATGCTCAAATTTGTTATCATATGCCTTATATTTATGATCAACATATTTTTATTTATAATTTACAAAAAGACGTTAGAGATAAGATATTTCTTTATGAATTTACTTCATTTAACCAATTGTGTGCAATGCTTCATAATTGTCAACTTCAAGTGAGCCAGTTTGAGGAATCCACTCCATTGAATCTAGTTGATAAGGGTGATGCCTCCTTGTAGCCATTTGAAAAGTTTCAAAATACCAAAGGCTTCATCAATATCAACAATTCATCAAACAACATTGATGCACAAGTGGTAGATGTAACTTAAGGTGTAGCTCCTTTGTCATCTATTTTCAATCCATCTCATAATTTTACAGCTCTTTCTAAATCTTTGCATAATGTGATGTTGCTATTGATTAAGGTTTTCAATAGTTTTACTTGTCCTACTCATGGTTCCATTACCTTTCCCATTAAATTTGGTAAGAAATCCTAATTAAATGTCACCTTTTTTGTCATCCCAACTTTTGACCAATTACAAGTAAGCCTTGGAATTCCTTGGATTATTTCTATAAACACTACTGTCTCTCCTATTCATAAGTGTTTTAACTTTACCCATAATGGAGAAATCATCACAATTAACAATAGTCTCTATTAGCCTTTAGCGATTTGTTAAAACTTTGACCTTGGCTTCTTTTGTCCTATCATGTCTCAACCATTACAACCCCTCCAAGACCATCTCTGCATATCCTACCAAAAATTAAAATTCCAAAAGATTTGTGAACTAAGAAACCCTAAGGATGTCCCATCTCCTTTTCCCACAGTGAGACTCATTCCTACACCTTCCATTCCTCCTATTGATGCTTCAGTCCCACCTCTTATATCTTACAAATGCCTTTCATCTTCTATCTCTCAACATAGTGAGATTCCTTGCATTCTCCTCCTAAAGGAGAAAAAGAATTGATGTTGATTGTGATACTCCTATATAATTATTATTTTTTCATTAGTTTTGATTAAGTCATATTGATTGTCAAAGTCATTTGGTAAAGAAGGATAGTCAATTCAGTAAATAAAATATGCTAGTTGGTAAAAGGAAGTAAAGGAAAGCTAATTTTGGTAAAGGCAACAAGGAGAAGACACCAAGAAAGACACACCGAGCACTGAGCAATAGCGAGTTACAATAGTTACTAAATTGAGAGAACATACATGATACCGAGAAGAATAAAAATGTATTACCGAGCAACACAGGCTGACACAAGGAGAATCTATAGATACATTGAATCTAGACACCGAGAAGAAAACAATTTACAAATCTTGAGGAAATTGTTTGTTGAAGCATTGGAGATTTAAACATAATGATTTTGCATGATTACAAGGTGAGATTCACCAATAAGAATTAAATTTTATATATGCATTAAAAATATAACCAATGATTCTATAATGTTTCTAGCACTTCTAGAATTGAGTATAAATGAATCAAAGTATGAATATCATAGTGTTTGTATATGTGCAAAGGAGAAATTGCAGAAAGCAGGTCATGATCATTCAAAGATAAGTTTAAAGGTGATGAGAAGAGAAACTATTGAGTAACATAGCAATAAGAATAGAGTGTGAATGAGATTTAGATTTGAAGTTACCGAGTACAGAATTAATATTGTGAGAGAAATATAGTATGAGGTAAATTGTTATTGAGAAAATAGAGTCTGATAAGCATATGTTGATGCAAGTATTACAGACAAGTTTATGTACTAATTAAAGTGTAACCAGAATTGTAAAAGCTCTTAACTGAGTAGATCCTAACATATCTTATATTATAAATCCTTTAACACGTACATCTCTCAGATTAGAGTTGTAAAATCCTTTAGCAAGGTAGACTTAATTAGTCTTTAGACTCTTAACATGGTTAATACTCTTAACATGGTAAGGTATTAGAAATAGCTAACATTGTAGCTCTAATTAAGCAAGCTTTTTATCGCATTAGTGAAGTGTTGTGGGTGTCATCCCCACCACAGTTTTTTCCTCTAACCAAAGATTTCTGCAATACCAAAATAATGGTGTTATGAGTTGTGTGTTATGATATCTCTTTATATGTTTTTATGTTATTACACACAAAGCTATGAATTCAGTGAATGGTTAAGAAAGTTAGATAAAATTATTTTGGAGTACCTATTCACCCATCCCTCTCAGTACTTAACTTTCCATAAATTAATCCAAAAATTGGTATCAGAGCTAAGTCTCTTATTCAAAAGTTTAACCACTTGAGAGGAAAGATCTAGAGAAATTAAAAGTTATAGGTATGAAAATTTGATTGATAAAATGAACATGGAATTGAGGATGGCTAATGACCATATTGATGATTTAAGGAGGAAATTGAAGCATTCACTCAACAAGAGAAAGGAGATAACACATCAATTGAAAGATACACAAGATTAGGTTGAAGAAATTGAAGAACTATCAGAGGGAATTATGTCTGATGAATCTAAAGTTGCAATATCAAAATTGACTGAGAAGAACAAAAACCTAATTGATAAGGTAAAAGCACTGAAAAGAGAAAAAGAAGCTCAATTGGTAAGGATGTGTGAAGTTCTAGAACAAAAGAGAAAAGATGAAGATGAAAAAAGAATGGTTGAAGATGAGATAAGGGAAATGAATGAAAGGATGAATGAGAAAGATGGGGAAATACTGAGGTTGACACAAATTCACTACAACTTGACAAATCAACTAGTTGGTGAAAATCAGGAAGTTACAAGGAAAGTTGGAGAGATTGTTGAAATGAGATCTAAAAATGAACATTTGAAGAATGAACTGAAATCTGGAAAGTATGCAAATGAAGTCTTGAAAAGGAATGAAGAAACTTTGAGGATACTAGATGAACAAATAAGAGGTCAGAGACAACCAAGAGACACTTTTGGACTTAGATTTAATGAAAACAATACTACCGAGAAGGGAGAGTCCTCAAATCAAGAAGCCAATCGAGATATTGCTACCCCACCAAAGATAAAGAAGTCTACTTGCTATCATTGTGGAAAACTAGGTCATACAACTAATGTCTACAAGAGAAAAAGAGGTAATCCACTGAGTATTCCCAAATTTAATGGTTATTGTTACAATTACAATAAGTATGGTCACAAATCATTTGAGTCTAGATCAAAGATTGCTAACAATACAAGGGATCCAATATTCGGTGGCTACTATAATAACTACAACAAATATGGTCACAAGTATGAAGAATGAAGGTCACAAAGAAAGAATGTGAAATAGGTACCTAACCGATAGAATACTACAAACAATCGACAAGGATCAACTATACCATGAGACTACAATACACGAATTACATGTACACCATGTGGGAGATTTGGACACATAGCAAAAAATTGCATGTTGATGGATGGAAGGAACAATAGAAGATCATGGAGAAATTATGGAATGGCTTGTTTTCATTGTCACAAGGTCAGTCACCTAGCTAAAGACTACATGTACCAAAGAAAATCTCCAATTGAGGAACAATCAAGTCAAATTGCTCAATTTAATGTTGATGAGATAAGAGATCATATGAATAGAACATGGAAGACAATCTCAAGATGATGGTACTGAACTTGGAACAATAAATGACACCTTGTCTTTTGGATCAGGTGCACCTATCTTTACGTAATCGGCCAAAGTTATGTGTAGGAGATGATAACTAAATTCCATGTTAAATCAGTTCCTAACAAGTGTGCAAAGATCCATATTAGCATATTTAGATGCATTTGGATATATGTTTTGAAGTTGACATTTCATATTTTGATCGGTAAGAGTATATGATTTTTTGTTCCATTCAGTGAAAGGAAAGTGTTTTTGGTAATCAGTGAAAAGGGATTCGGTAAAGAGCATTTAATGCTAATATTATAGCCATTGGAAACCCTAATTGAGGAAAAACTATAAATAGACCCCTTTTCATTTTATTTTCACCTTACATTTTCGAGAGCATTTGAAGCACTTTGCATATACAATACTACCAAGAGCATCTAAGCGATCAAGCAAACATATCTAAGCATTATCAAACACATTCAAGTAAGTACTAGTGTTTTCCTGAGCTATGAAAGAGCTACCGATTCATTATTCAATCGTTACCCTACCATTCAAGAGATAAATCTGTGAAACAATGGCACCCAAAGTACAAAATGATGTTGTTGTCGAGACGATTGACCTTGTTAATGCAAAGTATAAGCTACCACCAGTCGTAGCAATTGAAAATGATAAATCTGGTGCCCTATCTTCGATCCCATATAGATTCATTCTAATTGAAGATGTTTGTGCCTTCATACATTGCAAGATAGAGGACATTTCCCAAGAAGAGATCGATACATCATACTAGAATCTATGTGTTAATGGAAAATTGAAATATGATCATACACATTTGGATACCAAGGGTTTGGTTCGTGGCATGATGTACCGACTGTATTTATAAAGTAGGAATGGATGAGGATGGTTTTGATCCAAGTACATGATCAGTTCATGTGGCTCGATGCACTTGTTAAAATCACAAAAGATGTACTACATATTGTACCAACTAATCAAATCAGTGATAGACTGAGAGCTCATAAACAAACAGATAAGAAAAAACTTTGTGAGCTTACTCAAGATAAATGGGATAGAAGAGGTTTGAAGTTATCTACTATTGATGATCCTGAGTAAAGATTCGTGTGCATTATAATATCCTATTGAATCTTCTAGTCATCTTGGGTAGACAATGTACCTTGTGGAGCTGTTGATATAGCCTACAAGATTGTGAAGAAAGATATGAAGATAGATCTTTGTGAGATCTTATTCAAGCAATTAGATGACAATATGATTACAATCAAGAAGGCAAAAACCAATACTTTGAAGTTCCATTCACCACTGGTATGCATATTTTTCTACTTTCAAAACTTCTTTCCATCAATCGGTAATGTAGTGTGGAATGTGGACAAATCGATAATTTATCAGATAAATGAGTTTAGTCAAAGTTTAGGAGATAACTTTGACATTATAATGAATGATTATTTTTTAAAATTTCAAGCTAAAATGCATAAAAAATTTAGAATTCCACCACAACTATGTTAGCTTGTGGTGACTAATCAGGAAAGTACTATCCAGGAAAGTACTGTACACTTTTCCTCTCGACCTCACTGGGGGGTTTGGGGGTGGCAGCCCCCAAGAGCAGGGGTTCGGGGGCGCAGCCCCCGAGGAATTTTTTTTTGAGGCCGACTACTTTTCGGTTATTTGGGCTGACTACTTATAACTCATTCTAACCCTAAAGCGGAAAAATATTGTATAATATGGCTTAGGGTTAGGGATTTTCATTATGTATGATTTTAGTACTTGCGACAGATTTGGGCTGTAAGGGATTACAGATTGTAATCAGGTTGTAATCACTGGATAATAATAATATTGGACTCACTGTTGGTGGACGTAGCCCAGGGATTGGGTGAACCACGTTAAATCTGTGTGTCTTGTGTTCTATTCTGTGTGGTTTATTATTTTCTGATATTAGTTATATTTGCACATAATTGTTATTTCTGCCTTGTTAATCCTAACAAACTAGTGGAAAAATACAAAGATACTATATGTTTTGAAGTGGACACTGAAACTTGTATAATGAGGGATGTTGAGACTGTAAGGAAACTCAGGTGTGGAAACAACTTCCTACGCTAATCTCTATAGGAGAGTATTGTGCAAATTCTTATAAATCCTTACAATTTCAGATTCGTTAACTACTTTAACAAAGATATTGCAACCACATACCATGCATACAGAAAAATAGACAATGACACAATGATATACCCTGGGGAAAACCTTTCGGTAAAAAACCCCAGCACTCCAAAACCTACACAATGTATTATCTTCAACACAAAGATTACAATACACTTGCAATGCAAGTTCTTTTAGGAAATGAGAGACAAAGCCAACAAGACTTAAATTTTGTTATATCTCTCCCATAGGAGCAGCATCATATATATAGACTCCTCTGGACCCAAAAATAGGCACAACCACCAAGACCCATGCACAAAGCCACATGTACACAGTTGTTACATGCAATCCCAAGAATAGGCGTCCATCCCTATAATAGACTATGACAGCTTGTCATAGAATTCACCAAAAATAACGGTCACAAGAGAAGTGTAAGAGAATTTGTCATACCAACCTATTTTTGGCATATTCTCTTACACACACCAACCACTTCTTCTTGGGTGCCCAAATAGGCCCAAGTCATAAGATGCTCTTACACCTGTCATAGCACATTCCTTAAATAGTTCTTAAACGTCATAGGAATCTGTCATGACCATTTCAGTCATGATCTCCTTACGCATAAGATGTTGACACATCAAGTGGAGTGACACATCAACATGCCAACTAGACATGTACACTCGCACTTAATTACATTATTTGCAAAAAATACATTTACAAAACAAATAATAAGAATACGAATTATCCAAGGTTGAGACACCTTATTCCTAACAGAGACAAGAACCATCTGGTTGCCACCAATGGGTTATGAAATGAACATTGATGTTGCATCATTGCAGATTGATAGTTTATTAGAGAAACCATTTGATAAGAAAGCCACTCGGTATGACACATATGAAGAAGTAAAGAATAAAATCAAACTAGGTATATTGATACCTAAGGTATTATGGAAAACCATTAGAATGATTAGTAGTCTGTCAAAAAATTTGGGAGTTATTGTTGAAGAAGATGAATCTGGTCCTTCGTAGATCAAAGACAGGAAATTAAGAATGAAGAAGGAGACCCCTAGCCCAATCGGTACAAGACCACATACAAGGTCTTCCTCCACACCAAGAGCCAAGAAGAAACTAGAGGCAAAGCCACAAAAGCCTAAAACTTACATAAGAGAAAAGAAGACTTCAGGTGGACTGAGGAGAAAGCTCAAGCTTCAAGAAGATAGCGAAACAAAGTCAGATGGTTTGAGAAAATACAAAGTTGTATAAAAATAAACCTTACAATCCTTAAACCTTAGATGATTTTCTTGGAAATCTTAAGATGTATGGAAGTCTGTCTGGATTGAAACATGCTAAATATGAAACCAGCAAGGAAGAAGATAAAGAAAATATTGAAGAAGCTATTGTATTCACTTTGTACAAGTTTAGAACTACACTAGTTGAATCAGCCAACCAAGTACCAGAGGAACTTTATTAGAAAATAGATGCAAGTTGGAAATATGCAATGACATCTAAAAAACAAATAAGGGAAAGATCCCTAGCCATTACAATACCTAAACTATCAACAAGAGGAATCAAAGAAGCACTAGAGAAATATTCAAAATATTTTTAGTCAAAAGAAGAGCACTAAGGATAATGGTTGGTAAACTTGAAGAATTTCAAAAAGAGACAGATGATTTATGGAGAAAGATATTCTTTCCCGACCTAATGATAGAGATTAAGGAACCTCAAGGGAAGTAAGATCCCATTGATTTGACAAAAGATAAAGAAGAGGTCATCATTGAAGACATAACAGATAAAGACCCAACACAGGGTATTGCAGATGATGAAGACATAATGGCAATCGAGGCCAAGGACACTGAAGAATTAAATGTTAGTGATTCAACAAAAGAAAAATTAATGGATGTAGATCCTGTTATAGAACAAATACTAAATTTTCTTGAGATTGAAGAGGTTATCTCAGAGGATATAAATGATGTTCCAAATGGTGTTGAAGACCCAATCGAACTAGAAAAGGAGACTGCACCAAAGGATACTGGAGCCACTAGAAAGACCAAGTTTGCCAAAGATCAGAATCAAGAGCTGGTGATCACTATCGAGACTGCAAAACCAGAGAAGGAGAAGTCCAAGGAGAAATAAAAAGATAAAGAATAAAATAAAGAAGAGACTCATGAAGAAAATAAGGAGGAAAAGAAGCAAGAAGAGAAGAAGGAAAAAGATAAAAAGGAAGAGAAAGAAGAGAAAACTGAGGATACTACTACTGCACAATCTAATGCAAAGAAGACATCTACAGATAAGGGAAAGTTAAAGAAGAGGAAGCATGAAAAGGATAATGTTGATTTGATCCAACCTATTGTTATACCAGAGGTTGACATCTCCACCATGAGCCCCAAGGAACTATTTGAGTTCGGAGATTTACTCAAGATAAAAGCTGCACATGACAAATTGCTTGCAAAGAAGCAGAAAATAGATGTACTTGGAAATGTCAAGGATATACTAAAAGAGATTATACCTGAGGCTGACATAAATGAAAAAGGTAATATATTTAGCCAATTGGGTGAACTGGTGAGTCAAATCAATCAACCAAGTAATGAGGCTAGTGAATATTTATTGCAAGTGCATACGAAGAAGATGGAAGATAAAATAATTGAAGAATTACTTCAATCTGTAGAACTTGATAAGGTAACACTTTCTATATTGGTTACCGAGTTAGAAAAAAAATTGCAAGATATTCTTTTATTATTTTAGAAAATTTGTTTCATTTCTAATTTCCTAAAGGATATAAAAGCAAAAGATGAAAATGTTGAAAAGGAGTTGATTGAGCAACTAGAAAAGGTAACAACCGAGTGTGATACTTTCAAGGTATATTATCAAAGGCTTAAGCACCTAATGGGAGAACTTGAGTTAAGGAAAGAGGAGAATAAAATTAGAATGAAACTCATGGAATTGCAAACATTTTTGATACCACAGAATGAGTCACTGCAAAAGCAAACTCATAAAGCTAAAGACTTAGTAAATACCCCAGATGTAAGTGCTATGGATATCATGATAAGTCTAGCAGCTGATATTGGAGAACAAATTGTATTGTTACAAACAATAAAGGATTAATGGAAGACATCACTAAAAGATGCACAATGGAGGTATAAAACTATTTTTGACAAGATCCCTCCACCGAATAAACAATAAGTCATTGTTTCAAGCATTTTTGTTAAAAAAGGGGGATAATAGGGTGTTATAGTAAAAGGAATAATATTGTATAGTCATAAAAAGGGAGATATATAGTATGGATAGATATATGGATAGATATGTGTACATGGATTATTACTACACAGGGAGTAATAAGTAAAGATAAGTAATGGAGATATAAAGAGTTTTACTGAGAGGTGTTTACATGGTAAATTTTGCTAAGGAAACAAAAATTTTGATGACTTTGAAGGTTTTTTTACAAAGATACCAAACTAATTCCAAAGGGGGAGATTGATATTCCTATAGAGTTATTTTGTTATCATTAGTTTTGATTAAGTCATATTGATTGTCAAAGTCATTCGATAAAGAAGGATAGTCAAGTCGGTAAAGAAATAATGCTAGTCGGTAAAAGGAAGTAAAGGAAAAGAAATTTTAGTAAAGGCAACAAGGAGCAGACACTGAGAAAGACACATGGAGCACCGAGCAATACTGAGTTACAACAACTATTGAACTGAGAGAACATACATGATACAAAGTAGAAGAAAAATGGATTATCGAGCAACACAGACCGATACAAGAAGAATCTACAGATACATTGAATCTAGACACCGAGAAGAAAATAGTTTACAAATATCAAGGAAATTATTTGTTAAAGCATTGGAGATTTAAACATAATGATTTTGCACGATTACAATGTGAGATTCACCAATGCGAATTAAATGTGAAATATGCATTGAAGATGTAACCAATGCTAGCACCTCTTAAGGATATGATTCTAGAATATTTCCACCACTTCTAGAATTGAGTATAAATGGACCAGAGTATGAAGATCACAATGTGTATATATGTACGGAGGATAAATTGTAGAAAGCAAGTGATGATCATTCAGAGATAAGTTTGAAGGTGATGAGAAGAGAAGCTACCAAGTAACAACATAGTAAGAACAAAGTGTGAATGAGATTTAGATTTGAAGTTACCAAGTACATAATTGATATTCTGAGAGAAGTAAAATATGAGGTAAATTGTTATTGAGAAAATATAGTCTGATAAGCATATGTTGATTTAAGTATTACATACAATTTTATGTACTAATTAAAGTGTAATCAGAATTGTAAAAGCTCTTAACCGAGTATATCCTAAAAGATCTTATATTGTAAATCCTTTAACAGGGTACATCTCTTAGATTAGAGTTGTAAAATACTTTACCAAGGTAAAATTAATTGCTCTTTAGACTCATAACATAGTTAATACTCTTAACAGGGCAAGCTATCAGAAATAGCTAACAATGTAGCTCTAACTGAGAAATCTTTTTTAGTGTAGTAGTGAAGTGTTGTGGGTGTCATCCCCACCGCAATTTTTTCCCTCAACCAAGGATTTTTGCCATACCAAATTAATAGTGTTATGAGTTGTGTGTTATGATATTTATTTATATATTTTTATGTTATTACATGAAAATTTATGAATTCAGTGAATGGCTAAGAAAGTTAGATAAATTTTTTTTGGAGTACTGATTCACCCCTCCCCTCTCAATACTTAACTTTCCATAAATTAATCTAAAAAATTGATCCTACACCGACCCAAATTTCAAAAGAAGCTAAATAAAATCATTGTACTCATGATTGCCATCATAGAAGTCATGCTAGGGACCGTGGGCTAGATTTCCAAAATATTTCCTCCCCTAATACACCTTCTAATTCCTTGATTCCCTTTGAAAAATCTATGCATAGCCTAAGAGAGGAAGTTAATCTAAAGAAAATAAAATTGAATATGCATGATGATTTTTGTATCTGTGTCAAATATCCCATTGTGATTATTTTAGATGAAAAAGATACTCTTGATGATGATAACAATGTTTCTTGTAAATGATTCTGATGATATTTACGAGTTTATTAAAATCAATCATGAATTTGTTACATATAATTACATTAAGTGTTGTCATTAGTGTCACACATATAGTCAATAATGCAAAGCAAATAGACTAGTCGGTCAAAATAAAATTATAGTAACCGAGCAAAGCACAAGGAGAAAGACAAGTTAACCAAGCATAAACTTGACCAAGCATAGACATTGAGCCAGATGATTACTGAGCACACTGAGCACAGTTATAACCGAGCATACATGTTTACCAAACATCAATATTTTACTGAGACAAAGATGCAATATTTATAGAGTGATACAAGATCAATATAGAAGTTTGGAATGACACTGAAAACAAGGAAAATGTTTTATACCGAGCTAGAAAATAGTTTACATAAATCAAGGTAAATATTTATTGGAGATATCAAATTGATTGGTGATGATCCCTATGCAATTTTGATGTAGGTCATTCATATGGATCATTGATCAAGTGTTTTCTAGATGTTTCCACAACTCTAATTAGGTCAAATTGTTATGATATAAGAATTGTCAAGATGCCAGATTACATTATGAGAGAAGAGAAGTAGCCACCTACAAGAGACATTTGAAGATCATATAGGGTTATGATGCTAAGGTTTTGACAAAGTATTCAGGATTATATTAGAAGCAGAACAAAGGCTATCGATCAATATTTCAAGGAGATATCTATCACATAAAGGTGATATTAGTTAAGGGCTAAGCATATATGATATTCACCGAAGTAAGTTTCTACATTCACATCAATATACTATTACTTTCTAACAATTGTGACAGACAAAATCTCTTAACATAGTAGACTTAACCATCTTTTATAAATCTCTTAACCGAGTGCACACTTAACAGTGTTGCTAAAATCCTCTAACAAGGTACATCTCAATAGGTCTTAAATGTTACTCCTAATAGGGTAATATCATCAGAAGTGATCAAAATTGTATACCCTAGTAAACAAATTTATTATTGCAGTAGTGAAGCTTTGTGGGTTTCATCCCCACCGCAGTTTTTACCCTCTAACAAGGGTTTCTTCGATACCAAAATCTTTGTGTCAAGTGTATGAAGTTTCATGAATGTTTATTTGTTAGTTTAGATGTATTTACATTTTAGTTATCTACATGAATGAATGGAAATGATGAATGTTATAGTCTATTAATGAAGGATGTTATCTTAATGATTAATAAAAAAAGTTTTTAGGGTTACTGATTCACCCCTCCCCTCTTAGTAAATCACCTTTCCATAATCCCAAAAATTGGTATCAAAGCTAGTTCTCTTGTTAAATAAGTTTAATCACTGAAGAGGAAAGATCCTTAGATATGGAAAGGTATAAGCTTGACAAGATAATTGAAAATTAGAAATTGGAGATGCATATTATCCTAAAACAACTAAAGGACATCAAGGAAAAGTTGAGAGAGTCATTGAACACAAGGAAGGAATTAACATTTCAACAAAATGATACTCAATATCAGGAAGAAGAGATTGAGGAATTATCTAAAGGATCTAGAAGTGTATCTAATGCATTTGAAGCAACAATCTCAGATCTGTCTGAAAAGAATCAACTCCTCACCGAGTAACTGAAAACACTACAAATTGGTCAAGAGACATAAATCATGAGAATGATTGTGTGTGTGTGAAAATTGTACCTAATCTGTAGACACAACACTTCAGTAAAACATTAGAGGTTAGCAAAAATGAAATCGTGTAATGAATCGAAAGCTAAACTAACTAGGCAATTTACTACCTTTTAATAGGTGCGAGTATGATGTTCTCAGATTGTTATCGAGATTAGTGACCTTGACAACACCTAAATGAAGGATTTGAATGCAAAAGATGGATAGGGAATATGAATGCTATTAATCTATATTTTTGATATTTTCTATGCAATGATATGATGAAAACTTGATATGAATCTATGCTAATATGGAAATTGATATGCTAAAATGATCTAACAATAATATGAAAACAAAAGTGATCTCACAAAATGTGGTTGATTCGCAATAAGCTTTGATCCTCCAGATACCAATGTGCTAGCATGAGCTTGCCAAATTATGAGATTTGAGAGATGATTTATGAAGAGCTGAGCCTTGATTTTATAGAAATCCAGGGCTTTGGAGGTGCATGGAAAAAGCCATAAATCACTTAGATTAACTTAGCTTGATTTTTGAGTTATCTGATCATGAAAGATAGTTAATTCTCAAAATTATGCAAAAGCATGCAAAAACAACTTTTTAACTCAAATTAGAGTTTAGATCAGCTTTTTGAACTCCAAAAGGATGTTGAGTTCTAAAAAGTCAACACTTTGCATTGATTTTCTGATTTGGAGTTTAACTGTTTCTTTTGAATGTGCATAATAATTAAGAATTAAATAAATAATTAAATGATTTACTCTCAACTTAATTGATTTTTGAAAATAAATAATTGATTTATGGGTTAATCAATCATTTAATCAAACTTTTATTAAAAACTATATTATTAAATAATGACAACATGCTTTAATTAATTAAATAAGAATTTAATCAATTATTCATAGGATATTGGATTTATTGTCAAAATTAAATAATACAATTAATAATAGATATAATTAAATTTAATTAAACAATTAAGTGGCAAATATTAAATCTAATTAATTAAATATGAAAATATTTAATTAATCAAACTTTAGGATAAATGTGATTTATCGCCAAATAATCATTAAATTAAAGGTAATTAAGAATATTGCTAAGAATATTCCCCGATGCAGAATTTAAGATAATCAATTAGATTCGATGATGTGCAGATGTGCCTTAGGTTAGGACTTCTATGTCGATTTCATTTGATTTGAGGATGTAGGAGGTTAATGAACATATAGCCCATTTTTGGGGTATTACATTTTGCCCCTCTTTGAATTACTGTGCGAAGCGCAGTGGTTCAAAGATAGTCTGTGTTTGATAAAGATATGAAACTGATTCAAAATTGATATGATGATTGAAAGATTTGAAGATATTAGGTCCTGAATGACCAAAGATAATGTTCACTATAGTAGCGATGAACCGATGATTGCGAAAGAGTGTCAAAATGCCTGATTCTGAACCTTAGGATTGCAAAGAAGTGAGTGATCAATTCTAGACTCGATTGTCCTTAGAAGAATCACGTAGGTATCACATCTGAACCCTTCAGTTACCGAAGAATCAAGAAAATAACACAATTGAACCGATAGTTGCAAAAACTGATACAATTTACAAGATTAAGAGAATACCAGATTGATATGGATCGATGAATCTAATATGCCCCAAGTGATCATAGATTTGCCTCGAGCGATGAGGACTTTTGATGATTCAACAACTAGACATGGTTGCTATCTTGATTACTGAGGAAAGATTGATAGAATTTTTACAGACTTGAATGATGTGCAATACCATGCCCCCTTTGGGATTAAAATCAAAATTTGACAATAAAAGTCAATGTTAAATGGTTTAGAAGCATGTTAATTGATTTGAAAAGTGGTTATACACATCTGGGAATGCATTTTGCATCGTTTGGAGGTCCTAGAGACCAAGTAGACTAGGTTTGACCATGAGTTGACCATAGTTAAAAGTTTGAAATTTTGATAGTTTGATGTTAGATAATCAGTTAAGTTGAATACTAGATTTTTGTGATGATTGAAGGTTGATTATGCAAGTAATTAATAATATGAATGATTTTAGATTTTGATTTTGATCCCAAAAAAGGATTCTACTTGCTATTTCGTTGGAGGAACCTTCATGTGGGATTCAACTCTTGTTAGATTGGAAGAGGTGATTGAAGAATCTTTTAAGTGTTCAAGTAATTTGTGAGATCATGCAAAGTGCAAAAATGCAAAGAAACATGCAGGATGATAATGCAACCCTAGGACCTAGGACCTACTCACTGATCATGTGTTGATTTGTTATCATCATTGAACTTTTAGGTAACTAGATAAATCAATACAATGCCCACTAGCCATGAAACCATAGACATATGAATATTGATTTGTAATGCTCAAGAACCAATACAACACCCACTAGTCAAACAACCATGGACATATGAATATTGGTTTTATTTTTGGAATGTCAGATTAGATACAAGCACCAAGGCACAAGCGCCAAGATGACCTGAGTATCATGTCCATTTTGATATAGCAATTTGCATTTAACATACACATCAAACAATCAAGAGATCATTCTAAATCCAGTGTGAATTACCCGTAGTGACCCTTTATCATTCACATCCTTAGGTAAGATCGTGTTTCACAGTAGGAGAAAGAACTTACTCAAAAAGACAATAGTGAGATCAAACTTCCTTGAATTTTTTAGGTATCAATGGTCGAGGTACGCATGGTCATCCAATTCGAGATAGAGGCTCTTACAGTCGGACACCATTTCAATCCAGAATTTTCAAAGATGTTAGATTTTCACATACAAGCAGAAGACAAAGAAAAGATTATGCCCCTAGTCATCACTCTCTAAATCCTATAAAGGACATCATCGAAGAGCTCAAAGGGACACAATATGCAAAAATCTCAATGCGAATCAAAGAGCATACAAGGAGATAAAAGCATGAAAAGCATAGATTATTTTCAGTTTGTGTTTTGATTATTGTTGTAGATGCAAAATCCTTTTTGGAGATGAGACAGACTTGACTGACTCAAATGAAGCTTCAAAGGACTCTGACTAGATATGATACGTGTAAGATATACTAGAGGCCATAGGATATAACATTGATTGCCCCCAAGTGTTAAGCATTGATAGGATACATATGCTTGAGCTGAGTGGTGTATAGACCGACTTATTGAAAACTGGAAATGCAGAAACAAATCGGGAGATATGTACAAACTAAAGCAAAACTGAAAGCTGGGAAAGACCAAGATTGCACTGATAGATGGAGCATTTTGAAACAAGTGGTGCCTGTTTGTCAGGTTTTCACCATCTTGGCAGAGATTCTATTTTTGCTACCAAGGTGCCTGTTTCCAGGTTTTCACCAAGGCACTTTTTCTTTTTCTCATTTTTTTTCAATTTTTTTGTACTTTTGATATTTTTTTATTTTTTTGTGAATCATCAAAGTGCCTATTGCTAGGTTTTCACCAAGATGTTCATTTTTTCAGGACTTTTTCTGATTTTTATAATTTTTTTAGGACATTTTACCATAGACTGAATGCTTTAGGCATAGAATTTCTTCAGATGGAGAACGTTGATTGGTTCTCAGAGCTGTTCTCCTTCAGTCGTTGAGATTTGATAGGCACTAGAGCCAAAAGTAGTAGTGATAACAAAGGGACCCAACCAATTGGATTCAAACTTCCCCTTGCGTTCTCGATGGGATTGATTTTTAGGATTTTCTCTCAAGACTAGATCACCAACCTAAAATTCTCTGTGTCTGACTTTCTTGTTGTAGCCTCTAGAAATTCTTTTCTGATATACTCTGAGATGATCATATGCTGCTTATCTGCACTCATCTAGTAGTTCAAGTTCTTGCAACCTAGACACTCTATAGTCATCATCAGTTACTAGATCATGTATTCTAATTCTGAGTGATGAGATTTCAACCTCAACAGGCAGTACCGCTTCAGACCCATAAACTAAAGCAAAAGGTGTAGCCCCAGTAGGAGTTTTGATACTTGTTCTGATACTGGTTCTGATACTTGTTCTGATACTGGTTCTAGTACTTGTTCTGATACTTGTTCTGATATTGGTTCTGGTACTAGTTCTGATACTTGTTCTGATACTGGTTCTAGTACTAGTTCTGATACTTGATAGCATCTTTTTCCATTGCAAACTCCCAAACAAGATCATATCGTGCAGTCCCAATGTCTAGCAAGGTGGAGAACAAGAGGGATTAGCAAGTTGGTGGGAGAGATGGAAGACAAGATAATGAAGGATAATAAAGGGAAGAAATCTTCAAGGGCAAAACTCCTCAAGAATACCCACGCTAGGGAAAAAAAATTGTCATGTAAAGCACATTTGGACAAGCAATGAAAGACCAATATAGGATAAGTCACAAAATCATAATGCCAAAGAAGGAAAGGATGTAGTCTAAAGGAGTAGACATGTTAAGAGGCTTCATAGCACCGTGTTTTACTCTCTTTTTTCTTTTTTTATTAGATCAAGACCAAAGGGGAAAATGATAGCGATAGGCGAAAATGAATGGAGGAAGATGGATATGAAGGCTAAACATGGAAGGAATGAAAACAAGATCATCGTAAGATAGCTCACAAAATAGCCAAATGTTCGTGTATAGATCAACATTGTCAAGATCAAAGAGAGAAGATGAAATGGATGAAATATGTAGAAGAACTATGCATGATGTCTGATTATCAGGTTTTCATCATGACACTTATCCAAGGTGCCACAAGGGAGTGGTTTTCACCATAGGATGAATTTATTTCTCTTTACTTTTGCTACCAAGGTGCCTGTTTCCAGGTTTCCACCAAGGCACATTTTCAATTTTTTTATTTTTTTAGAAGAAGGAAAGCTTTTTAGATAATGCTCCTTGAAAGGATAAACCATGATATGCCAAGGATTCAAAATGATATGCTCAAAGATGCTGATAGGAAAAAGAAGATGGAAGAGGAAAATGGAGGATAAGGTTTTATGTAAAGTGAGCGAGGTTGGAAGATAGGAGGAATAGGCAAGTGAGGAAAAATGATAGGAGGTAGAAGGATAATGAATGGAAGGACTGTGAAAGGGTAGATGGAAAGGAAGGCAAGATCAACATCAACACACACCTTGAAGGGTGGCGAGAGGATGGAGGAAATGTGAATGAAGGAATACGTGAAGGAATATGGTGAATGGATAGTAGAGGTTGTGGTTTAGGCACATGGAATGGAAGGATGTTTCTAGAGGAAGATGAAGTGGAAGCCTTTGGAAGCTTGAATGTCAATTTCACTTTTTGCTCAACACCAGACTCTTTCAAGAGAGACTTTGGAATCCATATAGCCGTAGGCTTTTTATTTCCTTTTGATGATCTAGAGAGAATATCTTTAATGATAGATTTTGGAACCCATACTTGTCTTATAGTTTTTTTCTTAGATATCTCTTTTGACTTTATGCCTCCATGTTGATTAGAGGAGACATGGTGATTTTATTTTTTTGATGGATTCTTGTATTGCTTTTTTTTCTTGTATTGAACATTCAAGTTACTTCCAAAAGACTTGGGACTTGTGGAAGAAGAAGGAGGATATGACTGGTTTAGATGGGTGGGTGGATGAAAAGGATTCAAGGGTGTGCATCTATGTTGATCTTGAGGAAAGATAGGAGATGGAGGTATGTAAAGACCCAAGATGGATGGTGAATTAGGAGAGTTAGGAGAGGAAAGTGAAGGGACATAAGGACCCAAGATGGAAGGCAGATGTGAAGCCCTTAGTATTGGTGGAGGAGGTCCAAGGATGGACACAGAAAATACAAAAGGATAATCAATAAGTTCATCAGCATCTATATGACAACCAAGGATATCAGCATCGTTAGAGTGAGCATTAAAATTTTCAATAGAATTTTAGACATCTTGAATATGAGCACCTTCTTTGATAGGATTGTTCAAAGCTTGCAAAGACTTAGGAAGAGTAGAAAGTGGAAATGAACATGGAATGGTAGAATAAAAAGATGGAAAACTTTGATCTTGACAAGGATCTTTGGATAGCATAAGCGCATAATTTTTCTCTTGATTTTCAATAGGCTTAACATGGGAAGGAACAACACCATTTTTAACAACCTTAATGGAAGTATCATCTTTGGAAAGCACAAGTGTGGTAAGGTTGTTTTGATTGTCAATAATCTCAATAGTGTAAGTAGTAGCTTGATCTTGCTTAGGAGAAGACTTAAGACATGGTGGAATGCATGACAAAGGGCATGTAGGATCAAAAGAACCATGGAGCAGATAAGAGACATCGTGAAAAGGAGTGGATGACATGGAGGGCTCTTGATCTTGATCATTCTTTATGTTCTTTTCTTTATCATTTTTAGAGTCCTCTTGACATGGAGCCACTTCTAAGGACAAGGAAGCATGTTGAAATTGTATGAAAGACTTTGGAAGAGATGGGGAAGGACCATCTAAAGTAGGCATTGTAGCATATGAAGGCTTAGGTTCTTTGGGTTTAGCATCATTTAAAGTATTTGTAGCCAAGTGAAGGTTAGCTTGAGTTTCTTTAAGAGGTAGCCCTTGAGGATAACTATAGGAAACCGCATGAAAAATATTAGGATCTTTGGTGGATGAAGGACTTGTGAAAGATTTGGAAGACTCGAAAGCTTTAAGAAGTGTATGGTTATTGGAGGAAGTAGGGGATGGAAGGGAACCATCACAAGACAAAGGTTCAACATTGACATGATCTTTCTTGAGAGTGTAATCTTTATTTTTAGCATGAGAGTTCTTAGAGGAGAGATCCTTGTAGTATTGATGCTTCAAGCTAGCACGATGCATTTTATAGTCCTCAGCAGTAGTAGATGGATCATAATCAAGGTATTGTTCACAAAAATCATCAAAATCTTTTTCAAAATTAGAATCATATGGATCACCATCACGATCTATCCAATGTGACATACCATTTCCAGTAAGTAGGAACACACGATGAGGAGGACTCTTAGGAATAGAGGTGTCATAGGTATCATTATATTGTCCATCATCATAGTCATCATAGTCTCCAAAGATGGATGTGTCACTCTCTATGGAAGAGGTATCATAAGGATTATCACATTGCTCAAATTTTGTCCGGGGGCATGGTGACATGTACAAGTCTTTATCAAATGGAAAAGGGCATAGAGCTTCCATGGAGAACTCTTTAGGTTCCTTTTCTTTCTTAAGATTGTTAAGTTCAACTTGCATAGCATGCATCTGTTTCATCATAGCGGTGATTAGAGCTTCTTCCTCATGTGTACTGATTCTCAATAGCTACTACTCTATTCTTGACACAGTGATTTGTTCGACAAATTCTGAAAATAGGCTGAAAAGGCCAAGTATTTGGCAATTTTGACAATTTTCTAACAACTCTTCAAAATTTTTCAAATGACACTCTATAGACTCGTACGACAATGGGTATGCCACGAAATGATAGTTGTAAAACTTGTACGATAGTTGGTAGGTAATGAAACGACAGTTGAAAATATCATACGACAGTTGCAAGTAGGATTTTGACTTTTAAATTTTTTGCATAAAAACTCATACGACACTGGGTAGTTCACCATACGATAGTTGGGCAATACTGAAATGACATTTGACAAAAACTCGTATGACTTTCTGACCTTCTGAGATGACTTTTGACTCCAGAAAGGATTTTACGTCAAATTTTGCAAATTTTAAGGTTTTCAAATTTAGATTGTTTGCAAATTGTATTGTCCAGATTTGAGGATTGTAACAGATTTGTTCATTTTCAATAACCAGATAGATAAACAAGCACACAAAACAACAAGCTAGTGATTTCAAGCATGTCTGAAAACAATGAACAAGGGCAAAAGCAACCTTGCGCATGAACAATCAAGTGATTTTATTCATTCTAATCCTTTGAAACGCTAATTGTGTATGTTCCAAAATGTTTTGCAATAACACACATATACCCTAGAAAATGAAAATTTGGCCTCGCTAGGGTTTTTAGTAATGGTTTGACTCTGCAACTTTTATGATCCAAAGGGGTGAACTCCAATCCTGGTGCACCAGGGTTTTGACACAGTCCAATAACTTAATCTTCAGGAGCTACTAGGGTGATCTGACAACCCAACAATGAACCACACCTGTGAAGATTTCTTCCAAAAGGACATTTATATAGTGGCTGTCACTACCACGGCGAAAATGGCTATTACCACTTGAGGTTCCGTCAACGTAGTTTGCCTTGTGAAGGGAATGTCCACTACAGTTAACCCTCTCTAAAGATGACTCACGATATTTTACCACAAGGGGACTTGGCTCTAGATCCAAGGTTTTTGATGCCTTTACACTTTTAACCCAAATAAAGTAGATAGATAAATCCGACACGCTAAGACAAAGTTTTGATTCACCAAGGTCTATGATGTCAACTCCACGTGATCTATCAACCTCTCTGGGGAGAGAATGTATCGATCAATAAGAGAAGACGCACTAACCAAGTTGAATGTGAAACACACTAGGTATCCTCCCTACCTACAAGGATTCTGTCATCAAGAAGGATTTCACTGGGAATCCAATCTTTCAAGAATCATGAATAGTGTTCATAGGGCCTAATTACTATGTGAGCACAGATGTATGTTTCCAAAAAGCAAATCTACCAAAAGTACCCAAAAAGCAGAAAGAAGAACACTTAACGCTTAAAGTGAATATGAGATGAGTCCACAAGGTGGAACACTTAACACCTCACACAAGCTAAAAACAAGTCTCCAACTTAGAAAACAAGTGAGTTCCTAAAAGCATAAATGGGTTGCCAAGTGGAACACTTAACGCTTCTGTCCTGTTGACCCCTCCCCTTTAATGTGGTGCTAACCTTGCAACCATGGGGTGGAATGAGGGGTCAGTGGATTAGCGAGTCTAATAACCTAAGATAGCAATCAAGATCAATCACAAGTATCTAAGACTACTTAATGAATCCTTAAGGGGTCACAACCTAGTATTAATTATGCAAGTGTGTAGAAATAGACAAAAGCATGAAAAGATGCACACAAGCTAGACACATAAGAGATTTATTTTAAGTCCAAATCAAAATGTTATTAGATGAAGGAGAATACTTGGGATCCTCGCAACGTGCTCAGTAGATTTTACCTAATTTTTAGCAATTCTTGTTGAGCTTTTTCATGCAAGCAAGTGACGAACTCTCTAACAAGCAAACAAGCAAACAAGATATGCAACATATATTCAACTTATGAAAACCATAGGGTTAGCTCTAAAAATCAATTATTATCAGCAATAATAACCAGCAATTAACCTAAATGACAACTCATATCATTCATTGAACCATGTAAAAAAAATAAGTGCATACCCATCACAAAACTTTATTTTTTTTGCTGCATTTGACCTAGTCAACAAGATATGATTTTTTTTTTATGATTTTGGCCACAAAAATAGAAATTCAAAATAGAGACCCTGCTAAAAAATAGAGAGCTTTCCAAAAATATAAATTTTTTAGAAAAATTTCTTCATTTGTGCCCTAGAGACCCGTTTTATCAAAATAGACTAGTTTTTGTAAATTGACTATTTGAGCTATTCTATTGCATCCAAATTTAAAACACAAAGAATGGACCCCCTGTAGAATTTAAAGAGCTTTTTGAAAATATAATTTTTTTTGAAAAAATATGCTGATTTGTGTCAGATATTAATTTTTTCCAGAATTTCAAGAAAAAATTATTAAAAATTTAAAACATCTCAAAAAATTCTAAATTTTTTACTGTAGCTTCTCTAATATGTGTCCAACTTGAAAAAAAAATTTAGAGCAAAAATCCAAGCCGTTTGAGAGATAAAATTAAATCTTTGAAACTTTAGGGCTTTAGCTCCAAAAAAAAAATCAAAACCAGCATGTAAAGGTGGGTTGCCTCACGGTGGGCGCAAAAAATGTGTGTGAAAATTGTACTTGATCTTTAGATACAACACTTCTGTAAAATATTAGAGGTTAGCAAAAATAAAATCGTACAATGAATCAAAAGCTAAACTAACCAGGCAATTTACTGCCTTCTAATAGGTGCGAGTATGATGTTCTTAGATTTTTATCAAGATCAGTGACCTTGACGACACCTAAATGAAAGATTTGAATGCAAAAGATGGATAGGGAATATGAATGCTATTAATCTATATTTTTGATATTTTCTATGCAATGATATGATGAAAACTTGATATGAATCTATGCTAATATAGAAATTGATATGCTAAAATGATCTAACAATAATATGAAAACAAAAGTGATCTCACAAAATTTGGTTGATTCGCAATAAGCTTTGATCCTCCAAATACCAATGTGCTAGCATGAGCTTGCCAAATTATGAGATTTGAAAGATGATTTATGAAGAGCTGAGCCTTGATTTTATAGAAATCCAGGGCTTTGGAGGTGCATGGAAAAAGCCATAAATCACTTAGATTAACTCAGCTTGATTTTTGAGTTATCTAATCATGAAAGATAGTTAATTCTCAAAATTATGCAAAAGCATGCAAAAACAACTTTTTAACTCAAATTAGAGTTTAGATCAGCTTTTTGAACTCCAAAAGGATGTTGAGTTCCAAAAAGTCAACACTTTGCATTGATTTTCTGATTTGGAGTTTAACTGTTTCTTTTGAATGTGCATAATAATTAAGAATTAAATAAATAATTAAATGATTTACTCTCAACTTAACTGATTTTTGAAAATAAATAATTGATTTATGGGTTAATCAATCATTTAATCAAACTTTTATTAAAAACTATATTATTAAATAATGACAACATGCTTTAATTAATTAAATAAGAATTTAATCAATTATTCATAGGATATTGGATTTATTGTCAAAATTAAATAATATAATTAATAATAGATAGAATTAAATTTAATTAAATAATTAAGTGGCAAATATTAAATCTAATTAATTAAATATGAAAATATTCAATTAATCAAACTTTAGGATAAATGTGATTTATCGCCAAATAATCATTAAATTAAAAGTAATTAAGATAATTAAGAATATTGCTAGAAATATTCCCCGATGCAGAATTTAAGATAATCAATTAGATTCGATGATGTGCAGATGTGCCTTAGGTTAGGACTTCTATGTTGATTTTGTTCGATTTGAGGATGTAGGAGGTTAATGAACATATAGCCCATTTTTGGGTATTACAGATTGAAGTTATAAACAATACAAGACAAGCTGAACAAGAAAGAAACATGGTTATTGAAGAGAAAAGACAAATGACTAAAAAAATAGAAGAAAAAAAATCATAAATATTAAGGCTGACCGATCATCACTTTGAAATTGTAAATCAGATGGCTATCATGAGTCAAGAAGTCAACTGGGTGAACAATGAGATTCCTAGGAAATTGGAAGACATTGATCAATTAAGGGAAGAAAGTGAAAGACTAAAAAATGAATTAAAGATGAAACAACAACATAATGAAATGATAAAGAAAACTGAGGAAAGCACCAAAAGGATGGATGAATTTTTAATGAGTCAGAGGAGACTGGACAACACCACTGGTTTAGGTTATACTGAGAAAGGAGAGTCATCAAATCAAGAATAGAAAAGGAATGCCTATGCAAATCCCATACCAAAGAAGCTCTCATGCTATCATTGTGTGAGGCCTCACCCCAAGCCCAACATAACTTTTTCATTGATTATTAGGATAGACCTAGTAATTGACTTAATATTTTGGATGGTTTAAGGTATTTGACCCCCTTAGTAGGTAAATTATTTTCATTATATGACGTACATTATAGTTTATGACATTTTCCATACTCGTGATGATTGATTTAAATAATTACTGTGATGTTTCAATTTGGGTATATATACTGATATGAGATATTAGGAAAAATAACAACTGGGATTTAAATTATGATGAGTTGTAAATTTCATTGAAGGTTAAATGTTAAGTGATGAACTATTGATGACTATTTTATGATACAAAAATGAATTTTGCATTTATGGTTATTTTGATTTAATGAATGTTGTGAGTATGCGATGGATTTTATATGCTTACATGATTAATTAAGAAATGGAGAGTTGATTTGATTATGGTGCGATGAGATTTCTACTTTGAATTGAAAGTTAATTACTTTAATGGAGTTTTTGAGTGCACATGATGCTAGAAGTGAAAAAGGTTAAATTGATTATGCGAAGTGAATTCCAATTGTTATGTGATGTTGTAGATAATCTTGTAAAAGTTGAATGGAGTTTATTTCATATATATGTTGTGGATTATATTATTTCTTGGGCTATTGATGTTGGATCTAGTGTGCAGGGAATAAGACCATGGTATTAAATTGGAGAACCAAACAGAGGCCAATGTGAATTCAATGCAAGCCAAGGTTGTTTCTAATGAAAGACAAAACTTCATTGTATTGTATTTTATTTGTAAATGTAATGAGCTTGTATGTCTCAATTAAATTTGTTAAATTGTAATTGTAAATTTTTTTATATGAGTGCTCAAGTGGAAATGCCATGTGGCTTGTGATGTGTAAATTGTGTTGTGTACATGTGGCCATGACATGTTCCACTTGAGGATTGGTTGTCCACCAACCTAGGTAAGTACCCCTTTAGGATCCCCATGTGAATCCATTGGTTAGGGAGCTTGAGGTAGGGTCATGTCTTTGATTTTCGAAGTGAATCCTAAAATGAACTTTTGGGGAGTAAAGAAGGTGCTTAGGGGAGTGTTTGGGCCATTTTTAGTAAGCCCAATTGGTATACCTATGAATAAGGGTCAATTTTAGCCATAGGAAAACCCCTTGTTGACCAAAAGACCCTTCCAAAAGTTGGATTTTCAAAATGGCCGAAAATAAGCTCTTGAAAGCAAGGTCTTGGTTAGAACACCCATCCATTAGGATGCAAACTCTTTGTTCACATTTTGGCCAACCCTTTTAGGAACCCATTTTGGAAAGCTTGTAAAGGGATTAGGAAAGACCAACCAATGAGAGAGGAGATCTTATCCCTAGGGGTTGTGGGGAGTTGTGTGGAGGTCTTTTTAGTGGGGACTCTCCATTGTGGAGAATTTGAACACCCACTCTCTATCTTAGAGACTAGACTAGATTTGGAGGATCTTAGAAAAGAGGAGGCTTGAACAAAAGGAAGCTCATCTTCAACACTTTCCATAAGCTTGGAATTAGGTTGGTGGCACTAATTTTATCTCTTGCAGTTTACTTGTTGTTTGAGAAAATGTGGATGTTTGAGTAGTTGAGTTCTTCATGTTTGTTGTCATGTAAATCTTGTTATTTCTATCTTGTTGTTTTGAAAATTTATTCTTTGTAATGTGTTGCAATTTTCTTGTTTGGGAGCCTCAAGGTCCACTCACCCTTGGGAGGGAAGAGTAGCCTTGGGGGTGAAGGGATTTTTAGGACAACCCATGGGTGTAGAGTCTCTCCTCATGGAGGAGAAGGAGAAATCATGGGGTATGGGATCCATGAAGCCACTTCTTTGGGGGTCATAAGGGTGTTTGTTTTGGCTTGAATGCCTTGGGGGTCATAAGGGATGTAGTTGGTTATGGTGTTTGTTTTCTTGTTGAGATGTTTCTATTACATGCCTTGTGAAGGCTTGTTATTTTTCTTTGGATTTGGCTATCTCCCAATTTGGGTACTTGGTCCACCTTCACCCCTATTATGGGTCTTGTGTGATCCTTTGTGAGATCTTTGGGTAGGGGTTTTCTTACTGTTCATAGCTTCCTTATGTTTGTGATGCTTGTGTGTGAAACCCATCTATGTCTTGGTTCCCCTAGCTCGGGGGTGGCCTCTTAGAGGCCTTGGATGGGAGGTGAGCATCCCATGGTCTACTTGAAGAAATTTATTTGCAAGTTGGAATCCCTTGTGATTTTTGAAGGATGGAAGCTTAGAGACCCTATGATGAAATGAAGGAAGCCAGAAGTGAGATGTGTTTCTTTTGTGAAACTTGAAGTATTTTCCAATGTTTGAAATAGTAGCTTTATGTAAAAGTTCCTTGAGGAACCCATTGTAAAGATCTTTTAAAATAAAAAAAAGTACACATTTATTTTATTGAAGAATTTACTTTAATTTCTTTTTTGCTAAAGAAAGAGAGATATGTGTATTCATTTGAGATCTAGAAATTAATAGTATATGTGTTGTTTAAGTTTACGATTGTAACTATAAGTAGATTTAAAAAAAAAAAGGGTCAATGAGGGAAGCTTTCAAAATGAAGTAAATTTTTTGATTAGATAGATTTAGACTCCTATTTTATTCCCGAATTAAACATACTTGTAGTCAAATACTTATAGAGGGAGAAATAGGTCGCTTGATGCATGTACTTTAAAAAAATTATGAAAAGCTTATATGTTGCTGTAAATTTTCAGAATGTTTAGTTTTAAGCCTGCTATGTTATTTTTTGGAAACAATTTTTTACTTGTCGTCAAACATAAATAGAAAAGAAAGATAGATTGTTGTTTAACTAGCTAAAAAAAAATCAGATTAATGGTACCTTTCTTTTAATCAGATTTCTTGATTTTAGAAGAAAATTATCTACTTAATGTCTATTTGGAAGTATATTCCTTAGTATTATGGCCTTAAAAAAAAGTTTATTATTGTTGTTATATTTGCTACAAAATAAAAATCTTATATATTTCTTTATCACCATGTTTTTTTTTATATATGCTAATGTCTGGATTGGATACTCGATATTCTTGTTCATGAAGAAAAAAAAATGTAAATGTTGATAAAAATAATATACCTTTTGTTTCAGATATATATATATATATATATATATATATATATATATATATATATATATATATATATATATATATATATATATGTATATGTATATGTATATGTATATGTATATGTATATGTATATGTATATGTATATGTATATGTATATGTATATGTATATGTATATGTATATGTATATGTATATGTATATGTATATGTATGTATCCATATAAAAAAAACTAAATTAAAAAAAAACTAAATAAAAAAAACTAAATAAAAAAAGGGGAGTGAAGGGGTCGTAGCCGCCTCCACCCCCGGCCACAAGTCGCGGCAAGTCGCAGCTGTGGCTTGACCACAGTCGTGGGGGTTCCCACAGCTGTGGCCGCCCACAGTCGTTGGTTGCCTATGACTGTGGGGCCATCGTGGAAGAGGTGTGGGGTACAACAGGCCCAACCCCCAGCCTTTAAAAAAAAAAAAAAAAAAAAATTTTTTTTTTTTTTGCATGAGTTTTTTTCTAATATGAAAATTTTTATATGTATTTTTTTTTTAAATGTCATATTTAGAAAAAAAGAACAACAAGCATTGCATAATATATTTTTTCACACACACACACACACACACACATATATTATGCAATGCTTGTTGTTCTTTTTTTCTAAATATGACATTAAAAAAAAAATACATATAAAAATTTTCATATTAGAAAAAAACTCATGCAAAAAAAATAATATATTTTTTTTAATTTTTTTTTTTAAGGCTGGGGGTTGGGCCTGTTGTACCCCACACCTCTTCCACGATGGCCCCACAGTCATAGGCAACCAACGACTGTGGGCGGCCACAGCCGTGGGAACCCCCACGACTGTGGTCAAGCCACAACTGTGACTTGCTGCGACTTGTGGCCGGGGGTGGAGGCGGCTACGACCCCTTGACTCCCCTTGTGTGTGTGTGTGTGAAAATATATTATGCAATGCTTGTTGTTCTTTTTTTCTAAATATGACATTTTAAAAAAAAATACATATAAAAATTTTCATATTAGAAAAAAACTCATACACACACACACACACACACACACACACACACACACACACACACACACACACATATATATATATTATGTATATATATGCATATATATATCTGATATATATATATATATATATATATATATATATATATATATATATATATATATATATATATATATATATATATATATATATATATATATATATATATATATATATATATATATATATATATATATATATATATATATATATATATCAGATATATATATGCATATATATACATAATATATATATATATATGTGTGTGTGTGTGTGTGTGTGTGTGTGTGTGAAAAAATATATTATGAAATGCTTGTTGTTCTTTTTTTCTAAATATGACATTTAAAAAAAAAATACATATAAAAATTTTCATATTAGAAAAAAACTCATGCAAAAAAAATAATATATTTTTTTAAATTTTTTTTTAAAGGCTGGGGGTTGGGCCTGTTGTACCCCACACCTCTTCCATGATGGCCCCACAGTCATAGGCAACCAACGACTGTGGGCGGCCACAGCCATGGGAACCCCCACGACTGTGGTCAAGCCACAGTTGCGACTTGCCGCGGCTTGTGGCCGGGGGTGGAGGCGGCTACGACCCCTTCACTCCCCTTTTTTTTTATAGTTTTTTTAAAAAAAAACCCAGCTTAGATATAATAAAATCTAAGGGGCAAAAAAATATAAACTTATATTTGCGAATACATTCAAAGTAAAGGAAAATTTAGAAGAAAACTTCAGCATTTAAACAATAAGATTTTACCTTCTTTGCTAGTTTGGACTTGAGTTTCCAAGTCTATTGGGAGTATATACATATGGGTATATGAGAATATGCATATACACATAATGTGTATATATGTAAGCTCATAAACTTATGGGTATACCTCCTTGGGTAGAAATTTCTGCTCTTCTCATGTTGCTTCCATCCCTAGCTCTATACCTGCAACAAAATGAAAAATAATGCAAAAAAAACTTTCCCTAAGATTTGGGGATGAATGAAGAAGAGAAAAGAGGAGGGAAGAAAAGAAATGGGAATTTTTTTGGAAGATGTCTTTTTCACCCTAACCCTAAATCCGAATTAGGGTTAGAGTGAAAAGCATCCCCATTTTAAATTCCTCTTTTCTTTTTTCCCTTTTTTAAAGCAACTTTTATTTTTATTTGGTTTTGTTTATAAGTTTTGCAATAAACAATCAATTTTTGTGACTTGGGTTATATATTAAGTGAAGGTAATTAATTTTTCCCTTGGATGATTTGTGTTGAAATTCCATCAATTTATTTATTTATTTTCTCTAATCTTTTTCTTTTAAGTGAGGAATTTTTTTACGTACTTAATTTAATAATGATGATGTGGGGATAGTAATTATGTAAAATTTTAACAAAACAAGATCTTCAAGTGGAGAACTTTGGTGAAGTAATTTAATTAATTTTTTTTATTGAAATTTTATTGTAGTAAATCCGGATTAATATATTATTTAATATTGAAATTAATATTTTCACATAGTTGTTTTATTTTAATATGTCAATTAATTAATTGCAACCTGTTTACGACACTTAAGTGTAGAGAGGAAACATTTAGTTATTTAAGTTATGATAATGCTTATTGTAATTAATGGAATACACATCTTTTGGTTAGGCTAGGGTTGACTAAGCTAGTTAACCCAAGGTTCATGTTTGACTTCTTATTGCGCGAGGGATGTTGGCGAGTTCGATAACCTCTCACCATGATTCCCCTTAATTGATTGTTATCCTAAGTCTTGGCATTCTGTTCTGGCCAATCTTTAATGATAAACTTTAATTTACTAAAAAAATAAAATTGGTGTGTTTCGCTTGATTAATTTTGGGCATGGCACATTGTGGAAAACTAGGACATACAACAAATGTTTGCAAGAGAAAAGAAAGTAAAGCTAAAGGTAGTCCTAATACTATTCCTAAATTTGATGGTTATTGCTACAATTGCAACAAGTATGGACATCAAGCATTTGTGTGTAGATCAAAGATGAACAAGTCACCAAAGAGGCACTACATGGAAAAATATTGTAGTATTTACAACAAGCATGGTCATATATCACAAGAATGCAGGGCAAAAATGAAGCAAGTTTGGAAACCGAAGAGACAAAATAGTACCTATCAACCAAGAAGACAAGGTAATTCTTACACTTGGGATTGCAACACTTGGGTTAATTGTAGAAAATGTGAAATATATGGTCATATTGCTGTAAATTGTATGAGATTACACTAGAGAGGAAGATATAGAAACTGGATAAATTTTGGAAATGACATGTCTACACTATCACAAGGTCGGTCACTTAAGTAAGGATTGTAGAGATCGAGCACTAGAATCGAGTTTTGATATGAATGAGAATACTATTGATGGAATCACAAAGAAAATGAGTCAAATGTGGAGAATATCAACAAAAGACAATGGAGGAACAAACACAACAATTAGTGACACCTCATCCTTTAGATTAGGTGATTTCACCACTTCTACTTAAGTCAATCAAGTAAGTATGGGAACTAAATTTTAATCAGTTATATCGTACAACAATTCCTTATATCTATTGCATGAATACCAAATCATCATGAATTAAGATGCACTAGGTTGTTATATGTTATGAACTTGAAATGAGCATAGTCGGTAAAGCTTGACCGAGTAAGAAATTATAAGTTGGTGAAAGTGGTAAAGATAACCGAGTTGCGTAGTCAACCGAGTGCTAGTAGTGTTAACCAAGCTGGAGTATCCAATGGAGATGATCGAGTATTTGATTGTTAACCGAGTAGTGGTTGGTTAAGCATTTAATGCAACATATTTATGCCAAAAAGGGTTTTTGGGTATAAATATGCGATGAACAAATTCATTATTCACATTGCATTCGAAGATCGAACCGAAGAGAAATTGAGCAAGTTTGAGCAACCAAATTTTAAGCTATTACAATGTTTGTGATTTCTACAGAGTTTTTGAAGGTTAATTAGGAAAGTTTGAAGTGTAACCGAGCGACTAGAACATAGTTTTATCAAAGCCCTAATTTATCATCAGTAATGGCTTCTACTTCAAAATCTATTTAATCTAAGGATGATAAGAAAAATAAAGTGACATTAATCAAGAGCTCATCCTATGAAGAATCAAACTACAAGTTACATCCAAAGATTGTTGCACAGATCGATGAGAAAGGAGCTTTTTTATCTATACTGCCTAGTGTTTTACTAGTAAAAGATATTAGGTTGTATATACACTGCAAGATTAGTGAGATAGGTGATTTAGAGCTCCAATCCACCTATCAGGAGTTATGCACGAATGGAAAACTGAAAGATGAGCACAAACATTTGGAAGTAAAAGGGTTAACAAATGCATTACATTTCTCGAAGGATTTCAAGACCGAGTGGATCGGGATTGTTTTGAGAAGAGTTCATGATGGAATAATGTGGTTAGATGAACCGATAAAGATCACCAAGGATGTGATTCATATGGTCACAGGGTATCCCGTATGTAACAAAGCTAAATCCCTAATACACCCACCAAAGAATGAAATTGAGAAGTTGACTAGAGTCGAGTGGGATGACAAAGGAATGATGATTAACACCATTGATGACCCAGAGACTAGATTTGGAGTGTATGTAATTGCATACAAAGTATTTCAATCTAGAAGACCTAAAAATGTTCCTTGTGACACCGTTGACATCGCATACAAGATAGTAAAGAAGGGTCTACAACTTGACCTAGCTGAATTAATGTTGAGGCAATTAGAGGAGAACATGAGAATTATCCGAGTTGCAAAATCTAACACTTGAAAGTTTGGATCTCTATTGGTATTGTATGCAAATTAGTTGAATACTATTCTAAATGATGAATTAACTAATAAAAGATTAATAAATCTATCTAATAAGAAAACTACAATGAAGAATGCAATAACAAATGAAACCAAATTAGCAATTTACCTTCACCTACAAATGTAGCTTGTCTCCATTGTCCTCCTAGCTTTGATTTCTTGAAGATGTTGAGCTCTCAGATTTCCAAATGAAGCTCTTTCCTAAGATGATTCGAAAGTGTGGAGATTGAATGAAATGAGTGCACAACTAAAACTTGATTATGCAAATATGGTGGATGAAATGCAAATGATGGGATGCTAATATGGATGCTTGATTGCTTGATTGCTTGAATGCTTGAATGCTTGGATGCTTGGATGCTTGAATGCTTGTTCTCCAAAAAAATACCTATTAGCTTTCAAATGGAAAATGAGGCTCCTTTTATAGAGTTTTGGAGGATCTAGGCCTAGGTGGCAGAATCCTATGGTTGAGAATGAAAGGTGGAAGATCCTAGGGCTAGAATTGACTTGGTTGAAGGAGTTGAGAGAAAGGGGGATGTAGTTGGAATGTGAGAGAAAGAATAGGGATGATGTTCCTCTGACATTGACATAGAGGAGAAGAAGGTGGAAGGGAAAGACACATGTCAAGTGTCTCACAAAGACCAAAGAGAGAAAGAGGGAGAGACCTTTTCCTCATGAGGACTCTTTGCACAAGTGTCCTATGAGTCATCCTTGACCCTTAGAGGTGGCTTGAGAAGCCCCTTAGGAATAGGGAATGTCTCTTGACTTGGTTGTTGAGAGGACAAGTGGTCATGATACCAAGTCCTATGAGGCCACACAGCCCTTAAGAATAGGACATGTGTGGGTGAGGATAAATATGAATAAATAATTGATAATAATTATTTACTTTAGCCAAGGTGATGTGTCAGGTGACTAGGTGGATGAAGTGGACTAGGGGATTTAGTCATATTTAGGTGATTGTGTATTTAATTAAATCACTTTAATAGACTTTTTAGAAGACTTAGGATATAGAATTAGACTATAGTGAATTTATTAAATAAATTGAATAATTTACTTAATAAATAGAAGAAACAAATATTAATTAAATAATAAATATTTTATAATTTATCAAGTCAATAGTAATTAAATAATAAATATTTAATTAATTAATGAAGCCATTTTTAGGTGTATACATTTTGCCCCTCTTTGAAATAATGTGCTGGTCACATTGTTTCAAAGAAAAATCAAGCATTTTTGCCCTTGCCCCAGACAATGTCTCAGACGACCTATGCATGCCCCCTCGAGAGATTGAGTGACAAAAAAGGTTATGTGAATTTTGTAAAAATAAATTGTGTGTTTTTTTTATATTTTTAAAATTTTTTTATGGGATTGTTCAATCAATCTCACGAACGAACGGTAGGAAAGATGGATGAAAATGGGGTAGAATGGAAGAAAAACATTAGGTAGGGTCCACACACCAAGCACATCAGGTCCACAAGCTATAAATAGGGCGAAGGGGTCCACAATAGGCTCATTGTGCACACTTGTCACTTGGAGATTAGAGCGCGCGAGAGAGAAGAGCAGAGCCACCAGGATGCCATTCCCCTTGTTAGATCACCGCTTTGAGAGAGTCAGACGCTTCCAGTGACCACCCGATTCGAGTGAACCGGTAGGTGACTCGATCCTGCTTTGTAATTCCATGATTTGATGTGTGTTAGATTAGATTTGGAGCATGTTTAGGGTAGATAAAATGATATATTAGATTAGAAATTTTAAGTTTTTGAGGCGTAGGATGAATGCGTAGTTTCGGCGCATCAATGCGCAGCAACTTGTGACGTTTGTGTAGAAATTCAAATTTTTTGCGCATTCGTTAGGGAGAAGTATGCATTCATACTAGGAGAATGGCAGTGCTGCGCAAGCATATAATAAAAGTGTGCATAGGTACTTGTTGCGCATGTGTATGAAAAGCTACGCAAATGGTCAATAAAATAGCGCATATGTGTAAAACTGCACAAATGCTGATAAATGTTGCGCAAATGTGGAAGAAGACTGCACATCAGTAAAAACCTACGCAAAGGTGAAAGAAAGTTGCGCATGCATGTTTCAATGCTGCGCATATGTTTAGGTGGTAGAAGTTGGTCATAATAGATAGTCAATTAGGTCAAACTTGATGTCGATAAGCCAATTTGATCTATTGGCGGTTGATTGTGATCGATGTGATCAAGATTGGCAACATTGTAGCATGTGCGCTAGTTAGCTAGTCTGAAATAGACAATTGATAGAATCATTTGTTGAAACATGTGATAAACATGTTTGAAATTGATATGATAGGATAGATAGATTGATAGATCAGTTTATCAAAATCTGATAGGTTGATTGTTGTTGACTTGAATAGGAGGATATCACAGATGTTCTGATGTCATGGGAGAGATATCTCGTCACATAGAACCTGAGACCAGCATTATCAGAGATAGAGAGACTAGTGATAGGAGCATCGAGACTTTACCATGTGATTTACACACTTGAGATTCGGGCGAATCTGAGCATGATGACCACATTAGCTGAGAGATGGCACTCAGAGATGAGTACTTTCCATCTTCTGATAGGGGAGATGACAGTGACACTAGAGGATGTATATCGCATCCTCCGGCTTCCCATCACAGGAGAGTTAGTGCAGTACGATCGACACGGTGGAGTCACAGAGTGCAGAGCTGTCTTTGGTGATGATGACATAGAGGATGGGGAGATTAGCTGGGAGGATATGGTCGACATGTATGACCCTCTTCCAGTGGTTCTAGCAGGCACGATTGGGGGATTCGTATGCCCTGATCGGAGGTCACACAAATTTGCAGTTGGGTGGGGCCAGACATTATAGCGGGTGATGGAGGGGACCCGATTTGCTTGGGGGGTGTGTTTATTAGCACACCTATACCATGATTTACATCAGGTGGTGTACCACGAGAGTGCATCTCTATCAACAGGGGTGACACTGCTCCATGTTTGGGCATGGGAGCACATTGCAGTGATGAGACCATTGGCTATTAGATTTTGGGGTGTAGGATAGCCCTATATTCATTTGTACTCCTCAGTTTTGTCTCAGGCAAAACTGGGACATTTAGAGTTTTGGCGCTACACTTTTAACACACTAGACACAGTGACATGGAGACCCTACTTAGAGTGTGAGCCATGGGATGATGAGCGGCAGCTTGGTTTTTATTTTAAGGCATGATGGCTAATAGGGTGGACGCCTTTTATTATTGAGAGACAACTAGTTAGCTGGGTTCTGCGACAGTTTGGCAGGATACAGGGTATGCCCCAAGGAGTGACCGAGTTTGCATAGACACATCAGGAGAGATGGGATTGGGGGCCCATGGCATCATTTGATGTTGCATGGTAGGAGTTTTTGGATGCACCATACCAGGCATGGTCCATGAGATAGACAGTGGTTGACCCTGGGATGACTGCGGATTTAGAGCAATTTTTGAGAGATCATCCTGTGCCACAGATTACAAATCCAGTAGACAGACATCGGGGGAGGCGGTGAGGTCGAGATAGGAGGGGACAAGGGAGAGGAGGAGATGGAGGTGGTGGAGATGGAGGTCAAGATGGAGGTGGTGAAGATGGTGGCGGAGATGGAGGTGGTGGAGATGGAGGGAGAGTTGGCCCACGGATGAGGGGAGGTGGAGTGAGGCAGAGGGGACAGGGACAGAGATAGCCACCAGCACAGCCAACATAGCTAGTTGCAGGAGCACCTTTACAAGTACTAGTCATGCAGGTACAAAGACCAGTGGCTGTAGTATAGATACCAGTTACTGTAGTACAGACACAGGCATAGGGGCAGGCACAGGATGAGGCAGACATTCTATTGGCCCAGGTTGATGTGGCACAAGGTGGTAGATAGGATGAGCTAGATGTGGAGATGCCAGATATATAGGCACAGGATGAGCATGCAGATATGGACATCGGGGGACAGGATCCCTATTTACATAGAGATGCTACGGAGGAGGAGCCTGATATTAATGCACTGCTAGTCTGACTAGCAGTTATCTAGGTAGAGGCAGACCGGGTTCCAGGTTTGGAGAGACAGATTGAGAGGATGGGCAGACAGATGGATGTGCTGCGAGCAGAGAGAGATTCAGTTGTTGAGAGACTCGGGGGAGTCAGAGATGCTATTGGATGAGTTATAGAGGACAGAGGACCTAGGTCCCCATGGGGATATCATGAGAGCCATGATACATGCCGGGAAGGAGATATCCTACTGGCGAGAGACATACAGACAGGCAGTCCCGAGAGATCAGTGGATCGGGAGCTATAGAGAGAGCTCAGTTGGCATCAAATTAGTAGCATATGAGCGATAGGCACTAGCTGGCAGTGGAGGGGTATCATCACATCCTCCTAGAGCACCAACAGGTTCAGGAGGTCAGGGTGTATCCTCAGCATCAGGGAGTGCAGCAACACAGGGCCACATTGCATCCCATAGACAGTGACAGACAGAGTCTAGAGGTAGTGGTTCATAGATTGTGAGAGATCATTGTATACACTATTGTATCATTATGATTCATTGTAGCATTATATTTTGACTTGACAGACACTGACTATGGATGCATTGTTATTGATTTATATCATTGGACATTCAGATATTTTTGTTGTTTTATGGATTGTATGTGATGCAGTTCTATCATGATTTGCTTTGATGATTTATATACATGTGCATACTGACATATGCAGGATGTGATGATGTACTTTCATATGCATAAAATGTATGTCTTAGAATGCAAAATGATTTATATGCATGATTTGATATTGTTGATGCTTAATGGTTAATAATCATATGATGGTGATATAAATGCATGTCTTAAAATGAATTTACTAATGCTATGTGATGATCAATGCAATATTGTGATGAACAATGTGGATAATGAATAATAAATGAATGATATAATGCAAATGATATCTAATGTAATAAATGATAATGTATCTAAGATGATTTAAATGTAATAACGGATAACATGATAAAAGAAAATGAGATGAAATGATAGTTATGACCAAATTATATATAAAT
Source organism: Chamaecyparis obtusa (assembly GCA_027943335.1). Classification (NCBI taxonomy): domain Eukaryota; kingdom Viridiplantae; phylum Streptophyta; class Pinopsida; order Cupressales; family Cupressaceae; genus Chamaecyparis; species Chamaecyparis obtusa. The sequence goes on from BSBK01000362.1 coordinate 101,314, forward strand.
GAACACCCCTAATGAAGATAACATATGTCTCTAAATGATTTAAGTGTTAAATGCAAAAAGTCATAATATGTTTGGTTGTCCAAATGTTCTCAACTTAAATAACAATGTATCTGACACAAGAAGAATAGACTAAGAGAATAGATAACCTAATAAGAAAGGTAACCTATAAATCTCTATAAAAGGAGCACTGATATGCAAATCTAGGAGATGGTATAATGCAATGGAAAATGAAATATGAAATGAGTATCTCCACAACTTCATGTAACATCTTAGAACTTCATAATAACTGGAATTTGATTTTCATCATTGAGCTCGTTATGTTGCAAGAAAATGCAATCATCATGGTATAATTAAACCAGGATGAGTTGAGCACTTCTCGCATGGAGTTTAATATTGCAAACTTGACAAGCATCTAGGTATAATTGAAACAAGATGACCTAAGTTTCATTTGCGTAACAGACAAGGAATATTCCCCCCCTCCATCGGGGAACAAATATTTGGAGTCGAGGTATGCGATGGCGTATCACCACAAATAGCATTTATTTAGAACAACATGATTTTCATGCTATCAATACTATGAACTGGATGAAAGCACTTATACACAGACACCCCAATTACTTGTTCCTTCGATTTCATCAGAAAATACCCCACAAACAGAAATCAAAGAAAATATCATGCCCCATCCCAGCTATTCTAATCAAGGACATATGAGAGTTTCAAACTCATGTCAAAGATATCCCGGAATAGCACAGGAAGCATGATAACAATGAAATCTAGATATGAATGCATTAGTTATAACAAATCAGTCTCACATGCCTGCCATGAATATACATTTCTTTTGCCAAAAATATTGATATAAGATAGATCGATCAATTCAAGTGATGATGTATAGTCAAGAGGTATAGATAAGTAGTCACAATTCGAAAGATAGATCATAGATTCTGATTCAGTATGAAGATACCATTGTGCAAGAACATTTGATTGCATTTTGCCTTGCCTGGTGAAAATAACTCCATTATGTCCTCTAAGAGTCATGACTATCATAGATCCACTTCCCAAACAAGGTCAAGGACATGCCCCCAGCTAGGTGATGGACTGACTTATTATGGATGAAGAAAGACACAACAAGACTAGGATGAAGACCATGACAAAAGATCAAGCTATGATGGGATTTTATTATGGATAAATACAAGGAATGGTTCATGAACTAACCATTTTATTATGATATATACATGGTGGGGATGAGGACTGACTAACCATTTTATTGTGGATATATACAATGAACAGACACATGAGAAGAATCCTAATAGATAGAGGAGCTAACTTGTCACACATAGCGCCTATTTCCAGGTTTTCACCATATGCTTTTATTGCAGTTTTTCTTGTGATTTTATGATTTTTTTTAATTTACAAAATATATATATATAGCCTATATACATGCCCCTTGCATTGGGATTTCAAGGATAAAACTTCTTGAGATGGATACTATTAAGAGGCTCATCCAAGGGATCCCCTTCATGTGTAGATAACTGATAAGCTCCAGAACCATAGACTACTGTGATCACAAAAGGTCCTAAAAAATTAGGTTTGAACTTACCCTTCTTTTCATGGTGTTGTTGATTCTTTGGATTTTCTCGAAGGACTAAGTCACCCAACTGAAAGTCTCTGATATTTACCTTGCTGTTGTACTGATGGGACAGACGCTGCTGATAAACTTTCAAATGATCATAGGTGCGCTGACAACGTTCATCTAGGAGTTCCAATTTAGTCAAGCGTGCAACTCTATACTCTTCATCAGGAATTAAATCTTTAAGAGTAACATGAAGTGAAGGCAACTCGACCTCGAGGGGCAGGTCTGCTTCGGATCCATAGACAAGGGAGTATGGAGTGGGTCCAGTAGGAGTACAGATGGAGGTGCGATAAGCCCATAAGGTAGGATTAAGTTGAAGATGCCAGTCATGGCTAGCGTCATTGACAGTCTTTTGTAGGATTTTAACAATTGTTTTGTTTGACACCTCAGCTTGGCCGTTTCCTTAGGGATAGTAGATGGTGGAATAGTTGTGGGTGATATGGAATTTGGTGCACAGTTCATCCATGTCCTGATTTTGGAACTATTTCCCATGATCAGTAATGAGATACATAGGTATACCATATCTGCAGATGATATAGTTTAAGATAAACATGGATATTTGTTTCCCTATGGCGATAATCAATGGAATGACCTCAATCCATTTAGTGAAGAATTCTATGGCAGTGAGGATCCATTTGTGACCATTGGAAGATGGAGGATTGATAGCGCCCATGAGGTCGAGTCCCCACTGACTGAATGGAAAAGTAGTTGTAAAAGGATGTAACTCTTGTGCTGGAGCATGGATAAGGTTTCCATGTATCTGACATTTCTTGCATGCCCTAGCAAAATGAAAGGAATCTGCTTCGATGGTAGGCCAATAATAACCCATACGCATGAGTTTCTTAGCCAAAGAGGGACCACTCGAATGTGTCCCACAAATACCTTCATGTACATCCTGTAAGGAAAGTTGAGCTTCATCATGTTTGAGACATCGCAAGAGAGTACCGTCAAAACCTCGCCGATAAAGGGTGTCAGATATTAAGATATAGCGGGAGGTTTGGCGGAGAAAAGTTTGTTTTTGATTGTAGGATAGGTCGGGAGGTAAAGTGTTATCTTTGAGGTAAGAATAGATCTTTCCATAGGTTGGGGAGTCATGTCCAATCAGATGACATATAATACTTGTATCAGGGTCATCATATGAAGGACAAGTCAAGGATTCCACCAAGAACTCAAAACGGGCCTTGGTATCTTTGATATCAAATAAAGAAGTAATCATTGCCATGGCATCAACAACCTTGTTTTCATGCCGAGGAATCTGCTCAAAAGTGATGACTAAGAAATAATTTTTAAAGTCATCCACCATACGTTTATATGGAAATAACTTATCATCTTTGGTCTGGTAATCATCATTAACCTGGTTAACAATCAGCTGAGAATCTCCGTAGACATTTATTTCAGATACATTCCATTGTAAAGCCATTTTTAACCCAATCAGCAAAGCCTCATATTCTGCCACATTATTAGTGCAAGGAAATAACAACTTGAAAGATTTCAGAATAGTTTATCCTTGTGGCATGATAAAAAGTATACCAGCTCCTGAACCCTATTGAGTGTATGAGCCATCAAAGTATAATTTCCATGTTTGTGTGGACAAAGCTAAGATATGAGCATCAAGAAACTCTGTGTGTATAGGGTGGTCATCCATTAATGGAGCATTAGCTAGTTGATCTGTGATCACTTGACCTTTGATAGCCTTCCTATCTACATATTCAATATCAAACTCACTAAGTAGCATGACCCACTTAGCCAACTTGCCTGTCAATGTAGTCTTTCTTAACAAATACTTTAATGGATCAATCTTTGCAATAAGCTGAGTAGAATGTGACATGTAATGTTGCCACTTTTGTGAAGCAAAGATGATAGCCAGACATGCTCTTTCAATAGAGGAATAGTTTAACTCATATCCCACTAAAGTGCAACTGATGTAGTAGATGGCTTTTTCTTTTCCTTCATGATCTTGCTGAGCGAGAAGAGCACCTAGTGAGGCTGTCATGGCTGAAATGTAGAGCAAGAGTGGCTTGCTGGGAATTGGTGACATCAGAGTTGGAGGATTCGCTAGATACTACTTGATTTTGTTGAAAGCTTCCTCACACTTATCATCCCATTGGAATAAGATATTTTTATGCAGCAAATGTTGAAAGGGATGACTGCAATCTACTAGCTGAGAAAAAAATCTTTGGATGGATTGTAGATGCCCCTGTAAAGATCTTAGCTGACTGATGTTAGTGGGGGAAGCCATCTCCAATATTGCTTTAACCTTTTCTGGATCTACTTCGATTCCTTTAGCTGAGACAATGTACCCTAACAGTTTTCCAGATGTGACCCTGAATGCACATTTCTTTGGATTGAGTCGAATCTGATATTTTTCCATCCGGGTGAATATTTTATCTAACACTCTCAAATGACCAGCTCTGTCTTTGGATTTTGCTAAAATGTTGTCAACATAATCTTCCATGATGGTATGCATCATGTCATGGAAGATCGTGGTCATGGCTCTTTGGTAAGTTGCTCCAGCATTTTTAAGGCCAAAAGGCATTACATTCCAGCAGTATGTACCCCACGGACAAGTAAAAGTAGTTTTTTCCTGGTCTTCTGGTGCAATCTTGATTTGGTTAGAGCTAGAAAATCCATCCATTAATGATAACATCTCATGCCCAGCTGTTAGGTCAACAATCATATCAATATTTGGCAAAGGGAAGTCATCTTTAGGACAAGCTTTATTTAGATCTCGAAAATCAATACAAATCCTGATAGACTTGTTTGGTTTTGAAACTAGAACTATATTTGAAATCCACTCAGCATAGTCAATAGCCCAAATGAATCCAACATCTAGGAGCTTCTTCAATTCTGCTTTCACCATTAGAGCAATGTGAGGATGCATTTTGCGGAGCTTCTGCTTAACTGGTTTTACACCTAGTTTGATAGATAGATGATGCATAATAAGATTGGGGTCCAAACCAGGCATATCAGTATAGGACCAAGCAAAGTTGATTTGTCATTCTCTGAAGAATTTTGCAAAAGCTTCTTTCTCTGATTCTATCAAGGATGCTGCTACCTTGAGGATGCGTGGAGACTCCTCTGTTCCAATGTTAAGTGGTACTGTCGGTTCTATAAGAATGGTAGATTGCTCTCGATCTAGATAGTTTGGAAGAGTGTCAATCCTTCCATCGTCAGGTGCCTCAGAGAGGTTTTCACCATCAGATGCATCTTTTCTTTTTACTATTTTTGGATCTAATACTGCCACTGAGTGGTTTTCACCTTTAGATCTACTGATTATTTTTATATTTTTATGACTGAAAGGATTGGCACTCTCTCCAAAATAGGCCATGTCATTGAGTTCTATCAGAAATCCTGACTTGTGATCCCCTGGTGGTAAATGATCCTTGATACCAAGATAGTCAATGATTGCATCATCATTATGGAAGACATCAAGTTCTGGGTGATCAGGAGAATCCCAATCAATAAGGTTAGGACGGACAAGGGGCATTGGATCATTTGGGATGGTTTCAAAAGCAGAGATGGTATTGATGGAAAAGTTGTCAAGGTTTATGATAGTATCAGCGAGGTCTATTTCCATACTCTCATCTGAATTATCTGTCACAAGATAATGCTCACTTCGCTCACGATCAACACAAGTAGTATTACGTGGGACCAATCCTAGTGAGTCACTCATTGAACTCTCACCCTCATGGTAATCGTTACTATATTGATGGACAACATCAACTCCTATTTCTTCAGTACCATCAAATAAGGAATCCCATTCATAATCATTAGAATCAGAATCATCATTATCTTCAAGTCTATCAATGATTCTTTGAGCTATCCTTTGTTTCTCTGGATCTACATACATACCATGCTTTCTGAATTGTAAGGCAGGAGCTTTAGATGTCTCATGAAAAGGTGGCATTTTTGCTTTTCCTTTTGTTTCTTGTGATCCTTCTCCTTTATATCCTAATCCTGTAGTGTCTCGTTGATAATTAGGATTTTGCAAAATTGGTTTTATAACACCTCTTTGTAACCCTAGAGGCCCAGCACCTTGATATCCCATCTTTTGTAGCAAAGTATACCCTTTTCCATAAACATCAGGTGATATATAATCATGTTTAATATCATCTTCAATCTTCTATGTCTTAAGCCAATAATTTGCATTATACTCAGTTGCCTCTTTGGATATTGTGCTCCCACTTATAAATGTGTTATAAACAAGTGTGGAAGGGGGTTCTGATTGTTGTTTAGTGATGAAAGACCTACCATATGATTTAGGAGATAAAGGTAACTCAGTGATGCAAAGAGCTTGACCTAAAGTATATTCTCCCATACTTCTTTCTTTGATATCTATCTTGATCTCGTCTGATTTAGAAGTTGATGCTATATTACTAGGGTCACCAGGTGTAGTTGCAGAAGATCTAGTATGATTATTGGGAACCAAAGAATCAAAAATCTTCACATTGCTACAATATTGAAAAGGATTGGAATCTCCTTTGATAGTGATCTCCTGACCATTGTGAGGGAATTTTATACATTGGTGATAAGTTGATGGCACAACTTGCATGGAATGAATCCATGGTCTTCCCAAAAGAATATTATAAGCAAGATCCATGTCCAGGACTTTACAAGATACATCTTTGACAATAGGACCAATTCTAATTGGAAGAACAACAGACCCCTTGGATGATCTCTCTTCCTCATCATAGGATTTTATTGTGATTTTCTTCTTTGGATCAACGACATTCTTAGAAAATCCCAATGCAAGGACCAACTTTAATGTGCAAATATTCAAGCCAGCTCCCCCATCTATTAATATTCTTTTAATCTTGTGATTTTGGACAAGGACTTCGATATGTAAAGGAGAATTATGAGGTTGAGTAATGGCTAAATCATCATTTTCAGTAAAGGACAAATAGTGTGGGGTCGTTAAATGGCCTACCATAGCTTGAAATTGATCAGGATCTAGAGTTGTTGGAGCCTGGGTCTCTAAAAGAGCTTTTTCAAGGATATCTTTGTGAGATGGAGAAAGATGCAAAAGCTCTAAGATGGATATCTGGGCCGGTGTCTTTTTGAGTTGTTCCAAAAGATTATACTGGTTGGAAGTATTGGGTATGGACTTTGGGACATAAACAGATTTGTTCTGAGTAGTGCTTGGTTTAGACTGGACTCCTTGGAGAGTAACTTTGGCTTGAGCACGAGTAGTAGCATGGATTGGTTGACTCTCTAATTTTCCCTTTATGGTAATAACATTGGCATAATATGCAGAAGGATGACGGTCAGAAATGTTACCAACATATCTATAGGGTGTGTTATTATAATTGGCTTGGTTGTCACCCTTATTGTTGGAAGAACCTCCCTTTTCATGCTCAGGAAGTGGATCTTTGAAGGCCGTATGTGATTCATTCGAGACATGTCCGTCAACACTAATTTCACCACTTTCGATTAAGTCTTGGATCACATTTTTAAGCCTTTGACATTCATTAGTTATATGTCCTTTTCCTCTGTGGAATTCACAATAATAATTTCCATTCCACCAAGAAGGCTTCACTCTAGGTTCATAATCTTTTGGTTCAGGAAGCGTGATGAGTTTCTTGGTGATTAACTTCTGTAATGCTGATTCGAGAGATTCCCCTAAAGGAGTAAAGTTTCTTCGAGGTGAGATAAAAGGCAATCTTGGTTTAGGTGAATCCTTGGTGGTATTTTGACTTGCCGACTGATTGTTGTATGTAGCTTGAGTAGCGTTGGTCATACTTTTGAGATTTAGAAGAGGTTTTGTCAGTTGGACATTATGATTATCAACAATTCCATCATTGACAATGTTTTTGTTTTTATTCCAATATTTCAATTTGTCATTGTTGGAATTGGAATTATAAGTGTTGGAATTCAAATTTGAGGATCCAGCATTGTCTTTGGAATAAAGTTTTATCTCACCTTTTCGGACCATGGCTTCCTCAATCTTGATACCATTTTCTATGAGCTTATTGAAATTTGGTGGACATTGCAATTGTAACCTATAACTCATTTCTGGTGTAAGGTTATGCACAAAAATATCCATCTTTTCTTATTCAGGAATCATTCATGGATATTTAGAAAACAATTGACGCCATCTTTGCAAAAAAGTAAGGAAAGGTTCTCCATTCTTTTGATGTGCATTGCAAAGATCAAGCATAGTGACCTCATGTTTGATGTTATATGAATAATGAGTTACAAATTTGTCAAGAAGCTCATTGAAAGATTTGATGCCGGGGGGAAGTTTGGAGAACCATTCCATGGCTTGTCCTCCTAAACTTCATGGAAATAGTCACATAAGATAAGTGTCATTGTGAGCGACTTCAATACAAGTAGCACAAAACTCACGAATATGGTCTTGTGGATCCAAATTCCCTTTGTATTTGTCAAATTTTGGTACCTCAAAATGAGGAGGGAATGGAATCATTGCTAAATTATTATCAAAAGGATAAGGACATATATCATCCAAAGAATACTTCTTAGTTGATGATCCAGTTTGGATATCACAAATTTGTTGTTGAAGCATCTGGATTTGTTGTAGGACGGGATCTAAAGATAATGTGTTTCCTTGCGGGTTTTGGGAAACATTATACTGTTGAGTATGCTGAGGATCATTGGATTGCTGATTATTTTGAAAAACATCTTGTTGTTGATCACTATGGGACGCATTGGATTGTTGATTGATTTGAGAGGCATTGGATTGTTGATTGATTTCCTTTGCTCCATGAGGATCTTGAGAACCTTCAAGGATATCTTGATTTTTTGTAGGAGTTGGTTCTCTAAGATTGGTAACATCAAAATCACTTGGTAACTTAGCTCCTTGTTGAGCAAGCATGAGGAAATACATCTCTTTATCCAAGCCTATGAGTCATTCCATGACTTGTAAAAATTTAGGATCTTGTGCAGCATCCCTAAGTTCTTCATCAGTAGGTTCATCATCAAATGTGAGAGGATTAGTTTTCTTAGGAGGTTGTTTGGGCCAAGGATTCTCATCATTGCTGTTATTGCCTTCCATTTTGTCTAGGGATTCTAGATTAATAGGTTGTTTGAGTTTTTGAGATCGAGTTTGAACCATAAAATGGATGAAATTGATTGCGGAAAAGAAAGATTCTTGATAAAAAGATATGGAGAATGATTGGTAGAAAAGATATGATAAGTATTGAAAATTGGGGTCAAGAAACAATAATCTAAGTAAGCTTGATGGTTAAGGATGATATATCCTGATATGATAAGCTCACCAAGATCAAAGTCTGATAGATAAGGTAAATCTTCAACACCACACTAAAAATCTTAAGATTGGAAGAAAGTGACTTGTTGATTCTTGAGAAAAGAATGATAATGGAAAATGATGAAAGTGGTCAAATTAGAAATCAGAGGTCTATGTAACTCAACTATTTTTTTCAGAATCTTACTAAGGACGAAAATGGGTATCTGGAAAAGTGATTTTGAAATTCCAAAAGCCTGTGGGAATGCTCTCTGTTGTAAATGCGCAGCAACAAATGCGCAGGACAGTGTGATATATGCATAGTAAAATGAAACAAATGCACAACAAATTTTGATAGATGCACACTGATAAATGTAAATGCGCAGTAACTTGAATCGTATGCGCAGCAATTTTGGATGTATGCGCAGGTTGTCAAAATTTTGATGATTTTGCTGTTTTGATGATGGAGAATTTTTTTTTTTGTTCTTTTGATGTTTTCTAGTTTTTGGCAAAGTAAAAATGCATAAACACACACACGCAAGACAAAGATGATTTTAATCTAATTTAATCTAGTATGAATGCACAAACATGCTTACAATCCTAAGGTTGGCAAGGACGATATTTGCTGAATCCCCACTAGGATAATAAAATCCAGCCACGCAAATCCATAGCAGATAGCCTAGGAACTTGGAGGCACGGGCTCCTCCTTACAGTGCACTCACTTCTCAGGCACACCAAGTTCCGAATTCAATGGGTCATTACTTCCCAAAGAACTGTTATCTCTATTATGAATCGTGAGTAATGTGGGGTGTCTTCACGAGCTTGGGTGACTCCTTGAGCCAGCAGATAGAAGGTTTTTGGCCACTAAACAAAAGTTGTTAATAAGGACATCCATTCAGGTGGTTGTGATCAAGTCATTTTCCCAATTAAGGGGGCTCTCCCAATCCTTTCAAAGCAAGGCTTTCACCTCTACTAAGTAGGACTTTAATGCACCACTGGGGTACTGGAGGAGATTTTGGTTGCCACAATGAATTCACACCTGTCTAATGTGAGACTAATCACACTAGCATTTTTTATATACCGGTTTGGAAGGGCTTGGCTTTAGCCTATTACCCGTTGGGTCATTCCTTGAGGTGAGTACCTCTTTTCCCACCAAAGACCACCCTCTAAAAATTATAATAATTTCTCTTACACCCAAGGTCCACGAATGGCGAGGGGAGAGGATACGTTGTTATAATTTTGGGATTAGAAGTATGCTATTAAGAAAAACACAACAGACACGTGAATCTATGCTAAGGAAAACACACAAAGCAAAAACATGTTGTATTTTAAGCCCAAATGAGATTTGAGTTTATTTTGCAAACCCCTTGGCAATCTGCAAAAAAAATTGTTAGAAAAATGTTTTTAGCAATGGGGTCTTCAAAAATTTACGTCCTGCAAAATAGCGTAAAAAAAATACTACCAGAATGAACAGACACTTGTCAAAATGTTAGTTAAAAACAAATCTAACAAAAAATTGAATTTTTCTACAGAAATTGATAAATGCGCAGAACCGTGATATAAATGTGCAGTAAGTATGGATGTATGCGCAGGAATGATGTATGCATGAAATAGTTTAATGAATGCACAGCTTGGTGGAATGTATACACAGTAACTATGGATGCGCAATGAAAATTGATAAATGCGCAGAACAATGGACAAATGCACAACAATTATAACAGAGAGGAAAACAAATGAAAATTTTATGCCAGAGAATGGATGCGCAGCTGAAATGAACAGATGCGCAGGAATCCTGGACGAATGCGCAGAAATAACCTGTAGAAAAACCTGCACACAGAAAACTAAAAACTGAAAGTGAAAAGCCCAGTCAGGCCCTCCTTCTAGCGCCAAAAATGTATGCAAATTAGTTGAATACTATTTTAAATGATGAATTAACTAATAAAAGATTAATAAATCTATCTAATAAGCAAACTACAATGAAGAATGCAATAACAAATGAAACCAAATTAGCAATTTACCTTCACCTACAAATGCAGCTTGTCTCCATTGTCCTCCTAGCTTTGATTTCTTGAAAATGTTGAGCTCTCAGATTTCCAAATGAAGCTCTTTCCTAAGATGATTCGAAAGTGTGGAGATTGAATGAAATGAGTGCACAACTAAAACTTGATTATGCAAATATGGTGGATGAAATGCAAATGATGGGATGATAATATGGATGCTTGATTGCTTGATTGCTTGAATGCTTGAATGCTTGAATGCTTGGATGCTTGAATTCTTGTTCTCCAAAAAAATACCTATTAGCTTTCAAATGGAAAATGAGGCTCCTTTTATAGAGTTTTGGAGGATCTAGGCCTAGGTGGCAGAATCCTATGGTTGAGAATGAAAGGTGGAAGATCCTAGGGCTAGAATTGACTTGGTTGAAGGAGTTGAGAGAAAGGGGGATGTAGTTGGAATGTGAGAGAAAGAATAGGGATGATGTTCCTCTGACATTGACATAGAGGAGAAGAAGGTGGAAGGGAAAGACACATGTCAAGTGTCTCACAAAGACCAAAGAGAGAAAGAGGGAGAGACCTTTTCCTCATGAGGACTCTTTGCACAAGTGTCCTATGAGTCACCCTTGACCCTTAGAGGTGGCTTGAGAAGCCCCTTAGGAATAGGGAATGTCTCTTGACTTGGTTGTTGAGAGGACAAGTGGTCATGAGACCAAGTCCTATGAGGCCACATAGCCCTTAAGAATAGGACATGTGTGGGTGAGGATAAATATGAATAAATAATTAATAATAATTATTTACTTTAGCCAAGGTGATGTGTCAGGTGACTAGGTGGATGAAGTGGACTAGGGGATTTAGTCATATTTAGGTGATTGTGTATTTAATTAAATCACTTTAATAGACTTTTTAGAAGACTTAGGATATAGAATTAGACTATAGTGAATTTATTAAATAAATTGAATAATTTACTTAATAAATAGAAGAAACAAATATTAATTAAATAATAAATATTTAATTAATTTATCAAGTCAATAGTAATTAAATAATAAATATTTAATTAATTAATGAAGCCATTTTTAGGTGTATACAGGTATGTATATTTTTCTACTTGCAGAACTCATTTCCCTCGATCGATAATGTAGAGTGGAATGTGAATAAGCTCATTATTATTCAAATCGGTGAATTCATAAATAGTTTAGATAAGAATTTTGAGCCAGTAATAGATGATTACTTCAGTAAATTCAAGGACATAATGCATAAGAGAAGAAAAATTCCTACACAACTTATTGAGAAGCACAAAGATGATATTTGTTTCTTAGTGGACACCGAAACAACATTGATAAAGGCAGTTGAACCGAGAACTATATGGATTCTACCGATGGAATATGAATTGGACATCGACTGAGCCACTAGGTCAATAAAGGTATTAATAGCAGAACCTAAGGACCAAGGAGCAACAAGGTTTGAAACTAATGAAGAGGCAAATAAAATAATAAAAATGGATATAGTTGGAGTAAAAATAGGAAGGAAAATAAAGAAAATGACCGACACATTAGAAAAAACAATTTGGAGGTGTTGAGGAAGAAGCAGAGAAGTCAGTAGAAGAGGAAACCGAGGAGTAGAAATCAGTCGGTTAAGGTGAAGATGAAGAAGAAATTGAATCAGAAAAGGAAGTACATGAAGAGCCACCAAAGACAATGAAAGGAAAACAAAAACAAGTTGATACTCCTACACGTGCAAGGACAAGGTCCACCACAGGAAATACCCCACCTCAGAAAAGAGGACTTACAAAAATCACAAAAATCACAAGGCTTGCACCTACAAAGACTTACCAAAAGAAGAGAGGTACACAAGTTTCCACCGAGGTACCTGAACCAAAGAAGATAATAAGATTAATTATAAATAAAGATGTAGATTTAGAGGAAGAAGAAGACACTAGTCAATTCAAAGTTGTCATTAATAAAGCACCACAATCAATTGATGAGATTGCTAAAGGAATAAGAGAAAGAGGAGGACTAAGTCATCCTAAACTAAAGAGATATCCTAACATGAGAAGAGAGGATCAAGACAAATTAGAAGATGCTATCATCAACATTATGATTAACTTTAAAAGAGTACCATTTGAATTTTCACAATGTATTCCACAAGAATTGTATGATAAAGTTTTGACAAGATGGACTTATGCATTGAACACCGAGAAGAAGATGAGAGAAAGGTCTCTATTTCATGCAATGCTGAGCTTACCAATACCAGAAGTTGAAAATATGATGAAATAATATGAAAATACATTTTTGATGAAAGGTAGAGCACTAAATATTCTACAAGATAAACTACAAGATCAATGAAGAGAGTACATAAATATGGTTTGAAATTATTAGGTCAAGAGCTAAAACCAAGAAAACTACACTTGCAATTACCACCGAGCAATATGTAACAGGTAGAGGAAAAGGTGTACCAATAGATGTTGATACAACATGAGCTCATTCACATCTCTGACACCGAGTAGTCAGAAGACCAAACTTATGTCGAAGACTTCATAACTACTGCAGAAAATGTAATGGAAGACATTCTAGAGATGTTGAAAATAACCTGGGAAGAAGTACTAATAGAAGATATTACCAAAGTACACCTCGATGATTAGGGAAAAATTTAGTGGTGAATATTTTCCAATTGGCAAATTTCACTTGTCGGGGACCCAGAATTTGGTGAAAAAAATTGGACTTTTGGGGTGGTCATGTCGCCCGCGCTTTATAAAAATTAGGTCCCATGCATAGGCCAATCACTAGTAGTGATATGGAATTATTTGTATTTCAGCGATGACTTCGCCAATACAATCTAATTTTTCCACACAATAAATTAGATATTTTCGCCTACAATTTCCAAAGCTTGTCTTAATCGATGGTCATATTCACCACTATGTGGTAAAAATTTAAGTTAGGGTACGGTTAAGTACATAGATTTGACATGTGTCTCTATTCTAGAGACTTTTCATGGAACTATTTATCCTTTCAAACTATGGCCTGAATTTTTTTTGATTGTGGACACATGTCTTTATTTCAGAGACTTTCTCTGGAACTTGGTGTCCTTTAAAATTTTGGTCCAAAATATGATTTATGCCATTGATTTAGGATCATCCAACGGTTATAAAAAATAGGTTTACTATATGTCAGATGATATAAAATTAACTTAGGAAACCTTACTAAAATATTAAAAGTCATTTGAGCTTTCAGAGGTAATTTAAAAGTATTAAATTTAACCTTCAAGTATGATAATTAATTAGGATCCATATAACAATAATGATGAAATGATGGTTTCTAGGTATGTGTACTTCTATCCGCGATTTTTTCTTCAACAATGAAAGATTCACTAGGATTTTATAGAATTTTCATATAATTGAAAAAAAATCGTCAATTAAATTAATATTTTTTCCTTTCAAATTAACGCCAACAATATTATTTTTTTCTAGCCAAAATAATGTAGGATTCGCTAGGATTTTACACTTTTTCTAGGTGGGGGGTTTCTTAAAGTTTGCCCTGCCAATGATCAAGAAAAAGAAGATGAAGACATAACTATTGCTACCAAGAACCAAGAAGAAGCCCAACCTATTGTTATCTCTATTGAGCATGCATGGTTGTCATTAGTATCAAAGGTTATGAAAGATATCAATTGGTCACTTACATTGAGAAAATCGGTAACTAGAAGCAAGACAAACTAGTCAGTAAAGCTTATACACCAAGCATCAGACAGTTTACCAAGCAACAAGCATCACTGACACCAAAACCGACAGATAGTAAAAACTGAGCATTACAGTATACACTGAACAACTTATACAGTGTTTACCGAGGATCACAAAAAATGGCATAGTAATCTGAAATGACACATTCTTCTATGCAAACGGTTACAACAAATCAGAAAATGTTTTACCAAGATCGAGGAATATTTAATGTTATGATATTCATTAAATGCATTGTATATCTTATGTAATAGTTTGATCTAGGTCATTTTTGTACACTGTAGATCTTAGGGTTATGATTAAGTTGTGTAACCTAATTTTGTTAAAGTGGCAAAAGCAAATCACTATATAAATGTTTGTTTACATCATTTTTGGTGTGAACTGATACGAGAATAGATATATGTATCAAGGAGTACTTGAAGCATTTGCCTAACTTAAAGTCTATCAGTTAACAGAGAAGATTGCAGAGGATATCAGATTAAGCAGAATCAGAAAAGGCTATCGAGAAAATTTACAGTAGAGATTCATCACAGTCAAGGTGATATTTTGTCAGAACTTATAGATCTGTATCAAACAATTGAGTTGTCAATTAGCAGATAATTGCCTTTTACTTTCTAACAATTGTGATAGAGTTTTGGATAAAATCTCTTAATAGAGTAGACTTAACAGTCTTATGTAAATCTCTTAACCGAGTGCACACTTCATTAGTGTTGTTAAAATCCTATAACTAGGTAGATCTAGTTGATCTAATATGTTACTCCTAACAGGGTAAGATCACTAGAAGTGATCAAAACTTGTAGCCCTAACAGGCAAACCTTTTCTATCTGTAGTAGTGAAGAATTTGTGGGTGTCATCCCCACCGCAGTTTTTACCTTTTAACAAGGGTTTCTACATTACCAAAATACTTGTGTTATGTGATTGCTATTTGATTTCATGTTGTTTACTTTTATAAGTTAAATGGATGATTGATTCATGCAATTAGATACAAGTCATTTTACAAAGATTATCACTATTTATAATCACAGATCTAAAAGGTTTACAAGTAAAGTTTTGAAGGCACTGATTCACCCCTCCCCTCTCAATACCTATCTCTCCTAATTCCAACACCTATTGAGGTATCTAGAGCACTTATACCAGATGGTTTACCTATTTTAGTTCAAGAAATTGATATAGCTGCCAAGTAGAAAATCAAGGATATACCACCCAAGCAAGAAATGGATACTGCTAAAGACAAGGGTGATGAAGCAAAAAAAGAGACCACCGAGACCGCAAATACAAAGGTAAATGATCAAGGAGCCCAAGATGAAAATAAAGTATATGATTGTACTACAGGCACAAGGCCACAAGCCCTAGGACCTTAGACTAAGGGAATTGCTAAGGGACATGACAATGAAGAAAGTGTATCTACCGAGCAACCAAAGCCAAATCTTGAGAAAAAGTCTCTAGTTCCATACAGTCAGTCACCGACATCAAGTAAACAAGGAAAGAAGAAAAATAAGAAGCATAGTAAAGGTTTGGTCACACTTGATGAAGTTATAGAAATACCTACTTGTGACCTGAGGAAATTGGACCCTGAAGCTCTAAGGAAGTAAGGAGAGCTATGCACCCAAAAAGTAGCTCAGGAGAAGCTGAGGCAGGAAAGTAAAAATAAATAGGTGCTAAAGGATGTTAAAGAAAATCTGATACAATTTTTCCCAGATGTCAATGTTGATGAGAATACTCCCATCATTGACCAACTTGTTGTACTAACCGAGAGTATTAATGCTCCTACAACTAACAAAGAGAAGAAAATTGAAGAAAGAGATGAGAAGAAGATTCAGTACAAGGTAACAAAGAAGATTTTCCAAGCACTGGCAATAAACAAGGTAAATTTTTTTGAAACACTAATCGAGATAGAAGGAATCATTCGGAAGATCGTTACTATTTTGAAGAAACTTTTCACTTTAGATTATTTTACAACATAAATAAATGATAAGCTAAAGAAATTAGATGAAGACTTGTAGAAAAGTGTAGAAAGCTTAATAAATGAACCCCATGCATTCAGATTGCATTATTCAAAGGTAAATCATATACATGGGTTAAGAAATGAGTTAAAGAGAGAAGATGACAAAATAAAGGATCAGATAACTGAGCTACATGATGAGTTATTACTGCACATAGAGGTAATGCAGTGGCATGTAAAGAAGGAAAAAGATTTAATTACCACCCGTGAGCTATCAATTATTGATCATATTTTTGACATGCATGCATAGGTAGACCTAAAACAAATTTATCTAGAGAGTCTAAAAGAGGAATGAGAAAACCTCTTGACCAACCTTCAAAAAACCAACAAGAACATTTTTGACAAGCTGTAAGTACATTTTTTTTGGCATTATTATCAAAAAAGGGGGAAAATAATGTATATGCATAGTATGTATATAGTATGTACTTTACACTGAGAGCGTATTGACATGGGGAGTCTACAAATTTTAAAGTTTACATGTTTTGAAAATATTTTGGATATGGCATACATATGTATTTTTTTCACTAATGCCAAAGGGGGAGAATGTTACACATAATTACATTAAGTGTTGTCATTAGTGTCACACATATAGTCAGTAATGCAAAGAAAATAGACTAGTCGGTCAAAACACCAAGTATAGTAACCAAGCAGAGCACAAGGAGAAAGACAAGTTAACCGAGCACAAACTTGACCGGGAATAGACACTAAGCTAGATGATTACTGAGCACAGTTATAATTGAGCATACATGTTTATCGAACATTAGTATTTTACCGAGACAAAGATACATTATTTATCGAGTGATACAAGATCGACATAGAAGTTTGGAATGACACTGAAAACAAGGCAAACAATTTATATCGAGCTATAAAATGGTTTACATAAATCAAGGTAAAGATTTATTAGAGATATCAAATTGATTGGTGATGATCCTTATGTAGTTTTGATTTAGGTCATTCATATGGATCATTGGTCAAGTGTTTTCTAGATGTTTCCACAACCCTAATTACATCAAATCGTTATGATATAAGAATTGTCAAGATGTCAGATTACATTATTAGATAAGAGAAGTAGCCACCTATAGGAGACATCTGAAGATCAGATAGGGTTATGATGCTAAGGTTTTGATAGAGTATTCAGGATTATATCAGAAGAAAAATAGAGGCTACCGAGTAGTATTTTAAGGAGATATCTATTACATAAAGGTGATATTAGTTAAGGGCTAAGCAGATCTGATATTCAACAAAGTAAGTTGCTACATCCAGACCAATATACTGCTACTTTCTAACAATTATGGTAGACACAATCTCTTAACATAGTAGAGTACTTAACCATCTTTTATAAATCTCTTAACCAAGTGCACACTTAACAGTCTTGCTAAAATCCTCTAACAAGATAGATCTTAACAGGTCTTAAATGTTACTCCTAACAGGGTAAGATCATCAAAAGTGCTCAAAATTGTATGCCCTAATAGGCAACTTTATTATTGCAATAGTGAAGCTTTGTGGGTTTCATCCTCGCCATAGTTTTTACCTTCTAAGAAGGGTTTCTGCGATACCAAAATCTTTGTGTCAAGTGTATGAAGTTTCATGAATGTTTATTTGTTAGTTTAGGTGTATTTACATTTCAGTTATCTACCTGAATGAATGGAAATGATGAATGTTACAACCGGTTAATAAAGAATGTTATCTTAAAGATTAAGTACAAAAGTTTTTAGGGTTACTGATTCACCCCTCCCCTCTCAGTAACTCACCTTTCCATAATCCCAACAGAATTATCTACTAGATTTTCACAAATGCTATCCCTAGCTCCTAGTGACAAATAAAATGACCCATCATTAGAGCATGGCCCTTGTTTGGAACTTGTGATGGCTCCATCTATCATGTTCAATGTTGCACCTCTTGCATGTTTCCCACCTTTCCTAAATAATAAAGAATGAGATGGGGGACATGTGATATTCTTGACTAGCTCCTCTTGTATAGTTGATTCTTTTATGTGTTTTCTTGTTCATAATGTGTTGCTTATTATATTTATTTAGATGACCCTTGTTTCTTTGTTGGTGCAAGGTGATAAAGATATCAATCTATCATGACATTCCTCTATTTGTATCTTAATTATTCTATATGTCATACACATGTTATGTCATGCATGTACTTTTTTCCTAAATGTAACTTTGTGTTGTCTAATTGGGGACAATGCAAAGAGGTAGAAATCATATATTCTTTTTGGTCTTTGTAATACTGACCAAAAGGACCTTTTTTCATATCCTTGATGTGATTTTCTTCCATTGTGACCATAGTTATACTACCTTTGGGGGATGATGCCATTTCATTTACAATAATTCTTCATGTACATGAGTTATCATATGATAGTACTAATCCTAGAGTTAGTAGATCCTCGTGTGCTCTCTTTTTGTCATGTGCTTCATTTACCTTGCTTTTTCCTTGTTTGGGGGAATATCATAGTGGAAACATCTTTTGGATGCATCTATGCTCTATTAAAGCCATTTCTCTCATTAAGGAGTTTGCAATAACTTTAATGTAGGGGCATACTCTTAGCTCCTTGTTTCACATTTTGCACACAACACAAAACCATATTTGCATTCAATTTTTTTGGAATATTTTACAACAAAATCGTGCCCTTGTGCATTACATTGCATTATTGTACAACATTGCCTTGATAATTACCTTACTAGATTCCTTTAGAGACAATGCTTTCCTTAGGTTTGATCCTCATTTTGACATTCCTATATTTCTCTTTACATGGCCCATAGTAAGACTGTTGGTGTAATTAAATATTCCTAATTACACTTAACTTAATCTTACTTAGGATAATGCATTGCATAATAGTTTTTCATTGAGACACCTAGGAGTTTGCACCTCAATTAAGCACATAGTGTAGGAGAAATTCCACTTTAGGTGTGAGATCCACCTTTAGTGCTCATATCACATTATCATCCTCATCCTATGACACATACTTCATTACATAATGGAGGATGATCCACATTTGGTGGACATGTGATCACAACTAGCATAGGTGATAGCTTATTAGCTCCTTATCATCCTCTCTTATCTCATTTCCTATATAAGGAGGCCTATTATGTACATTTTAATCATGTCCATTATCAATAATATCATTCTTGCATCTTAATGCAATTATCTTGCCAATCTCTTGTGGAAGTTATCTTGGTCTTGCATTTGATCCTAGGGGTGTTGTAGAGTCACCTAAAACTCTAACATGGTATCAGAGCTCTCAAAGCATGAAGACATCTTCTCAAGAATAGAAATCTTAGCTTGATTCAATTATGGGTGTAGAAAAAAGGTATTTGGACATCACCATTGCATAGTCTAATTGGAGAAAATTTGGGCTTTTGTATTTTGTGGCTTTCTATTGCAGGTCAATATTGGAGCTTGCTGGTGCAAATAAGAGGTTGGCATCATATTAAGAAGGTCCAAAAACCCCTAAATCAAATTTTGTCTCATCCAAATCAGACACCCGAGGCCAAATCTAGAGCCATTTGAATTTTGGAAGTGCGACGACGATGATTCAAAAAATAAAATTTTAGAGACAATTTTCAAACAACGATATCTCATTCATCTGGACTCCTTTTTTTGAGCAATTTTTTTTGTTTTGGGGTAGAATTTCTGTCATGTCCCCTTTTCAAATAATTAAAAATAATAACTTTTGCTAAGGCTGGCAGGCTCAAAAAGTAAAGTTTCGGGAAAAGGGGCTAATCTTTGGAAACCAATGGATTAATAAATGTTAAATATTATTAAAATATATCTAATTCACCCCTCTTGGTCATGATTTAGGGTTATGCCCTCTTTTAAAGAGGTTTGGAGGCATTTCGGGCTGAGGCTAGAACTTGATTTTTGCTCATTGCTTTGTTGTTCTTCAGAGGTTGCCAAACTTGTGGAGAAGGAGACCCAAAGATGGGAGTTTTTAGGTTTCCAAGAGGGATAAGGATGAGAGTTTGAGGCCATTCCATGTGAAAGCTCATGCAAAGTTTTCCCTTGTGCTGAACAATGCGGATTTGTGAGTTTCTGGGTGCATTTGTGTAAGATTTTGGTGTTTTCGGTTGAGTTTTTCATATCAATTTGGGTTGCTGTTGTATTGCAGCCATTTTTTTGTTAAAATAGAGCTGAATATATGTCTTGGGTCATGATTTTACTTCTATGATAGATTGTTAGTGTTTAATGATGTTTTCGAGCTATTTTGTGTTGTTTTCGGGAGCCCGATGAGTATTATTTTGGTTCTCCATTTTGGAGTTGTTGTGTAAACTCTTTGTAGATCTGGAAATGTCATTTTTTAGGCTTTTATTCTAGTGAAATTTCTATAAAAATGTCTATTTTCAGATTTATCAATAATATGTGAAGTTGTGAAGTTTTTGGCACTATTTCGTGCATACCCAATTTGGGTTTTATTGAGAAATTGTATAATCTTTCAAGTGCTATTTGTTTAATTTAATAATCTGATTAGAGGATGAAAATATGATATAAAAATAAAAAAGAGGACATTTCAGTGGTATCAGAGCTATGACCTTGCCAG
This sequence comes from Chamaecyparis obtusa, assembly GCA_027943335.1. Classification (NCBI taxonomy): domain Eukaryota; kingdom Viridiplantae; phylum Streptophyta; class Pinopsida; order Cupressales; family Cupressaceae; genus Chamaecyparis; species Chamaecyparis obtusa. The sequence goes on from BSBK01000362.1 coordinate 122,417, forward strand.
CTTGAGGGTTTGTAGAAGTTTGCATGCAACTAAGTGAAAGAGAAAATAGATATTTGCAGCGAGAAAAGAATAAAGAAATTTTGATCAAACCTCCAGTTGAAAATAAAAGTACAAAATCCAAGGAAGGAACAAGTATGGTTGACCCGGATGAGATGGCAAAAAAATTCTACTAGGACATCCAGAACACTCAAAAGCAAATAATGGATAGTTTGGCAGAAACTAGAGAGGCTTTGCGGTTATTGACAGAAAAACTCCTGGGAGTTGTATCTACTAATGAGAGAGGGAGCACTTCAGAGGAGCCAAGAAATTTGAAACCCACACCCTCTAAATCAAAAAAGACTATTTTCTTACCTACATATGAGCCATTGGCACCAAATCCATCCTTTAATCCTATGAAAGAGGTCACAGGTAACTTGATTGCACTGAGGGCTACTTACAATGGCTTAGATGATGACTTTCATAGTTTGGTACCTTTCAGAGAATATGTGGATATGATGAACACTATGATTCCCAAGAAATAATATAAGAGGGAGCAAGACATAAGTGGAAGAGAACTCAAAAATAAAATAAGCAAGTTTACAGCACCTAGTTTTGATGGAAAAAATAAAATTTCAGCTAGAGCCTGGCTACAAAAATTAAAGACCTTCTTCACACTTAACCCCATGAAGGAGAGTGATGTCATTCAATTCACAAGTCTACACTTGGAAGATGTAGCCTATGATTGGTGGTATCATGGAATGACTACTCAAGGTCATGATCAGGTAACTACATTTGATGATTTTAGTGAAAGAGTGCTAGATAGATTTGATCTCAAGGATGATGAAGAGTATTTTAAAGAATTGTCAAAGTTGAGGCAAACCAAATTAGTTAATGAGTATGTAGAAGAGTTTCAAAAAGTGGCTGTTATGGTACCTTATATGAGTGAAAAGAGGATTGTTTATCTTTTTCTTGATGGTTTGGAAGATTCTGTTAAGGGTTTGGTTAAGGCTTTCTCACCCTCAACCTTATAGGAAGCTATCAAAAGAAGCTTGCAAATTGAAACTTGTGTGGCTATGAAACCAGTCACTAATAAAAAACCCCCAAATCTTTGGTAACATAAGGGGAATTTTCAGAAAAAGACTTTTCCAGCACTACCACCAAAGAATGTGACAAATGTAGCAAAAAAGAAGGTAGATGAAGAGACTAGGAGTGAATTACGAAGGAAAAAGCTTTGTTTCACTTGTACAGAGCCATGGGTTCTGGGACATAAATTTTTGGGGAAAGGTCAAGTGCACTATATTGAGGTTGCTTCAAAATCTGATTCAGATGAGCATGATGAATTTCATGACACTAAGGAGGAGGAAGAAGAAGAGAAAGAAAAAGAAATCAGCAAGGGTGACACTTTAGCAGCATTATCAGGAGTCCCAAGATATGGTCCCTTTCGAATTCAGGGGGTACTAGCAGGGAAAAGGTTGACAGTTCTTCTTGATAGTGGGGCAACTCACAATTTTATTGATGAGGGATTTGTCATGAAAAGAGGGCTTAAAGCATAAGATTTTGAGGGATTCAATGTTACTGTAGCTGATGGATTCACTATGCCTTGCACATGGGTGGTGAAACAACTTAGGATGACCTTAGGAGATTATGAGTTATGTGATGAATTCTATGTTGTTGGCATTGGGGAGAAATCTCTTGTATTGGGTGTTCAATGGTTGCACTCTATTGGAGGCTATTACATGAACCCTCAAACTATGGAGTTTAAATTTCATTCCAATGGGAAAGAAGTCTTATTGAGAGGCTTATCAAATGGAGCACCTAAGGTGGTCACTGCAAAGAGGATGGAGAAGAATTTTTGAAGAGGACAAGTAGCATTGGCAATAGGAGTTGTAATCCATCCAACAAGATCTCCAAAGAATCAAGGTAATTTCCATTTTGAAATTCAAAATATTCTTGATAAGCATAGTATAGTTTTCAATGATTTGCCTCCGGGATTACCACCAGATAGAGGTTTTGAGCATGTTATAGAGTTAGAACAGGGTGCCAAACCAGTTATAACAACTCCATACCACCATCCAAGAGGTTACAAGGAAGAAATAGAAAAAACTATTAAGGAACTCCTGGACATGGGATTCATAAGGCCTAGCTCTAGTCCATTTGCATCATCTGTGGTACTTGTCAAGAAAAAGGATGGTACAATGAGAATGTGTATAGACTACAGGGCTCTAAACAAGAAGACCATAAAAAATAGGTATCCCATACCACACATAGATGAACTCATTGATGAGTTACATGGTGCTGTATACTTCTCAAAAATTGACTTAAGATCAGGGTACCATCAAATCCGCACGAGGAGGGAAGATGTGGAAAAGACTACTTTCAGATGTCACTATGGGCACTTTGAATTTCTTGTTATGCCATTTGGCCTCACTAATACACTAGCAATGTTCCAATCTTATATGAATAAGGTATTCAACAAGCATCTTCGAAATTTGTTTTGGTGTTCTTTGATGATATCTTGATTTACAGTACAACATGGAAAGAACATCTAGAGCACATAGACACTGTTTTGGGAATCTTGGAGCAGCAGTCCTTCTATGCTAAGTTATCTAAATGTGAGTTTGGTTTGACTGAGATCCTATATTTGGGACATATTATAAGTTCTAAGGGAGTACAGGTTGATCAACAAAAAATTCAAGCAATTTTGGATTGGCCTCCACCTGCTAATCTTACACAGTTGAGAGGTTTCTTTGGGTTGCGTAGCTACTATAGGAGGTTTTTCAAGGGATTTTCTTAGCTTGCTGCCCCCTTGACTGATTTGACAAAGAAAGGAGCTTTTATTTGGACAGAAGAGGCACAAAAAACATTTGGGAGGTAATGAGTTCATGCCCTGTGCTTGCAAATCTAGATTTCTCTTTACCTTTTGTTGTTGAATGTGATGCTTTTGGAGAAGGTATAGGGGCTGTCCTAACTCAAAGGGGACATCCAATAGCATTTGAGAGCATAAAATTAAATCAATCAGAGAAAGGTTACTCCATCTATGATAGGGAAATGTTGACAATCATGCATGCGCTTCATAAGTTTAGACAATATTTGGTATGTGGGAGATTCATTGTAAAGAAAGACCATAATAGCGTCAAGTTTTTCTTGAACCAAAGGGATTTGAATGATCGTCAACAAAAATGGGTAAGAAAATTGCAAGCTTATGATTTTGATATTGAATACGTGAAAGGAAAGAATAATGTGGTTGCTGATGCTCTCTCAAGGAAGCCCACCTTGTGTTCCTTAACATCTATCTCTGCTGATTGGAAAGTCTCCATAATTTTAGAGTATGATAAAGATTCCTTTGCCACCAAGATTTTGGATAATTTAGTGGATGATAATAGGTACAAGGTTGTTGATGAATTGATTTATTACAAGAACATGATGTTCTTAGTGCTAGGATCACAAACTAAGGAAAGAATATTGAGGGCCTTTCATGACACACCTTTGGCTGGTCATCAAGAATACTTCAAGACATATAGGAAACTTCAAGAGTGGTTTGCATGGAAGGGTATGAAGGAGGATGTCCTTAAACACATTAAGGAATGCACAGTATGCCAAAAAAACAAGAGTGAGCAAATTTTTCCTGTAGGGTTGTTGCAGCCACTTTCTATTCCTGAACAAAAATGGGAGAGTATTTCCATGGACTTCATCACTGGGTTGCCCAAGGTTCAAGGTAAGGATTTCATATATGTGGTGGTAGATAGACTTACTAAGTATGCACATTTCTTTCCCATCGCATCTAATTTTAAGGCATCACAAGTGGCATAATTGTTCTTCAAGGAGATTTTTAGGTTACATGGCTTGCCTAGAAACATTATCAGTGACCGGGACAGTAGATTCCTTAGCTCTTTTTGGAAGGAGCTCTTTCATTTGGCAGGAACTAAACTCACTCCCAATACTAGCTATCACCCTCAAACATATGGACAAATAGAGATAGTTAATAAATGGATAGAGGGATATTTGAGGAACTATGTTTCAAATCAACAACATGCTTGGGTGAAATGGTTGCACCTAGGGGAGTATTGTTACAATACATCTCATCACATGTCTATTGGTATGCCTCCTTTTCATGCTCTTTATGGTTATGATGCCCGTTCCTTTGTTGATCTAGTACTTTCAGATAACAAAGTACCTGCAGCAAGTGATTTCATTAAGCAAAGCCAAGACATAATAAGGTCCCTCAAGGATAATCTACAACATGCACATAACCAACAAAAGTTGTACGCTGATAGGAAAAGGACTGAAAGATCTTTTGAGGTAGGAGATTTGATATTTTTTAGGTTACAGCCATATAAGCAAAGTACCTTAAAGAGGAGTGGGGCAGAGAAGCTCAAGCCAAGGTTCTATGGGCCTTATAAGATCATCAGGAAGGTAGGAGAGGTAGCTTATGAATTGGAGCTCGCACCAAACAAAAAAATACATAATATTTTCCATGTCTCTTTCTTGAAGAAGGTTCTAGGCCAGAAAACCATACTATCTATAGAATTACCACCTCTTGATGATGAAGGGAAATTAGGCTTAATACCAAAAGAGGTTTTGGATACAAGAGAGAAAAGATTGAGAAATAAGAGCATCATAGAGCATTTGGTCAAATGGAAAGGATTACCATTAGAGGATGCAACTTGGGAAGGAGAACATATTCTTGAGCATCCCAACCTTCATTTCTTGAGGACAAGAAATATTTGGGAGGGAGGACTTGTCATGTCCCCTTTTTAAATAATTAAAAATAATAACTTTTGCTAAGGCTGGCAGGCTCAAAAAGTAAAGTTTTGGGAAAAGGGGATAATCTTTGGAAACCAATGGATTAATAAATGTTAAATATTATTAAAATATGTCTAATTCACCCCTCTTGGTCATGAGTTAGAGTTATGCTCTTTTTTAAAGGGGTTTGGAGGCATTTTAGACTGAGGCTAGAACTTGATTTTTGCTCATTGCTTTGTTGTTCTTTAGAGGCTGCCAAACCTATGGAGAAGGAGACCCAAAGATGGGATTTTGTAGGTTTCTAGGAGGGATAAGGATGTGAGTTTGAGTCCATTCCATGTGCAAGCTCACACAGAGTTTTCCCTTGTGCTGAACAGTGCGGATTTGTGAGTTTTCAAGTGTATTTGTGTAAGATTTTGGTGTTTTCGGTTGAGTTTTTCATATTAGTTTGGGTTGATGTTTTATTGCAACTATTTTTATGTTAAAATAGAGTTGAATATATGTCTTGGGTCATGATTTTACTTCTATGATAGATTGTTAGTGTTTAATGGTGTTCTCGGGCTATTTTGTGTTGTTTTCGGGAGCCTGATGAGCATTATTTTGGTTCTCCATTTTGGAGTTGTTGTGTAAACACTTTGAAGATCTGGAAATGTCATTTTTTAGGCTGTTCTGCTGGAGAAATTTTTGTAAAAATGTCTGCTTTCAGATTTATTAATAATATGTGAAGCTGTGAATTTTTTGGCACTATTTCGGGCAAACCCGATTTGGGTTTTATTAAGAAATTGTATAATCTTTCAAGTGCTATTTGTTTAATTTAATAATATGATTAGAGGATGCAAATATGATATAAAAATCAGAAAGGGGACATTTCAATTTCACAATCTACACAATGGTGCAAGTGGTTTTTGATCTCTGTTCCTGAATGTTTTTGAAAAATGAAAATCTCAATTTTTGCAACTTCCAAGGCCTCGTTTGTGCTCATATGAATTCCTTTTCAGGTGCAATTTTTTTTGAGAGTGCATAATTTTTTTATATTTTCTAGATCTAGAATCAGATTTCAATGACTGCAATAAGAAATTGTACTTTCAAAATTTGGCTTAATTTTGCAATTGTAATGCATAAGCCTTAGCTTGGTCTTTTGCATAGTGATCTAAGTCTATTATAGCCTGAGTGTGGAGTGTAATAATATTTTGATCTCAATTTGTAATGAGAGAAGTGTACCATTAATGTAATCATGGGTTATGAAACACATCCTGCAGTAGTAATTTTGACTAAGGATAATTATGAGTCATGGACAAAAGGAATCATCACACATTGTAGATGACTTAATCTATTGCCTCATCTTTATGGACTCATTCCTGAGCCAAAGTCACAAGGGAAAAATATGTTTTGGGATAAAATAATGCTCATATTATCAATTTGATTATTAGTAGCATCAGTTTGTGTCTCTTTTATGACATCTACCCAAAATTTAGAGGTGTTCAGTGTCCACACATAATTTGGACAATCATTTGGGAGATTTTTGGTGATCCACATGTTTCTCCATTCCCAAATGATCTTACTTCAAATTGCCTCATTCCTCTTGATGATGCAGATAACATTACCTATGATGATTATACCTTAGATGAGATTGAAGAATTTGCAGCAATTCAGAGCAAGGATGATCTAGTGACTCCTCCTGCAACTCCTACTTCTCTAGTTGAGATCACACAATCATCTCTTGTTGGTGATTCCAGTGAGTCATTGCAAGAGATATCTATTTGGCTTCTTGATAGGGATTCCTATTTGTCAGATATTGGTTCTTTATTTATGGAGTCTCATATTATAGATTTGGGAGACATACTTGAGGGGGTTTCTCTTCTCTTTGATGACAATTTCATCATAGTTGTAGATACTTATTCACCTTCTTTGGAGATTGACATTCTTGATTCTTCTCCTTCACTTGGTTTGTCACATTTCATGGTTCAATTTTCTGATGTGATAGACTCCATGATCTTGGAGATACCTGTTTAGTCTTCAGAGTTGCACATTTGGAGACCTTCTTCCTCATTTCATTTGGATATGGATTGGTTCATGGAATCATCATCATACTTTATTTGGATTCCACTTCTTAGTTCCTATCCAGAATGGGAACCATTCCTACATTTGTACTTGGTATATCTTCTTCCCAAGGGGAGAAATGTTATTTGTAGTCATTGGACTATTTGTCTTCAAGCACTCACCATTTTTGTAGGAGAATCTTCATTATGGGGGGGGGATATCATGTCTCCAACTATCCTTCTTATGGGGGGATAATTATTTGTATATACATGAAGTATTTAGTTCTTGGGGGGTCTTGAGTACTCCATCCATCCATGCATCTTGTATTTTCGTCTCTCTTTTTTGGGGAGGGGTTTTTCCATGAGGTTTTCCCTCTTTCTTCACTTTATGAGAGTATTGAATTTTATGTATTGCATTGCATATTGTACATGAGTACCTAACATGGCCTAGTAGCTGAGATCCATCTTGCATTTTGAGTTTAAGTACATTCCCCTAAGTTTTACTTAAGGAGGGGGGGGGGGGGTGTTGGTGTAATTAAATATTCCTAATTACACTTAACTTAATCTTACTTAGGATAATGCATTGCATAGTAATTTTTCATTGAGACACCTAGGAGTTTGCACCTTAATTAAGCACATTGTGTAGGAGAAATTCCACTTTAGGTGTGAGATCCACCTTTAGTGCTCATATCACATTATCATCCTCATCCTCATCCTATGGCACATACTTCATTGCATAATGGAGGATGATCCACATTTGGTGGACATGTGATTACACCTAGCATAGATGATAGCTTATTAGCTCCTTATTATTCTCTCTTATCCCCTTTCCCATATAAGGAGGCATATTATGTACATTTTAATCATGTCCATTATCAATAATATTATTCTTGCATCTTAATGCAATTATCTTGCCAATCTCTGGTGGAAGTTATTTCTTTTTGAGTGTTTCTTTTTATCTTGGTTTTGGATTTGATGAGGCCTTGAGTCACTTGGGGCCTTGGTATCTCCTTGTCTCCTTGACCTTAATAAATATTTTTTTTCCAAATATTTGATCTACTTTATCATGAGCATGAGGTGATCTCATACTCCTACTAAAGTGGGGGCTAAATGTACCATCCTAAATTCTACTCACTTAAAATTGGATCCTTAGTTAGGTCCTATTTTAGTGTTCTTGGGCTTCCTTGTTTGTTATGCTTGATTCAGTCTCGATTTTTCTATCCATTACAACATCTTCTCTATAATCAGGTTCATTGGACCAAATTTCTCTAAAATTTGATTTGGGAGTTCATCTTATAGATTAAGAGGGAAATCTAAATTCTCATCATCCCTCTATGAGTTTTGAGGTCTAAAATTATTGTGAGAGGTATATAAGAAACCTATCTCTCCTTCTTTTGGGTAAGAGGGTAACCAAGCATTCATGATAGCTTACACACATGATTTACAACATCCTAAGACACATTTAAAGCATCCATTCAAGGAAATATTCTCCATTGTAGCAAGCTTCCCTCTTTCAGTGAAGATCAAGAAGAGTATACCTCAGTCATACAAGAAGATCCTTTTCCAAATATCAATGCAAATTTATCCCTTCCTAAGGAAAGTGTAGACACCTAAAAATCTTTTAGAAAATAAAGTATTTTTATTTTTTGAAAAAATCTCTGATGACATCATCATTTATTAATTAATTAATTATTTAATTAATTAATTTATTTTTATGTCATTAAATCCCTTTATCTTAATTAAAAATATTTAATTAAGAAATCCCTCCCAAAAATGTTTAAATCTTATTTAAACATTATTCCCCTATTTATTAATTATTTTAATTAATAAATTGACCAAAAATCTCAAAATAAATAATTAATTTATTTTTTGCCCAAAATTTGGCCAATTTCCTTTAGACCACTAACCTCTTCCAGAATCTTCTAATCCCTCCTTGATTTCGATTAAAAGGCTAATCCCATCTTTTCTAACCCTAATCCCAACTCAAAATATTTAATTAAGATTAAATATTTATTTTCATATTTATTAAATATATTTTAATAAGTATTCCCAAAACCAAAAGCCTTTGGAATGAATAAACATTTATTCCATAAAACCTAAGAAAACTCTAGACTCTTCTAGAAACTTCTCAACCCAACCTCTTCACCCATCCTAATCCTAAAATCCCCCTAATCCTAATCCTAATCCTACCCCTAAACATTTGCACAATCCTAACCAAGCTTAAGACTGTCCTAAGCCAAAGCAAAGTCTCCCCTTCCAAATATCTCAACCACAAAACATTCAATGCATCCACAAAGTCATCAAAGTCCCTTAAAGGCTCATTCAATGCTCTTACAAGCACTTATGAGGGGAGTTATGAGCTTTGAGCCCCCTTTGTTGACTCATCTTTACCCTTCCCTTCATCCACTCACCTTGTGACACGTGTCACCTCCTGATTGGCTATAGACTAGCACAATCCATGTGCTCCCCTTTGAATGAATCTTGGCCTCTCTTAAGGATTTCAATCCTGGCCACTCATTCTTCCTTCCCAAATCCTATAAATACCCCTCCTTTCAAGAGCAAATCCATTAGCTTAACTTTCATTCTCATGCATTGTTATCATGCCCTTTTATTTCTAGACTTAGCACAAATCATTCTAATTTAGTTTACTTTCAAGCATTTTAGCTCATCATAGCTTAGTAATAATGGATTAACATAGTTTTTATTGTTGTTTTGCATAGCATAGCATCATATCACATCTCTATTTGGTCTAAAATCAATCTTAGCATAATCACACTTGCATTGAATCTCCATTTAAGCATCATAGTTTGAGTTCTTGAGGCCTTAGGGGCAATCTTGGGTGTTCTACCCATTATTGTGCCATTTTTTTGGGTTTTCATGAGTCTCAAACCATCTTAGAATGCATTAGAGTATGCTCCAAGTGCTTAGAGAGCACACCCACATCCCTCTTATCAGAGAAAATCAAACAGTGCTTGGGTGCACCTGTTTAGGCTCAATCTGAGGTGGCTAGCTTAGAGTTTTCTTTGTTTTGCATTGATTTCATGCTTAGACTAACATCTAATCATTGTTTGGCTTGAAGTCTTTCAAAGCAGGTACCCTCGAAAGCCTAGTCCACAGAAAGAAACACCAAGATTAAGTTTTTTGGATAATTGAGAAGTATTTACATATCTAGGCATTTGTTAAAGACATCCTTGATTATTCTTTATGATTCAAGATCCTACAAATACATTCAACAACTACTTCAAGCATTTTCATAGACATTGTGACAATAATTTTGTTTGTGAAGGTATAAGCATTTACATTTCAGATCTAGCCTCTGCTTTACATTAGAAAGCTTTGCATGTATGCATATTCTATTTTAATTTTAATGTTGATTCATGAACTAGGGTTTGAATAAGTTAAATCCCTCTCTACCAAATTTTGTCTCTCTTTTATGTGTGCAAGAACAAGTGGCACCAATTTTGGGATTAGTTCTAGAAAGTACATGACCTTGGCTATAGTCTGTAACTAAATTCATCAGAATGTGTAGGGAACAAGTCGACCCAGTTGACCTATTCTTGGGAACAAGTTGACCAAGTCTCCATAGTCTCTAAAAAATTAAAAAAAACTAAATTTGCAAGTTAGTTACAGTCTCTGGACTTTGTTTCTGGTAAAAAAAATGGTTTGTTTTCTCTTTGTCAATCTGTGTGTTATTAAAACCATTTTTTAGCCTTAAGTCTTGCATTTATCAATCACACCTGCTTAATAAACCTCAATTATAGTGAAGGATCATTGCATTAATTCAATTCTTAAGCCTCCTTGAGCCTAGTGGGTCATCTTCCTTCCAATGCAACAAAGAGGATAGGGCCTAAGTTCACGAGTTTTCCTAGCAACCCCTCTTATGTCTTATATCACACTAGTGAACCTTCTCCCCCTAATCTATTTTTCTTTTATGTTACATTATTCAATCTAACCATCTGTAGTGGAAAGTACACATTTGAGAAATTATTTTTTTGTAATAGTTTGCTTTTATTTACATTCAATTTCTTGTATCCCTTGAAATCCTTTTGCAATTTCTTTGAAAATCATAATTAGATTAAAGTTAGAATAGTTTATAGTTTAATTTCTTGTTCTCATATTTTGATTACTATAGATTCAATATTTGAAAATGAGAAAAAATAGACTTTACCATTGAAAAGAGAGTTGAAAATGCTAATTCCAATTGTCACACTTTAGAACTAGCAAAGGCCTCCTTATGAGCTTTCACATTATCTTTTATTGACCTATCCAATTGTGTGACTATGACTCGGCCTTCCAGAACCTTGGAGTGGTTGATTCCACTTTTTAAGAGAGGGATTTCACTCTTGTTGTCCCTACCATTTTATCGTTCTAACACCTTGGTCAACAAGTACAATGCAAGAGGTTCAACAATGCTATAACTAACTCATTACACTTCATTGTTTGTTGATTTGGATCACTTCAAGAATTGGAAAATCGATAACAAATCTGCATATTTATTTATTCCACTATAAATCTAATAAATAATTACACAAATTTGATCTCTATGAATTTTTAATGTTTACTCTCAGTTTGTCTTAGTGCTAATATATTTCTATGTAGCAAATTAGTTTGTGTGGTTTAGATTTTTTTAATGATAGGGATTATGTTTCCCCTTAGTGAAACCCACAAGATATCAAGTCAATGACTTAAAAAATGACCAAAATAGGGAAACATGCATGAGATGATTATATGAAGATGCAATGGGTCCACCTTATAGCTCGAATGGTTGGTAAGGTTATGCTAAGGCTTTGGGTTCTTCCCATGTAGGTCCAAGGTTCAACTCTTTCTAGTTGAGTATAATTGTTGGTAGGCTTGTTTGATCCCAATCTATCATCTCAATGAGTTATAGAGGGGGTTTTGGCTTATCTTTTGCTAAGTTTTAGGTCACTGGCTACCCCTATCAATTTTCCTTAGCAAAAACACCTATATATGAAGATATTATTAAGTTGTTTCTCATTTGGACCAACTAGGGCTTGAATCTAGGACCTTCTATTTTTTTTTGGATTTCTCTACCAATTGAGTCGGTGACCCCTCTTGGCCAGTTCATCATTTTTTGGGGTGTGGCTTATTTCCAATACCTTGCTTTATATACATTGTTTGTGCTTAGGGATCCTAGCTTGACTCTAATATTGTTGGGCTACTTCTCATTTGGATTGGGTAGGATTCGAACTTGGACATTCTATTTGTTGTTGGAGTGCTCTACCAAATGAGTTACTAGCTCCTCTTGGCTAGCCCATCGTCGGTCCGAGTATGTCTTATTTTCAATAGATACAATATTAACAATACTCTAGACTCTCTTGATTATTCTCTAACAATTTCTTGATTATTTGTTAATGTACAAAATGAACTAGAGTTAAAGTTCTTAACTACAACTCCAAAAGATGTAAATAAATATTTGCACTTCAAGATGGCATAAAAATAAGCAATGTTTTTTTGTTATAGCTACAAATATTATAACCAAGTAGGGTCACTTGTGTAGATCATAAATGTATACATAGACTAGAAACATATAAACTAAGGATTAGGATCAACTATTAAGAAAGAGTGTACTGGTACAAATAAGTAAGTTCAAGTTAGATGCAAGCTTTCAAAACTACATTATGTTGTTTGTACACTTGTCATTGCATAAATGATAGAGGGTCATAATGAAACCAAAACAAAAGAGAAAAGTTTTGTGTATGCATTTTTCACCATTAGAATAATATAATAATAATTGTTAATTTTATAAATATTTTAATAATATCAAATTATTTTTAATGTTTTTGATACTTTTATTTATTTATTTAACAATTTTATAGATTCTTTCAATTAGATAAATATATTAAAATTTTAAAACAACTTGATTCTTACTTTGCACTTAGTACTATTTCATTTATTAAATATTTTACTATCATGAATCATGTAGATTGATAATGTTGATTAGTAAATAATATTATCATTGTCATCTTGTAGCTTGTGGGCACAAGATACTATTAAGTTCTATTAACCAAACACATAGATCAAAGACACTCACTTTATTGCATCATGAGAATAATTATTTAGACACTCACTTTATTTAGATTTTCTCTTTTAGCTCTTCTCATCCTGATGATGGATCATGGAGTGTGATTCGAAACATTGATGTAAAAACTTGCACACAATCAAATTCAGAAACTGCATTATCTCTATTTGATGAATTGTGGAAAACTCCTAGCGTTGATTGTACTAAGATTGTTTACAATTAATACAATTCAATTATTACTCTCCTCAACTCCAAATACAATTTCAATCAACTATCCACAACAAGAACTTAACAAATACATTTTATTATTATTATTAAATCAAAATCATGTTAATATTTTTAAGAAACTAATATTTTTAAATTCTTATAATGTATAATAAAACACAATATTACTTTAAAAACAAATTGATTTATCCACTTCACTAAACTTATATACAAATATTTCAATACTTTTCTTACAATACAAATCCCAACTTAAAGATTAATTGTATCTGGTACTAAATTCATATATTGTTTCCCATCAATTATGTATGGTACTAAAACTCATATTGTTTCCCATTAGCATCCCAACTAAGGGCATGTACAAATTAGAGTTAGGCTAGGAAAGAAGTGGTTGCATGATCAAATATTGAGTGGGGCAAAAGAAAGCAAGACATTAGACCACTTTTCTCTTTGATATGACCCTCATACATTTCAAAAGCATTATGAAATGGCCCCTCCATAACATGGGCCTCACCTTACCATATAAATTATTCACACTACAATCCAAATGATGGTTGATAAAGAAAGTAGTTCAAAGGATTTCTTTCTCATGTCATGTTCTAGATGTTTCAAATTCCACCTACTTTTCTTCAAGTAAATTTGAAAACTTTAAGAATTTTATTTTGCATATGCTTATTCTCAAGCCAATTATTTGATCTCCAAACTTAAAGAAAAAGCAATAATATACCAACTTAGGTGGGAAGGCAACATGGACACAATAGTATGGTCCAAAGACCTTTTGATTTCTTAGATATTTTACCTTCTACTTCGATTCTTATGATTAATAGCTTAATCTTTTAATCTTGTTAAGAGATAAATAATTGTGGGCCTTTGCCGACACTCCACGATAACTTGAGTAATATAAACGTTGATATTTATATATTAATGGCTCCAAATATTTTAATATAACACAAACTGTTTAGTTTTGGCTCCAACTGTTTTTAATGACGTGTAAGCAAGTACAAAATATCGTCGAGGGAATATTACCTTTTTTAATTAATTTTGTAAAACGGTTTTGATTTTTTAATATTGTAATCTTAACAATGTTAATTTAAGATTGATTAAAAATGTTTATTTGGTAAGCGAGCAAGCCATTTTCTCCAAACCGAAGCAACCCCTAATTATTCAACACGGCTTTGAAAAGTCATCATTCACATAAATCCCTAACGACTACTTAAATAATTAGCAGCATTATGCAAGGATGTTACATTTTTTTTTTTTAATAGAATGTGTTAGAAATTTACTAGTTATAGAATGTGATCTAAAATATTTATATTAAGTTTTTTTTTAAAAATAATTGTGTTTACTAATAATAGAACATGTTAGAATGATCTGAATTAAAATCTTTTCCATAAAACATTGGAATACAAATGGACTAAAGGTGTTATTCTTGATTAAATCAAAGAGAGTCAAATAATCTGAGTTCTATTTCTTTGTTGCGTTTAAGATGTACTTATTTATTTAGATGCGAGCTAATTAAGTCTAAATGCACACACAAATGACAACATAAGTCAAAACACAAATAAAGACACCAAATATCATTGAAAGTTACAAAACTACAACAAGACATAGAAGTGCATGTGTGACAACAAGAAGACCCTAAAAGTGTCAAACACGGTTGGAGGGAGCCCTAATCCCGAGGGTGTCCACACTAACATAAAGTTTTAGAAATGCAACTAGCAAGTCTTGTAAGCCCGTTTAATAGAATTCCAGCCAAAAAGCATTAGAAACGGTTGGAGGGCTCCCTAGTCTAGGTGTTTCTTCTTATTCAAAAACTAGAATTGTTTGTCGCAGTCTATTTTGCACTCCTTTAATCTCCTCTATTGTTGAATCTAAACCTAAAAACTAGAAAACTGGGAATAATGGTTGTGGCTATATAGGAGCTTAGCTTAGTCAGCTCCATGTTTTGGTGTTCCAACCTCAATGAATAATTGATTTGGATCTAAAAAGCATGTATTATAAATGTTAAGTGTGTCTAATATTGTGGCAACCAATAATGTGCATAAGCATGAAAAAGAAACCCTACTCGAATATATTAGAGTGATTCCTAGATGAATCAATCAAAAGGTGGTGTATAAACCAACTCAAGAATGCATAAACATGTAATGAAATGATTAAATATCATATTTGAAGCTTAGAACTCAAAAATGACAGAATAACATAGAATTGTAT
Organism: Chamaecyparis obtusa; assembly: GCA_027943335.1. Classification (NCBI taxonomy): domain Eukaryota; kingdom Viridiplantae; phylum Streptophyta; class Pinopsida; order Cupressales; family Cupressaceae; genus Chamaecyparis; species Chamaecyparis obtusa. The sequence continues at coordinate 137,651 of BSBK01000362.1, forward strand.
TGATCCCTTGAGGAGGTACAAGCCAATCATCAATTAGTGATTTCTATCATCCTCCAACATTCCTTGAAGCTTCAATCATCTTTGCAGTAATAGTGAATGAATAATGTTGAAGACTTGATGTTGTTGGTTATCCTTCAAATTTGCAGATGTGTGTGATCAATTTGGCAAAGCAAAAAGTCAACACAAAATAATATCAAATACAAATTGAGACCATATTTCATAATGCCAAGGCCAACGTTTAAAATATCTTGGCAGGACACTTGTGTTGGGCGCCTTAGTCCCACCAAAGTGAGTAAAAGCGAAATGCAAGAATCTAGGTTTGTGATATTAGTTCTAGTCCTAATTTTGGTTTTTGACAACAACTAAATGATGAATAGATAGTTAAGTTTTAAAATGGGATAGTCAGATAATTAAGTTTTAAAATTGGATAAGACACATCTCCTTGACTTGGGTGGTAAATTCAAGGCTATAAATGGTCCTAAAATTGTCTAGGGGAGTGGAAATGAAAGCAAGTACTAATGAGAGTGTGAAGTTAGGCTCATAATTAAGGACTAAAATTTATGATACTACCCTAACACCTCGATAAGCTACTCCATCAAACATTGAGAGTCAACATTAAATCATACAACAACGTGGAAGGGAGACAAGAAAAATGTCAAAAGTCTAACCCTTCTTTGTTGACATTTGAGGGTCAAGACGAAACCAAGAACCTTATTAACAGTTGCCTTGGTTCAAGGAACCATTGGAACTATTAACATCTTCATCACTTTGAACTTTTCTTATTTCTTAGTTAATGATTGATAAATATAATAAATTGGAATTCGATAGTTCCAAGAAGAGTTGTTAAATTGATGCAATTACACAAATCACCAAATGCTCCGACCATCCATAACTTGCTCATTTTAAATCCAGTTTTCCTCAAATTGGAACCACATATACCCATTTGATTGTTTTACAAGATGAAAGACTTAGACCATCTCCAAATATAGTGATAGTTTAGATTTTTCAATATTAGGTAAAAGACTAAGGACATGGGATGGGAAAACATGACGAGGGGCAATTTTTAACATGATGATCTTTATGAACTATCTTAAATTGATTATTAGTGAAGAGCCATGAAATAGGAATATACAAAGAGGGGAATCTAATTGAAAAAGGTAAACTTAACTTTGAGCTCCAACACTTTTCACCATCAAAGGGAGTTGGTCCTTTGAGTTTTTTTCCTAGTATTTTTTATCTTTCTTCTTTTCACTAAGGTAGGTATTTTGTGTTTGAGTATGTCATCCAACTTTACCCTATTCTCTTTGCATCCATACTTCACTCACGTGATTAAAGGGGCACTCTTTTTCACAATGATCCATTATTTTTCATTTAAAACATGCTAAAGGAAAAAAATTAACTCAATTTTTTATTTTACAAGACCTAATTTGGAGGCAATTAAAATTTAGGATGGAGGGATAGTTTTTTGGTCCACACAAACATGAATTTGAGCAAAAACAAGAAATGATATATATTTTTATCATGGGATTAATATGAATTAGTTTGGAAAAGGAATTAGCGATCTATTTAAAGACTTCATCCTATAACTCTATAGGCAATCTATGCAACCAACCCCATATAAGAGAAAAATTGAAGGATTCCTCTGAGGGATCAAAACTAGAAAACCATTTTTTAAGGACCAAGTTTTTTTTACCCCAAAACTAAAGTCCCCTTAAAAAATACTATGACATTTACATCATAGAAACTGTTGGAATCTCCAACCAATTGCCCAAAATCTCCTAAGAATTTTCCATTTTCTATATACAGGTTTTTGGATCAATGGCCAACAAACAAGGCTTTAAAAGCCTTTTGCATTTCAGGCTCTACTAGACCTAGGTGGGCGAACCTCACAACATTAAATTTTTTGACAATATTGACAATAAACATTGTGCAACAAGAAAATATCCTCAATGAATTAACCAAAGTTCTTATGATATCATCATCAGATTTTATTTATCTTTGATTGTTCTATCATTGAAAATGCAATTGAGAATGAAAATTAAACTAATCCTGCTCCTACAATAGAAAAATAAAGTTGATTTTGATTTTAGATTTTGCCCCTAAACTATATCCATTCAAGCATCCTAGACCAATGCCAAATCCATTGGGTTACATAATTAAATGAAATAAATTGTATTAATTCTTCCTCAAAAATATAAACACAACTCAAAAGTCCACTCTCTCTCAATGTCTTGTATTAATACTTGGGTGGTTGCAAGAAGTTGAGTCTCACTTTTGGGCAAAAAGTGGAAGTGTTTTCTCTATTTTTCAGATTTTTTGTCAAGTGATGTCAAAATTTGAGGCACTTAGAGATTGAATCTCGGAAAACTTCAGTAATATAAAATTTAGTGCTCGGAGTCTACTTTTCAAATATGTAATTTATTTCAATACCCACATAGTATAAATTAAATTTTAGTAGGCATGTTTAAAAACCACTTTTTCAAAATGTCTGTTTCAGGACCACACCTCACATGTGTACGACCACCCTTTTTTGAAGTAAATAAATATATTTTTGTGAATCCTTCTGGGGAAAGGTACCTAAAACACTGAATATTGATGATCATATTTTATCTTTTTTTTATTATATATATATTTATTAATTTTTAATTGACTATAAAGTACATTTTTGAAACCTCTGGTGTACGACCACCATAATTCAATGATAACTTCACTTTTTTCAATTTTTTTAATTTGAAGTAAATTCTATGTGGATTGATGTCATATAACTCATTTTTCAAAAAATGTAAAATTAAAAAAGTTATTAAAAATTTAGTTAGCCTTAGTATTTCGAATTTAGGTTCCACATTGGCTTAATAAATATTGTAAAAATATTAAAATTTCACATATCACTATAAAATTTATATTTTTTATAATGAACAAAATAAGAACTAAAATGGGTTTTCATTTCGTCAAAAAATCCATCCAGGAAGGTGTCCAAAAAATTATGGCAAGGTAGAAATTTTATACTGTAATACCTTAGCCATATTTTTGCAGTGCCCAGTTTGGTCCCACCAAGCCTATCTCGAACCAAAAACCAAGATAGTGGGTACGGTTCCCACTCATAGTTTTACAAAATAGGCACCCATTTTTTTAAATTCAAAAAATGGGCACCCATTTTGTGAAATTCAAAAAGAAGGTGCCTATTTCATTTAAATAATGGGTGGTCATTTCATTTAAATAACGGGTGCCCCTTTTATAAAGAGTCATTGTAGCCAAAAAAATAGGACTGTAGGCCTGATCTCAATGATTGACGAGTATTCAATCATTTTTTAATGATCATGACTGCAAATAGAATATTGTGATCAACATTCTCTTTTTTCTCTTGTTTTGGATTTGACATGAAGAGAATCATTTGAACTCAAATCTTGGTGCAAAATTGAGATCAAATCAATGTAGAAAGAGGCTAAGGAAGGTTCTGACAACTGATGAGGTTGTAGCAAATAGAGAGGAGGCAAAATGACAACGAGACAAAAGAGAAAGACTTCAAAAATTGAATAATGTTGGAGCAGCGAGCTCAACAATTGTTTCAAAAGAGGAGAACAATGAAGATACTGTGATGGATACAGAGGTTGAAGAAGAAAATTCAGGTGCATCTTCTAATCTAGTATTGGATACAGGTATGTCTTCATAGTCAAATGTAACTTATTCTGATAAAGAAGTTCATCATTTGCTAGAAGCAGGTTACAATATAAATGATTTAAATTTTATTACTGAAAATAGAGTAATAAATATATTTGGACATCAAATTCCACAAATTAGTAATGTTAATCATAATGATAAAGGAACTGAAAGTCAAACCCCAATTGAAAGTGAAAATCAAATACCAATTCAAATTGAAATCAACAATGTGGATGTAGACATAGAAACACCGATTGAGAAAGAAAATCCTTTGAATGATAATGAAATGAATGAACAATTTAAAATAAAAAGTGATGTGCTAGACAATCTACGTGGTTTGGTTTCATGGAGACAGATTAGGACATACGCGGCCAGATTGTTTAGACAATTTTTTTATAATAAGAAATTTGGGTTTCAATGTCAATTAATGTTACAATTAATTAAAATGTCTAAAATGCAAAAAGTGACGAAGAGGTTAGGCATTTATGTGAAATCCAAGAAGAAGGATGAGTCTCTAAAACAAGTTGTATCAATTGTTGCTAGTGCCTTTGACACAATTGGAAAGAAAAGTCGTTCTAAAGATAGTAATGCAATACGACGAGCAATAACAACTTTAGTAAACAAAACTACTACTGATAAAAGAATGATTTCAAACATAAGTGGATATCTTAATATTCATTGGAAAACTTTAATAAGAGTTGTAAAGAGAAGAGTTAACTTTGAAAGTGATCCAACAAACCATTTATGGACCTTTAGTGGTAGACTCCCGAGGTCTAACATAAAACTTACTGGTGAAGTCAAAACTTTGATTGAAAATTTTTGGCATGATAATACAAGAGTATCCCCTAATGCTAGAGATGTTCTTAAATTAAGAGTTGGTTCAAAAGTTCATGATCCACATCCAAAACACCTTTTAGATATGACTCAAACTGAATTGTATAAAAAATTTGTGGATGATAAGGTGTTAACTATTAGTATTAGTCAAATATCTTTTGAAAAATGTAAACCATGGTATGTAAGGATTAACAAGGAAAGAATCACCTATTTTTGCAAAACTCATGTTCAATTTCGTTATCATTATGATATTTTTTGATCTATACGTTCTACCATGCATACTAATGAAATGTTGCAGGAATGTGGTATAAATATACCACCTCAAACTGTAAAGGAGTTTATATCAAGTTTGTTTTGTAACCCACCTAATGAGCAATTTTATCTTTTGAATGCATGTGTTTCTGGTGTATGTGATGTATGTGGAAATCTTACATTATTAGATGAATGTTTGCATGAAAATATTTCAATTGATTTTGGACAAAAAAAGTTGATGTACAAAGATTTAAAATTGTTGAGTATCCATTGAAGGATGGAAAGGTTGGAAAACATTGCGATCTAATAACTGAAAAACTTAGTGTTCATGCTTTTATGAATGAATTCAAGAGTAAGGTTGTACCTAAATATGTGAAACACTCTCAAAATTCTAGATGGCTTGATGGATAATTTCACATATGAAAGAATACATTTCTAATTGGTAGTATACTTTCAGTCGTTGACTTTGCAGAGAACTACACGCTTGCACCACAAGATGAGATCTAACCCCAATATTATAATTCAGTGTAAGTAACAATTTTGTTCATATTGTTTATAGGCATACACCTGATAGTACAGAAGAGGATCAACAAATATTGAGAGAGTACCATTTCTATATGAGTGATAATAAATTACTATATTGAGAGAGTTTGTCTAGTATTTCTTTAAGACCTTTTATGAAAATTTAAGGGAGAGATAAATTCATATAACACAACATCTAATATGGTCAGATAATTGCACAGGGCAATTCAAGAATGCGAGAATGTTTTATTGGTTGAGTAGGACACATAAGAAAATAAATATCCAACGTATCTGGAGTTTTTTTGAGGCTGGACACAGGAAGGGAGAACATGATGGTGTTGGTGCATGTGTTAAGAGAGCCCTTTGTAGAGATAAACTCAAATTTGAGGAAAAATCAAAATTTAAAGATGCACGTTCAATTGTTGAATGGTGTAAAATAAGTTTGTCTACATGATCAAGTCAAAACTCTACAACCAGACATTTTTTCTAGCTAGTTGAAGAGAATAATATCCTTTCAAGATATGATTGTGATACAATCAACGGATCAGCTAAAAGGCATTCATTTAGGAGTTATAATTCTAACAGTTGGACTATATGGACTAGGGAGCTTGCATATTTTTGTCAATTTTGTGTTGCAGGTGAATGAGAAGAATGTGAGAATACAAAATGGGTTGAAGAATGGAAACAAAAATCCTTAACACCTAGTGAGACACAAGATGAAGATGATATAATTAATGAAGACCTAGATCATGCCTTTGCTTCAGAAGATTATGATCGTGTTTTAGACCTCATACAACTTGGTAATTTAATTCAATTTATTGTAAAACTTTAAATTATATAAGTTACATGTGTATGTCATATAATTTATGATTATATTTGAATTATAAACCTTTAAACAAGTTTTATTTTTGCTTGTACTTAATTTTTTTTGCAAGACATGTGTATGTTGTTGTTACACTTGAGGATAATGAAGAGAAGACATAGTATTGGTTAGCTCAATGTGTAGAACCTAAGAAAAAGTTGATATGCCATCAAGTAGATGATGATGATTTTCAGTATCCAATTGGGTTTGTTATGGTAGTTGGTACATGACTATGCAAATACCTAACAAGAAGGAATGGTTTACCAGCTTTTGAAGACTACCAATCAGAAAAGAAGATTATGCACTATTCCCATTTGGTAGTGGCAACAAATATCAACTTGGAAAGATACAAAGGGAGACCTGCTAATAAAATATTATGGACACTTTCAATGGAAGAGCATTAGGTAATTATAGATGTTGGAATTAGGAGAGATAGGTACTGAGAGGGGAGGGGTGAATCAGTGCCTTTAAAAACTTTACTTGTAAACCTTTCAGATCTATAACTGTAAATAGTGATAACCTTGCAAAATAACTTGCATCTAATTACATATATCAATCATCCATTTGACTTGAGAAAGTAAAAAACATGAAATCAAATAGCAATCACATAACACAAGTATTTTGGTAATGCAAAAACCCTTGTTAGAAGGTAAAAACTGCAGTGGGGATGACACCCACAAATTCTTTACTACTACAGATAGAAAAGGTTTGCGTGTTAGGGCTACAAGTTTTGATCACTTTTAGTGATCTTACCCTGTTAGGAGTAACATATTAGATCAGCTAGATCTACCAAGTTATAGGATTTTAATGACACTAATGAAGTGTGCACTCGGTTAAGAGATTTACATAAGACTGTTAAGTCTACTCTGTTAAGAGATTTTATCCAAAACTCTATTACAATTGTTAGAAAGCAATAGGCAATTATTTGCTAGTGACAACTCAATTGTCTGATATAGATCTATAAAGTTCTGAAAAAATATCACCTTGACTGTGATAAATCTCTGCTCTGAACCGCTCGGTAGCCTTTTCTAATTCTGCTTAATCTAATATACTCTGTAATCTGCTCTATTAACTGATAGACTTGAAGTTAGGCAAGTGCTTCAAGTGTTCCTTAATTCATATATCTGTTCTTGCATCAGTTCACACCAAAATGATGTAAACATACATTTATATAGCAATCAGCTTTTGTCGCTTTAACAAAATTAGGTTACACAAAATAATCATAACCCTAAGATCTACGGTGTACAAAAATGACCTAGATCAGACTATTACAAAAGATATACATTGCATTTAATGAATATCATAACATTAAATATTCCTCGATCTTGGTAAGATGTTTTCTGATCTATTGTAACTATTTGCATAGAAGAATGTGCCATTTTAGATTACTATGCTATTTTTTGTGATCCTCGGTAAACACTGTATAAACTACTTGGTGTATACTACGATGCTCAGTGTTTACTGTCTGTCAGTGTCGGTGTCTGCTATTGCTCAGTAAACTGTCTGATGCTCAATGTGTAAGCTTTACTGATTAGTCTATCTTGCTTCTAGTTACCGATTTGCTCAATGTAAGTGACCGACTGATATCTTTGATAACCTTTGATACTAATGACAACCTTGAATGCTCAATTAGAGATAACAATATCCCCCTTTGGCATTAGTATCAAAAATTTGAAATGTATATAGACAAAATTTTCTATATATACCTTATATCTCTGCCGTATACATATACTTATCGAAATTTCTAAAGTACTCCCCCTCGGTGCATGCTCCCGATAATATGTAGTATACGTAGCATCTATGTACTTATTTGGCATATGACATATACATTAGTTTCCCCCTTTTTGATAGTAATGCCAAATACAAAATTTAAACAGTATACTCACATCTTGTCAAAAATATGCTGGCGGGTTTTCTTTACTGACTCCAAGAGGTTTTCCCATTCCTCTTTCAAGTTGGTGAGAGAAATATGCTCAAGACCGACTTGTGCATGCATGTCAAAGATGTTCTCCAACACCGAAATCTCAGGTGTTGCAACCAGTTGTTCTGCTTTGACAATGTGTGCCTCAAATTTTTTTAGGTATGGCAGGAGTTCTTTCTGTAACTTAGTAACTTGATATGTTATGTGCTCTTCTTGTTTCTTTAAATCTGCTATCAACCGCCGGAGTTCCTGAACTCGGTGAATATGCTTTGAGAAAGCATTCAGCTCAGTTATAGCTGTAGTTGTACTGATTTTGATATCTGCTTCCAATCCTTTTATCTTTTCACTGACTTCAACATTGAAGGTGTTTATAGTACAAAGTTTTAGTAAGAAATAAAAAATTAACTGGGTGATAGATTTTATCTTGGTGATTACCTCAGATAATTTGACCTTGTTTATTGCCACTTCTTGGCTTATTTTCTCTGCTAGTTTATTCTGTATCCTTAACTCTTCTCTTTCTTCAATTCGTTTGTCTGCATTAGTATCCGGGGCATTGATCTTCTTTGTCAATATAGCAAGTTGATCTATGATCGGAGTATCTTCATCAATGTTTACCTCAGGTACTACCTATTGTAAGATATCCCTCACATTTGTTAAGATTTCTTTTTGTTTTGTTTCTTGCTTTAGCTTCTCTTGTGTTGCCTTTCTTTGACATAGTTCCCCATATTTACTTAGTTCCTTAGGGCTCAGGGTCCTCGGGTCACACTCAGGAATAATTATCACTTCATCTAGGGTGACCAACCCTTTTCCTTTCTTTTTCTTCCTCTTCTCTGATACTAATGGTGATTTCTTTTTAGTAACGACAAGAGTCTTGTTGCTAGTCCTCGGAATATCCTTCCTAGTTGACACACTTTCTTCCTTCTTCTGCTCCTCGGTAGCCGTTGTCTCAGTTGATAGAGTTGAAGCCTCGGGTGTGGTGTCAGATGGGATTGCTTCGATTTCCTTTGTGTCATCTGTTACCTTTGTCTTGGTGGAAGGTGCCTCTATTTGGTTAGGCTCATCTATCTCTGCAAGTTTCTCAGTGTCTTGTTCCCTTGTGATGTCTTTGTGTTGCTCGGGGTTTGAGCCTTCGGGTTGTTCCTGTGAAATGATTTCTACTACTTTTGCAAGTACAAGAAGCTCGCTCGGTAGTGATGTAAATGAAAATTCTATGACTTGTTCTTCATCTTGATTGTTTAGGGGTGCAATACTTACATCCTCATCATCCTTGTCATCAAGATCACCATTTGTGATGTCCTTAATGAGTACATCATCATCAGTTTTCTTCTTCAATTGAATTTCAACTTGATTCGGTGCATCCCGTGAGACTTTTATTTCCTCCTTTTGCTTGGTGATATCAATTACCTTAGTAACTGATATACCAGAATCCTTTGGCTTCTCAGCTATAGTATCATCAATGTATATACCTTTGCCTTTGGAATTTTGTCTCTTTTTAGATAGGTTTAAGTATGCTTTTTGCTCAGCTTGTTCTTTTTCTTTAATGATTGCTCTCCATAGGGAATCTCCAGTCTCCTCTACATCTACCATGTTCTCATCCAGTATCATCATGGCTCGGTTCTTTACAATGAATCTTTGTTGATGATTAGCCATGAGTTCATCAAGTTCTTCTAGGCTTAGATGTGGACCAGCCCAAACTAGAGATCTTTCTCTCTTTCTTTTCTTAGTTTCAAGTGCATAAGCCCATTTTTTATTTATCCTATCATCCAACTCCTTCGGTAATGAACACACAAATTCTAATGGAACTTTCTTGAATTTTATCATCATTTGGATGACTACCTCTTCCATCTTAGTTTGATCTTCATTTGACATCTTGTCAAATTTGCCTATTTCCGAATCAGTAAGGTCTTCATTCTCAATTATTTCTTCAATGACTTCATCTATTGACTTTACCTTGTTGCTGACCACCTTGAATTGATTTTTGTATCATCTTCAGTTTCAGTGTCCTCAAGGTCTTCTTTACCTCTTATTAGTCTTCTCCTTTTCTTCGGTGCTTTAGCTGCAACCTTAGATCCTTTCTTTGCATAAGTCTAAGTTGGTGTAGTTGCCTTTCATTTTAGTACCTTTTCTGCTTCTTTCTTCTTAGGTGGTGAAGCTACAGTTGATGATCTTGTCCTCAGACCTTCTTGTACTGGTAACTGCTTCTTCATAGGAACTTCAAGTGGAGGAACCGATGTGGAATCTTTTTCTTCGTCTGACTCAATTTCCTCACTATCATATGCCTTGTCAGATAACATTAGCTGACCTTCAGTTTCCTATTCAAAAGGTGTCTCCTTAGGTGTTTCAGACACATCTCCATATCTAGCAATGAGATATTTTCTCATCTTCTTTGCCTTTCTACACATTTTGCCAATCTCTATGCCTGTAGTGATTCTAGATTTGGCCTCTTCATATGTTCTGAACCTAGTGGCAATGGGGTCTTTAGGTAATTTAAGCAGTGCATTAATAGATTTCAGTGTGAAATCATGGTTCATTTCATAACCCATAGGTGCCAACCATTTTACTCTAGGTTCAACTACTTTTATCATCGAATGATCTGTGTCTACTACAAAACAAATGTCCATCTCAAAATTTTCAACTAATTCCCTTGGAATTCTACTTCTTTGATGCATTTTGGTCTAAAATTCTTTGAAGTATGCATCAAACACAATATTTAGTTGATTTCCTAAGTTATTTATCATCTCAGTAATATGTAAAGTAATAGGTTTATCTATTGACCAGTTCACTTTACCGACGCCAGGTACAAACTTCTGTATAAAGAAAAATATACACACAAGTAGTGATCCAAACTTACATGTGTTCGACTTCTTTGACCTTATTGTCTTCATGTTTTCCTGTAGTTGATATAATAGTACCTCGACAAGATCAACGTAGTGACCTTTGTCCATAATTTTATACGCCATGTCTACTGTGCTGCAGGGTACACTGTTGAGTCTGCTCGATTGAAATATCTTATACCTGATTACATGTGTTGTGAACTTAACTGATGGGTCTCTGATTGTTGAAATCTTCAGTGCCCGACCGTCCCATTGAGATCGAGTGTTCTTTTCAACATTCGGTCATGATGAACTTCGAAAGGCTTTTTCCTTTTCAGTTGTAGGTAGCCTAGTAACCCTACTAATCATTTTCTTAGTGACCTCTATCGATTTATCCAGCCAAAATTTACCATCATGATACCTACTCAATACGATTCTGATCCAATTAGTCTTAAATGATTGTGGATAGTATGTGATACATGATAACTCTGATTCCGTAATCTTCTTGTATTCTGGTTTCAATTTTCCATCAATGCCACAGAGTAGTGAATGTGTTGTAACAGTTTTGAAATCTCCTACTTCACTAATTTTGCAATGAATATATGATCTTATGTCTTCTTTCAATGAAACCCTATCTGGTATGCTTGAGAAAGTGCCCATTGAATCTATTTTTGTTGCGACCTTGAGATGTGGCTTGAACTTAGGTTCGTCAAAATTTGCCCTTATAATTAGATTAACTTCTTCCTCAACACTTTGTGATTTGCTAGCGGACGATGTAGATGCCATAAATCAATTTAGGGTTTCGGCTAGCAGCAGGTAAATAAAGTGTTTGGTAGCAAATAAACTTACTCGAAATCTTTGAAGAGTGTTGTCGGTTCGATCTATGGTAGCCTTGAATCCTTCTGAAAATATTTTAGCTCGAACTCTTCTCTATGAATTCTCCGCTCTTCGAAATCACAATGTGAAAATGAACTCTGTTTCCCATGTATTTATAGACTTTTCGATATTCCCACTCAAAATTTCATGCAATAAATTCTTGACCTAACTTTTGGTACAAAACAATTGTCAACTCGGTGACAACTAAAAATTTTATCCACTCGGTTAACATAGGATTTCTTCATCGGTTTGTACTGTTGTCTGGTTAACCTTGTGTAGTTATTACCAATGGGTAACCAACTCTCGGTCTCACTTTTACCGACTATATAACATTGTTAGCTCATAACATATAAACCATAGTTCATCTTTATTGATGCTGATTTGGTATTTGTACAACATATATAAGGAGTTGTATGTAAAATGTGATCATTTTGAAATGTTAGTTCCGTACATACCTTTATCATCTTAAGTGGAGGTATCGATGTCACCCAATCCAGTGGACGAGGTTTCACTGACATCATTACTTGACTCAACATTCTCATTAGATGCTTTTCTCCACATTGTGTTCCTTATCTTCATGATATCTATAATAGTGCATCCACTCTCAAATACATGATTTTCATCTAGTGCTCGGTCTCTGAAGTCCTTGCTTAAATGATCAACTCTATGGCAGTGCATACATGCCATTCTAGTGCCTGACCAGTTTCTTGAATGTCCAATCCGACTCTTTCTGTAACAATTTGCTACAATGTGTTCATATCTACCACAAGAAGTACAGTTAGCCCAAGTGTTATAATCCCAAACATAAGAATTACCTTGTCTCTTCGGTTGATAAGGCTTTCGCTATGTTTTCTGCTTAGGAGTCCATACTTGCTTCATCTTAGCCTTACACTCTTGTGCAGTGTGTCCATGTTTATTACAAGTATAAAATATTTTCTCCATAGTAGTATTGTTAGCAATATCATTCTGTTTAGCTCTACACTCATAAGATGGATTTCCAAACTTACCATGGTAATAACAATATCCATTAAACTTAGGAGTGACAGGAGGTTTATCTTGTGCTTTGCTTCTACACACATTAGATGTATGTCCCGATTTTCCACAGTGATAACATGCCAATGCTTTAGGTCTTTGATTTTGATTGTTGTTGACTTGTTCAGCTTGTTGTGATGATTCTCCTTCACCAGTGTAGCCTATACCAACTTTACTCCCAAATCTTCTTTGATTAGTCAAAAAGTCATCAATCTTCTTTGAACTATCCTCAACCAATTTCATCATTTCATTGTGTTGCTGTTGATTTTTCACTTCATTCCTTAGTTTCTCATTCTTCTCTCTGAGTCTAGCAACATCTTCTAGTCTTCTTGACAATTCTCCATTCACTTGGTTGACTTCTTGATTCACAGTCATCATTTGATTAGATACTTGGAAGTGACGATCAATGAGTCTCTGTATTTTATTTTCTTTAGCTTGCAGTTGTTCAGTCATCTGTCTTCGGTCATCAATAGCTAGATTCCTTTCTTTCTCAACTTGTCTAGCATTTTTCATTATTTCTACCATTCTCACCATCTGAGATTCTTGACTGATTTGTAGTGCTTTCACTTGATCAGTTAAATGTTGATTCTTTTTAGACAAATAAGTGATTATACTTTCAGATCCATTAGAGATGCTTCCAAAACTAGATCTGATATGCTTGAACATTTAATCAATAGATTCTTCATGGTAACCAATCTCATTTTGTAGAATAGCTAGGTTCTTCCTTTCAACTAGTAATTTCTTCAATCCTTCCCTAGCTTAATTATACTATTCAATAAAAATCTGCATATGTATCTTCTGATTCTCAATAGTCTTATCAAGCTTATATCTCTCCATGACTTAGATCTTTACCCTTCAGTGGTTAAACTATTCAACAAGAGAACTGAGCTCTAATACCAATTGTTGGAATTAGGAGAGATAGGTACTAAGAGGGGAGGGGTGAATCAGTGCCTTTAAAAACTTTACTTGTAAACCTTTCAGATCTATGACTGTAAACAGTGATAACCTTGCAAAATAACTTGTATCTAATTGCATATATCAATCATCCATTTGACTTGAGAAAGTAAACAACATGAAATCAAATAGCAATCACATAACACAAGTATTTTGGTAACGCATAAACCCTTGTTAGAAGGTAAAAATTGCAGTGGGGATGACACCCACAAATTCTTTACTACTACAGATAGAAAAGGTTTGTGTGTTAGGGCTACAAGTTTTGATCACTTTTGGTGATCTTACCCTGTAAGGAGTAACATATTAGATCAGCTAGATCTACCTAGTTATAGGATTTTAACAACACTAATGAAGTGTGCACTTGGTTAAGAGATTTACATAAGACTGTTAAGTCTACTCTGTTAAGAGATTTTATCCAAAACTCTATTACAATTGTTAGAAAGCAATAGGCAATTATCTGCTAGTGACAACTCAATTGTCTGATACATATCTATAAAGTTCTGACAAAATATCACCTTGACTGTGATGAATCTCAGCTCTGAACCGCTCGGTAGCCTTTTCTGATTCTGCTTAATTTGATATACTCTACAATATGCTCTGTTAACTGATAGACTTGAAGTTAGACAAGTGCTTCAAGTGCTCCTTAATTAATATATCTATTCTTGCATCAGTTCACACCAATATCATGTAAACATACATTTATATAGCAATCAGCTTTTGCCGCTTTAACAAAATTAGGTTACACAAAATAATCATAACCCTAAGATCTACGATGTACAAAAATGACCTAGATCAGACTATTACAAAAGATATACATTGCATTTAATGAATATCATAACATTAAATATTCCTTGATCTTGGTAAAATGTTTTCTGATCTATTGTAACTATTTACATAGAAGAATGTGCCATTTCAGATTACTATGCCATTTTCTGTGATCCTCGGTAAACACTGTATAAACTGCTCGGTGTATATTGCGACGCTCAGTGTTTACTATCTGTCGGTGTTGGTGTTTTTTGTTGCTTGGTAAACTATCGAATGCTTGGTGTGTAAGCTTTACCGATTAGTCTGTCTTGCTTCTAGTTACCGATTTGCTCAATGTAAGTGACCGACCGATATCTTTGATAACCTTTGATACTAATGACAACCTTGAATGCTCAATTAGAGATAACAATAGATGCATTGTAGAAAAGAGAGGATGTTGATGGTACATTAGGTTGAATCAAATTTATACATGTAATTTTTGGTTCAATTTATCTTATTTTTATATGTTTTTCTATATAAATATCTATGTCTTCTTCAAAGTGTCATATAAATTATAATTTAGAGATATAGATTAGAAATAAATTAAAATTGACTTTAAATGAACTTTACATTTAAATACATGTATAAATTCTAACATTGCAACATTTATTTTTATGATGTAGGATGTCTGGAAGAACATAGACGTGAACTATTTATGCAGAACTTGATGCACACTTGTATTCATCCAATTTTAGTTTTGTAAACAGTTCATGAACTCACTTTTATTCATCCAATTTTGTTTTAAATATTTAAGTTAAATTCATAGTTGTACTCGCCTAATTTTGTTCTAAATATTAAACTATGCACATTGGTAAGATTATGTTCACTTAATAGATTATGATAGATTTATTTGTGCATCCATATTCATTGTTCAAAATAATAGATCTCATTGTTGGATAGATGGTTTTTAATAGTTAATCAAAGTCAATAAATTACGTGTAACATCGATATTGTTCTTGTCAATTACATGAATTAATAGATCTCATTGTTATCTATAGATGGTTTTTTATAGTTAATCAAAGTCAATATTACTTGTAACATCAATATTGTTCTTGTCAATTACATGTATTAATAGATCTCATTGTTAGATAGATGGTTTTTTTTATAGTTAATCAAAGTCAATATTACTTGTAATGTATCTATATTGTTCTTCTCAATTACACGTGAATTAATAGATCTCATTGTTAGATAGATGGTTTTTTAAGGATATTGATATTTAATTACAATTGATATTAAAAATGATCATATTACATAAGCTCATATATCTACATTCAAACCACTATTTGAAAAACTCATGAAATAGGATTAAAAGTCCATGAATAAGATAAATAACATAGCAAGTCCTGGAATAATATGTATCATAATGTCCATCATATCAACTCATGATATATACAATCACACAACAAAGTCCTACTCTAACAACAAGTAAAAATAATATGAGAAGAAGTCATCATAACACAAGTCCAAATAACATGATAACAAGTAGATCGTGCCATCATAGAATGTCCATCATATAAAAAGTGAAAATAATGTATGTGACAAGTATAATATAACTCTAGTCATCTAGTTGATCTTCAATCCTCTTCACTCCACATGAAGAGGACTGTGATGCACCATCATGCTGTGTCTTCTCTTGAGTGCCCTCATCCTCCTGTAAATTTTTAAAAGATGTCATAAAAAGACCATTAAAAAATTCACTTAAAAAATAATTAATATAAATTTGAACATTTAATATTTTACCATGCGTCCATGCTCATTAATGCCCTCAATAGGACATGAAGATCCTCTTTCAACTACATCAGAAGTGGATGCACTCAAGTCCTGTAAAAATATACATTACAAAATTTTAATAATTTAGGTGTAAAAGATATAGATACAAAATGTTCATTGAAAAATTACTTTTAATCATGACCTTAAAGGACAATGTCAATGAATGCATTTGGCTTAATCCCATAGCCATGCCAAGACTCATGGTGGTGTCGACCTTGAACAACATATATAAAGCATGAATCAAACTTATAGTATATACATAAATTATAAAGTATATATAACTTGACTATGCTTAGTAATGCCCTTAGTGGGACATGGAGGTCCTCTCTTAGCTACATCAAAAGTGGATGTAGTCAAGTCCTGTAAAAACAAACAGTAATTTTTTTTAATAATTCAGGTGTAAAAGATCTAGATACACAATGGTCATTGAAAAATTACTTTTAATCATGATCTCAAAGGACACTGTCGATGGCTACATTTGGCTTAATCCCATAGCCATGCCAAGACTCATGGTGGTGTCGACCTTGAGCAACATATATAAAGCATGAATCAAACTTATAGTATATACATAAATTATAAAGTATATATAACTTGACTATAAATTTATGGAATAAAATGATGTACATTACATGTGTGTGACATGTAGCTAATGTCACCGATGAGTCAGGATGTAACTGTGATTGCGCAATATGAGACAATCCAAAAGCCTACAGTTGCAAAAAAATAAGCGTGAATCAAAGTTTACATAAATTAGTAAGATATAAACACTTAAAATTAATCAATAAAAAAATACTATAGGTATATGTGGCTGACTCTTCGTGACTGGTGGGGCAGAGAATGAAGGACTACCAATCTCAGTGTTACATGAGAGACCCTACAAAATCACAAAAAATATGTCAAACACATTATCATTTAAAGTTTATTTTGTTTAAAGTTTAAATGTATCAAGATCAAAGTGCATACCATGAACGGGGCACCAAGATGTCGAGGTCTGGATGTCATATGATGACAACTAATGAATGATGGAGGGTCAACCCTCCTCTATTCACCAAAAAATCCACATGTTATGGTTCATAATTGTATAAATATGAAATTTAATATATCACTATATAAATTATAATTAAATTTACCTCTGTGGGATGATCATCATCCGCATTGAGAAAATCAACAAACGATGTGATATCATCTCCAACATCACCATGTGTGCCACCATCATCGTCAGCATATCCACCATGGATAGCATCAAGATCATTCTAGGGACCCCTACATCTATCCCCACAACTCGTGCAAACATGTGTTATGCTAGGGGCATCCCTCACCTAGGTCAAGTGTTGTAAAAAATTGCCTGTAAGGGAACTCAATGAACCAGGAGCTGACTGCATTTTTTGATGATGGACAAGTGCAAGAACTACTGGAGAAGAAGAGGAAAAAGAGGCTTATTGTGCACAATATTTCTAGTTCTATCGCTCAATTAACACTAGTACATTTGGCCTTATTTTTCCACCAAAATTTTTGACCAACAAATAAAAAGGTTTTGGTTGGTCGGATTATAGAAGGAAAATTTTGATTTTTAAAAAAAGTTATGCCCGTGTTGGTCGAAATTGCGACCAATATCATGGGGGTCAAAATTTTGACAAACATGGGCTTAACTTAAAAAAAAAGGTTTCATTTATCATTTCATTATTTCTAGCATGACGTTCGAAGAGAAGCACGCGAAGGAGGTCCGCCTGTTTGATTTAACTAGGGTTTTTGGAGTTTTATATAACATCTTCCTCTCAATGCCAGGATCTGGATCTATTTGAAAGGGGTGCAACAACTACTGAGCAACCACAGAAGGCTAGATTCAAGCATAGACCTCAACAAAACATCTCACTTAGTAATCAGCCCCACTCGGGAAGCATTAAAATTTGGATCGCTGGAATTTTGTGAGGTAGAACTGAAAAACTGATTAATTTACATTATCATTTTCTTCTTTCATTCATACATTTGGAGTTGTATTTAGAGGTAGATAACATATATTTGTGAAGATTTAGTCATGGGATTTGATAAATAATCCTAGGGATAGCACATCATAAAACAAAGTATTATCGCATTCCATGAGATAAAATCTCTTTGGGGCATTACGCCAAATAGTTTATGTGCCTTGTGTATATTTCCACATTCTCCATACATATCTATCAAAGCATTTTCCAATGTAATATCCAACAGAAATCCCCCTTCCATTATGATTCGATGGATGCCCATACCTTAATGTTCTAACACTCCCATTTCGGCACAGGCTGGTAGGATGCTGGAAAAAGTCATGGAGTTTGGACCGTTCAGAACATATTCAACTTCCATTTCAACTGTAAACCATTTTGAATAGGGTTTCTTCTAAATTTGATGAAACCAAACCCTCTTGTCCCACTACCAACAATGGAAGAAATCCCCCAATACACGTGTTCATTGAGTTTTCACGCAACCAGTGTTTTCATGCAACTTGGACAGTGTGACTAAGAGTTTTCTTTCTTGGCAACCAAAGAAACTCACCCAATCTTCTACTTTGACTTGGGGCTTCTATAGATGTGTGTCTACCTCTCTAGGAGCTTTTAGTTGAAGAAAGAAATGCATTCAACTCACTGTAATCTCCTTGCAATGCTCTGTCATCCCTAACCGTGCTCAACCGGCTCACCTAGGGCATCATTGCATTCAAAAAATGTATTATTCATTCTACTAACATGTTATATAAGAAGCAATAATTAAGCCTATCATGATCATATAGGTCTTATAGAAATAATGATAAGAAATACATATAGATCTGACAACTCAAGCCATGTTCAAGGTATAAGAGAAATGTTGTAGTAGGATATCAAATGAAAGAAAACTCTGATTCCAAAGCATAATCATGAGTATCAAATATTACAAGACAATAGTAAGACATTTCTATTATAGTACACTAACATCAGTCACCGTGAACCACAATGCTCATAAACATAGTTTTTAGCCTCAAAATACAAAACTATGTCATAGTGCTATGATGGGAATATATCAAAATGTGTCAATAATCTCTTGCTTACTTCATAATTTTTAAGTGTTGTCTTTAAGTTATTTACCACTTCTTACATCTTCTCAATTGTGGATTTTGATTTTCTATGGTATTGTCTTCTCTAGGTCTATTCATTTCCCTTTTTGTTTCAATAGAACCCACAGTGGCATGCTCATCAACACTCTTAATGACACACTCATCTCTTCTTCTTTATCTTTTTTCTCTCTCCATTATTTGTTTCATCTTTATTTCTTCTCTTTTAGGGATAACCATCTTTTGTTTCTTAGTTTTTTCATTGCTTTCTCTTGAGTTCTTATCTTCTTTTGGCATGGGTTCTCCATTCTTTTCTCACATGTGAACCCTATATTGTATCTCATGGAGATTATTTGATTTAATCTTTGTTACATAAATACTAAAAACTAAAAATAACAGTCTTATTCTCTTTGTTTTTATGATATGGTTAAGATGGTGCAATTCTATAAGCCTTATCCTCTTTGTTTTTATGTTATGGATAAGAACACTAATACCATTATATACATAAAAATAATAGTCTCGTCTTTTTAATTTTTATGACACTAATAAGAAGGATGGTGCCATTATCCTTTTGTATTTATGATTTTATGACACACATAAGAACAATAGTACAATGTGATCCCCTTTCCCTTATTATAAAAATTGGGCTTTGTTTTTCATCTAGTCCACACACAAAAAAGGATAAATCTTATTAGGATAAATGAAGTTGACAATGGGTGACAGTAGTCCACTAATGCTGGACTGAACAAACTATCCCAGAGAGATGAAATGAAAAGGATAGAAGAGGAATAATAATAAAGAAAATCCTTATTCCAAATCAAGTAGGATGATATTGTGGGATATGATAGTTCTCATATGTATTAGCATGGGTGAAGAACATTGTTTCTCTAGTCATCAATCCATTCAAGCATAAACAAATATGGGTTGGGACTAGTTGGTCTTCCACCCTATTAAAAGCACTTACAAGTCTCCACACTTAACCTCATATATTCCTTCCCTCCAAAAGCATCATCATTCCTTAGTAGTATTATAGAATATATTTGGCCTAATAAAATATATGTGTTAGGGAATTAAAAAATGGATAGGGTATCAGGATCAGGATTGTTGAGCATATAAACATTTGCAAAAATAATATCATATGTAAAGTAATCATAGATAAAACTATAGAACTAGTGCCTTCATTAAATAGACAATAAAAAAATAATAAGGCAAACTAAGTGAATTTGAATACCAGACTGGGGTTCTTGTAGATTTTTTGTCGCCCCCGTCTTGGCCTAAAGCAATGAAATAGACCATGGAGAATAATGAACATGTGGCATGGAGAAAAGATCTAACTCTTCTCGAGGACCCTGAATGAATGATCTTGAATCATTCCACTTAGTAGCCCTAAGAAACAATGATCCAAACCCATACCGAGATGGAGATCCTTTTGATGATGGGCATGGAGCCACGGAGCTTATTTGATCAAAAAACCCAATAATCTCCCCTTTTATATAGAATTAAAGCGGCCCTTAGGTACCATATACTTATTCAAGCACCAGAGCCATAGTTGAATTTACCGGCGGGGCTTCAATAATTTAGCTTCGCGATTGCCCCTTTTGTAACTAAGATTCCCCTCGGGCCCCTAAAATTCTATGGTAGCAGCTAGCCTCCTTATTTTAGCATCATTTTAGCCCCAGATCTCAGTAGTCACTTCTTAAAGAGAGCCCTTACATCACTTCAGTGAGCCTTGTCTTGGCAATATTGTACCTGTTATTCGAGTTAGTTTATTTATAGAGCCATATCTCTCATCATTTCAATCCCTGAGAGAGGGTTTATAAAAAATGGTATGATAAACCACATATTAGGAGAATCTGGGCCTAGAACTGAAAAAATGATTCCAAATCATAATCACGAGTATCAAATATTACAAGACAATAGTAAGACATTTCTATTATAGTACACTAACATCAGTCACTATGAACCACAATGCTCATAAACAAAGTTTTTAGCCTCAAAATACAAAACTATGGCATAGTGCTATGATGGGAATATATCAAAATATGTCTTGTCATTGATTAGAAAAGGAAGATATTATGTCATGGTGTCTATTACAAGTCACTGTTATAAAAATTTAAATGTATTAAATCACAAAGATTATGAGGGGAAGCTATAACAAGGAGTAAGCCCAAAAAACAAGTATACAAGGTACATTCTTTAGTTACTTGCATAAACAAGTCAAAGATGCAATGGATTAGTAGCATTCAATAAACAAAGCAAGGTTCCATAAACACAGTTCTCATAGTCCACATGACTGTCGATCTAGCACTGCACTGGATCGTAACAACCATGTGAAATGATGAGACACCAGCATAGATTTGAATGACAGTTCTTTGGAAACCGTTTCAATACATACTCAAGGATCAACTTAAATTAAACCAAACAAGGACATTCATAACCTCCTTTTGAACTTAGGCTGCAACCAATACAAAATGCACATCATGGTTTCTTTGAAACTGTTTTGATTTTAGTGCTTTCAAACATTTAGAAATGTAATGAAACTGAATACTATCAAGATTGATACATTGTTCAATGGAAACTCAAAAAGCAAACCCGATACACAAATACAAACTATTAACTTCTTCACTAAAACCTGACACCAAGATCAACTAATATCCAATCAAAATAGAGATCTTTGAAAATGAAATGCAAATGATAAAGATTTTGATTGCATCTTAGATTTGAAACATTGTTTAATCCAATAGTTACATTTGAGACCTTTTTTTGTCGGTTGAGCATCCGAATTTAGACAGTAAACTATCGATTAAGTGACACCAACCAGCATTGCAATTTTGTAGTTGGAAAAACTGACAGTTCTGTCAGGCATCGTAATTACGACAACCTTGGTCATTGCTAAAAGAGGGTGCCAACACAGTGAGAATGCCTTCGAACATATTTGTGGCTATCACAATTGGGATGCCTACCCATCGCAACAAATAACTAATGACGGTGACCTGTCAAAAGATTTTGATGGGTAGCCATCATTCGTAACATGTTCACCGATGAAAATGCTTTTAATGCGACATATATCTGTCAGAAGTTTAAAATGCATATCCGTCATTTGTGGTTTGTAATGACGACTATGTTGTATGTGCAACAGACATGCATCAGATAGTTACGATGGTTATCCATCGTTTATGGTTGTTTTTCGATAGTGATGTGTTTAATGCGACAAATGGATGTTAGATGTTTGCGACGGAAAACCATCACTATTTTAAAGCCGTCGTAGTTACGACGACAATGAGTTTTTTTTATAAAAAATATATATTTGTCAATCGAGTTGGTATCGATTCAAAATGGTGTTCTTGCAGATCTAGTTCCTGCTCATGATTTGGTTATGGATCATTCAGAGATAACTTTGTAGTAGATTGGGTAGTGGCTCATGGATTATTGTGTCGAGTCTAGAGACTTGGATTTGGAATGGATCCTACCAAATCAAAACTTGTGACAACGAGTACTCTAGCACAATTTAGAGAATACTTTTTAGTAGATTCGGTAGCGGCTCGTGGATTATTGAGTCAAGTCTAGAGACTTGGATTTGGAATGGATCCTACCAAATCAAGACTTGTGACAGTGATTTCTCTAGTACAAGAAGCTAGTGCGGTGATCAGAGATGCATTCTTCTTGATATGTTCATGGGATATATGCGGACCTGATTGCATTCAGATCTGATTTGAGTGACTTCTTGACTTCTTTGGTTTGAATTTGATGTGCGGGTTCATGGTGTAGTCAATATATATTTGTCGTACATGGATTGAGATCTTAAATTATTGAGCTTCTCTTTGTTTCAAGAATAGTTTAACATTCTCTACTTAACATGGCCAACCATGTGAAGGTGGAAGCTCATTTGACCCCTCCTAGGAGCCTCTTATGACCCTTTACGACATTTTAAGATCTCTAAGATGTGTTCTTAGGGATCGTAAATGATCGTAAAGGGTCATAAGAGGTCCTGGGACACAACAGTTGAGAAACATAAATGTAGGCATCATGGTCACAATTTTTTGGAAACACAACATAATTGAGTGGTATACCTAGATGATGCAACACAACTACTCCTCCAGTTCCATGTCTACACTCCGTAAACAAAACCCAAAGATGAAGAATAAATTTAGAGAGCGTAGGAGGAGAGCGATAATGACCAAAATAATACAGGGACCTGTATTACTTTGGTCGTTCTCGCTCTCCTCCGCTCTCTACATTTATTTTTTATCTATGGATTTTGTTTACCATAGTGTAAAATTGGAACTAGAGGAGTGATATATAGTTGTGTTGCATCGTCTGGGTATACCATTCAATTATGTTGTGTCTCCAAAAAATTGTGATTATGATGCCTACATTTATGTTTGTTAGCTATTGTGATAACTACATTTATGTTTCTTATATGTCATGTTTATGTGCATGTTTTTTATGTGTATCTACTAGAAATTCTAAAAAAAAATCAGTATCTACAATAGCCCTTTGTTAACCACATTTACGCATATGGTCCCAACAAAGTAGTGCACAAACTACACAAAGAAGTCATCACAGAAATACGATTTCTGCTTTCGCCATTGAAGCAATCTTGGTGGCACTAGCTGCCTCTTGAGCCTTGCACAAGTTGCACTCATTTCTTACATCAGGTATAGATGTAGATGGGGTAGATGTAAATGTGGTTTGATCGACCCACCAAAAGTATTGACATCCAGTATTTCCTTGACAATACCAAATGTACATCAGTTCTTCATAAAATGATTAATTGTCACATTATTTTAAAACATAAAATATAATTATGTATCCAGACCTTTTTCCTATTTGGGCAAACCCAAAATTGATGCCCAAGATTACTTGTTGTGTGTGACGTCTTCAACATGCATGGGCCAACACCACATTAACACATAGGCACATTGACCAAAGTCATCGACGCTATTTTGACAAATATTGTATTATCAAAAATATTGCATTGTCATTATTTTGTTCATTCATACTAATTATAATTACAATTAAAAGAAACATACTAATGTAGACTTGCACATTTTTTAGCTAAGTCGAAGTCTTTGGTTTAAATCACTAGACATTCAAAACAAAATGACAAACCAAAGACAACCATGCAATTATAAAGAAAGGTAATTTGCTTAATCATGTTACTAATTTTTTCATGTCTAAATATTGGTGTCTTTCAAATGATTTGATTCTTGTCATGCCCACTACAAATGAGAATAGTCTTAACTAGTGAGGTTGTTTAAGCATATAGAGATTAAATACACTCTTTTAGAATGAAATTTCTCTTAACAAAAGATCAAAGATATATAAGTAGGACATATAAAATAAGGTGAATAAGAGTAGTACATATAAAACAATCATTAGAACATGCCAAACATCTGGCATAATTGTACATTTCATTCATGTCATTGATATTCTTCTTCATCCATCTCATCATCAAGATCGTCGTCGTCGACAACATCATCACCACCACTATTGTCATCATCATCATCATCACCATCACCATCAACATCATCATCATCATCATCATCCTCATCATCATCATCATCAGCAGCAGCATCATCCTCATCAGTAGTAGCATCATCGTCATCTTCTTCTTCATATTCTTCTTCGACTAGCTCTCGATCGTGATCTGGTTCTACATCATCTTCCACTTCTTCATCTTCCTCAGTATCTTCTTCCATCGCATTATACTTTATCGATCTTCCTCTTGGATCATGTCTAACAACAAATGACCAACCTGATTTATGTGGAACTTCTGAGTAAAATACCTGCTCACATTGGCTTGGAAGAACATAGGGCTCTTCTCCAACTAGCTCAAACAACCTTGTATTAATCATTGGAAATCCATTGTCATATTCAATAATAGTTCTATCAGGATCATTTTTATTGAGTCATAGCCTGTACCATTTCACAATGAAGAAAACTAATTTGAAGGAATTGAAGTTGCAGTCAAGTATATCAACCAAAATACCATAGTATTAATTTTGTGACTCTCGAGGATGTAAGTCGTTTCTAGATGAAATATTAGTCACCTGGAACACTACACTTATCCCAGAATCACAAGTTCTCTTCGTGTCATCCAACTTTTTGATGTGAAATTTATAACCATTACAAAACATAGCCTTGTGGTGTTTCACCTGCAATAATGTCAAACATGTATAAATTATTGCATCACGAGCTAAAAAACATACGATTGATTAATTAACAAATTTATAAGTACGTGGTGATCTATTAAACCATATGCTAAATCTATTTCCTTTTGTGTAACATTGGGATCTCCATTGCGATGAGCTTGTATAACCAATGAAGACATGGATTCCCATGTTAATCTATGACCATCATGTTGACATTGTTCAATCCATGTCATCATCCAATTTTGATTTTTTGCAATAAACAAATATATTGCATCTCACTCTTTAGCAACTGTACAAAAGTAAATAGATGACTTACAACAGATTTATTTTAAAGATTAAGAACTAATTTACTACAATAACATCTCATAATTTATTACCTTTCAGTTTCCTAAATCTATCATTGCCCACCAAGTACTCCCCTTTCAAATTTTTTAATTGAGTCGAGATCCCAAATGCAATCTATATGGGTCTTTGCTGCAAGATTAGGAAGATATTGAGTAATGTACACCATCATCTGGTATACCATATATCCCTCAACCATAGAACCCTCGGGACGTGCTCTTTGTCATACCAAACCCTTCAAAAATTTCAAGTGTCTCTCAACCATCCACATTGACCTAGCATGTACAGGTCCACACAATTCAATCTCCTCAACTTGGTGTATGAGGTAGTGTTCTTGTGCATTGAAAAAAACTAGAGGTAAACACTTTTTCATTTCACACATTAATCAAAAAATTCTTTTCTTCCAATATTTTATATCTTCTTTATGAGTTTCTTTAGATGACAACCTACAAGGGATTCAAGACATAAATATATAAATACAAAACTTTACAATATATTACTTGTTTGATATATTGAACAAATATCATTGATTACCTCATGTATTTTTCAAGATCATATATCACTTGTTTGATATTATTATTGAAGTTCTTTGGGAGAGATAGAGGTAGCAAATACTGCAACAATTGTCAACTGATCATTTCATACAATGAAAATTAAATATAATTACACAAATATATTGTAAATACAAAAGACTATGACTTACCTTCATGAAGGTATGCCAATCATGTGTTTTCATCCCTGACCCAAAATCATTTTTCTTTGATATGAGATTACTTATATCCACAACAAATCCTGTAGGAAATCAAATTTTTTGGATCACTTCTTTTATGGCATTACTTTGTTGCTCTGTTAATAACCAAGGAAGAGCACTTACATTAATCCAATTTCCATTGCTATTTGATTCAATGATATTTTTCATTGCATGATTGGAATCATGAATGTCACTACAAATTTTGCCAAGTTTTTTTTTGTCATGCCTTCTGTCCAATATTTTCCACAACGTCTCTATTACATTCTTTCCAATATGCATAGTATCAAACAAATGCACAATTTGTAGATGCTCATAGTAGGGCAGCCTACTAAATTATCTGGGATAACATTTTAGTCCCTTTGGAAGCTGGTCGGTGATGCCTTCATGACCTTCAAGATCATCAAATACATAATTAGCCAACAAAACACAATCAAAATATATAATTTTCAAACAGAAACCATTACGTGGAATGATATTACCTTGAATTCTATTATATTCCAATTGCCATAGGTGAGGTGTCATTCTTCAGGGCTTTGATGTAGTCTCTTCTTTCCCATTGAAAAGATGACTTTTTGCACTTTGATACTTATGATTTCTGGGGAGGAACTGCCTATACTCATCAAACACCTATTTTCTTAAACTTTTAGAATGATGGGATTTCATCTTTGGACCACACATTGAACATGCAAATTTTCCTTTTGTTTGAAGACCTACAAGATAATGATAAAATTGGATTAAATATGTATATTTTTAAAATTTGAATTATCATGTACAACTAGAATTCACCATAACATACCATAGAAATGTGTCAACCCTGGAGCATCATTAATTGTCCACACAAACATTGCATAGAATTGAAATTCTCTTTGTCCAATTGGTCGGGAGATGTCATACAAAGTGAAACCATTCCATAACACCAACAACTTGTTGATAAGAGGCACAATATATAAATTCATATCTTTCACTTGGTACTTACCTAGTTCAATTAACAACAACATTAGATAATTATTGTGGCCATTTCACTCCAAGACTTATAATTACATGTAGATAACTATAAAATAATAAGATACCTGAAACAATCATTGCCAATATAATGTGCTCCCTCTTTATTGACATCCATGGAGGAAGGTTATTGTTTATAATAAAAATAGGCCACACCGAGAAAATGGATCTCATCTCTCCATGCGGATTGACACCATCTACTGCTAAAGAAAGCTTGAGATTTCAAGGTTCCTCTTTAAAGTGTGGCCACTTTTCCTCTATGTCCATAAATGATGAACCATCCGCATGTATTAGAATAATGTCATCTTGACTCCTGCCATGTGCATGGTAATCCATAAATTGTGCCAATCTATTGCACTTGAATAATCATTTCAGACGTGGAATAATGGGGATGTGACAAAGAACCTTGCGAGGCACCTTTTTTGTCACTTGATCATCTTGATATCTACTCGTATGGCATTTAGGGCATTCTGTTGCATTTTCATGTTCTTTATAATAAATAATATGATCTTAGGACAAGCATCTATTGTTTGATACTCCATTCCAATATGTTTCATAGTGGCACACAATTCTCGGTATGAGCGAGGGAGAACATTTGATGGTGGTAACAGAAAGTCACCTATCAATCTACAACAAATAATATAAGTCATTACTATAAACAATCTTAATGGTACATGTTTCACCTTTTATATACTATAATGACATATATGACAAACCTTAGCATACGTGACATTGCTATGTTAGATAAACCATTCATAACCTTAAAATTCACCAACAACAATACATTAGAGAGAAGAGTAGATTGAGATCTTTCGTAAAGGGCAGTATCTGCCTTCTCAAGTAGAGGTATATCATGGACATTGTCAATGTCATCCTCATCATCAACAACACCAGCAACACCAGTACCAAATGTGTCAATGATCAATGCATTCATACCATCATCTTCAAATGTGTTTTCTAGCACATGATCATCATCTTCCATGGGATCATGATCTTCAACTTCAATACTCATACCTCCATGTTCCTCTATATTCACACTGGGGAGATCGACCTATATAAAATGATGATAATCAAACCTCCTTCCATGGTTCATATGTATATTAATTGTGAAAATAATATAACAAATAAATTACCACTGGATTATAATCAAACCCCCCTTCCATGTGACCATTCTCCCTACAATGTCTCTTTGCTATTTTGATTTTGATTCCTCTTGTCTTTAAGCCATTATAACTCTTGCATGGACAATAACATTTGTCATCGGCTTCTCTTTGAAAGTTAGACAACAATCTAGCGATTGTCTCCTTATTTTGATCGAATTCCCTTGTATTATTTGACATGATCCTTAATGTGTATATCTGCAAAACAAATTGGAGATGCCTCATTTCATTAGCTTCATGTCACTTTCTCATAGCTTCTCATTTTCTGACAGATTTTGCCAAAAGCTTTGTAGGAAACCAAGTAAGGGGTATTCTTGAGTTCAAACACGTTGAGCTGCTACAACTGAATTATAAATCATGAATTCACTATAAAATTAAAACTGAATAGGGAGATAAGTAAGACATATAATGCATTATTACTTCATCATGATGATAAAAATTTCATTGGCTCAAAGCACATAGTGGTGCAGGGGCACCTAGAGCACATAAGGAGTTCACAAAACCTATGGATATAAAAAAGACATCAGTGAACATGAAGATATCCAATGACATCAATTGGAGCATTTTGGAGCCTATAATGACCTATAAGGTTAATACCTATAATAAACTAGCAATAAGCACTTAAAGGCCTAATAAGCCTTAGGAACAATTTAGGAGTCTAGGATGAGTTTTTGAGTTGTAAGCTTATAATAGTTTAGATTTGGTTTTAATAAGGTTTAATAAGTTTATTTAGATCATATCCCAAGGTCTTAGGATTCAAAAATCTTAAGAAATGCTTCATTTGCAATGTTGTTAATTCAAATTTTTGAATAACAATGGTCACTTGTAAAAGGAGGGAAAAGGGGTTTTTATATTTAATTAGTCTTAATATAATTTTCCAACCACCAAATTTGGTTGAACAGACTTAGAGGATGTTATAAATTAGAGGATCAAGCCATTATACAACAGTCAATTCATTAGATTCCATTAAACAACACCATTAGATGCCATTAAACAACGACATTAGCAACATTAGATACCATTAAACAAATAAAGAGAGATCAAACACTTCACGCAATAAAAAGAGATCAAACACTTCACACAATGCCTTGAAGGTAATATAAACGATGCCCTAGCTCTCAAAGCTCGCAAGTCATCAAGCATTCCAAATGAAAAGATGTAAACAATGCCAGTATTAAACAGTGAGCTCATGAACAATGTATTATGCCCTAGCTTGCAGCAGCCCACGAGCCACCAAGACATTTCCTCATGAAATGATCACAAACAGCACATAGTGTATTATTTTATTACTCATGTCCC
Source organism: Chamaecyparis obtusa (assembly GCA_027943335.1). NCBI lineage: Eukaryota > Viridiplantae > Streptophyta > Pinopsida > Cupressales > Cupressaceae > Chamaecyparis > Chamaecyparis obtusa. The sequence goes on from BSBK01000362.1 coordinate 167,715, forward strand.
TATTTGATCTAATAGCATCAATATAACAAACAAAGCACCGACCAATCAAATAGGGACATGAGGTGCTCAAACATTGAGCTCATAAAATAATATATTTAGTCTTAATAAAATTTTATAAAGCAATATATATTGTGTGAAGTGTTTGATCTCTCTTTATTTATTTTGTTGTTGATATTCACTATGTGGTACTCCTTGTTTATGATCATTAATTGAGGAAATGTCTTGATGGCTTGCGAGTTGCAAGCTAGGGCATCATGCATTATTTATGAGCTCATTGTTTGAGCACCGACCAATCAAATAGGGACATGAGGTGCTCAAACAGTGAGCTCATAAATAATGCATGATTCCCTAGTTGTAGGTAGTTATCTCTTCTATAATGATGGAGGAGTGAAAGGTAATGATCAATGAGGTTGCTACTATTAGATCATACATTAATACACTTACTGTTTTGAATTTGAGCTCAGGCATCATGCAATGTTATTATTGTCATTGCATGCTTGATGCTATTGTGCACCATATATTGTTTTATACATTGTTTATTTCATTGAGACTGTGAGCAATTTTAGTTGACGAAATTCTTTTGGGGTCTGATCTATTGTAGTTATTTTTTTTTCTTTGAATCATTGTTTACAATTACTTTTGATGCAATAATTGTGTGAAGAACAAGAACAAAATAGTGAATGAGTTTATTTGACAAAGATAAACATGACACATTTTGTTGGCTTAATTGGGTTGGCCTGGTACCATTTACATGGCCTAGCCAGATATTAAACAGTGAGCTCATGAACAATGTATGATGCCCTAGCTTGCAGCCCGTGAGCCATCAAGATATTTCCTCATGAAATGATCATAAACAAGGAGTACCACATAGTGAATATCAACAAAAAAACAAATAAAGAGAGATCAAACACTTCACACAATGCCTTGAAGGTAATAGAAATGATGACCTAGCTCTCAAAGCTCGTGGGTCATCGAGCATTCCAAATGCTAAGATGTAAACAATGCCACTATTAACAATGCTAAGATGTAAACAATGCCACTGAAATTGATTTAATGAGAAGACAAAGATCAAATGCCTACCTTCCAAATGAAAAGATGTATACAATGCCAGTATTAAACAGTGAGCTCATGAACAATGTATGATGCCCTAGCTGGCAGCCCGCGAGCCATCAAGACATTTTCTCATGAAATGATCATAAACAAGGAGTGCCACATAGTGAATATCAACAACAAAACAAATAGAGAGAGATCAAACACTTCACACAATGTCTTGAAGGTAATAGCAATGATGCCCTAGCTCTCAAAGCTCGTGGGTCATCAAGCATTCCAAATGAAAAGATGTAAACAATGCCAGTATTAAACAGTGAGCTCATAAACAATGTATGATGCCCTAGCTTGCAGCTCGCGAGCCATCAAGACATTTCCTCATGAAATGATCATAAATAGGGAGTACCACATAGTGAATATCAACATCAAAACAAATAAAAAGAGATCAAACACTTCACACAATGTCTTGAAGGTAATAGAAATGATGCCCTAGCTCTCAAAGTTCGTAGGTCATTGAGCATTCCAAATGAAAAGATGTAAACAATGCCAGTATTAAACAGTGAGCTCATGAACAATGTATGATGCCCTAGCTTGCAGCCCATGAGACATCAAGACATTTTCTCATGAAATGATCATAAACAGGGAGTACACATAGTGAATATCAACAACAAAACAAATAAATAGAGATCAAACACTTCACACAATGCCTTGAAGGTAATAACAACGATGCACTAGCTCTCAAATCTCATGGGTCATCGAGCATTCCAAATGAAAAGATGTAAACAATGACAGTATTAAATAGTGAGCTCATGAACAATGTATGATGCCCTAGCTTGCAACCTATGAGCCATCAAGATATTTCCTCATGAAATGATCATAAACAGGGAGTACCACATAGTGAATATCAACAACAAAATAAATAGAGAGAGATCAAACACTTCACACAATGTCTTGAAGGTAATAGCGACGATGCCCTAGCCCTCAAAGCTTGTGGGTCATCAAGCATTCCAAATGAAAAGATGTAAACAATGTCAGTATTAAACAATGAGCTCATAAACAATGTATGATGCCTTAGCTTGCAGCCCGTGAGCCCTCAAGACATTTCCTCATGAAATGATCATAAACAGGGAGTACCACATAGTGAATATTAACAACAAAAAAAATAGAGAGAGATCAAACACTTTACACAATTCCTTGAAGGTAATAGCAACGATGCCCTAGCTCTCAAAGCTCGTGGGTCATCTAGCATTCCAAATGACAAGATGTAAACAATGCTAGTATTAAACAGTGAGCTCATGAACAATGTATGATGCCCTAGCTTGCAATCCGTGAGCCATCAAGACATTTCCTCATGAAATGATCATAAATAAGGAGTACCACCTAGTGAATATCAACAACAAAACAAATAAAGAGAGATCAAACACTTCACACAATGCCTTGAAGGTAATAGCAACGATGCCCTAGCTCTCAAATCTCGCAGGTCATCGAGCATTCCAAATGAAAAGATGTAAACAATACTAGTATTAAACAGTGAGCTCATGAACAATGTATGATGCCCTAGTTTGCAGCCTGTGAGCCATCAAGATATTTTCTCATGAAATGATCATAAACAGGGAGTACCACATAGTGAATATCAATAGAAAAACAAATAGAAAGAGATCAAACACTTCACACAATGCCTTGAAGGTAATAGCAATGATGCCCTAGCTCTCAAATCTCATGGTTCATCAAGCATTTCAAATGAAAATATGTAAATAATGCCAGTATTAAACAATGAGCTCATAAACAATGCATGATGCCCTAGCTTGCAGCCCGCGAGCCATCAAGACATTTCCTCATGAAATGATCATAAACAGGGAGTACCACCTAGTGAATATCAACAGCAAAACAAATAAAGAGAGATCAAACACTTTACACAATGCCTTGAAGGTAATAGAAATGATGCCCTAGATCTCAAAGCTCGCGGGTCATTGAGCATTCCAAATGAAAAGATGCAAACAATGTCAGTATTAAATAGTGAGCTCATGAACAATGTATGATGCCTTAGCTTGTGGTCAGCGAGCCATCAAGATGTTTCCTCATGAAATGATCATAAACAGGAAGTACCACATAGTGAATATCAACAACAAAATAAATAAAGAGAGATCAAACACTTCACACAATGCCTTGAAGGTAATAGAAACGATGGCCTAGCTCAAAGCTCGTAGGTCATCGAGCATTCCAAATGTAAAGGTGTAAACAATGTCAGTATTAACATTCATATTTTGCCATTAAATCAACAAATACCATCAAAATGAAATTGAGTTAATGAGAAGACAAAGCTCAAATGCCTACCTTTAAGAAACTTTTATATCTTTTCATCAAATGACCCAAAAACATCAAGAATCATCATATATGGTCACTAATAGCTAGCTTTCATAAGAATATGAATGAATGCAAACATACATAAGTGGATGGATTGCAGGCTGCAAGCTAAGGCATTATGCATTATTTATGAGCTCACTATTTGAGCACCGACCAATCAAATAGGGACATGAGGTGCTCAAACAGTGAGCTCATAAACAATGCATGATGCCCTAGTTGTAGGTAGTTATCTCTTCTATAATGATGGAGGAGTGAAAGGTAATGATCAATGGGGTTGCTGCTATTAGATCATATATTAATACACTTATTGTTTTGAATTTGAGCTCGAGCATCATGCAATGTTATTGTCATCATTGCATGCTTGCTTCTATTGTGCACCATATATTATTTTATACACTATTTATTTCATTGAGACTGTGAGCTATTGTAGTTGACTGTGAGCTATAAGAAACATATATTGTGTGAAGTGTTTTATATCTCTATTTATTTGTTTTGTTGTTGATATTCACTATGTGGTACTCCATGTTTATGATCAAATAGACAAAGCTTGAATGCCTACCTCAAGTGCTAGTGCCCTCTTCCCACACGGTGCCGACCTCTTCGGGCATGCCAAACTTGAATGCCCTCTTCGCACCACACAAAAATGTAGTGTTGTCTTCGCGACAGCTCTTCAAATTCACAAATTAAAAATGACACTTTCTTTTTCTTTTTTTTCTGTTTATAACCAAATGGGTGTCGCAATTTATGAACTCACTATTTGAGCACTGGCCAATCAAATAGGGACATGAGGTGCTCAAACAGTGAGCTCATAAACAATGTATGATGCCCTAGTTGTAGGTAGTTATCTCTTCTATAATGATGGAGGAGTGAAAGGTAATGATCAATGAGGTTGCTGCTATTAGATCATACATTAATACACTTCTTTGAATTTGAGCTCGGGCATCATGCAATGTTATTTTTTCCATTGCATGCTTGCTGCTGTTGTGCACCATATATTATTTTATACACATAGAACAATAGATTTGGACTTAGACTTATGTTCAATCCTTAGTAATGGATTGGGGAACTAATTACTAGATGAGTGACTATAGTACCCTAGTTTGCATTATTAGATGATCTTGTTTAATTTGTTTTCATTTCATGCAAAGATACATGTAAAGGAAAAGATATTTTTGCATCTAAAGGTTACATGTATATATATAAAAAATAACTTGTATATACTATACAAGGAAAATAACTTTCAGAAGAAAATGCAACTGTACTTAATCTGAATATATCCCTATGAAGATATCCCTATTTTATTATTGATGTCCCTATTTACATCTTTTCATCAAATGAATCAAAAACATCAAGAATGGTCCTATATGGTCACTAATAGCCAACTTTTAGAAGAATATGAATGAATGCAAACATATATAAGTGGATGAACATAAATAATGAAGGTACCAAACATTGCCTGAAGTAATGAAGTGTTGATTCGGGGTTCAATCCAGTATGCTCTTGTATGATTTAAAACCTGCAAGGAAGGAAAAGATGGGGTTAGATCCAAAGGATCTAAGCAATGCCTAGCACCATATTACTGATCCTCATCTAAAATTATGCATGTGGATAGTCAAGCCATACACAGACTCAACAACATGGTAGCATTGATCCAATAACATAAAATACATTCCAAATACCAAGCTCACGGTCTCAATGAAATAAATAGTGTATAAAATAATATATGGTGTACAATAGCAGCAAGCATGCAATGATAACAATAACATTGCATGATGCCCGAGCTCAAATTCAAAATAGTAGGTGTATTAATGTATGTTTGCATGATGCCAGATATTAAACAGTGAGCTCATGAACAATGCTAGTATTAAATAGTGAGCTCATGAACAATGTATGATGCCCTAGCTTGCAGCCCACAAGCCATCAAGATATTTCCTCATGAAATAATCATAAACGGGGAGTACCACATAGTGAATATCAACAACAAAACAAATAAAGAGAGATTGAACACTTCACACAATGCCTTGAAGGTAATAGAAACAATGCCCTAGCTCTCAAAGATCGCAGGTCATCAAACATTCCAAATGAAAAGATGTAAACAATGCCAGTATTAAATAGTGAGCTCATGAACAATGTATGATGCCCTAGTTGGCAACCCGTGAGCCATCAAGACATTTCCTCATGAAATAATCATAAGCGGGGAGTACCATATAGTGAATATCAACAAAAAAACAAATAAAGAGAGATCAAACACTTCACACAATGCCTTGAAGGTAATAGAAGCGATGCCCTAGCTCTCAAAGCTTGCGGGTCATCAGGCATTCCAAATGATAAGATGTAAACAATGCAAAAATTAAACAGTGAGCTCATAAACAATGTATGATGCCCTAGCTTGCAGCCTGCGAGCCATCAAGACATTTTCTCATGAAATGATCACAAACAGGGAGTACCACATAGTGAATATCAATAGAAAAACAAATAAAGAGAGATCAAACACTTCACACAATGCCTTGAAGGTAATAGCAATGATGCCCTAGCTCTGAAAGCTCGCAGGTCATCGAGCATTCCAAATGCTAATTAAGATGTAAACAATACCACTATTAACAATGCCACTGAAATTGAGTTAATGAGAAGACAAAGCTCGAATGCCTACCTCAAGTGCCAGTGCTCTCTTCCCAAATGGTACCGGCCTCTTTTCTTGTGCACGCCAAACTCAGATGCCCTCTTCCTGCCACGTAGAAATGCAATGTCATCTTTGCGACAGCTCTTCGAATTCACAAATTACAAATGACACTTCCTTTTTCTTTTTTTTTTGTTTATAACCAAATAGGTGTCACAATTACGATAATAGCATCGCTATTATGACACCATCGGGGGCACTTGCAAAAAAAACACAAAAAACATACACAAATTGTAGTGGCATCGCAAATTGGCGTCAAAATTTGACCCCAAATGTTGTAGTGATCTAATTTGAATTTGTCAGAATCGGTCAAGAATGTAAGAACAGAGAAATTGCAAATGAGAAAGTAAAGAACCAGAAAATTTAAATGAGATGTCTTGGACCCAAGAATGAGTTCTCTACTACCCTTAAGGAATTCGTTGTAGCCTTGGGAATTCATTATTGTTGCTGCCTTAGACAATTCGTTGCTGCTACTGCCTCTTTTAGTGATTCTTAGGAGAAGAAACATGTTATGTCTTGTGTGTTCTTGGCTCAAGAATCAACCTCCTATATGTAGGAGACAAAGGGAGAAATGCAAGGGGGCCGACTTGAATGATTAATCCAAGAAGGCCGACTCTAGGGCCTAAACAAATAATTCAATGCAAAAATTGAATTCCATAAACAATAGATATTAAATATATTACATATCTAATATCAGAGGGTGGAAGCATTGTGTCTCATGGCTGCAATTTTAATAGTCTCTGTAATGTCAGTGTTGAATATGTTAAATCTTATATATACATATATAATATTGATAGGTTACGTATATGATTCACACACACACACATATCCTCTTAGTATATATCTTTAAATATATCATCAAAAGATATTAATAAGATAAGAAGTGCATTTCCATGGTGCACTGTGTTACTATTCTAATTTCACCAATGACTTTTCTAATTTTGACAGTCTCCCTGGCATTCCTCACGACAACCTAAAATTCATGTAAAAACGGCTTGTAAATGACTGTCAGTCAATTTTTCCCAATTTACTCCACCTCAGAACCTCTAGTTGGATTTAAATGAAAGCTAGGGACATGCCCCAACTCCTTATGAAGTCAGATTGAAAAAATTTATCCTTACAGGCTCAGGAAAGAACAAACACCAATAAAAATACTTCAAAAACACGGTTTTGCTGATTCCAATTTGCAGAATTTCTTCATTATGGTAGCCTTGATTCTATGGTGTTAAATTTAATAGCCTTATTACATCATTTAAAACCATTATTGGTCATTTCCCAATCCCCTAACCTAGGAACAAATCATGAGAAAGAAAAGGACACAACACCATAGAATCAAGGCTACCATAACGAAGGCAAAAATTTATCTGTACAGGCTCGGGCAAGAACAAACACTAGTAAAAATACTTTAAAAACACGGTTTTGATGATTCCAATTTGTAGAATTTCTTTGTTATGGTAGCCTTGATTCTATGGTGTTAAATATGATAGCCTTATTACATCATTTAAAACCATTATTGGTCATTTCCCAATCCCGTAACCTAGGACCAAATCATGAGAAAGAAAAGGACATAACACAACCCTGCCATGATTGGGCTTTGAGCATTTAATTTTCCAATTACTAATAGATTAAGCATATTATTACTATGCTTAATATTCCATTTTAAATGCATTTAACACAAAAAACAAATATACAAAACTGAACCAATGACATGTTTACAACAAATGTCTAATAGAACTCCCAACAATTCTTAAACATACGTTATCTGATATGATGAATTCTTAAACAATTAAGGTTGGAGTAGACATAGTTGTTTGTGTGGTACAAGGAAGATTTGGCTAGGTCAAATCTTCCTTCGTGCTAGCAGTAAAAATTGACTAAACCTTTATTAAGAATTCATCATATTAGATAAAGTATGTTTAAGAATTGTTGGGACTGGTCCTTTGGCGTGTATTAAACATAATAGAATTTTTAGCATATTATTATCATTCTATTTCTTTGTTGTAAACATGTCATTGGTTTAGTTTTGTAAAAAAAAATTGTGAATTAACATGCCATTGGTTCAATTTTGTAATTTTTTTTCAGGAATAATCTGGCCAGTCACTATCTACACAATACCAGTTACTTCTTTGGTATCACAAACAACAAAAACAACAAAGTTCTTGCATAAACAAGTAAAACTAATGCCTGGAAATGTTCCTACGTTACCACCAAGAAAAGATCACATTCTAAACTTTCAAATCAATACGCTGGTGTTTCGACTATACCTATGGGACAGTGTACTCCAAAATTGTAGAGAAATTAAGTGTACTCCAAATAGACTACCCTCTACAAAGAACCGAATGGAATCTATTAACCAACCTTCTAACTATCAAATCATTATGCTTTCAAATCAATTACCTATCGGGGTATCCCTTGCGAGGGAGAGAAGCCAAACACATAAAGAACATGCACATAAACATGATAGCTAAAAAACTTAAATGGAATACACCAAGAAGTACCAAATGATGAATGCTCAATTGTTGTAATGGAAAAGCAATATCATAACCGTCCATTTCTAGAACTTGATTTTTCTATAGTCCTAATGATTTTCTTATTTCTTGAACATTGTTGACATACTTAAATGGAATACACAATACCAAAAGATGAATGCTCAATTGTTGTAATGGAAAAGCATCATACCGTTCATTTCTAAAATTTGATTTTGTATAGTCTTAATTATTTTTCTATAGTCCTAATGATTTTGAAAATTGTTGACAAAGAGTGTTTCTTTTTTTGATTATAGTATAAATGATTTTTCTATAGTTGTAATGATTTTTCTTATTTCTTGTCTTTTGTCCCTTTTTTATTTCCTATGTCTATGCTTCGTGACAGGATTTTGTCACCTTCTTTTGATGGTATATTTCATTCACTCTATGTGGAATACTATTGTGTTCACTATTTTATTTCAACTTGATATTTCTTTCATTTTTCATATACACAGAGACTACACATGCTGATAAAAAAATGAGCTATTTGATTTAGGTTTACTTTTCATTATTGTAAATGGTTAATATTTCTGATGGTACTCCTTGGTGTATTCCATATAAAAATAATAAATGTAGTAACGATGGTGCGGTGCATTATTAATATAGGCTCGATGACTCTTCTCAATGTGCCAAAATGTCAATGTGGTGGTGGGCAGTGTGTGTTGAAGATTTCATGGACATAGAACAACCCTGGATGATAATTTTGGTGCTGCCCAAATAGAAAAAAGGTTGCTAATGTGTATATATTTAATGTTTCTAATGTAAATACTATTCATTATATTATAAGAACTAATGTAGAATGGGCATCACAAGGAAATAATGGTTGCAGATACTTTAGTTGGGTTGATGACAACTCATCTGCATCTATCCGCCCATCTCCACTTATCCGCGATGAAGGATTTGAGTGCAAAACATGTCAGGCTAGGGAAAATGCCAAAATTATATTTTTACGATGCCTTCTCTGTATTGTAATCGCATATATTTGTTTCGACCATATGCGGAGATGAGCTTAGGAATTAGTCAGTTTAGTATTTTCATAATGTAACTAATATTTTAATATGGATATGGTGTAACTTCTCTTTGCCTCAAGTGCACATATATATTGTTTACATCTTTTTTTACAATAATTCTTCATGTTTATGGCTCAGGTGAGCCTCAATCTTCTATCAATCACATGATTTAAAGTATAGTTTTTTCTTGGTTGTTCCATTTGTTCCTTGATACATCAATTCGACCACACCCACTCCACTTCATGTGGATGTCTTTGAAATAAACTCTTAACTCTAATAAACCAACTATAACTACTAACTAACCTTATAAAACAAAAGCAGCTAAGAACGATTGCTTGCCAACATCTATTGAATACAAGGTCCTTGAGAGATCAATCAATCAGGATGAGTGGACGAGGATGATGAGATGGGGGAAGTGGAGTTGAATCCTGATGAAAAGGAAGCTCTGGTTGCAATTAGGAAGAAGAAGAAGATGCTTATCGTCAAACACAGATTGAAGAAGAGTACTGCAGAGAGAAAGCCTACCATACCAAGGAAGTTTGACAAGAACAAAGAATATGACTTAAACAGAATGGGAAGACATCTCTCTAGCTTGGGATTGGATCCTTCGACAATTAGCTTGATAATAAATGAAGCAGATGAGAGTTGAGCAATTAGCTTCCCAAGAAAATCTCGTAAATGAACTATGTGTACCCCAATTCCTATGCCTTCTGTGCGTACCTAAATAACATATTTGAAACAACAAGGGTAAATGTAGCCTTACCCTTGTTGTTTCAAATATATCATTTGGGTACGCACAGAGGGCACATGAATTGGGGTACACATAGTTCATTTATGGGATTTTTCTTGGGAAGCTAATTGCTCATCTATCATCTACATTATTATGAAGCTAATTGTCGAAGGATCCAGGCCCAGGCTAGAAACATGTCTTCCCAAACACATAAAAAACATGCACATAAAAATGACATCTAAGAAAAATAAATGTAGATTTCACAATAGCTGAGAAAAATAATTGTAGGCATCATGGTCACAATTTTTTGGAGACAACGTAATTGATTTGTATACCCAGACGATGGAGGGCAACTTCTACTCCTTTGATTCCAAGCTGACACTGTGGGATCCAAAGACCATAGATAAGGAATAAATTTAGAGAGCGGAGGAGGGCCATAATGACCAAAATAATACAAGATGAACCTCAAGTTAAATGAGGCAACTGCAAACATTTTAATAGATTTTTATTATTAAATAATGAAATTTGCATATACTAGTGTTCTAAGCCCCCTCATTACATGATTTATTTTTGTAAGCCCCCTCTAACTTACGCATCTAGAAAATGAATCTACAACCTATTGGGATTGAGACAAACCTTATAAAATAACAACAGCTAAGAAGGATCGCTTGCCAACATCTATTGAATACATTTGTTGCTCATGAATACAAGGTCCTCCAACAGATGTATTCAACAGATGTTGGCAAATGATCCTTCTTAGCTGTTGTTGTTATATAAGGTTTGTCTCAATCCCAATAGGTTGTAGTTTCATTTTCTAGATGCGTAAGTCAAAGGGGGCTTAGAATAATAAATCATGTAATGAGGGTTCTTAAAACACTAGCATATGCAAATTTCATTATTTAATAATAAAATTCTATTAAAATGTTTGTAGTTGCCTCATTTAACTTGAGGTTTGTCCTATATTATTTTTGTCATTATGGCCCTCCTCCGATCTCTAAATTTATTCATTATCTATGGTCTTTGGATCCCGCAGTGTCAACTTGGAACCGAAGGAGCATAATTTTCTCTTCATCGTCTGGGTATACCACTCAATTACGTTGTCTCCAAATTTTTTTGACCATGATGCCTACAATTATGTTTCTCAGTTGTTGTGTCCTAGGACCCCTTATGACCCTTTATGAACATTTACGATCCCTAAGAATACATCTTATAGGTCTTAAAATGTCGTAAAGGGTCATAAGAGGCTCCTAGGAGGGGCCAAATGAGCTTCCATCTTCACGTGGTTGGCCCTGTTAAGTAGAGAATGTTATACTCTTCTCGAAACAAAGAGAAGCTCAATAATTTAAGGTCCCAGTCCATAGACAAATCAAATTAGACTTACTATCCAAATTGGTACATTGATGAGAATCAATGATGGGCCAAAGTTTTTAGATTCTGAGAAGATGTATATGCAATGGAGGCCAGAAGGGATTTTTGTGGAGATTTTCTAGATGTGGAGATTTGCTAGAGTGGTTATATACATATGAGGGTTTCCAGATTGAGTACCAGTGCAGAGATGATGATTCAGTAACCTACGTCTATAAAACCTTCACAAATATGTCCTCTTAACAATTATGTGCATATTGACTGGGTATACAACTCAATTATTGGTTATTGAAAGGACATTGTGCACTCGAGTAGTTTAAACTAATCCATTATGGATTTTTTGCACATGGTATCAAGGGTGATAATTTTTTTGTGTTTAGACTCAATATTGTTGTGACTTAATTTCTCAATCTAGTTCAAATCATATCATATCAAACTATGCTATTAAGCCTTTGGTGTCATTGTGATCTTTGGATATATGAAAAGTCCTATGTCAAGAAAGTGATTTATCTTTATCTTAGTTCCTGTAGTATTGAAAAAAAATGAGTGGGTTGGACATTAGTGGTGGATCTATTCTCTCTTATCATTCTTCATAGTCCCTCTAGTAGTTATTCTTTCTTGTAACTCGCCTTAATCGGTGTGCATATATTTGAGAGCAATCTTTTCCATGGTTTTTCCCTTTACAAGTTGTTCCACATAAATCTAGTATTTCTTGTGTTTATGTTTGCTATTATTTTGATTGAGGAAAGAAGATGTACAGGTGGAAATAAATTGGGAGATTGGTTTTAGATATAATATTTAAGTATTATTTTTGGCATAGTTGTAGATTTCTTAGTCATCTCCTATGAATGTCATTCAAATATTGTGAGGCTTATTCTTTCTTTTGTTCAACTCATGAAAATCTTTAGAAGTGGAAAGTTTTATTGAAAGGTTAATGACCTCGAGAAAGAACATGTTTGTGTGGAATAAGATAGAAAATTGTGTGACTATTTGTAAACAACAACGACATAATATTATTGTGCTTAATTTGATAATATTTTTTTTTTTAAAAATTAATTTTTCTGTCACTTTTTCGACGAAAAAAGAATAGACATATCGACGAGAGTGCTATATACTCAATGTTTATTTTGATGATTTTGAGTTGTAATTTTGATGACAGTCGATGACTATTCTGACCAACATTGGTCGTAGAGATAAATAGTATAGCTGATAACTCTTCCAGGTTGAAGCAATTATTTTGACCTTGTACATGTCAATAATTCAACCATTGTGTATGTCGCAATTTCAACGGAGGTTTGATTTGTCGTATTATTGATGAAAAACTTCAACAACCATTATGGTCGAGTGGTCAACCAATTGGCATCTAAAAATTTACTAAACCTCATTAAAAAAAAAGCTAAAATTTACTAGTGATTTGGCCCATGGCCTATCCTGTGGCATGCCCTGACCAACCTCCTGGAATGCTATCATGTCAAATTAATTGGGTTTCCTACCCAATTCAAATTCAGCCCATAATTTTTTCAAAAAGTAAAGGGGACCTCTATTAGAAATGAATGCTAAATGTTTGGAAGCCATCCTATAGCAGTTGTTGCATTCATGATTATGATTGTCATTGATGTCAACATAGTGATTTACCGGACTTGCAGAGAAGTAGACAGAGTTTAGATTAGCACACATGGGTTATTATAGTTAGAGCTATGTGATGTTGAGGATATACTCTTTGATATGTTATATGTCTATGGTTAAGAGCGCAGACAATAATTTATTTATTTATGGAAGTTATGAGCATTTTGGTGGAAGCAGTATTCAGGCAGTGTTCTTGAGTAGCGGTTTGTGGAAATCAAATGATATCTTCTAATCAGGATGGAATCTAGTTTTGCACAGTTAAAGGGAAGTTGAAGACACATTGATAGTGATGTGGATGACAATGCAAACTTTGAGGTCACACGAGTGAAGAATTATTGTATTTGGAAGCCGATAGTTTTGTGTAATTTGGATGTAGCGTGTGGAAACTTTTATGTCGTAATTGTATGCTGACTCATTTGTAATTATTTGAGTATGGTATAAAGGAAGGAATGTATTTCCCTGTTGTGATATGGTTCTAATGGTTGTAGTGGTTGTGTGTGATTTTGTATGCATGAAGTGAAGAAAAGAGCTAAGTGTGAAAGCGAATATGTGAAGGAAGACATGTGAGGTACAGAGATCTGAGATTGAGATCTGGTGTAATAGTGAGTGTGGTTTGGCACAGTCAGAGAAGAGGTAACATATTATTCTATTGAGTAATACAAAGATTATTTGGACAATGTGTTCAGTGATCTTACCCTGAACCTATTTGGGCAGTGGGTCCTTCTGTCTTCCATAACTCTTAACAGGGTTAGAATCTTTTAACAGGGATTTGAAATCTCCTAACAGGGATTCATATGTACTGAATGTATTTCATAAGACTCTTAACAGAGTCCATCCTTTCATAAGGAATATTCATATTAGTGCATCTTTTGTGGGCATCATTCCCACCGGAGTTTACTCTTTGATCAAGAGGTTCCCTAGTCAACACATCTTATGTCATTGTGTTATTGTGTATGAATATCTTTCTATGGTTGGTAATTATATTTCTTATATGGTTTAATGTTGTTGAAGATGATAAAAGTTATAATTATCTGATAACTAATTCACCCCCCCCCCCCCCCTTAGTTATCTTGGTGGACTTTACTTTCTAACAATTGGTATCAGAGTGGTAGGTCCTTGAAAAAGAAGTTTAACAGCTTGAGGAGATCCATGGCAAATTTCAGGAAAGAAAGCCCTAAGTTTGATGGAGTAAATTTTGACAGCTGGAAAGAAAAGATGAAGACACACTTACTATGTTTAGGACTAGGTTAATAGTTGATTACAAAGAATGATAAGACTATCATTGAACATGAAAATCTTGAAACATGTACTGCTAATGAGAGAGATCTCTTCATGTGTAACATACTTGCAAGAGAAGCACTTTTGACAGCCCTTCCGAAGAATGAGTACAGTCAGGTAAAATGTTTGAAAAAATCTCATGAAATATGGAATGCTTTACACTCTACTTTTGAAGGTGATGAACATGCAAAAAGAGTTAGATTACATAATTGGATTTGTGCATTTGAAGATATAAGAATGTTGGAAGATGAATCTATTAGAAGCTATATTGGTAGAATGTCAAAAATTATTACAGGTATAAAGTCTTGTGGAGGAACAAAGACATAGAATGAAGTGATATGGAAAATTTTGAGGACATTGACTCATGTATTTAAGCAGACAACACAGATGATTGAACAAGTTATACCTTGTACTACAAACTTTACAATAGAGACTCTTCTTGGAAGATTGGAAGCAGCAGAAATGAACCTGAGATTATCAGGAGACTTACCTAGAATGGAGACAACATTCAGTGCTCTTAGTGTTCACCCTACTTTGTCAAGAAGCATTAGTGTGAGTGGAGATTATGCTGGTAGCAGCAGATCTAGAAATGAAGAAGACAAGAAGATTGAAGAAGTTATTGCCTTGCTTGTCAAAAGAGAACCAAACGGTAAGAAAATATTTAAATGTTGGACTTGTCAAGAATATGGTCATTTTGCATCTAAATATCCTAAGAGAGTTAAAAAGTACAGAAACAATTTCAAACCTAGAAGATCTAAGGAATGTTATTATGCTAATGATGAAGATCTTGAAGCTAGTATAAAAAGAACTTTAAGTGAAAGTGATACTGATAATAATGATGACATAGGATTTGTAGCAATTAAAGAAGAGAATCCTAAAACTGATGTTAAGGAAGAAAAAGCCTTAGTTTCTCAAGTTGAAAAGAAAGCTGATTGGATTATAGACAATGGTTGTTCACATCATATGACTGGAGACATGAAAATTTTTATAAAGTTTAATGAATATGATGGAGGAGTTGTTAGAGTTGGAAACAATGCACCTTGTTTGATTAAAGGTATAGGATCTATTACTCTTGATGGAAAGACTGATACTGATGATGTTTATTTTGTGGATGGATTGAAACATAATCTTTTAAGTGTTGGATAGTTAGTTGATAAGGGATATCAAGTTTGGTTTACTGAGAAAACTTGTGTGATAAAGGATAAAAATGGAAATCTGATTGGAACTGGATCTAGAACCAGAGGTAATGTATTTCAGTTGAATCCTACTGAGATGACATGTTTGATTACTAAGATTGATGAAAGTTAGTTATGGCATAGAAGGTTTTTTCATATAAACTTTGACAACATTGCGAAAGTAAGTACTACACTTGCAATAAGAGATTTACCTAAAATTATGAAGCCTACTAACATGATTTTCAAAGAATGTGTAGTGGCTAAACATAAGAGAAGTTCTTTTCCCAGTAAGAAGTTTACATCTATAGAAAAGTTGGAGATTGTTCATACAGATTTGAGTGGTCCTACCAGGAGTAGAGGATTCTATGGAGAAAGGTATTTTATGATTCTTGTTGATGATTTTACAAGAATGATGTGGATTGCATTTCTTAAAGAAAAATTTAAAGCATTTGATAAGTTTAAGATTGTTAAGAATAAAGTTGAGAATGAATCTGGAATGAAGATTAAATATTTGAGATCTGATAGAGGTGGAGAATTTACTTCTAGAGAGTTTAACACCTTTTTTGAAGAAAATGGCATTAAGAAACAGTATTCAGCCCCTAGAACACCTGAACAAAATGGCATTGCAGAAAGAAGAAACATATCAGTGACTGAAGTAGCAAGAGCTATGTTATTTGAGAATGATTTGGTGAAGATATTCTGAAGAGAAGCAGTGAACACAGTAGTGTATACAATGAACAGAGTACAAATCAGAGCAGACACAAACAAGACACCTTATGAATTATAGTTTGGACATGCACCCTCAGTTAAGTATTTTAAAATTTTTGGAAGCAAATGTTATATAAAGAGAGATGATGATATTGGAAAGTTTGATCCTAGAAGTGATGAAGGTATATTTCTTGGATATTCTTTGAAAAGCAAAGCCTATAGATGTTGCAATAAAAGAACTAAGACTATTGTTGAGAGCGCAAATGTCAAAGTTGATGAAAAGTTCAAAATTCAGGAAAGAATGCTTGATTATGAATTAGATGAAGAAGCTCATCCTAAACCTAACACTAGATCTACTAAATTATTTTATGAGACTGATAGTGATTTGTTGAATGAAAGCCACAATGAAGTCATTGAAGAACCTACATTTGAAGTGAGATCTGAGACAGTGACACCTAGCAAGAGTTTGTTAAGAAATCATCCTATTGGACAAATTATTGGAAGCATCAAAAGAGGAGTTCTAACTCGAAATGAGGTACAAGAACAGTTATGTTTGATTTCTCAAATTGAACCTAAGACTACTAGTGAAGCTTGTGAAGATGAAAGTTGGACTAATGCTATGAAAGAAGAACTAGATTAGATTGAAAAGAATAAGACATGGGAATTGGTACCTAGACCTAAAGACAAGAATGTTATTGGAAATAAATGGGTATTCAGAAACAAGATGAGTGAACAAGGAGAAGTAGTAAGAAACAAAGCAAGATTGGTATGTAAGGGTTACTCATAGCAAGAAGGAATCGACTATGAAGAAACCTTTGCACCTGTTGGAAGAATTGAAGCAGTGAGAATGTTTTTGGCTTATGTAGCTTACAAGAAATTCAAAGTATATTAGATGGATGTGAAGTCAGCATTTCTGAATGGAGAATTGGAAGAAGAAGTCTACATTGAGCAGCCTAAAGAATTTATTTTAACTCAAGAAGGAGACATGGTATGTAAACTGAAGAAAGCTTTATATGGACTTAAACAAGCACCTAGAACTTGGTATGCAAGACTAGATAAGTATTTGTTAAAATTGGGATTTACAAAAGGAACAGCTAATAGCAATCTGTACACAAAAGAAATTGAAAATGGTTTGTTGGTTATAGTTATTTTTGTTGATGACATTATCTTTGGAGGAGAAGATGAAGCTAGTGATGAATTTGCTGATGAAATGAAGACTGAATTTGAAATGAGTATGATTGGTGAAATGAAATACTTTTTGGGATTACAGATAACACAAATCAATGATGTTATCTTTGTAAGTTAGACAAAGTACCTGAATGACTTGTTGAAAAGATTTGGAATGGAGAATTGTAAACTAGTTGGAACACCCATGGTGACTGGACATAAGTTATCTAGCACAGATGAGACTCCTGTAGTGGAACAGAAGAAATACAGATCTATGATTGGAGGATTGCAGTATCTGACTCATACAAGACCTAATATAGCACATTTAGTTGGAATAGTAGCAAGATTTCAAGCTGAACCTAGAGAATCACATTATGCAACAGTAAAAAGGATACTGAGATATTTAAGAGGCACAATGGACTATGGATTATGGTATGAAAAATATGATGATTTTACTTTATGTGCATATACAAATGCTGACTGGGGAGGTAGTGTTGATGATAAGAAAAGCACCAGTGGTGGAGCATTTTTCCTTGGAGGAAGATTGGTTTCTTGGCTAAGCAAGAAGTAGAATTGTATCTCACAAAGCACAGTAGAAGTAGAATATGTAGCAACAACAAACAATTGTAACCAGATAATTTGGATGAAGCAAATGCTGAAGGATATTGGAATAAAGTTTGTTGAACCTGTTGTCATACACTGTGACAACACTAGCACAAATAGTATGTCTAAGAATCCTGTATTACATTCTAAGACAAAGCATATAGAGATTAAGTATCATGTTGTAAGAGAGAAAGTTGCTGAGAAAGAAGTCAGACTTGAGTACATAAGTACAAAGGAGCAGATAGCAGATATATTCACAAAGCTTTTTCCTAAGGATACATTTGAGTATCTGAGAGGTATGCTTGGGGTTATGCCCCAGCCTATTTTTTAAAAATGATGCAGTTGGTTGCATCCGTCCAGTGGTATATGAGCCTTATCTTTCTTCTGGACTGGATGTTGGTACTTCCTCTATGGGGGAGTATGTGTATCTGAGGTGAGTCATGAGGACTCTAGTGAATGTATTTTCTGAATAGTGTCTTTTGACATTAGAGTTTTTGTTGACATAATAATTAATTTCTATCATTGATGTCAATGGGGGAGAAGTATTCATGAAAAACCATCTGAAACATTTGTTGGAGAGAACTTAATAGGAAAACGAAGCAAGATTTGATTGATGAAGAGGATTTGAAGCAACAGTGTTGCAGTATTGGATTTTTGGAACATTAGATGTTTTTCATCTATGTTGCCATCAATGCCAATGAGGAATATTGTTAGGAATGAATGCTAAATGTTTGGAAGCCATTCTGTAGTAGTTGTTGTTGCATTCATGACTATGATTGTCATTGATGTTAACACAATGATTTACCAGACTTGTAGAGAAGTAGACAGAGTTTGGATTAGCACATGTGGGTTATTACAGTTGGAGCTATGCGATGTTGAGGATATATTCTTTGATATGTTATATGTCTATGGTTAAGAGCACAGATAGTAATTTATTTATTCATGAAAGTTATGAGCATTTTGGTGGAAGTAGTATTCAGGCAGTGTTCCTAAGTAGTAGTTTGTGGAAATCGGATGATATCTCCTAATCGGGATGGAATATGGTTTTGCACAAAGTTGAAGACACATTGATAGTGACATAGATGATAGCACAAACTTTGAGGTCACACGAGTGAAGAATTATTGTAGTTGGAAGCTGATAGTTTTGTGTAATTTTGATGTAGCGTGTGAAAACTTTTATGTTTTAATTGTATGCCGACTCATTTGTAATTATTTGAGTATGGTATAAAGGAAGGAATGTATTTCCTTGTTGTGATATGGTTCTAATGGTTGTAGTGGTTGTGTGTGATTTTGTATGCATGAAGTGAAGAAAAGAGCTAAGTGTGAAAGAGAATATGTGAAAGAAGACATGCGAGGTACAAAGATCTAAGATTGAGATCTGGTGTAACAGTGAGTGCAGTTTGGCATAGTCAGAGAAGAGGTAACATATTATTCTATTGAGTAATACAAAGATTATTTGGACAGTGTGTTCAGTGATGTTACCCTAAAGCTGTTTGGGCAGTGGGTCTTTTTGTCTTCCATAACTCTTAACAGGGTTAGAATCTTTTAACAGGGATTCATATGTACTGAATGTATTTCATAAGACTCCTAACAGAGTCCATCCTTTCACAAGGAATATTCATATTAGTGCATCTTTTGTGGGCATCATTTCCACTGGGGTTTACTCTTTGATTAAGAGGTTCCCTAGTCAACATGTCTTGTGTCATTGTGTTATTGTGTATGAATATCTTTCTATGGTTGGTAATTATATTGCTTATATGGTTTAATGTTGTTGAAGATGATAAAAGTTATAATTATCTGATAACTAATTCAACCCCCCCCCCCCCCCCCTCTTAGTTATCTTGGTGGACTTTACTTTCTAAAAATCTCATAATTAGCGTGTGGTGGATGGTCAAATACCATCCACCACTGCTCCCAAAAATGCTCTGCTATACTAGGGTGCCGACACCATTTAATAGAAATACGTGGCTTCTTTCCAAGTATCTCCTTAGATGTTTTTGGGTTCAAAAAATCACATGTCATATCACCTTTTGTAATTTTTAAATTATTGACCTCTTTATAAGATAGGTCATCAGCATAATATCCACACATACTCTCTCTCCATGACTGAAAACTATCAATCTCATAGTCTAATGTATGTACAAAATCTACTATGTCTTGCATGTTATCTACAAGGCATAGTAGCTGGGGAGATGGATGAGGATCATGCCCAATAGTATTTACATCTCTCATTATGGCCTCTACATTTCTCCTAATATTGTCTCTCAACTCTGTAGGTGGAGGTGGAGGTGGAGGTGGAGGGGGAGGGGGAGGTGGAGGTGGTGGTGGTGCCTACTGACCTAAAAGCTCATCAATGTTAAAATCATCCATTTTTATAATCTGTGTACATATAACAATATGAAATTTACAATTAAAATACAAATTACATTTTACCTTACAAAGAATGACTTAAATAATTAAAAATTAACAAATAATTTAAACATTTTACCTGAGAGAGAGAGAGAGAGAGAGAGAGAGAGAGAGTTAAATAAAAATAATTACGTGTCATAATTTAAAAATTAACACATAATTTAAACATTTTACAGGTTACAAAGACAATCAAGACAAATGTTCAAATTTTTTTTTAAGAATGTACACCTAAGGTTGAAAAAAGATTCCAATTTTTTTGATGTTTTTAAATCTCTATGTTTTGAAAAGTTTTGATTTGGAACATGTTTTAACATTTTTTAGAGAGAGAGAGAGAGACTTAAATAAAAATAAATTACATGTCATAATTTAAAATTAACATATATAATTTAAACATTTTACAGGTTACAAAGACAATCAAGACAAATGTTCAGATGTTTTTTTTTAAGAATGTACACCTAAGGTTGAAAAAGATTCCAAGTTTTTTGATGTTTTTAAATCTCTATGTTTTGAAAGGTTTTGATTTGGAACATGTTTTAACATTTTTTAGAGAGAGAGATAGAGATAGATAGAGTTTCTTGTTTTAGAACTGTGTGTAGGTTTACATTTTCTACAGGTACATTTTTTATTTTAGTTCTATTTAGGTTAATATTTTTTTTCTACCTATGGTTTCTTATTTTATTTACATGTCTAAATTTATGTTTTGGTTTTCTACTTAGGGTTTCGTAATTCAATTGTGTCTAGGTTTACATTTTTTTTACTACGTAGGGTTAAATTAAACATTTTAATAATTTTCTAGTTTGGTACGATAATTTACAAAGTAAATTAAAACTAAAAAGAATTAACTTGAAACTACATTTTTTTATGAAAAAATAATTAAAAAATAATAAAAGATAATAGTACGTACCTGGAACAAAAGGAAAATGGCTGAGGGGGTCGACAGGAGAAGCTAAAATGGGCACCCATGCTCTGCAAAATGTAATCTCATTTTCCAAGTTGTGAAAATGACATGGAAAATGGTTAAAACAAAAAAATAAACAGGTTTACGAAACATGCACCTAATTTGTAAAAAATGGGTGCTCGTTTTGCTTTGAATGCCTGATACAAAATGAGCTCCCGATTATTAAATGGGTGCCCGATTATTAAATATGGATCGGGCTTCCAAACCTAAACGGGTGCCCGATTTTTAAAAAATGGGTACCCGTTTCTTGTGCCAAAATATTTTGGTCATGGACTTCTGTGGAATTGGTACCCAACTTTGTGCATCAACACACTCAAGATGTATTGCCATTTAATTTTACTCATAGATTTGAACCATACTTTCATGTTCACTGTTAACAATCCCAAGCATTTTAATTCTCTCCTTGAAAGAAAGCTAAAAAAATAACACAAACCTTAAACAACATATTGGAAAACCCAAATATGCTTCACATATTGAATTCACGTGAAATATGCGAGTAAATTTTGGAGACAAAAAAATGATAACACATGAAATCTCTTGATTTTGAATTTCTATTGTATCTAAAAACTCATACAACTTAACACATTCTATCTTTTACTCCTAAAAAACTAATATTATTCTATTATGCTCTCACTAAATAACATTTCAGAAGAAGATGAAATTGGTCCTATAATTTTATTTATAGTAGATAGAGAATGCAAAATAGCTTCAAACCAAATTTCAAAACAAAAAAAGATTACAACAAAAGAATATTCATTCATAACTATATCAGCTCTAACTAAGGCAAGATGCCTGCAAGATTTCCTAAATAAAACTATTATTGAGTCCAAGGAAATCAAATCTTGCATAGGACAAAGCATGACTTGGGTACATAGGTGATGTGTCACTTGTCCAACTGGATGGAAAAAACCAAGGCACTTGACAATATCCTCAATGTCTTGAATTGTGACTTATTTCAATTTGATTCCATAGAACATTTGTGGTTATCCTTTCCTAGTGTGGTATTGAATTGGTCCATCTTAATTTATCCACCATTAGCAATCATAATCATTACCATAGGAACAATGAGGTCAAATTCAATCTTCCATCTCTCTAATTTTTTTTACTTTCTTCTCCTTATCAACAATATTTGGAAAGAGTGGATCCTCAATGTCATGTAATGACTTAATCTTTGCCTTGATCAGGTGTTACTTTCCTTCAAATAATGGAAACGGTGATCTATGACTGCATCCATCATTTCTTTTCTCTCCATAATAACTACAAGAAGCTTTTCATATTGGGCAATTAGACCTAGCTTGTCCATCATAGTCTATTTGGGATGTCGTCTTTCATATAAGGGTTTTAAAAAATGGATAAACCCTAAACACTAATGCTCTAAATGCAACAAGGACTTATATCTTGCATGAACTACATCAACCTTTACTTTAATTCTATCAATCATATCACTTAGAACTTATTTTAAAGCATTAATACCTATTTCCACAGCCAAGGCCTTAGCCTCTTTCACATCCTCTTCTAGTTGTTTAATCCTCCCAGCATAATTATCATTTTACTCTAGGGCTTCTTTGGAAGTAAGAGATCCCTTTGTGTTGTTTACACTGCAATTCTTTTTGTGGATAAATCTAATTGTGAGGTTGGTGGCAAAATCATAGTATATTTTGAAAGTTGTTCTCTTAAGAAAACATTGTCAATACACACTTCATTATGTTTTTATACTAGTATCACATGTGCCTCCTCAATCTTTGAAGCCTAGCTTCATTCCTTTTCATAGTAGCTTGAGACAACATAGATGCATGAAGTGTAAGTGCATCTACCTCAAGTTATAAAGTATTATTCAAATCTTTTACTAAGATAATGCCTCTTTTTTCCTTTGCCAACTCTAACATCACAAGTTTCTAAGTTTTTGGGTCCAATGCCCATATTGTAAGTGTCTATGATTCTAGATTAAATCCAGATACTGATATGGCTTCTCCCCCTTCAAATTTTAAAGTAAATACTAGATCCTTCTAATGTATTTACTTGATCAAGCAATAAAGAATTTTTCAAGTCCCATCTAGGTAGAAAAAACATTCCACTTTCTCTATCCATCTTCATTTCATCTTCTACAAAGACATTAATATCATCAAATTTAATTTTTTGATTAATTTTTTGAAGGGTACAAATAGCAACCTAATCATGTTGCTCAGGGTTAGTTCCTTTCTTATTATGTTCTACCTTTTTATAATATTCCTTTCCTTTAAGCTTAAGATATAAACCTTTAAACTTTGTAGATTGAACAAATTCATTATCATCTATAAACTATCTTGTTGCAATTTGTCTTTCATCACTATATTTAGTCAAGGGTACATCTTTATATACACTATTTTTTTCATCAATAATATCATTGATTTGTGCAAGAAGTTTCCTAGTAGGCTTATTAAATTATTCATCATTTCCTCCTTTGTTCTTAGCATCATCCTTAGGGTGTACAGAGTAATCCACCAAAGGCACAATCCTCTTTCTTTTAGCAATTGGCTCATGAGTGAGGCTTGTGTTGTATACTAAAATCTCATCACTTTGTTTTTGAATAACAACTCATTTAAAATTTTATTGTTGCTAAGGGGATGGACCCTATTGTTAGACCTCCAACTATGGGAATTTACTATGTATTTTATCACAATTTTAAATCATTATGTCTATCCGCTTAAGAGGATCTAGTCTACATAGAAATTTTTTAAATTAGGATCCGTATCCCTTATTTGTTCTTCTAATCTTATAGTATTTTTCCACTTCCCCCTCTCTTTCACTTGGGGTTTTGATTTCAAATTTATAACAACATATTCTTCATACAAAACCTTATGGGAATAAACATGTTTCTTTCTTAAAACATGTGTGAGTAATAAGCCAATGAATACCCTGTGATCAGAAAACCTATATGGTGCAATTTCCAATTTGTAACATTTCAAATAGTTATTCAAAGGTTCAATGGCCTAGCACCCAATACTTAACTCAAAGATTGATATAACCCAGGACAAGAAAGTGGGCCTCTTTTATCCAGAAGCAAGTCTAGATGACACAAATGTTGGCAGCACATGAGAGGGTTGGGGGAAACCATAGATCCTAATAATTATAGCTTCATCATGATAGTACCCCAATTATGTTCAACCCCCTAACCTGGTAACATATATTTTTTTCTTAACTAATTTTTTATCAGCTAGGGAAAATATTTGAATCTTGATTCCTCCTATAAGATTGGTAATATTAATGAAAAAAAAATTATGGAAAAGGAAATAACTAGCCTTGGGACAATTCATATGTCATGTCCGCTTTTCAAATAATTAAAAATAATAACTTTTGCTAAGGCTGGCAGGCTCAAAAAGTAAAGTTTCGGGGAAGGGGGTTAATATTGGGAAACCAATGGAATAATAAATGTTAAATATTATTAAAATATGTTGAATTCACCCCTCTTGGTCGTGAGTTAGGGTTATGCCCTCTTTAAAAGTGGTTTGGAGGCATTTCGGGCTCATTCTAGAACTTGATTTTTGCTCATTGCTTTGTTGTTCTTCAGAGGTTGCCAAACCTGTGGAGAAGGAGACCCAAGGATGGAAGTTTTCAGGTTTCTAGGAAGGCTAAGGGTGGGAGTTTGAGGCCATTCCATGTGCAAGCTCATGCAGAGTTTTCCCTTGTGCTGAACAGTGCAAATTTGTGAGTTTTTGGGTGTGTTTCTTGTAAGAGTTTGATGTTTCCGATTGAGTATTTCATATCGGTTTGGTTTGCTGGTGTATTGTAGATATTTTGATGCTAAAATAGAGCTGAATATATATATTGGGTCATGGTTATACTTCTGTGATATATTATTAGTGTCTTGTGGTGTTTTCGGGCTATTTTGTGTTGTTTTCGGTAGCCCGATGAGCATTGTTTTTGTCCTCCGTTTGGGAGCTGTTGTGTAAACTCTATACAGATCTAGAAATGTCATTTTGTAGGCTGTTATGCTGGCTAAATTTTTTTAAAAATGTCTACTTTCAGATTTATCAATAATATGTGAAGCTGTGAAGTTTTTGGCACTATTTTGGGCATACCCGATTTGGGTTTTATTGAGAAATTGGTTGATCTTTCGAAATATTGGTTGTTTGATTTTAAAATCTGATCAGAGGCTTTAAATATCATATAAAATTAGAAAGGGGACATTTCATTGGTATCAGAGCTATGATCTTGCTAGCCTGAGGGTTTGTAGAAGTTTGTATGCAACTAAGTGAAAGAGAAAAGAGATATTTGCAGCGAGAAAAGAATAAAGAAATTTTGATCAAACCTCCAATTGAAAATAAAAGTACAAAATCCAAGGAAGGAACAAGAATGGCTGACCTAAATGAGATGGCAAAAAAATTCTTCCAAGACATCCAGAATACTCAGAAGCAAATAGTGGATAGTTTGACAGAAACTAGAGAGGCTTTGCGGTTATTGACAAAAAACTCCAAGGAGTTGTATCTACTAATGAGAAAGGGAGCACTTCAGAGGAGCCAAGAAATCTAAAACCCATGCTCTCTAAATCAACAAAAACTATTTTCTTGCCTACAGATGAGCCACCAGTACCAAATCCAGCCCTTAGTCCTATGGAAGAGGTTACAGGTAACTTGATTGCATTAAGAACTACTTACAATGGCTTAGATGATGACTTTTGTAGTTCAATTCCTTTTAGAGAATATGTGGATATGATGAACACCTTGATGCCCAAGAAAGAATACAGGAGGGAGCAGGACATAAGTGGAAGAGAGCTCAAAAATAAAATAATCAAATTTACAGCACCTACTTTTGATGGAACAAACAAAATTTTAGCTAGAGCATGGCTACAAAAATTAGAAACCTTCTTCACACTTAACCCCATGAAGGAGAGTGATGTCATTTAATTTGCAAGTCTACACTTGGAAGATGCAGCCTATGATTGGTGGTATCATGGAATGACTACTCAAGGTCATGATCAGGTAACTACATTTGATGATTTTAGTCAAAGAGTGATAGATAGATTTGATCTCAAGGATGATGAAGAGTATTTTAAAGAATTATCAAAGTTAAGGCAAACCAAATCAGTTAATGAGTATGTAGAAGAGTTTCAAAAAGTGGTTGTTATGGTACCTAATATGAGTGAAAAGAGGATTGTTTATCTTTTTCTTGATGGTTTGGAAGATTCTTTTAAGGGTTTGGTTAAGGCTTTCTCACCCTCAACCTTACAAGAAGCTATCAAAAGAAGCTTGCAACTTGAAACTTGTGTGCCTATGAAACCAATCACTAATCAAAAACCCCCAAATCTTTGGCAACATAAGGGGAATTTTTAGAAAAAGACTTTTCCAGCACCACCACCAAAGAATGTGACAAATGTAGCAAAAAGGAAGGAAGATGAAGAGACTAGGAGTGAATTATGAAGGAAAAAGCTTTGTTTCACTTGTAGAGAGCCATGGGTTCTAGGACATAGATGTTTGGGGAAAGGTCAAGTGCACTATATTGAAGTTGCTTCAGAATCTGATTCAGATGAGCATGAGGAATTTCATGACACTAAGGAGGAGGAAGAAGAAGAGAAAGAAAAAGAAATCAGCAAGGATGGCACTTTAGTAGCATTATCAGGAGTCCCAAGATACCATCCCTTTAGAATTTGAGGGGTACTAGCAGGGCAAAGGTTGACAGTTCTTCTTGATAGCAGGGCAACTCACAATTTTATTGATGAGGGATTTGTCATGAAAAGAGAGCTTAAAGCAAAAGATTTTGAGGGATTCGATGTTACTGTAGTTGATGGATTCACTATGTCTTGCACACAAGTGGTGAAACAACTCAGGATGACCTTAGGAGATTATGAGTTATGTGATGACTTCTATGTTGTTGGCATTGGGGAGACAAATCTTGTATTGGGTGTTCAATGGTTGCACTCTATTGGAGGCTATTACATGAACCATCAAACTATGAAGTTTAAATTTCATTCCAATGGGAAAGAAGTCTTATTGAGAGGCCTATCGAATGGAGCACCTAAGGTGGTCACTGCAAAGAGGATGGAGAGGAATTTTTGAAGAGGACAAGTAGCATGGGTAGCAGGAGTCGTAATCCATCCAACAAGCTCTTCAAAGAATCAAGGTAATTTCCATTTTGAAATTCAAAATATTCTTGATAAGCATAGTATAGTTTTCAATGATTTGCCTCCGGGGTTACCACCAGATAGAGGTTTTGAGCATGTTATAGAGTTAGAACAGGGTGCCAAACTAGTTATAACAACTCCATATCATCATCCAAGAGGTTACAAGGAAGAAATAGAAAAAACTATTAAGGAACTCTTGGACATGGGATTCATAAGGCCTAGCTCTAGTCCATTTGCATCATCTGTGGTACTTGTCAAGAAAAAGGATGGTACAATGAGAATGTGTATAGAATATAGGGCTCTAAACAAGAAGACCATAAAAAATAGGTATCCCATACCATGCATAGATGAACTCATTGATGAGTTGCATGGTGTTGTATACTTCTCAAAAATTGACTTAAGATCAGGGTACCATCAAATCTGCATGAGGAGGGAAGATGTGGAAAAGACTGCTTTCAGATGTCATTATGGGCACTTTGAATTTCTTGTTATGCCATTTGGCCTCACTAATGCACCAGAAACATTCCAATCTTGTATGAATAAGGTATTCAGCAAGCATCTTTGGAAATTCATTTTGGTGTTCTTTGATGATATCTTGATTTACAATACAACATGGAAAGAGCATCTAGAGCACATAGACACTGTTTTGGTAATCTTGGAGAAGCAATCCTTCTATGCTAAGCTATCTAAATGTGAGTTTGGTTTGACTGAGATCCTATATTTGGGACATATTATAAGTTCTAAGGGAGTACAAGTTGATCAACAAAAAATTCAGGCGATTTTGGATTGGCCTCCACCTGCTAATCTTACACAGTTGAGAGGTTTCTTTGGGTTGTGTAGCTACTATAGGAGGTTTTTCAAGGGGTTTTCTCATCTTGCTGCCCCCTTGACTGATTTGACAAAGAAAGGAGATTTTATTTGGATAGAAGAGGCACAAAAAATATTTGATAAGCTTAAGGAGGTAATGAGTTCATGCCCTGTGCTTGCAATTCCAAATTTCTCTTTACCTTTTGTTGTTGAATGTGATGCTTCTGGAGAAGGTATAGGGGCTGTCCTAACTCAAAGGGGACATCCAATAGCATTTGAGAGTAGAAAATTAAATCAATCAGAGAAAGGTTACTCCATCTATATAAGGAAATGTTGGCAATCATGCATGCACTTCATAATTTTAGACAATATTTGGTATGTGGAAGATTCATTGTAAAGACTGATCATAATAGCCTCAAGTTCTTCTTGAAACAAAAGGATTTGAATGATCATCAACAAAAATGGGTAAGTAAATTGCAAGCTTATGATTTTTATATTGAATATGTGAAAGAAAAGAATAATGTGGTTGCTGATGCTCTCTCAAGAAAGCCCACTTTATGTTCCTTAACATCTATCTTTGTTGATTGGAAAGTCTCCATAATTTCAGAGTATGCTAAAGATTCCTTTGCCACCAAGATTTTGGATAAGTTAGTGGATGATAATAGGTACCAGGTTGTTGATGAATTGATTTATTACAAGAACAAGATCTTCTTAGTGCCAGGATCAAAAACTAAGGAAAGGATATTGAGGGCCTTTCATGACACACCTTTGGCTGGTCATCAAGGATACTTCAAGACATATAGGCAACTTCAAGAGTGGTTTGCATGGAAGAGTATGAAGGAGGATGTCCTTAAACACATTAAGAAATGCATGGTATGCCAACAAAACAAGAATGAGAAAATTTTTCCTGCAGGATTGTTGCAACCACTTCCTATTCCTGAACAAAAATGGGAAAGTATTTCCATGGACTTCATCACTGGGTTGCCCAAGGTTCAAGGTAAGGATTGCATATATGTGGTGGTAGATAGACTAACTAAGTATGCACATTTCTTTCCCATCACATCTGATTTCAAGGCATCACAAGTGGTAAAATTGTTCTTCAAGGAAATTTTTAGGTTACATGACTTGCTTAGAAACATTGTCAGTGACTGGGACAGTAGATTCCTTAGCTCTTTTTGGAAGGAGCTCTTTCATTTGGCAGGAACTAAAATCACTCCCAGTACTAGCTATCACCCTCAAACAGATGGACAAACAGAGATAGTTAATAAATGGATAGAGGGATATTTGAGGAACTATGTTTCAAATCAACAACATGCGTGGGTGAAATGGTTGCACCTAGGGGAGTTTTGTTACAATACATCTCATCACATGTCTATTGGTATGCCTCCTTTTCATGCTCTCTATGGTTATGATGCCCTTTCCTTTGTTGATCTAGTACTTTCAGATAGAAGAGTACCTACAACAAGTGATTTCATTAAGCAAAGCCAAGACATAATAAGGTCCCTCAAGGATAATCTACAACATGCACAGAACCATCAGAAGTTGTACGTTGATAGGAAAAGGACTGAAAGATCTTTTGAGATGGGAGATTTGGTATTTGTTAGGTTACAGCCATATAAGCAAAGCACCTTGAAGAGGAGTGGGGCAAAGAAGCTCAAGCCAAAGTTCTATGGGCCTTATAAGATCATCAGGAAGGTAGGAGAGGTAGCTTATGAATTGGACCTCCCACCAAACAACAAAATACATAATGTTTTCCATGTCTCTTACCTAAAGAAGGTTCTTGGCTAGAAAACCATATTATCTATAGAATTACCACCTCTTGATGATGAAGGGAAATTAGTCTTAATACCAGAAGAGGTTTTGGATACAAGAGAGAAAAGATTGAGAAATAGGAGCATCACAGAGCATTTGGTCAAATGGAAAGGATTACCATTGGAGGATGCAACTTGGGAAGGAGCCCATATTCTTGAGCATCCCAACCTTCATTTCTTGAGGACAAGCAATATTTGGGAGGGAGGACTTGTCATGTCCCCTTTTTAAATAATTAAAAATAATAACTTTTGCTAAGGCTGGCAGGCTCAAAAAGTAAAGTTTCAGGGAAGGGGGTTAATATTGGGAAACCAATAGAATAATAAATGTTAAATATTATTAAAATATGTTGAATTCACCCCTCTTGGTTTTGAGTTAGGGTTATGCCCTCTTTAAAAGTGGTTTGGAGGCATTTTGGGCTCATTCTAGAACTTGATTTTTGCTCATTGCTTTGTTGTTCTTCAGAGGCTGCCAAACTTGTGGAGAAGGAGACCCAAGGACGGGAGTTTGAAGATTTCTAGGAAGGCTAAGGATGGGATTTTGAGGCCATTCCATATGCAAGCTCATGCAGAGTTTGCCCTTGTGCTGAACAGTGCACATTTGTGAGTTTTTGGGTGTGTTTCTTGTAAGAGTTTGATGTTTCCGGTTGAGTATTTCATATCAATTTGGTTTTCTATTGTATTGCATACATTTTGATGCTAAAATAGAGCTGAATATATGTATTGGGTCATGGTTATACTTCTGTGATATATTATTAGTGTCTTGTGGTGTTTCTAGGTTGTTTTGTGTTATTTTCGGGAGCCCGATGAGCATTGTTTTTGTCCTCCGTTTGGGAGCTGTTGTGTAAACTCTAAAGATCTGGAAATGTCATTTTGTAGGCCGTTATGCTGGCAAAATTTCTATAAAAATGTCTACTTTCAGATTTATCAATAATATGTGAAGCTGTGAAGTTTTTGGCACTATTTCAGGCATACCTGATTTGGGTTTTATTGAGAAATTGGTTGATCTTTTGAAATATTGGTTGTTTGATTTTAAAATCTGATCAGAGGCTTTAAATATCATATAAAATCAGAAAGGGGACATTTCATCATATCCCACACGTGAGTCCAACATTATTTGGGAGCTTTATTACCATTTTCATCAACCCCTTACAACTTCAATTTCTTATCAAACAAGTCATGGTTGAAATAAAACAACAAATGACATAAGTGATAGTATTATTATGAAGCTAATTGACATAGGGTTACTCTGTATTTTTATCAACCCATCATGTATCCCTTTCACAATGTATGCCACAATATCATAATTAACATTCACTTCAGGATATTCAATAAATACAGTCATACATGTTATCCCTACATGTATCTAATCAACAAATTTCCTAAATATCTATCATAGTGCATAGTATGTGTACTGTAAATAATACTCAACCTTTTTAAAATTGAAAGGCTCCTTTTCTAGGTCAAAAATAGGGACGTGCTTGTTTTTGAACCCTTTGAGTCTAAATCTAAGCACTATTACCTTCATGAGGGTATCCTTATGGATTCTATAGACCTTTTATTCTCTTTCTAGATCAATGTGTGTAACAGTAGCCCTAGAAATCATTAAAGCCTATCCAAAACCAATAGGGCTATTCCATCGTATCTCCTTATTATTCTAGATGAAGGACAATATGCCCTATCCAAAAACCTAAAAAACACATCTAAAAAGACATCAGTGGCTATGAGTTTACCCAAATTTAAGTTCCATGGGTTACACATAGGTGGGGGTTATATACAATTTTGGTAGAAAATTTTGAAAAGCGCCCACCCAAAGAGGGTATATCAGCATGCCTATAGTCATAGAAATATCCCTCCATGTAAGTTCATTCTCAATAATGGTAGAGGATGATTCTGGAAGAAGGTCAAGAAAATCCTGGTACAATGGCTTTCCCTTAGGCTTTTTACCATAACCAAACGCTACAGGGGTACTACACATTTTCAAAATTCCCATGCTTTCAAGTTAAGAAAATCATGGTGCAATGGCCTTCCCTTAGGATTTTTAATAAACCTAGATGCTATAGGGGTACCACTCATTTTCAAAATTCCTAGGCTTTCAAAAACTAGAGCACACTAATGAATGTCAATTAAGATAGAAGGAATTCTCAAATTTCCAAATTTTCCTTTAAATTATGTAGGGGAAGAAGGTTTCCAAACTTACTATTTTCCTTTATTGGATATGAAACCCTTGATCTCTTCTAAAAACTTTATCCACCCATCATTGGATCTCCTTTATCTTCTGAGAATGTGAATGTGAATAATAATGGCCAAGATCATGCATTTATTCTTCATCTACTTGAAGTCAATTACACCATATTTTTAAATAAATTTTCATATTGCATGAATAAAGTATCATTGACTAGTCGTGCCTTTTCTCATTTAAATCCTAGTCATCAATCTTATATGATTTGGAGTTGCATGATTGAGTCAAAGATCCTTAATTGTTCTTCAAAACATTCCTTCATCTATCTTGGCAACATGTGTCACTTGTTTATTGGCTTGACCTTTTCTAATTTTATGAATGGATGTCAACTTGAAACTCCTCAATACTAAAAAACCCTTTATTTTAAGATTATGCCATGTATCTCCTAGTTGGCTACATGCCATTAGCTTGTCTCACTGTTGGCATCCATATAAAAAATATTACTTTACATGTAAAGCATGAGATCTCTCCATTAGGTACACTCATCCACATTTCTCTTACTTGCTTCCTATTTACATCCTTTAATCTTTACCTCGTGGAGGTACGAGGTGGCTCAAAATATCTCTAGGAAAGTTGTGCTTTTTGGAAACATTTTGGGCATTTGTGAATTTTAATCTCAATAGCCTTTCATATTATTATACCTATGCATACACAAATACATTATCTTCCTTCTATCAATATGGGACCATAGAAACATGTGGCACCATTTCATAGATTTTATCCCTCACATATTATCACATCATCCTCACTCGCAAGGGTGTAAATAAAGCCTTCTTAATATTATCACAAAACCACAAGATAAAAGGATCCTCTTCACTTGTCTATTGACTATGTTATTCCTAATCGGTTACTAAGAGGGGGGGGGGGGGGTGAATCGGTAAATACTATTTCTATCTCAATTAAACCTTATATATAGATTCTTGCAAAATAAATAGATTGTAATCAACCATTCATAAACAGAAATAGAAATACTTAGATCAACACAACATATATACGTGGGAACCCTCGATTAGAAAGAAAAAACCACGGTGAGACATAGCTCAAAACTTCACTACTGCAGTAATAAAAGTGTCATGTTAAGAGCTTACAAAGCACTTGTAAGAGTGCTACCTAGTAAAGGGATTTGATAGAAGACCTGTTAAGATCTTGACTCTATTAGGAGTTGCCTTGCAAAAGGACTTTCAACACCAATTAAGATGCTACCTGGTTAAGGGATTTATACAACGAACCTATAAGGGTTCACCCTGATAGAGGGATTTGAATATGCTTAACAATATTAAAGCAATGATCTCTAATGACACATTTTCTCTGATTAGCTCATACTGGATACCCTTTTCACTTTGCTTTGTTGTTGAACCTCTTTGCCTTTCACCTCTTGTGACCGTATCTTCTCTCTGAAGATATCTCTCTTCTTCTCTGTATATTCAACAACACTTATTTTATGTCCTATGACCTGTATTTATAAGAAATTAATAAAAGATCAACTCATAGTTCCGCCAAGTTGTAAACTCACCCATAAATCATGCAGAAAAAATGCTTTGTGAAATGATCTTGAGTTTACCTTGAAACATCCACACAAAAATAAAACTAACTCTTGTTAAAAAGATATCTTCAATTCTAAATGGTGAATGCTCTGTATAATCCGATTTTAACTCAGACAGCTCCACATAATCTGGTTTGGATTAACATGCAGTCGACCAATATCAATCTTATACATGGTTGTTCATACATCCCCTTTATGTTCTATAGATCAGTTGTAGACACACTGTTTGATCTCTTGGCACATATACTCTGTTAGGTCTTACCGATGCCTATCAGGGGGTATGAATAGTCTACCGATTTACCATTCGAAATGATGTTTGCATCTAACTTAACCAATGACAACTTAAATATGTTATGTCAACAATATTCTCCTTTGTCATTGGTGAAAAAACATCATCTTTAATTTACTGTCATGTAGACTCCCCCTGTGTGTGCGCTTCTGCTTTGTATTTGAATCTACTCTGTATTTTGACCTTCTTCTAGTTCGTCATGAGGATATCATGAGCTCTCTTGGTCCTAATCTTCTTCCCCTTTTTGCCTCCATAGGACAAAGGGTTTATATTCCATTTTTATTTTGGTTTATATTTGTAGCTTTGTGAATATATCCTTATACAATTTCTTTATTTTATGTAGAAAAGGATTCCACTGACCGGTGACATGTTCTAGATTTTTCTGTGTTGCTTGCAGTGATACAATTATATTCTCCATGTCTTCTACAGTCTTGTAGTTTGGTTCCTTGATCAAATTTTTAGCCTCTGTTGTATTTATTTGTATTAGATCAAATGTGGGGGCCAGAAATAATTGGAATCCAATGAGATCTTGGATTCTCTTTGTCTTCTCTTCTAAAGCTTTTCTCAAAATTAGAGAGAGATTGGTCATCTGTCTGTTGTACTCTTTTGCAGAGGAGTTCTTTATATCAAATTGAGAAGAAAGAATTTTTATATCCTTTGAAGTCTTAGATGACTTTTCAGTGATATCTTAAACAAAGTCATCAAAGTTTTAAGTGCTTGTCATTAGACTTCCTGCAACCTGTATATGTTGATGAACTACCTTTGTGTTGGTAGATATTGTAACTTTTATCTTTTCAACCTGTTTATGGAGAATTTCTATCCTCTTCTCATAATGATCAATGGCCACTATTTCTGGATCGGTGACATCTTCTTCGATTGCTTGTGCCAGAATATCCAATTGATCAATCACAGGTTCTTCTTCATCAATATCTACATCTAACACAAAGTTGTACAAGATGTTTCTGACACTAGTGAGGACCATGTCCTGCTTCCTCTTAGTGAGCTCCTTAAGTTGTCTAGTTGACATCTTTCTTATGCCAACACAGTGTCACTAACTTTTCTTTTCTTGTCTTCTGACTCAATTGCAAAGGTTAGCTTCCTCTTAGATGAGGATGAGCTTGGAACATCGACTGGTTCCTTCTGACTCTTTTCTTGCTCTGGTTTCTCTTCCATAGGCTTTTCCCATTCAGTGTTGACAGGTACTTCTTGTTCTTGTTTATTTTGTTCTTCTAGATTTTCTTCTCTTCCTGGTTGCACTTCTTCCTTCGGGTGGACTTCCTCTTCCAAAAGTAATTTCTCTTCCGATGGAACTTCCTGTTCTGGTGGTGGCTCTGTGTACTCCTCACCAGCTGTATGTAGCTCACCCATAGAAATTTCTTCTTCACTTGTTGTATTGTCAGTAGTCATCTTGACCGATGACTCTCCTAGTACTTGTTCCTTCGGTAGAACTTGTTCTCCCAGATTCACATGTTCACCGGATGTGAATTGTTCCTTAGGAACTTCATTTTCACCGATTGTTGGTTCTTCACAAGCAGTGAATTGAACTAGTGGTTCTCGTACTATCTCAGGTTCTTCCTATGGACATGTTGTCTTGAGAACACCAAAGTCATATTGTTGCCAAAAATATAGTGTCTCTTGATAGACTTCCTTTTCATAACCATTTACTATCTTTGCAACCCTATTCCTAGTATCCAAATTCATTGATACTTCCTCCATCAAAAGTTTAATACTATCTTCATTGAGACCAGGTTGTACTCGTGACAATTTCTCCTTAACAATTTTAGTGATGGATCCTAGATCAGTTCTCCATTTATTCATAAGTCTAGTATTCAATTCAGGAGGAAATTCAGACCTATAGTCTCTTGGACTTTTGTTGAAATCTAAGAAGGTTTCCAATAGATCTACTAGTATCGCTTGTTTATCTTCCTCTCCTAACACACTAAATTATTTAGCCGCATTGGCTACTTCACCAAAATCCATGACTTCATCTACAATATCATTTACAGTCATTGTATGAGCCTTACCTTTTTCTGGAGATACCAGTATGGTTGGTGGAGCTAGATCTCCCCCTTTGTCAGTAGTGATATTGATGATGACCGATTCAATCGATACCTTTGCTTTGACTTGAGCCTCGGCTCCCAAAATTCCCTTTCCTTTACCAGTATCTTTGACCGGTGGTTCATTTTTTTCTAGCATGCTTCTTCGGCCTTTTTTTGGGTTTGAAGAAGATTTTTCCATGTTTCCACACCTTTCTCGTGCACCTTGTCAACTTCTCCTACAATCATTTGACTTATTCTCTTTCTTATCAAGAAGTTTTGCTTGTGCAATTTTGCTTGATGAGTTGCCTCGTCTAGAGTTAAGTGATTTTGAACTTCAAGTAGAGCCCTAATCCTTAGCTCCTTTTTCTCTTTACATTGAAGATTTCTATCTTGCTTCAAGAATCTCTTGGATATCGTCAGGGATGACCTTATGAAGTTCGATAGGAGTAAGATTGAACTTATGAATACAAAGAACTATGAATTCTTCTATTTTTCTCCTATCTTCTTCATTAGCCAGTTCATACCTCCTTCCAAATGATGTCATACCACTTGTATCTACTAACCCTTTCACGTATTCATCAATTATAGGTTTTCTTCTTCTTGATGCATCTTCTTTCACTGGTTTAGCAGATTTCCTCTTTCGCAGAAGAGGAATATTGTCTTCAGTTTCTATTTCTTCATTTTCTTCCCCTAGAGTGTTGGGTGCTTGTCGTGCTCTCTTCTTTTGAAATTTGGGTTGATCTGCTACCTTTTTCTTCTTCGATGTAGGAGTCCTCTTCACATATACCATCTTCAGTTCTTTCACTAAATACTTCTTCTTCATATTTTCCATTATCTCCTCATATGTTCTGAACTAGTATGCAGAGAGATCTAGGTCACCCTCTTGTAAGGCATCTGCATATGCATTGGTTGTCTTAGAGGAGATCTCATAACCAAGCTCCAGTGTGTACTTGGTTTTTGGCTCTACAACTTGAATGATGCAGTGATTGGTGGTTACTAGGAAACACACCTCATCTTTGAGGTATTCATCAATAGTTGAGGGAATCCTTTCCCTGGCGTGCATCCTCAACTGGAATGCCTCAAACTAATCATTCATAATTTTACTAAATTGGTTTCCCAATTTATTGGCCATGTCACTAATCTGTATCATAACCGGTCTATCGGTTCTCCATGTAACTTTTCCTATTCCTAAAAATTAATTCTAATAGTAGAAGAATAGACATACTAGTAGGGTTCCGTATTTTAGGAACTTCTTCTTTATTACATCGAGCTTCTTTAAATTTTCAAAAATATACCCTCGAAGCATGGTGCAAAGGTCATATTGCATGTTTTCATGCATGATCCTGTAAGTGACATGAATGGCTCCTCTCAGCATATTGTTTAGGTTGCTTGATTGATAGATTTTATAATCTATCACAACAGATGCGAACCGAACTCCCTCATCTTCAATATCATTGACGGTCATCAACCGTCTATCAGATTTTGATTTTGTCAATTTAGCAACAATGATATTGGAGATGGTTCTGAGGGTAAGGGCTTCCCCTTTTTCATTGTACCTGATCACTTTGTGTAGATCCTCTTTAGTAATTTGAGTAAATGCCCCCTTCGCAAGCTAGAAATCAAGCTCATGCACACAACTGAGAACCAGTCGTATCCAATCCGATCAAAACATGGTTGGATAGAAGACTTCATTTATCAACCCTAAAGATACCAGCTTTGCGTATTTATCCTAAAGCTTTCCATCTTTGCACAGCGAGAGGTACTCACTATGGATGAAGGTTTCACCCAGTTCATCTTGCTTAGCATGAATAAAGGTTGTGACATCTTCAGTCAAGAGAACTCCACTTGGCACAGATGACAGTGCACCAGACATGTCATTCTCCCTATTCTATTCTACCATAATATCGTAAACAGGTCAGTCGACAAGATTTTCTTTGATCAGTTTGACAATAGAAGATGATTATGCCATTACTATCGATCAATTTACTCAGAAAATTACTTGAAAATCCTTAAGAAAATGACTTAACAGTGATCTTGAATCAAAGCATGAGAAAATTACTCAAGCATAAGAAAACATAAATCACAAATCACAAAGTAAAGTGATATGAGTAATCCTCCTACCTTTATATAGATTTAGGGTTTAACGGTAATTACCAAATGGAAACTATTTGTTAATGGCTACAACATTAATTGTCTTACGTAATCTTTCTTTCCTTTTTTTCCAACTGGTACTCAGGCTTTTACCTATTGAACAAATTTCAGTTGATCAATACTCACATTTCTAGTTCAAATGATAGACCGGCAACCTCTTACGATTATACTTAGTGAGTTTCTTGCTCACTAGTCTTACCAGGAATAGTAGACGGGCTACCGATTCCCTCTAAGCCTTTTAGGCTCAGTTTGCTGAAGAGATATCACCATCAACAAATGATGATCTTCCCTCTGTCTTCTCCTCAATGGAGCTCTTTGATTCCTTCTTGAACCAAATCTTCTTGACTTCTTTCTCGATCTCTTCTCCCTTGTTGTCCTTTTGATTTGGAGACAAGGTCTTCTTCACCGGTTTGACTGATCCTCTTCTTTTGTTCACTAGCTGGTTCCTACAATTTTTGGCCAGATGTCCAACTTTTTTGCAGGTGTAACAGAGTATCCCAGTTTCCTTCTATGGATTTACCCTTCTTTTCTTGGGTGAATGACACTAGGAGTCATTATTGTTGTGCATGCCATAGTTAGCACAATTGGTTGTGCTCTGGTTCTCATTCCTCTTAATGAATATTGGTCTCGGTGGGGATCTAAATGCCATTATTTGGGATCTACATTCTTCAACCTTGTGTCCAAACTTGTTACATGAGTAGCAATAGCCCCTGAAGCTTCCCCTGCTTCTACTGGACACACTGTTGGGATGAGACCTACATTCAGAGGTCTTGTGGCCATACTTGTAAAAGTTGTTGCAGTAGCTGTTAGTTGGCTTTACCAGTGCATTTATATAGTTACTTTTTTTATGGCCCAGTTTTCCATAGTGATTGTAAAAAGTGTTGAGGGTCTTTTTACCCTTTTGTTCTAGTGGTTTCTTCTTTTCCTTCTTGCTTTTCTTGACTCCAAATGACTCACCGGTTTCCTTGGTGTTTTGACTGGTGAACCCAAGTCCTATGGGATCTTTGTGCTTTCTTTGAGCCTTCAGTTGCTCATCAAGATTTATTGAAATTTCATTGTATCTTTTGAGTGTTTCATTTCTTTCTTCGAGAGATTTCATTTGTTCCTTTAGTTGATACAACTCAATTTCCAGCTTCTTGCATTCATCATATTTATCATGCCAATTATTTTGCATGTTGGCATTTTCTTGAGTGACTATTTGCATGTCTTCTTGAAGTTGTAGAATGACAAGATCACTTTCTCTTACTGCTTCTTCTTCCATATTTCTTTCTCTATCAGAGGTTGTTAGTTATTTCACTGCAATGTTTCTTTCATCTTCAACTTTCCTCTTTTTCTCAATTAATTCAGTCTTCCTTAGGGCATTATCTTCCTGCTCCCTTTTCAAGTTGGATATCTGATTTGTTAGGATTTGATTCTTCTCCATAAGCTCAGAGACTACGTCCTCAGCTTTGTCTGGTCCACTTTTCCCAGAGAGTTCCTCAATCCTTTCATTACTCTCACTCAGTTGTAGAGCCAAATTCTTTCTTTTAGCAAGGGATCTTCTTAGCCTATTCTCAAGTGAGGCAATGATTTCATTGGCTTCCTCAAGCTACTTCTGATACCTGTAACCCTCCATAATCTTTTAATCAAGTAGTTAAGCTTTATATCTTTGAGAACCTAGGGCTCTGATACCAATTTTTATTCCTAACCGGTTACTGAGAGGGGGGGTGAATCAGGAAATACTATTTATATCTCAATTAAGCATTGTATATAGATTCTTGCAGAATAAATAGATTGTAATCAACCATTCATAAACAAAAATAGAAATATTCAGATCAACACAGCATATATACATGGAAACCCTTGGTTAGAAGGAAAAAACCACAGTGAGATAGAGATCGCAACTTCACTACTGTAGTAATAAAGGTTCCCTGTTAAGAGCTTACAAAGCACTTGTAAGAGTGCTACCCAGTAAAGATATTTGATAGAAGACCTGTTAAGATCTTGACTCTGTTAGGAGTCACCTTGCAAAAGGACTTTCAACACCAATTAAGATGCTACCCAGTTAAGGGATTTATACAACAAACCTATTAGGGTTCACCCTAGTAGAGGGATTTGAATATGCTTAATAATATTAAAGAAATGATATCTAATGACACATTTTGTCTAATTAGATCATACTTGATACCCTTTTCACTTTGCTTGGTTGTTGAACCTCTCTGCCTTTCACCTCTTGTGACTGTAGCTTCTCTCTGAAGATATCTCTCTTCTTCTCTGTATATTCAACAACACTTGTTTTGTGTCCTATGACCTGTATTTATAAGAAATTAATCTTAATAAAATCTCAACTCATAGTTCTGCCAAGCTGTAAACTCACCCATAAATCATGCAGAAAAAAATATTTGCAAAATGATCTCGATTTTACCTTGAAACATCCATGCAAAAATAAAACTAACTCATGTTAAAAAGATAACTTCAGTTCTAAATGGTGATTGCTTTGTATAATCTAGTTTTAACTCAGACAGCTCCGCATAATCCAGTTTGGATTAACATGTAGTCAACCAGTATCAATCTTATACTCGGTTGTTCATACATCCCCTGTATGTTCTATAGACCGGTTGTAGACACACTATTTGATCTCTCAGTACATATAATCTGTTAGGTCTTATCGGTGCCTATCAAGGGGTATGAGTGGTCTACCGGTTTACCGGTGGAATGATGTTTGCATCTAGCTTAACCAATGACAACTTAAATATGGTATGTCAATAGACTGACACCCCATACTTCATTACTCATCATATTTATGTAGATGAACATCTTCTTTGAGTCTAGGGGGAATTTGGTCACATGTTCATTTCTCATTCACTCCAAAGCCTATGTTATTGCATGTTTGAGTAGAATGAGAAGTTGGATGAGTTATTGTTGTTTTCATTAGTGATTGGTTGTTGTAGATATTCTTGAGATTTTTGTGTAGTGGTGCTAAGAGTTATGATCCACATTTCTTCCATATTGTAAATATATTCATGTGGATTGGATATGTTGTTAATCAATGTTTAGATGTATTTGGTTTAATATTTTGTGCTCCAAATCACGGTTCAAAGGAATTTGTGTTCACCAATGTGTAACAAAGTTTTCTAGAGTTTCCTATGAGAAATGCATGCTCCACATTTCTCAAATTGTTTTTTGGCATTTCTGGCTCTTGAGTTGTGCTTATAGTGTTCTTATGTTTTTTCAACTTAGATGGTGAAAGTTTTTGTATTTTAGAGGTGTGTGTTCAAATTTCAATGGTATTTACTCTAGGTTTGGCCAATTTCGAGTTTTTACACTTTCACATAAAAAGATTTGATGAATGTAAATTGAAGAGTAAAATGTATGTTGTATCCTTTGGTCCTAGTCAAGATGTGATGTGGTCCACTTTTCATTCCTTTCCACAACAAAAATGCTTAAGTGTCGACCTTAATTTGAATTATGTTTGGTTAAGATGCTTAACCAACCTTGGAAGATTTTGCAAGTGTGAGGATGGTATAAATATAGGATGAATTATTGACTGAATGTGTTCGATGAAGATGTGTGAAAGAGAATCTATCTCCCTATTTTCATGGATATGATTTATTACAAAGTGTCATGATATGTAATGTGGAATTTTATGTGTTAGTTACTAGAAGTAGTAAGAAAAAGGTATCTATAAATCTTTTAGTGAACAATAGAGGTGAACCATTGGTGGATCGTTTATCTTTTATTCTTTTTCATCAAGGTAGTGATCCCTCTGGCAATAAGTCTTCTTCAAGTTAGTGGTTCCTTTAGTAGTGAGCCTTATTATAGTGAGCACTCTTTGTAATAATCACCTTAACTGGTCTCACCCTAACAAGTGGTTATATATTTGAGAGTTAACCTTCTCCATAGTTTTTTCCTTACAAGGTTTCCGCATAAATCTTGTGTTTCATTGTGTATGATGTGCTGTGATTCTTGATATTACTTTTATGTTTACATTATTTTGTTATTAAGGATTAAGATAAGTTTTTTGTGGATCTAATTCAAGAGAAGATTTATAAGTTTTATAGACAACCAATTCACCCCCAAGTTATGTGAAAGATAATCTTGTGCATTTAAAAATTGGTATCAGAGCTTTGGTTCCTTGGAGAAGATCTTAATTACTTGAGGAGATCCAGGATGGTGCACAAATTGGATATTTATATGTTTGATGGATTTAACTATGTTTATTAGAAAATAAAGATGTGCATTTTATTTCTCTTGTTTATGAGGTTTGGAAAGTTGTTGAGAAAGAATATGTTGAACCACATACTAGTGTGAATACTCATGATGAGATCAAGGCTTTTGAAGATAATGTCAAGGAAAGGTATGTTATTGTTAGTAGTCTCTCTAAATCTGAGTTAACAAAAGCTATGTCTTTAAAAATTTCTCATGGTGTTTGGAAAAATTTAGAGAATATTTATGAAGGTGATGATAAGGTCAAATAGGCTAAGTTGTAAAAAGTTAAGAGCTAAGTTTGAATACTTGCAAATGGAAGAAGATGATAATATAACAAGCTATCTATAGAAGATAGATGATGTTGTAAATAAAATTAGAGGTCTTGGATTTGAATTGAAATAGGATGAAGTTGTGAAAAGGGTACTTAGAAATCTTACTAAACTTATAGTCATAAAGTCTCTTCTATAGAAAAATCAAAAAAATTGGATAAGTATAACATAGAACATATTGTGTGGACATTTTGCAACTTACAGTTTTGAGATCAATTGAAAAATAGTGGTTCCATCCACAGTGTATGAGACATGGTCTCTCCTACTTCTAATGGAAGGCTCCCCTTCTTATTGCTACTAGAATCAACAAAAAAACTTAACTATTTCTATTTACACTAAGTTAAATGGGGCGAGACATTTATCATATTCTCTTATTTCAGAATAGATGTTACCTTTACAACATGATCTTAAATCACAGGTGTAATTCATTTATGAAGTATTAGTTGAAACAATAATATCAATAAATAGAAGATTATATGTAAGAATAACATTCAACATGCCAACAAATTTCAATAACTTATAAGCTCATAAAAACTCAAAGTCTTTCCATGACTCCTTAGTGGATCCAGGAATAAAGATAGAACATATAACATATAGTTCAAGTCCAATGTATTTTCACTTTACAACACAAACACAAAAAAAAAAGAGCAGCACAAAGTCTACTAGTTATCTCCTTACTTAATCAATCTACACTAGCTTCAAACGTGATAAGAAACTCAAAGTATACAAGATTGGGTCTGAAAACCTAACCATAACTCTAAACACAATAAGTAGATCAAATTTTGTAAGATTAAGTTTAAATCCCTCATTACAAACACAAAAACACTCACAATAAATCTCTATAAAATATCATTACATGACAACTTGAGTTAGCACAATGTATGAAAGAACTTGTCTCTTTTATTGAATGCAAATTGATTTATATCTAAG
Source organism: Chamaecyparis obtusa (assembly GCA_027943335.1). Lineage (NCBI taxonomy): Eukaryota > Viridiplantae > Streptophyta > Pinopsida > Cupressales > Cupressaceae > Chamaecyparis > Chamaecyparis obtusa. The sequence continues at coordinate 211,780 of BSBK01000362.1, forward strand.
CTCAAAGTCTTAGAGTTCTCTACAAATTGACAAAGTTTTATATTGCATTTCCCAAAAGATATTTATTTATAATGAGCCTTCTCTTATTTATAGAAGAGAGGTTGTGGGAAAAAGGTGGGATAAACCTAACTAATTTTGACTTCTTCAACATTATAGTCCTATGTAATGTGCAAAGTTTTATATAACATTGTCCAAAAGATATTTATTTACAATGAGCCTTATATTATTTATAGAAGAGAGATTATGAGAAAAAGGTGGGAGAAACCTAACTAATTGTTGACTTATTAAACATTACAGTCCTATGTAATGTGATTACATGTAATTCCATTTAACTATTTTACATGTGGTTTGATCACATGTAATTTCAATTTTTGAATTTACATGTAATTTTTCAAAAATAGATTACATATGCATAATTGAAACTAAAGTAAGTGCCTTGACAAGACACAAATTTTATCAAATCATCCATTGTCAAAGTGGTCTTCATGTTGTTTCAAGATGGCCTGCAGAGTCTTTAGATTCTTGGTGCACATATAAGCATGTATGTGAACACCAACTTGCATCCTTGGTGGTTCTAGTGTCATCTGGAAATGAACTCCATCCTCATCTTCTTTCTTGAGGTAATATTGGTTCTTCAGGGGAAATTCTCTTTGTGAAGTTGATGTGAGAATCCTAGAGAATGAATGAGAGCATCTGTAATGGAATTGTAGCGATATATTTTGAGGGTTTCCATGTAGGATACCAACTTGACATGACACACGAGACAACATAGAGAAAAAATTGACATGATACAAAAAAGGAGAAATGACCAAAAAGGACCAAAAATAAAATGTAGGGTTTTTAGGATGCATTGCATATGAGGGAACAAAATTTACATCATGGGTGTAATCAAGACTAAAAATCCCAATTACACTAGTTTATAGTGGAAGTTCAAACATTATGAAGTCGTAACTAAAAGTTTTGACTACATAAGATAGTGTAGGACTTTTATTTGCAATCGAGACTAAAAATCTTGATAGCACTAAGCATGATAACATAAGTGCAATGAGGTATTGTCAAGGTTAAGAACCCAACAACACATTGTAGCATCAATTTAATGTATGCAATTGGAGTTAAAAGCTTCAATTACATATGAAATTGCATGTAGGAAGGAATACAGTCGAGTTTAAAAACCTTGATTGCATATGTGTGTACATATGCAATGAAAAATCCATGATCGCACAATGGATTTCAATATGTAATGTAGTGCAAATGCAATATACATGCAACTAGGGGTAAAAACCCTAATTGCACTTTTAAAATTGCATCATTGTAAATGAAAGTGTAATGAACCATATCTTCGGGGTTAAGAACCTTGACAATACACTTAATAATGATAAGTTTTTAATGCGATGAAGAATTTTTATCCCAATTGAAATTTAAATTGCATGTAATGATATGTACAGCAAGGGGAAAAAATCCCAACAACACATGTAGTGAGGGAAAAAAGTTCCAACAACACATGTAGTTAGGGAAAGAAGTTCCAACAACACATGCAGTTAGGGAAAAAATTTCTGACAACATGCATAGTGAGGGGAAAAAGTTCCTACAAAACATTTAGTGAGGGAAAAAATTAATGACAACACATGCAATGAGGGAAAAAAGTTCCTACAACACATGCAGTGAGGGGAAAAAGTTCCTAAAACACATGCAATGAGGGAAAAAAGTTCCTACAACACATACAATGAGGGAAAAAAGTTCCTACAACACATGAAAACTTACTTGCAATGGAGAACTTATAAATCTCAAAATTGCAAAAAACCTTAAAAAACTAACTTTGGAAACATATTAAAATAAAAATGATAAATTATGCCCTTTGATGATGAATGTTATGATGGCCAAAAATGCTTGAGGATAAGGATTTTGTACCTCAAGATGTATGTCTAGAGCCTTAGAATGAAAAAATTAGTAGGGTCATTTTTTATTCTTATTAAGAGAAAATTGGGGAAAACTGTTGGCTCTAATTGGGGAACTACGTTCGATTATGGAAATGATCTAAAGTGGTAGAATCCAAAACTTGAAGTGTCTATCCATCCATTGGAATACATAGTCAAGCAACCAAAAAATTACAAAAAGAGAAAAAGGATGATGCAACTAACTAAAATCAAAACTCACCAAAACAAGACTTAAACTTATGAAAATACACTTATTTGGAAAGGGAATAAACTAACCAACCCTAGACTACCCAACAATGGAAACCTTATCAAATAAACCCATTCACTAGCTCACCAAAGTAGTTCCCCTCAAAAACTTGCAATACCTTACGTGATTACTAATGACATGTACAAATAAATCACAAATAGTTGGATTGAGAATTGATGCAAAAATCCTTGGGAAAAATGAGAAAATTCACTTGTCTCTTCAAATGAATTATATGTATTGCTGATCCAAAATGGATCAACAAATACATACTATCCTTATGAAACTAAAAATTCATGTTTGGCTTCATCCCAAAGTCTATCTTCATGCTCAAGAACAAGTGGGATTTCAAACTTCCCATTGGCTTCCAACCAAGCTTGATGTCTTATGGGACATCTCCTTGACTAAAAAAATATTGCATTATTTTCAGATGCACATTTATCAACTTCTTCATCAACCATGAAAACCTCATACTATTTTGAGTGGTCTCCCCCATGTGAGTTAGAAGAAAACACAACTACAATACATTCCTCAGTACGTTGTCCACAAACTTCAGATTTTGAAAATTTTGAATTATTTGTAAAAATGTTCTCATTAATATTTTAGGTAGTTCCATCACCCACAATGTATTCAAGTTCATGACCTTGAAACAAAAATCCATTCATTTCAACTTGACTAAAACCATGCATGTCTATGTTTTGTGTCTAAAGACATGACTATCCTCGCCCACTTGATTCTTGACAGACAGACTTTTATCATTATTTTTATCAACATTTTTCTAGTTTTGCATAAACTCAATATGATATTTTCCAACTCTGTATGTTTCCTTATCCTAAAAGAGAATAGAAAGATCACTTGGTTCAGATTCATGATGCTCCAATGTTGTATTTTCTAATGGTTCCTAAAGAACAAGATTTCTTAGTGGTGAGAGAAGCTTGTTTTGATTCCTCATAGCATAACTATGAGAAACATTTGGATGTGGCCTTCTCATAATTCCCTTATGAGAAGGGAAGACCCCTTGAGATATTTTAGTTTTGAGAGAAAGATACTCATTATCTAGACTTTACACCATAGGATCTATTTTGCTGGACAAAGAAGTTGAACCCAAAAAAGGGATTTCTTGGACCCATTTGGTTCTATTCTTAGCCAATTGTAGTGTCAAAAACCACATGCCCCCATTTGTAGTTTAGACTATACTATTGTAACCACTCTAGTGTTCATTCCCCTAACATTTGTGTAGCTCCATTTGAGAGCTTGCATCAGCCTTTTCCCTCTCAAGATGCTCAAAGTCCTTATTAGAATCTATATTTCAGCAACAATTTTGTATTAACCACACATTCCCTTTTCCACATGCCATTTTTAACATGATTCATTTGGACAATAGTGTGTTGCAAGGATGTCTACACATCACACATTCATCCACTGACATCCTAATGTTCAAATGTTGGTATCGTGCTTGATTTCCACTTGTCATCCACTTTTTTGGGTGGAACGGTCTAAAATCTTTTGGAATGGCTCTGAACCCTCTTTTTCCCTTGTCTTCTTTCCTTCAAATTCATCTCTTTGATTCATTCAAGGGGGCTCTCTCTCTTTCTCTTGGAAAATATCTCTTGCACTCTTGAAAGTTCTCTTGATTGCAATATCTTGCCCTCTTTTTCTCTTACTTGCTACAACAATCTCTTACAATGATTCAGTAATATCCTTCCATTTATCTTGTGCCTTTGAGCATATTTGGATGTATCACATCCTTTGTTGATAATTTATCTCATGTAATAGGAGGTTTTCTCCACTAATGGGGTTTGTTTCTATTTTCATATCTCATGTAATAAGGGTTCTCCTCCATCTAGTAGGGTTTGATTCTATTACGTTATCATTTATTTGTCATTCCAATCTATCTATATATTTGTCTATTATGGAGGTGGAAACACCAAAGCAAGGACTTGACTGGGACAAGTCTCCAAATAGCCCCAAACATTTTTCATCTCTTGATTGTGTGCAGGTTGATCAGAGAAATTCAACTGCATAGAGTTTTTCTTGTATTTTGTCGATTTCATTTTTATTTATCTATGTTACATAGTATTTGTTGTTATATTTTTAATTTTGTGCTTTGTAGGTTATCTGACATATAGACCAAGGTCTTTGCTAGATTTTAGGTGTTTTCTATTTTGGTCCGTACATGACTATAGTGTGTCAAGCAAACATCTACACGTTTCATTGGCGTCTTTAACAAAGATTCTCTGATTTGGACTAAGGACTCTCTATTGTCTAGCATTCCCATTTTTGTGACTAAAATATTCTTTCTCTTCATCTATAAATAAATGTCTTCACTAGTTTATCTAGTTTGGAGGTATCTGAATATGTGTTGTAAATATGGATCTTAAAGGAACACAACTTCCTTTCCATAGGGTCACATTTACTATATTACACCAACCAATGAGGATCCAATCATCTTGAATCTCTATTGCTAGAGTTTGTGTAGCTACAAGAGTAGTTGCAGTTTCTCTTCTCAAAAGAAAACTTACCTTAGGCACTTGAGCATTGATAAAGAAACACTTCAAATTCTCAGTTGTAGGTTGAGAAATAGCTTGAATTCTATGTGTCAACTTGTTGAAATCAGAAATAGGTATGTGAATTCCTTCTTAAACTAGGTAAGTTGAGCCAAGACCCAACTGAGCGTGTGCACCTTCAACAAGCTTTTACCTTTCCTCAAAGCTCTCTATGAGTGCATCCCAACTCGTGATTGATTATCACAGAAGGTTGTGAAACAAATTAGTAGAAACACCTTGTAGTGTCTCAATGAACAACCTCATTGAAATGTCTTCATGTTTCATGTCAAGGACTCTATATGCAATGTAGACAACCTTGATGTGTTTGTCTAGATGTTGTTGTCCATCACTAAAGAACTTGGGAAAGTTCTCTCGCAAACATCAAGGTAGAGCATGTAGGGATGGTTTTAAATTCAACAAACCAAAATCATTTCCCCAAGGACCTTGGGAAACCATATTACATGTCCTTGGTAAAATCTTTTGAAAGTACAAAAAAATAAATTACAATGAATAGGATATGGGTATACTTTAAATTAAAGTGTGAGGCTCTCGAATGCATACCACATCCCAAACAGAGTCACCATAAATTATTGGGTGGATATTTTGTAAGCAATGATTTTGGGATCAATTACAACACAATGGTTCTATCCATAGTGTATGAGACACAGCCTCTCCTACTTCTAAGGGAAGACTCCCCCCTTCTTACTACTACTAGAATCAACTAAACGCTTAACTATTTTTATTTACACTAACCTAAATGAGGTGAGACATTCATCATATTCTTTTATTTCAAAAAAAATGTTACCTTACAACATGATCTTAAATCACTAGTATAAGTCACTTACAAAGTATTAGTTGATGCAATAATACCTATAGACAAAATATTAGACATAAGAATAGCCTTCAACATACCAAAAACTTTAAGTAACTTAGAAGATCATGAAATCTCAAAGTCTATCCATCACTCCTTTGTGAACTCAGGATTCAAGATAAAACATATGTGTCGCTCAAAGTCTCCAACATATTTTCACTTTACAACTCAAACACATAAAATAAGAACATCACAAAGTATGTTATTTATCTCCTTACTTGAGCATTCTACACTAGTTTCAAACATGATAAGCAACACAAAGTCTACAAGATCAATTTTAAAAACCTCACTATAACCTTAAACACAATAAGAAACTCAAATTTTGTAAGAACAAGTTTAAATCCCTCTTGAACAACATAACAACACTCAATCAATCTCCAAAAAATGTCATCACATGATAACTTGAATTAGAACAAAGTCTGAGAGAAACTTGCCTCTTTTATTGAATGCAATTCAATTTATATCTAAGCTCAAATTATTAAAGTGCTCAACAAATTGGCAAATTTTTTATTTCATTGCCCAAAATATATTTATTTACAATGACCCTTCTCTTATTTATAGCAAAGAGACTATGATAAAATGTGGGAGAAACCTAACTAATTGTTGACTTATTTAACATTATAGTCCTTTGTAATGTGATTACTGTTAGAATGATTTTAGAATAATTGAGAGGGGGGGTGAATCAGTTATCCTCGGGTCCAGATATACCAATTGAACTTTTTAGTACTTCAACAACTTCATATCTAATCATCTATTCAACTCAGTCTCTATTGCATATATAAGAAACATATAGCAGGCAGTCCACTATCCAAAAGTAATTAACTTGCAAAATATAACAACATTCACACAAGTATAACACCAGGATTTATAGTGGAAACCCAACTTGAGAAAAAACACTTTGTAACATGCTACTGATTTTCACTCTTCTGAAGTGAGCTATGTGAAAAGCCAACCCTATTAAAGGTTTACAAACACATTGTCAGGGGTGTGACCCTATTAAAGGATTTAAAACACTCTATCAAAAGCGGTATGGTTAGAGGACTTAAGAACATCCCATTATAATGTCACCTTGATTAAAGGATTTATACAATGATTGTTAGGTCAACCTTGATTAAAAGATTTAGACTGATACAATGGTTAGAAAGTAATAGTAGTTTCTAATCTGAAAAATATACAATTCACTTTGCAAATATAGATCCTCTTCACACATATATATTGATTTATTAACTGATCTCCATTTCCATCTCCATCTTTGATCTGCTCAGAATTCTCTTTAAGCAATCACAACTCTATTCAGCTCCTTCACAATTTTACCTTCATCCTTCTGCTTAAACTTTTTAGTCAATAACATCAACCTCTTCTTCATTCTTCATAACCTCATGATTAGGTTTTCCTTTATACCTCTTCGATCAGGTAGATTAATCTTTTGTCACTTCATCTCCTCCATAGATCTTAGGTTTAGGTTAGATTCATCGAATCCTTCCATCATTATGTTCTTCATCCTTCCTTCTAGATACATCTCCAAAATTCTCTCTAAATCCATAAGAAAATGATTTACCATGCATTAAATGCTCCATATAATTCTTTAATAATGTCAACACATTTTACATATCCCAAGAATTCAACTATGTCGGCTAGGAATCTTAATTCTTTCTTCAAATGTAATTTATAGACAATCGGTCAATACTGTGTTCTTCTCCTCGGTCATCATTGTGTATCTCGGTCATCACTACAAACTGTCTTCCTCAACAAACACTGTCTTTTGTCGGTAATTTCCTGTTGCTTGGCAATTACTATTGTTTGATCAACACTAGATTTACTCAGCATAGCGCTTGGTCGATACTAACATCACTCATCTTAAACTAGATTTATTCACTTTTTCTCGATTAAGCCTACCTCTCCATTCTTATCAATGTGCCAACTAATCAAGTACCCATTTAAGTATCAAATAACTCAACCTTTCCTTAGGTTCTCTTGTTATCTCCTTTCCCAAATCCTCTTCATCAATCAATAGATATGGTACTCTCCTAGATAGCAACTGTCTTACCAGTTAAGGTTTGACATCAATGACAATATAACAATTGTTTCAATTGTAGTTTCCAACAATTACATGCAATTGCGTTTTACAATTTTACATGTGATGTGATCACATGTAATGAAAATTTTTTATTGTACATGTAATTTGTCAAAAATTGATTACATGTGCATAATTGAAACTAAATTGTGTCTTGACAAGACATGACTCTTATTACATAATCCTCTATCAAATTCATCTTCATGTTATTTCAAGATAGCCCATGGAGTCTTCATATTCTTAGTGCACAAAAGAGTGTGTATGTGAACACCAAATTACATCCTTGTTTGTTCTAGTGTCCTCTTTCAATGAGCTCCATCCTCATCTTCTTTCTTGAGGTAATATTGGTTCTTCAAGGAAAATTATCTCTATAAAGCTAAGGTGAGAAGCATGGAGTGTGAATGAGAACATCTATAATGGCGGTGTAGTGATGGATTCTGAAGGTTTTCATGTTGGACACCAACCTACCATGAAATGAGATGACAAAGAGAAAAACTCAAAATGACACAAAAAAGGATAAAAAATGACTAGAAAGGACCAAAAATGCAATTTTAAGGACTTTAGGATACATTACACATGAGGGAACAACATTTACATTGTAGGTGTAATGGAAACTAAAAATCCCAAATACACTATTTTATAATGGAAGTTCAAACATTATGCAGTCATAACTAAAAGTTTCAATTGCATAAGGTAGTGTAGTACTTTTAGTTGCAATCGGGACTAAAAGTCCCCATTGTGCTAAGCATGATAACAAAAGTGCAATAAGAGGTGTTATCAAGGTTAAAAAACCTAACAAAACATTGTAGCATCAATGTAATGTTTGCAATTGGAGCTAAAAACTCTAATTACATTTGAAATTGCATGTAGGAAGGAATACATTCAAGGGTAAAAAACTCCAACTGCGTATGTGTGTTGTATACAATGAGTGCAAAACTCCCTGAATGCACAATGGGTTTCAATATGTAATATAGTGCAAGTGCACTATATGTGCTATCAGGTGTAAAACCCCTAATTGCACTTTGAAATTGCATCATTGCAAATGAAAGTTTAATGAACTATGCCATCAGGGTTAAAAACCTCAACAACACAATAATGATAAGTTTTTAATGCAATCAAGACTTTTTATCCCGATTTCATTTGAAATTGCATGTAATGATATGTGCAGTGAGGGAAAAAAGTTCTAACAACACATGCAGTGAGGGAAAAAGGTTCCAACAACACATGCAGTCAGGGAAAAAAGTTCTAACATTTGCAATGAGGGAAAAAAGTTCCTACAACACATGTAGTAAAGGAAAAAAGTTTTTGCAACATATGCAGTGAAGGAAAAAAGATCCTACAACACATGATGTGAAGGAAAAAAGTTCCTACAACACATGTTGTGATGGAAAAAAGATCCTACAACACATGCAAACTTACTTGCAATGGAGGATATAAATCCCAAAATTGCAAGAAACCTTAAAAACTAACTTTGAAAACTTATTAAAACAAAAACAAAAAATTATGCCCTTTGACGACGAATGTTATGATGACTGAAAATGCTTGAGGATAAGGATTTGGCACCTCAAAATGTGTTTCTAGAGCCTTAAAATGATTAAATTTATGGGGTTATCCTTGATTCTTGCTAAGCAAAAATTGGGGACAACAAAATAGATGTATGACTCCTTATTTTCTTTTGAGATGAGGGAATTTGGTACTAACAGTGTGAAGACAGAGACCGTATTTAAATTAATGAAGGATAAGGAATCAAGTGAGGAAGACTCTAATGACATTGATGCAAACTTTCTGAGTAAAATATAAAAGGGAACCGAAAAGTACAATGGCAAGTTTCCCTTCAAATGTTTCGGTTGTGCTTAGATAGGTCATTATGCTTCTAGATATCATAACAAAGCTATGAATCATAAGAATGAGGAAAACAAAGGAAAGATAAATGAGAAGGCTTATTTTGTTAGAGAAGATTCTAGTATTTCTATGATGAATCTAATTATGAAGAAGATGATGAATGCTTGTTCTTGGTTGTAAAGGAAGAACCTTGTTCAGCTAACCCTAGCAAAATTGTGAAAGGAAAATCTATGAAAGATGATACTAAAGTTGAAGATACTATGGTGTATGATTTTCATGATAGAAAGGACAAGGATGACTGGATTATTGACAATGGATGTTGAAATCATATGACTAGTAACAAAAGTAAGTTTTTAAAGATTAAGAAATATGATGGAGGTGTCGTTAGGTTTCGAGATGACCAAACTACTAAGATATTTGGAATAGGTTCAATCAATTTTGATGGAAAGCGTAATATTGATAATTTTTATTATGTAGAAGGCTTAAGACGTAATCTTTGAGTGTTGGTCAAATGTGTAGAAATGGATACAACCTTTTATTTCAAGATGGTGGTTGTGAAATCAGGAGAAGGTTCAAACTGTCATTGTTGTTGGAAAGAAGACAAATGGGAATGTTTATCAATTAAAGACTACTAGTGGATATTGTTTGATAACTCAAATTTTTTAAAGATGGCTATGGCACACGAGGATTTGTCACATTAATTTTGATAATCTAGTGAGAATTTGTTCAGTTTGAGTTATGAGGGATCTACCAAATCCTAAAAAGCCTAATAATGTCGTATACAAAGCATGTCAAATTGGAAAGCAAACAAGGAGGAGGTTTAAGGCTAAAGAAAAATCTTCTACCGGGTAGTTGGAATTATTGCACACTGAACTTTGTGATACAACCATAACAAGAAGTCAACAAGGTGATAGGTATTTCATTATTTTAATTGTTGATTATTATAGAAGGATTGGGGTTACTTTCCTAAATGAAAAATCAAAAACTCTCAAAAAAATTAAGATATTCAAAGCTATGGTTGAGAATGAGATAGAGAGAAGAATTAAATGCTCAAGGTCTGATAGAAGACAAGAATTTACTTCTAATGAGTTTAATGTTTTTTGTGAGAATCATGGGATAAAGAGGAACTTTTTTGTCCCTACAACACCTCAGCAAAATGGTGTGGTTGAGAGAAAGAATAGAACAATTTAGGAAGCTTCTAGAACAATGAAGAATGAAGCAAATCTACTAGAAATCTACTGGATAGACACAATACATACTACTTTTTACACACTTAACAAGGTGAAAATTAGAAGAGACTTTGGAAATACATCTTATGAGCTATGGTATGGAAGGACTCCTATGAAATATTTAGGAGTGTTTGGGAGTAAATGTTATATCAGAAGAGATAAAGAGAACACGGGAAAGTTTGACACGAGGGTTGATAAAGGTCTATTCCTTGGCTACTCCACTAAAAGAAAACCTTACAAATATTACAATAAGAGACTAAGAGGGATAGTTGAAAGAAAAAATGTGAAGGTTGATGAAGACATTCCAAATAATACATAAGTAAAATTTGTACTAATCAAATGAGTCAATAGGAAAAGAGGAAGAAGAGAAGGTTGAAACAAAAGAGAAAAATGATAGAAGATGCTCCAATAAATGCTCCTAAATATGTACAAAAGATGTTAGACATCTCGATATTTTGTTGGCATTATTTTCATTGATGTCAAAACCTTCATGCTGACTGCCTGGAGGTATTAGTTGGTTGTTGGTAGTATCGATTGGTTACCTATTGCCTATCGCTAAAGTATCAGTAGTTTCAATTATATACAAAATAGGTTCAATACATACTATTTTGGTGTTGGGTAATAGGTGTACTTGATTTTACTTATGGATTACATCTTTTGGGTATACTGGTATACTTTCGGTGTTTGAAGTTGCATGATAGTTTTTTGTCAACACATATTGATTGATATGCTTATAGTGTTGTTCTAGGTGTTTTTGATATCTAGACTTTCTTGCAATTCATCAGATGGTATTGATATAAAAGTTATATCATATTTTGGATAGATTCTATCTAGTTTCATCTATCAGTGGGCTGAAATATTTTATTGATCAAAACATGGTGTTGGTTGTGGCATTTTGATGGTTCCAAAATTTGCCTATATTTTGGTGAATGTAATATGCATTGTATACATCTTAAGTGTGACCTATATTTAGTTTTTGTGGTAATGTGTTGTAAAGATATCTTATGTATGACCTAGATTCAGGATCAGTGGTAGTCCATTAAATACAACTGTAATATACTTTTGAATCGTGGCCAACACACTCTTTTGGTGTGACCAACATGTATAAGATCAGATACTTGTATAATAAAGAAAACCTTTTGTATCTGAGGTATGAGAAAGAGAAAGTGAATAGATGTGCAAGTATATGTACAAGTTGGAGACAAAGAACTAAAGGTGATATAGTGTGAGTCTATTTCAATATATCAAGAAGTAGTTTGTAAGAAGTTGAGTAGTATAGAAAGAAGCCTTATATAATATTGCAGAAGTTTGGTGTATGCTGGCAGATGGTCTATATCATATCTTTGTTGTCGGTGATCAGTGTGCTATAAATCAAGACTATTTTATGCATAGATAGATGCATTTCTATCAATTCACATTTTGTCAACAAACATCATTTGTATTAGCAGTTAGCCATATTCATATTTTAGGATCATTAGCCCAACCGATAATGAGCCAGCTTGCAGTGAGAAAACAAGTAGTGAGCCCTTGTAAAAATCACCTTAACTAGTATTATTTCATGAGATTAGCTTCTCCTTGGTTTTTCTCAGTTTGGCTTTCCATGTAAAATTCTAGTGTTCAATGTGTTGATGTTTTTTGTGCTTTCATGTCTTTATCAATTATAATTATTTGAATAGTTTATGTGCTTACCGATTGAGTAAAATCTCTAGAAATTGTATATGAATAATTGATTCACCCTTGCCCCACCCCCCTCTCAGTTATTCAGCCTATTCAACAAAAGAATCATTCAAAGAAACAGATCATTGGAGACAAGAACAAAGGTATTATGACAAGTAAGGTTGTTGAAGAACAAGTGAACTTATGCTTGATTTCTAAAATTGAACCTAAGACTCGTGAGAGAAAATACAGATCAATAATTGGAGAATTATTATATTTTATTGTTACTAGACCTGATATCATGCATGTAGTTTATCTTCTAGCTAAACTCTAGCAAGATCCTAGAGAAACAGATGTTGCTATTGTGAAAAGAATTTTTAGATATTTGAGAGGAACTGAAGATTATGGATTATGATATCCCAATAAATCTAACTTTACTTTGATTGTTTATACTTATGCAGATTGGGTTGGTTGTGTGGATGATTGAAGAGGTACAAGTGGGGGTGCATTTTTTCTTGGACCCTGATTAGTTTCTTGGTCAAGAAAGAAACATGACTTTGTATCTTTATCTACCGTAAAAGTTGAATATATTGTTGCAGCATCTTATTGTACAAGGGCATTATGGATGAAACAAACTTTGAAGGATAGTGGAATACTATTTGATGATCCTATTTATATCTTTTGTGACAACACCAGTGCAATAAGTATTTCAAAAAAATTGGTACTGCATTCAAGGACCAAACACATTTCAATTCGATATCTTTTTTTGAGAGATAAGTTTTGGAGAATGAGGTGAAGCCTGAGTATGTGTATAGAAAACAAAAGATTGTTGACATCTTTACCAAGGCTCTTTCTAAGGATACTTTGAATATCTTCGAGAGAGATTGGGAGTTATTTCCCCTCCTTTTTAGAACTAGATGCATATAGAGATGCATTGGTCTAGTGGACTTCATGTACAATCTTAATTTGGACTAATAGTGGAGGCTTCCTCTTAGGCGGAGCTAAGTGAAGTTGTTAGTGTGTGTTATTTACGGGGAGCTTAGTAGAATGAGCAAGTACATTTGAGATTGGTCTTTTCCATAGATATCAAAGGGGGAGACAATCAAGCATGAGAGATTTGTTATTGGGAGAGAATCAGGCATGAGAGAATTGTTAATGTGTTGTTGTCAATGACAAAGGGTGAGATTGTTGCAGGTTTGAGAAGAATGAGAAATTGGATGAGTTCTTGTTGTTTTCATTGATGTCAACATGTATTTTTTATCATTAGTGACTAGTTGTTGTAGATGTTCTTGATTTTTCCATGCAGTTATTGTGAGAGTTATGCTCCACATTTCTTCCATATTACAAATCTATGCATGCAGATTGGATATGTTGTTAAGGATTTTTTAGAGGTATTTGGTTTGGCATTTATGCTCTAGATTTCTTTCATATTACAAATCTATGCATGCAAATTGGATATGTTGTTAAGGAGTTTTTAGAGGTATTTGGTTTGGGATTTTGTACTTTGGATCACATTTCAAAGGATTTTTTGTTCACCAGTGTGTAATAGAGTTTGGCAGATTTTTCTATGAGAAATGCATGCTTCACATTTCTCTACTCTGATATTGTGGCCCTACAATTGTGATTATAATGTTCTTATCTTTATTCAATTCTAATTGTACAAGTTTTTGTATTTTGGAGGCATGTGCTCAAAGCCTGAAGGTGTTTACTCTAGGTTTGGTCGACCTCGAGTATTTACATTTTTTCATAAAAAATTCAATCAATGTAAACTGAAGAGTAACATGCATGTTGTATCATTTGGTCCTAGTCAAGATGTGATGTGGTCCACTTTTAATTCCTTTCTATCACGGGAATGCTTAAGTGTTGACCTAATTTGAATTATGTTCAATTAAGATGCTTAACCGACCTTGGAAGATTTTTCAAGTGTGAGGATGGTATAAATAAAGGATGAATTATTTAGGGAATGTGTGTGATGAACATGTGTGAAAGAGAATCTCCATGTATGTGTGGATATGAGTTAATGTGAAGTGTTGTGATATGAAATGTGGACTTTCATGTGTTAATTGCTAGAAGCCATGCACATAAAGTATCTACAAATATTTTAGTTGAACTGTAGAGATGAACGAGTGGTGAATCATTTCTCTTTTATTATTTTCCATTTGGGTAGTGATCCATCTGGTAGTGGTCCTTCTTCAGGGGAATGATTCTTCTTGCAGTGAGAAATCTTTGAAAAAATCACCTTAACTAGTGACACCCTAACATGTGTTTATATATTTGAGAATTAACCTTCTCTGTTATTTTTCCTTAAATCTTGTGTTTCATTGTGTATGATGAGTTGTGGTTCTTGATGTTCCTTTCATATTTACATTATTATATGATTAAGAATTAAGATAAGTTTTTTTGTGGATCCGATTCAAGAGAAGATTTATAAGTTATATAGACAACTGATTCAACCTCCCCCTCTCAGTTGTCTTGTGCATTTAACACATGTTGTCTTTTCACCCCAAAGAAGAAGGGATACAAAACTCTAACCATAGGCAATTAACATCTTTTATTAACATGCACATCCACAAGTTATCTTTGAACTACTACTTAATAGTTGCAGGGGCACATATGATATTTCTTGTAACTATTAGCCACTTTGAGTGTGTCTATCGATCAATACTGTTACTTTCCTTGACATCTGCAGAGATGCCCAGATAAGACTTCCTTTATCATATGATGGTATCACCTCTTGGACACGTGGCCTTACACCGCTTCACCATGACTTAACAATATCCAACATCATACCAAATAGCGGATGTACGAAGGGATGCTTGCTCACTACTAACAGTTAACACTAATTATTTCTTGCAATTTTGTGAGTTAATCTAGCAGCTACCTTTACCAATTGCAGAGATGCAAATGATACTTTGTGTTGAGTGCAAGCCCTTAATGGAGGTTTCAAGGGGGCTATTCCCCCATCCATAGTCTAAGTACAAGGTCAAGGGCTAAGCTCACTAAGGTATATGTGAATGACATAAGACTTATAATTATCACATGGACCAAGTTGTGACTTAAAGTGCTCATGCACCTAGGGGATAAACCTAGCCAATGACATTTTGATGAAAGTTTCTAAAACAATGACTTTTGAAAATCTAAACTTGGTATGTTGAGTTTGACCAAGGACTTAGGAAAGTAAGAATCAATAGCTATAACCAATATGACATGAAAAGGGTCAATCAATATACATGATGCAAGCAAATTCTAAGATACAACTTAAAGAACATAACTGGATCAACCAATCAACATGAAAATAGATAATGCAAGGTGAATGCATACACTTAGAGATTTTCAATAAATTTTAAACACTTAGAAAATATGCAAAACCATAGTTTTTGTACAGCTAATAACTAAATCCCCTATATCAAAATTAATATCAAGGATCTAAATATAAAACTCACCTTTGTTAGGTCCTAGAACTAGTGTAACTAGGGGGTTCAAAGTGTCTCATCCTTTAAGTTGTTTTTCTTGAAATTTCAACTATGATACCTAACTTTATTTCATAATGACCCCCAACAACAATCACTAGGAGTTTCTCCCTTTTTCACAAATCAAACATGTGATCTAGGAGGCAATCCTACTTATCTCTTCTAAAGTTTTCATGACACACCTTGAAGATCTACAACTATGAACCTCATTAGGTCCCACTTTCCACCTTAATAAAGTTGAGACCCATGCTCTAGTCTACTCCATCCTATTTGAAGTCATATAAGGTTTACATTCTTAGAGACAGTTTGAAAATCCATATTCTATAGTTCTACCCAATTTCTCACCTCTCAATCTCTAGGAAAATTGTATACCTATCCAACTAAAAATTTAGCATGCTACATTGGAACATTTGAATGAATTATATATGGGAGGTCTAGAAGACCTTATCAAATATGAGGTATTCATATGCAATCCAAATTTTATGTCCCAACCATAGCATGCTACATTGGAACATTTGAATGAATTATATATGGGAGGTCTAGAAGACCTTATCAAATATGAGGTATTCATATGCGATCCAACTTTTATGTCCCAGCCAATTATTATGGCAAGGTAAGTAGAGGAAAAGATTGTGGTCATTATACATTGAGGCTTTGTAAGCAACAGAGATAGTAAAACTCCTGTATAGTTGTTTCCTTAGCCTAGTAGACTCAATGAATTAGAGTACAGAGAGAGAAAAAAAAGTTGCACTTTAAATATGATAGAAATTAAAATTAAGGATACAAGTGTGGACAAAATTAATAGTTCTACATCGAAGTTGCCAATGAAGATGGATGAAGACTTGGAAAAGGGGGTAAAAGGAGAAAAGAGAAGAAATCAAAGAAACATAACCATT
The DNA here is from genome assembly GCA_027943335.1 of Chamaecyparis obtusa. Taxonomy (NCBI): domain Eukaryota; kingdom Viridiplantae; phylum Streptophyta; class Pinopsida; order Cupressales; family Cupressaceae; genus Chamaecyparis; species Chamaecyparis obtusa. The sequence goes on from BSBK01000362.1 coordinate 228,542, forward strand.
TATTGGCATACACTTTCAAGAATCAAATCTCCACAAACCCTTAAGGTAGTGGATTTCCAAAAAATAGAAGATGGTACTATTGACTTAAGTACCACTTCTATCTTCATCCATAATATATTAGCTATATGCTTAAAATATTTTATCTATGTAGTTGGCTCTCGTATTAAAAGTCATGCTTGTAGATGGTGGAACATTCAATTGTTATGGAAAATGCAAAAATATTTTGTTCTCCATTGGAGAATACTGATTACATATTCCTTTGTTTTATATTCCTATAGGTGCAACTAATATTGTTTTTGGAGTCTAATGGATAGCTTGGGAGTATTGAGATAATTTATAAGATCTTTCTTGTGTTTCCAATTAGAGGTTAGAAAATTTGAACTTCATGGGTCACTCTATGGTTGCAAAAATCTTCTTTGAGTCCATCTTCAATTTTTCTTTCGAAATGATAAACCTTGATATGTAAGTTCCTTCTACATGAACATGCACTTCTTTAGGTTGATGTGAAAGTCTTCCCTTTTCGATTGCATTAACACCTATGGGTGTGCATTTACTTGTTAAACAACAAAATTTCATCAATATATACAACTACAAGCCTACTAATAAATGGCTCCAATACCTCATTCATCAATATATCCAACATTATTGTGTGCTTTTCAATCAAGCCAAATGTATTTTCCAACCAATTGTGCAAGTATACCTTTATTTTGAATTTCATCTTCCATTTATCCTTTTCTTAAATTGCAGTTTATTGATATTTGCTTTTGAGATCTATATTAGAAAAGTATAATACCCTAGTTTACCAATCTATCAAATCATCCATACAAAACAAAAACCTATAATAGATGGTATTCTCATTGATTGTGTGGAAGTATATAGATCCTCCATCCTATATCATTCTTTAATGTAATATTATGTAAACATGCCAAGAATTTAAACTTTTCCTTATCAAATGTCATTCAAGCAATTCTTCAACGTACTCATTAAAATTTTCATTCATGTCTAAAATCTTTGTGTGTGCCTTACTAGGAAAATTGGAACAAAATCAAATCCATGCAATGTGAGATGTTGTGCAGCAACAACAATCCATCTAAGATTCCTACACCATCCAAGCAAGATAATAAAAAACCTATAATGGATGGTAATCTTAATAATTGTGTGGATGTCTATATATATATATCCTCCATTCTCTATCCTTCTTTAATGAAATAGCGTAAGCATTTTGAAAAGACTTGGGACCTTTTCTTATCAAACCTCATTCCAATATTTTTTCAATCCAGTTTAAATCTACACTCATGTCGAGACTATTCTATGTGGGCCTTGCTAGGATAATTGGAACCTAGAATCAAACCATGCAATGTGAGATGTTGCACATAAAAAATAAGCCATCTTTATTTTGTACACTAATCATATTTTTTTATTCTTTTAATAAGTGTCAACTTACAACTTCTAAAAGTTACAAGACTCTTGTGCAGGCTTGACTACTAATGGAAAGCAATCCTACAAGTCTTCCTCCTTTTTGTATGTCACATTTCCTTTTTGTATGTCTTCCTCCTTTTTCTTCATGGGGAAGTAGCTTATACTTTTTATCACCCTTCTTGATGATGGTGTTCTTTTTATCATCATTTATTATTTATTTATCCAACTACCACAACCTTCCCAAGAACACATGGCATGTGTCAATCCAAATGGTGTTGTAGCACACCACATATGTGTATCCTCCAATGTGGAATGTAACTAAATGTTGCTTTGTCATTGTACAATGTTTTCCCTTCTACAACCAAAAGATTCTATTTGTTGTGGGGTGCACACTTATTTTTGACACCAACTTCTATACTATCTCCATATATACTAACGTATTGATGCTACCTCCATCAATGGCCAACTTGAAACACTTCCCACCTAACTTACACCTAGTTATAAGGAGATCTTCCTCAACCACCATGTGTTATCCTCATGTGTGGGCTTTAATAGAACCTTGTACATCAAGTTATCAATCTCTAGGTGTGTGCTTCTACTTTACTTCTCCACATGCCTTCTTGATTAGCCTATGTAATAGGCACAAGATTTTAGATGTGACCTTGCTCTCAACAACATTTGGACATTAAAATGCTTAATGGCCTACTTGTCCAAGCCTAAAATGGGTTCAAATTTAGCCTTTGTTGTGGTCTTGATTCCATCCATCTCCACCCATGTCAAAGATTTGCTTACTCTTTGCACATTGTATAGTGCCAGTACTTGTTTTTATGACATTATTCCAAATATCAGTCTATCATTTTCCTCCATGCTTACTATTTGTGTCCTTCCCCTTACCAATGTTGTGTACAATATGTTGGCTACAAGACAACTAGTCCTCAACTTAAGGCACCTAGTGATGGGCATCCTTAACAAAACAAATTATTATAAAAAAAACATCATCCTAGATGTGCTAACCATTCACATACTTGGGCACAACCTTAGTGTCATCTTTCACGTTTCATGCATGAATCTATAGTTTGTCATGTATTCCTTCATAGTTGTGTCCCTTTGGTATAAGCTTTGGGGCTTCTTGTGTAAATCCAACAAGGTTTATATATACTTTCCAATTAATTTAGTCACCATCTAATTGCACAATAAGCTTGTGTGCTTATTTTGCATGCAATTCTTATGGGTTGAGTCCCCCCACAATGTGGCATGCTTTTTCAACTTCTTCAAAATGTACTTGACTCTTTTTGGGTAATCGATTTCTTCAACTCATTTTTAATAATTTATTGCTTCAATCTCACGATTGTAATTTAATGATCTAATCAATTAGTTCTTGATTTAAATTTCCTGAGAAGCTTGGGATATCAAGATACAACTTACCCCTAGCCTTATCTAGGCAATTGCAAATCTTTCTTCTAATCTAATGTCCTCTTCAACATCATATAGACCTGCAACACCATCTTCCATGCCATGACTTTCCCTCTCATTATTCTTAATACTTTCCATAATTGGAAATCCTATTAACAGTGTAATCTAAAAGATTTCATGCTGAGCTTGAATGGTTTTAGATACTTCAACTAGATTTGCAGCATAGGCCACTTGATTGTTTCTTGCACCTCCTCTTCCAGCTATGATAGTCATCTTCTATGGTTTACGCACAATGCAATGACACTTCAAATAAATGCTTAGGTTTATGCAAACTCTCATGAGCTTGCCTCTTAAATGCAAAACACTCTAATACCATACCCATGCAATCATTGAATGCAAGTCAAGAGAAAAACTAGTAGGGAGCAAAAGGTGCACAAATAGAATTTGCAAGGAAGAAAATGGAGATCGTTCAAAGAATTATAAACAGTCCACCATAAGTGAAACCCAAGAGCATCATGCTACCCAACTCCTAAGAACTGCGTAAAGATTCTACAATACAACCACTTCCCTTAATGTAATATCCCACTAGGGTATTTACTCTAGATTTTCAAAAATATTCCATAGAAATTTAAACAAACCTTTTTGCATGCAATGATTTCTTTAAAACCAATAGATTTCATTGCATATCATGCAATAACTGAAATGAAGTATGAATATTGTCTTTAATTCTTCAATAAGGTAACAACAAAGATCCAGTCGTAGTTACAGAACTTACAACAAGATTGGATACCATAAATATGAATTTGCAGCACATAGTGAGACAGTTGTGTGATATCTCCAACTGACAATGGGTTTTCGTCCACTACCTCCAAGCTCGAGGGTTTCCATCCTCAAACCTATTGAAAGCTGAAGCTTCCAAATTCTCCAAGAGAACAATCATCAAAACATAAACCAAGCATGAAGAGAATGAGCCTCTTAAAGTTCTTTTACAACACATCCTTGTGACTCTTCATTTTCCCACCTAGCTTGATTCTTCATTAACCCACTTTAAATAAAAATGCCCTTTTAATAATAAAGTGACATATTAATATGTACTTAATTTTAATAGTCACTTTATTAATAAACTATTTAATCTTCAAGCATTAAAAAAACCAATCGAACTCGAAAAACCATGTGTGATAGCTCATTCGAAAGGTCTTGACAAGATGCTCCAAGTCCAATACTGAAATGCCAAAAATATGGAACCCTACTGAATTACTATAAATAGTAAGTATTTGGAAACTCTACTAAATTTGTTGTTCCTAACCAGTTACTGAGAGGGGGGTGAATAGGTAAATTCAATTTGTACTTCTCTTTTAAGCAATCAGATATTCTTGTTAATACATAAATCAAAAGAATATTATGACAACCATAAACATAAATTAAATGCACAAGTCAACACAAAATTTATACGTGGAAACCCTTAGTTAGAAGGAAAAAACCACAGTGGGACAGAACCCACAAAACTCCACTACTCCAGTAATAAAGTTGTCTTGTTAGAGGCTTAAACAAAATACTGGTGAAAATGCTACCCGGTTAAGGGATTTGATAGAAGACCTGTTAGGATCTTGACCCTATTAGGAGTCTCCTTATTAGAGAACTTAAAACACCAATAAAGATGTTACCAAGTAAAGGGATTTATATAATAGAACCTGTTAGGGTTCACCCTGATTGAGGGATTTAAATATGCTTCACAAAAAAAGCAATGATCTTATGATGACACTATATCTGTCGATTCAGATCATACATGTTCACCCTTTCCTCTGCTTGGTTGTTGAATCTTTCTCTCTCTTTCACCTTCTGTGACTATGATTGCTCTCAAAAGATTTTGCTCTCCTACTCTCTTTCACTCTATGCTCTTGATTTTCAACAACACAACTTTCATGTCTTTCGACATGTATTTATAAAGAATTATCTTATTAAAAATACATCTCATAGTTCCACCAAGTTGTAAACTCTCCCAAAATCATGAATGCAAAACCCTTGATCAAAAATCTTGCAAATTGATCTTTAGTTTACCTTGAAACGCTTGCAGAAAAAACAAAGCTAACTCCAGTTCCACTGAAAAAGCTAACTCCAATTTAACTAGAAAAATGCTTCGCATAATCTGGTTTGGATTATCATGCACTCAACTGGTATGTGATGTGTATCTAGTTAGTCATTTGTTCCCTATGTGTTTGCCTAATCTGGTTGGACAAAACTTGGACTAGTATAAGCATGACCGGTTAAGGTACACTACTTTCTTGCTCATTCTTCATGGTTCATAATTATTACACTAACATGAGTATCGGTGTTCAAGTGGGATTGATGTTTGCCAATGTCTTTACCAATGACAACTAACTTTATGTCAACAATCTTCCCCTTTGCATTGGTGGAAAAACATATCAACAAATCACCACACATCACCTGTAGACTTCCCCTGTAGACTTCCCATGTAGCTTCTCTTCTTTGTAGTATCTTTATCTACCTGTCTGTCATTTTGCTTGTAGCTCTTCTTTTCTCTGCAGTTATATCTTTCCATTTTTGCCTCCAATGGACAAAGGGTTTTTACTCTTCATAACTGTAACTTGTTGAAGATATCTTTATAGATCTTCTTTGCAGATTCTAGGAATAGTTTCCATATAGTTGTTACATGATCTAAAGTTTTCTTTGTAGTTTGCAGTGAGACAATGAGATTTTCCATGTCTTCTATTGTCTTGTAATCAAGTTCACTAAGAAGTCTTTCTATATCAGTTGTCATTTTTTGCATAAGATCAAATGTGGGTGCAATGAACAACTGAAATCCAATAAGATCTTGGATTCTTTTTGTGTTTTCTTCTGACACCTTCCTCAAACTGAGTTCAACTTGTTAGCTCCTAGCTGTACTCTATTGCAAAAGAGGTCTTAGCATCAAATTTAGATGTTAACTCCTTTATCTCTTACATTGTCCTTTTTGTTCTCTTGGTTATATCCTTCACAAAGTCTTAAAAGTTAGAAGTTCTTGTGATCAACCTTCCAGCTTCTTGTACTTGTTGTTGTAGCTCACCGGTTCTTGTAGTCACAATGGATTTAAGTTCTTCAACCTGTCTATGAAGAATATTTATCCTTTTCTTTTCATAATGATCAATAGAAACTATTTCTCGGTCAGTGACATCTTGCCCAATTGCTTGTGCTAATACCTCTAATTGATCAATCATAGGTTCGTCTTCATCTATGTCTGCATCTGGTAAAAAATTGTACAAGATATTCTATACGCTTGTAAGAACCATATTATGTTTCCTCTTAGTGAGCTCCTTCAATTGCCTTGTCAATATTTTTCTTATGTCAACTACAGTGTCACTAGCTTTAAATGGGCCAATTTTGTCTCTTTTAGATTCAGGATCTATTGCAAAAGATAGCTTTCTCTTTGATGTTGATGCACTCGGAACATCTATCGGTTCCTTATGCCTTATTTCCTGTGTAGGCTCTTCTTCAATAGGTTTCTCCTCTTCCTCTGTAATAGGCAACTCCTGTTGTTGAGGTATTTCTTGTTGTAGTGCCTCCTCTGGACATACCTCTTCTTCTGGATGTACTCCTTCTGGTGGTTGCTTTGTTTCTTGTTGTTCTTCAACAACCTATTGATTATTTAAAACAACTTCATCTTTATCTATTTCATTGTCTACAGTCATCCTAATGAACTACAACTGATTGAATACCTAAATGACTTGAAGATCAGTGATTAGAGATCACCGAACACTGAAATGATATGTAAGATAATTAAATTAGTCATTATGTTGTCATTGATGTCAACTAGTTTGACAGTACTTATCATGTTAGTTACAAATATCTAAACATATGTAAAGAGGAGAGAAGAGATGGAGAACTGAGATATCTACATAGAGGAAGATGGATATAACAGATGAGGATAAGGAATACTTTGGGTAACTTATTGATGAGTCTATGACTTCATATTGTTGACTTGATTATGTTGCATTAATCTATTATGGAGAAGGAAGCAAAATGTACAAGGCAATGTGGTCAGTAAATGAAGCACTTCAGTAAACACCGAGCCAGTGTAGTGTATACCAAGTGATAGTATTAACCGAGATTGTGTTCGTCGATGCATTTCTTTGTTAACCGACTATGGATGAAAGTATTAAATGCTTAAGTTTAGCCGACAGAAATTAATGAGCTGGAAATTGTTATGATTTCGAGATTGAGGATAAAGTTTGTTATAAGATCCATGGCTGACAAAATTCGAAGAAGATCTAAAGGATGGAATTGAAATGTGTTACTAACACAACTGTCGAGGAAGGTTTAAGAGGCAAAATCTATGAAGGAGATTAAGTGACAAAATTTGATGGTTGATATGAAAATGATTTATCTGTCTATATAAGAGATATGAGTTTCTTTATTGAAACATGCCGGAAGAAAGAAGACTGCAGAGATTTTGCGTGAATATAGTTTCATACATGCCTGATTAGACTGGTTGAAGGAGAACCCAACTACAGAACAATACTGAGCGTTAGAGAGCTATTACCGAGTGAAAGTAAGTTAAGGAAGTGAATTGATATATTGATTAGAGGATTTGTATGGGCTTAGAATAGATCTGACCATCTGCAAATTAAGTTGTATTGTAATTAGATCAACTATTGTTTCAGTTTAACCATTGATACAGAAAAATCTCTTAACTGAGTGGACTTAACCGTCTTACGTTATGCCCCTATGTCATTCAATGAATGTACATTGTTATCCTATCGACCCCATGGTGAATACTAGCTAAACGATAACTGTTAGTCTTAAATCCTCTAACAAGGTCACACCTAACAGTGTGTTTGTAATATTTAACAGGTTTGGCTCTTCACCGAGCTCACTTCATAAAAGTGAAAATTATTTTGGGTTACCGGTCCCAGGTGGTTTTTCCCTTAACAGGGTTTCCACGTTAAATTATTGTGTTATGTGTTTCTGTGATGATTATTTTATTGTCATACTTTACATACTGCATATTTGATTTGATCGGTAATTATTGTGAGTTAATTAACTAGTAATCGGTAAAGGCACAGATAGTTTAAGAGTTTTTGTTACCGAGCTGTAGAATTTATTAAATTTTTTTTTAAAGTTACATCTTAAGATTTGGGACTGTAGGATAACTGATCTAACTAATTCACTCCCCCTTTCAGTTATTCTAACAATTGGTATCAAAGCATTGGTTGCTTGGAACAGAGTTTTAAGGACTTCAACAGAAAGATCACAAGATGTATAAGAGGGAGGTGTCGAAGTTGAACAAGGACAACTTTACTATATGGCAAAGTCGAATGAAACTTCATATATCCGGAATCGGAGATTCTACCTTACATCTACTTGAAAATGGCTACTTACAACCGACGACTGGACCATTGACTCTTGATCAACTAAAAGATCAACATGAGCACAACATTACTATGATAGAGATTGTTGCTGCTCTATCTGATGTTGAATTCAAGGATGTCAAATATTGCACTACTACAAAGGAGATGTGGGATAAACTTGCTCAAGTCTATGGTGGTGATGTCAATGTCAAGAGAGCTAGAGCTGAAAGCCTAAGAGGTAGGTTTGACGATATGAAAATGAAGGAAGGAGAAAATATAGTACAGTATACAAACCGAATAAAAGAGGTAGTCAATGCTATCAGAGGATTTGGTGGTGTCATTAATGAAGATACAGTGGTAAATAAAATTCTAAGAACCTTGCTGCCTGCTTATGCAATCAAAATATCTCCTATACATGAAATGAGGTCTGCACCTGGCAATAATCTTACTCTTGATAGTTTGATTGGTAAGCTAATAACTTTTGAGTTGAACAATTTTGATAATAGTGTTATACCGTCTGTTGAGTCTTCTTTCATGTCTTCTCTAAAGATCGGTAAGTCTAGCAGTAGACATAATATAAAGAATGATAGTGATAGCAATACTGATGATGAGCTTGATGAACTTGAAGCTCTTATGGCCCGGAGATTACCTAAAGGTAAAGGTAGATATAAGAGTAAATTACATTTAGCATGTTTTAACTATAAAGAAGTTGTCCATATTGCTACTAGATGCCCGAACAGGAAAGATGAAGATAGAAACAAAAATCGATCTAGTGAAAGAAGCTATGGAAGGAGCAATAACAAAAGTTACCGACACTACAACAGAGACAACCAAGATCACAGAGAGAAGGGAAAATAAGGTATGTTACATTGCTGAAGAGAATGATATTGATACCGACACAGATGATGATGTTGAAGTAGTATTTGTTGCGATGAAGGATGATTCTGAGGAAGAAGAAAGGTATGTAGAAATAGAACTCATTTCTAAAGTTAGTAAAAAAGATACTTGGATCATCGATAGTGGTTGTACACATCACATGACTGGTGATAAAGAAAAGTTTGATCATCTTGAGCATTATAATGAAGGATCAGTAAGAATGGGTAATGATACACCATGTATGGTTAGAGGAAAAGGGTCTTTATTAATAAATGATAAAATCAAATGTGATAATGCTTATTGGGTAAATGGATGGAATTACAATTTGCTAAGTGTGGCACAGCTTTACAACTCAGGTCACTGAGTATCTTTTGAAAGGAAGAAGGTAAAGATATTTGATGAAAGTGGAAAGCTTGTTGGAACATGAGGACAATCTAAAGGTAACTTATTTTATCTTGACAATACTGAGACTTCTTGTTTACTGATGAAAAATGAAGATGCATGGTTATGGCATAAAAGGTTATGTCATGTAAATTTTGATAACATGATTAAGATCAGTAGAAAGAAAAAGGTTAGAGGTCTACCTAGCCTAACAAAGCTCGATCATATTATGTGTCATGAATGTCAAAAGGGGAAAATGACAAAATCTAGTTTTAAGAGTAAAGACTATTCAACAAAAAGAATCTTGGAGTTAGTTCACACCGACCTATGTGGTCCCATGAGAACTCAGAGCTACTATGGAGATAGATATTTTATTCTATTTGTTGATGATTACACTAGATTGATGACTGTAATGTTTTTAAAAGAGAAATCTGAGGCATTTAAAATGTTTAAATGGTACAAAGCAAAAGTAGAAAAAGAAACTGGGAAAGAACTAAAATACTTGAGGTCTGATAGAGGTGGTGAGTCTATTTCTGATGAATTCACTAACTATTGTAATGAGCATGGCATAAAAACATAGGTTTCTGCTCCTAGAACTCTGTAGCAGAATGGGATTGCTGAAAGGAGAAACAGATCAATTGTTGATTGTGCAAGGACACTGATGTATGTGGTACATAATAGACCAGATATTGCACATGCAATGGGGATTGTTGCTAGATTTTATGTCAATCCAAAGGATTCACACATGGTTACAGTGAAAAGAATCTTGAGATACCTGAAGAAAATAGAGGAATATGGATTATGGTATCCTAAGGAAGGCAAATTTGAACTAAGAGTCTACACCGACGCAGATTGGGTTGGAAATATAGATGACAGAAAGAGCACAACCAAAGGAGCATTTTTCTTTGGTGAAAGAATTGTTACTTGAACAAGTAAGAAACAACCTTGTATTTCTCAGTCTACTGCCGAAGCAGAGTATGTTGCTACTGCTACAAATTGTTCAAACATTGCTTATATCAAACAAGTGTTGGAAGGGATGAATGAGGTAATCACTGCGCTGGTGATTATATATTGTGACAACACTAGTGAAATAAATATTTCTAAGAATCTTGTAATGCACTCAAAGACAAAGCATATTTCTATTAAGTATCACTACTTAAGAGAACAAGTACAGGAGAAGCAAGCCAAACTGGAATATGTTACATCAAAGGAGAAACTTGTTGATATTTTTACCAAGCCTCTACCAAAGGAAACTTTTGAATACTTGAGGACTAGACTTGGGTCTGTCCCCTGTCTACCGGTCACTAATGTGATCTGGAGGTTCCATCAGCCTAATCTTATCAGAAGATCATTCATGTTGATACAACATAGCTCACGCTTTAGATTATGTCTAAGGTTGTGAAAGATTTGAGGAACTAGAACAAAGAATTGGCATATCAGTATACCGAGATACATTGTCTACACCGTACAATAGAGAGTCACTTGACTATTGCAGAGCTGTATGTTTTATGTTTTTATTTGGCATTGTTGTCAAAGGGAGAGATAATTAAATCACTGAGCACTGAAATGATATGTAAGATAATTAAATCAGTCATTATGTTATCATTGATGTCAACTAGTTTGACAGTACTTAACATGTTAGTTACAAATATATAAACATCTGTAAAGAGGAGAGAAGAGATGGAGAACTAAGATATCTACATAGAGGAAGATGGATATAACAAATGAGGATAAGGAATACTTTGGGTAACTTATTGATGAGTCTATGACTTCATATTGTTGACTTGATTATGTTGCATTAATCTATTATGAAGAAGGAAGCAAAATGTACAAGGTAATGTGGTCGGTAAATGAAGCACTTTAGTATACATCAAGCCAGCATAGTGTATATCGAGCGACAATATTAACTGAGCTTGTGTTCGCCGACGCATTTCTTTGTTAACCAACTATGGATGAAAGTATTAAATGCTTAAGTTTAGCCGACAGAAATTGATGAGTTGAAAATTGTTATGATTTCGAGATTGAGGATAAAGTTTGTTATAAGATCCACGGTTGACAAAATTCAGAGAAGATCTAAAGGATGAAATTGAAACGTGTTACTGACACAACCGCCGAGGAAGGTTTAAGAGGCAAAATCTATGAAGGAGATTAAGTGGCAAAATCCGATGGTTGATATGAAAATGATTTATCTATCTATATAAGAGATATGAGTTTCTTTATTGAAACATGTTGGAAGAAAGAAGACTGTAGAGATTTCGCGTGAATATAGTTTCATGCATGCTTGATCAGACTGGTTGAAGGAGAATCGAACTGCAGAACAGTACCGAGCGTTAGAGAACTATTACCGAGTGAAAGTAAGTTAAGGAAGTGAATTGATATATTGATCAGAGGATTTGTATGGGCTTAGAATAGATCTGAACATCTGCAAATTGAGTTGTATTGTAATCAGATCAACTACTATTTCAGTTTAACCATTGATACAAAAAAATCTCTTAACCGAGTGGACTTAATCATCTTATGTTATGCCTCTATGTCATTCAATGAATGTACATTGTTATCCTATTGACCCCATAGTGAATACTGGTTGAACGATAACTATTAGTCTCAAATCCTCTAACAAGGTCACACCTAACAGTGTGTTTGTAACATTTAACAGGGTTGGCTCTTCACCAAACTCACTTCAGAAGAGTGAAAATTATTTTGGGTTATCGGTCCCAGGTGGTTTTTCCCTTAACACGATTTCCACGTTAAATCATTGTGCTATGTGTTTCTATGATGACTGCTTTATTGTCATACTTTACATACCACATATTTGATTTGATCAGTAATTACTGTGAGTTAATTAACTGGTAATCGGTAAAGGCACAAACAGTTGGGTCCCAGGTGGTTTTTCCCTTAACACGATTTCCACGTTAAATCATTGTGCTATGTGTTTCTATGATGACTGCTTTATTGTCATACTTTACATACCACATATTTGATTTGATCAGTAATTACTGTGAGTTAATTAACTGGTAATCGGTAAAGGCACAGACAGTTTAAGAGTTTTTGTTAACGAGCTGCAGAATTTGTTGAAATAATTGATTCACCCCCCCCCCCCCCCCCCCCCCCCCCTCTCAGTTATTCTAACACATCCTAGCTAATGACTCCCCCATTTCTTGTTCCACTAGTCTCATAGATGTATCATGTACACCTATTTGAACTTCTTCACCTAGGTTAACATGTTCACTAGTTGTGAACTGTTCACAAGTAACTTCCTTTTCACCGGTTGTTCCTTGTTCACCAGTTGTGAACTGTTCTGGTGGAGCCATCTCCATTTCTGATTCATCTTGTGATATGTCTTGTGGACCTATAGGCTTGAGATTGTTGAAGCCATATTTCTTCCAATATAGTGAATCTTTATACACATATTTATCTTGACCATTAACAACCACCCTATCCCTTGTATCCAAGTTGAGTGACACAACTTCCAATAGAATTTGTATTGACTCATCGTCAAGTTTTGGTTTAACCTTTGCCAAAGTTTCCCTTATTATTTTATTATTTTGATCTAGGTCAGTTCTCCATTTGGTCATTAACCTCTTATTCAATTCTGCAGGAAAGTGGGGCTAGTGGTCCCTAGGACTTCTCTTAAAATCTAGAAAGATTTCTAACAGAGCAATCTCAATTTTCTCCTTATCGTCATTGCCCAAAACACTGAACCACTTTGCAACATCTGACACCTCGCCGAAATCCATAATTTCATTTACTATGTTATCTACGGTTAAAGTTTTAGCTTTACTTTTTTCTGGAGAAGCAAGGAGGGTTGGTGGAGTAAGATCACCACCTATGTCTCTAGTTATGTCCACAATGACCAGTTTTGTTGCAAGCTTTGCTTGGACTGGAGTCTCGACTCCCAGTATGCCCTTTCCTTTTCTAGTGTCTTTTATTGGTGGCACTGTGGTCTTTTGGCATTCAGCTTCAGCTTCATGTTTCTAGTTTAGAATAGTCGTCCATATGGAAACCCCTTCATCGTGAATTTTATCCACTTCTCCAATCAGGACTTGACCAATTTTTTTCCTGATATTGAAACTCTGTTTGTACAGGTCAACTTGATTAGTTGCCTCTTGTAGGCTAAGGTGATTTTGTACTTCTAGTAGAGCTCTTATCCTCAGTTCTCTTTCCTTATCTAAGGAAGATTCTCATCTACCTTCATATATCTCTTGTAGATCTTCAGGTATTATTTTGTGAAGTCCAATGGTTGTTAACGTGAACTTGTGAAGAACGTAAGCTACAGTGTCTTCTACCTTTCTCTTATCTTCTTCATTACCAAGCTCATATCTTCTTCCAAATGCACCCAATCCACCTATTTCCTTTATTCCTTCAACCACTTCATCTATGGTTGGTTTCCTTCCTTTTGGTGCATCCACCTTTACTGGTTTCTCGGCCTTTCTCTTTCTGAGATAAGTGGTGTTTTCATTTGTTTTTGTTTCCTCCATTTCCTCACCTTGTGACGGTTCGATAGGTTGTGTCTTCTTCCTTTGAACCTTTTTTTCTTCAACAACTGGCTTCCTTTTCCTAGGAGTTGGAGTGCGTTTCACATAAACCTTCTTAGGTTCCTTAGAAGGTGCCTTCTTCTTCAAATTAGCTTGAATCTCCTCATAGATGCCAAACCGGTATACAGAGATATCTAAGTTGCTTTCCTGTAGTACATCAGCATAAGCCTTGGCAATCTTAGATGTAATTTTGTACCCAAGCTCTGATGCATACTCGGTCCTAGGCTCAACAACCTGGATAATGCAATGATCAATGCTCACCAGAAAGCACATTTCTTCCTTGTATGCCTCTACAATGGTTGAGAGAATTTTTTCACTATTGTGCATTCTTAATTGAAAGGCTTCAAAATAATCGGTCATAACCTTATTGAACTAGTTCCCCAAATTATTTACTATTTCTCCAATCTAAACCATTACCGGTTATCTTCTAACCATGTAACTTTGCCTATCCCTAGAAAGAATTTTTTATAATAGAAAAACAAACATACCAGCAACGTCCCATATTTGAAAAACTTCTTTTTGACCAAATTGAGCTTCTTCAGGTTTTCAAAGATTTGGCTCCTCAACATAGCACAAATCTCATACCTGGCATTATTGTGCACTATTTTGTGCGCAGCATGAATCGCACCTCCAGGTATGCTATTCAGGTTACTCAACTAATATACTTTGTAGTCGATAACCGCAGCAGCAAACTGAACACTGTCATTTTCAATATGATTCACAATCATCATTCGACTATTGTATTTGGACTTAGTCAACCGTGTGACTTAGGTATTTTCTATTGTTCTTAGGGTTAGAGCTTCCCCTATGGCATTGTACCCAATTATCTTGTGTAAATCTTATTTTTTGATAGGTGTAACCACACCTTTTGCTAGCCACATCTGTGGTTTGTGAACCTTGCTAAGCACTAGCCTAATCCAATCCGGTCAAAACACGGATATTTGACTTCATTGATTAAACCTGATGCTTCCATCTTAGCGTACTTTTCCTGAAGCTTTCTATCTTCACACAGCGAGAGGTATTCACTTTGAATAAACGTTTCACCCAACTCCTATTTTTTGTGGATGAAATTCGTTACATCCTCAGTTAGCAAAACACCTTCAGGGATGGATGATAGAGATCTCACCATATCATTTGCTCGATTATGAACCACCATGATATCGTAAACAGGTCTATCGAGTTGATTGGAATTGATGAGGCTCACCACGGAAGATGAAGATGTCATATTGCTATACCAGTATTTGTAGAAAGTTCTTGATAAAATTTACGGAATTCGCACAGCAAAGATTGTAAATCACAACAAGAAAAGATTACTCATACAATTCACAACAATAATCATAAAATGCAATGTAAAGTGAAATGAATAATCGTCTTTCCCTTTTATACACTTAGGTTGTAACAGTAATTAGAAAACTGTAACTTTTGTTAACGGTTACTGCATTGATTACCCTTACCTAACCTTTCTTTCGACAACTAGTTCACAGACTCTTTACCTGTTTACAAATCCTTGGTTGCAACATCCACCTTGCTATGTCAGCAAATCTTACCTGTCTGGTAATATGTTAGACCAGTGACTCCTTCCCAGTTCCATTTCTTGACTGGGTGAGATCACAACTCACCAGTTCCTTTGGGAACAGTAGCTTTGCTACCTGTTCCACTTAAGCCCTTTGGCTTAATTTGTTGAAGAGATATCACCATCAGCAGATGATGACCTTACCTTTGATTTCTCCTCAACGGAACTCTTTGTCCCCTTTTCGGACCAAGTCTTCTTGAGTTCCCTGTTGGCCTCTTTACTCACATTATCCTTCTAATTGGGGGACAACTGCTTCTTGACCTATTTAGCTGGTCCTTTTCCTTTATTCATTGACTAGTTTCTGCAGTCCTTGGCTAGATGCCCAATCTTGTTATATTTGTAACAAACCATTCTGGTTCCTCTCTATGGATTGACCCTTCTTTCCATGTCCATGGGTGAGTGACAATCAGAGCTCTTATGCCCTGATGGTTCACAGGTGGCATAGTTAGATGTGCCCCGATGTATATTTCTATTAAGGAATATCGGTCTTGGAGGAGATTTGAATGTCATTGTTTTGGAACTGCATTCTTCTACCTTGTGTCCAAATTTATTGTAGGCATAGCAATAACCCTTGAAACTTCCCCTACTTCCACTGGACACGTTGTTGGAGTGAGGCTTGCATTCAAAGGTCATGTGACCATACTTGTAACAGTTGCTGCAATAACTGTTACAAGTAAACGGTTTCACTTGTGCATTTATGTATTCATTGGATTTAAGACCCAGTTTGCCACAATTTTTACAAGAGGGTTTGAAGATCTTTTTACCTTTGTCTTCTATTGGTTTCTTCTTTTCCTTCTTGCCTTGCTTGTCTGCAGAGGACTCACCGGTTTCATTATTGCTTTGACCGATGTACCCAAGTCCTATGGGATCCTTGTGCTTCCTTTGAGCTCTCATTTTCTCATCAAGCTTCTCAGAGCTTTCATTATACCTTCTAAGTTTCTCATTCCTCTCTTTAAGAGTTTTCAATCGTTCCTTTAGTTGTTCCATTTTAGCAGCCATCTTTTTGCATGCTTCATCTTTATCATGCAAGTGCTCATGCATGATTGCATTCTCCTGATTTATGCCATGCATGTCTGCATGCAGTTGCAATATGAGAGCATCACTCTCTCTTAATGCATCTTCAACCAGATTTCTTGCTCTTTCAGTAGTCAACCGACACACATGTTACCAAGGAGCAGAAAAAGGAGGAAAATGTGTCAACCAGGCATGACATGCAAAATATTGAGAAGAAAGCAATAGTTCCATTTGCAAAGAGCTCACCTCAAGGGCCGAAGAAGAAGAAGAAGAAACATGGAAAGGGGTCGGCCACACTTGAAGAATTCATTGTTATACCAGACTGTTACCCGAGGACCCTAGACCTCGAAGAATTGAGAAAATATGGGGAATTATGTACTAGAAAGGCAGCTCAGGAGAAGTTGAGGAAGGAATGCAAGAGCAAGGAGATATTAGAAAATGTAAGAGACATCTTACAACAGGTTGTACTAGAGGTACAAATCAATGAAGACACACCTATCATGGACCAACTTGCTACCCTTGCACAAGAAATCAATGCCCCTAACATTGAAGTTGAGAAAAGAATTGAAGGGTAGAATCAAAGATACAACATAAACTTGCAGAGAAAATCAGCCAAGAAGTGGCAATAAACAAGGTCAAATTATCTGAGGTAGTAACTGACATACAATCTGTTACTCAGTTAATTATTCAGATGTTGATTAAGCTTTGCACTGTGGAGACCTTCACTGCTAAGATCAGTGATAAGATTAAACAACTGGATACCGAAATCCAAGCCAGTGCACAAGCAACCTTAATCAAGCCAAATGCTTTTGCTAAGCATATATTGAAAGTTCAAGAACTCAAGTGGTTAAGAGAAAATTTGAGGAAGCAAGAAGAAAGGTTAAGTGACCAAGTCACCAAGCTTCAAACAAAGTTGCTTCCCTATCTTAATATTTTTGAGAAACATATTGTCAAAGCACAAGTTTTAGTTTCAACACCAGAAATCTCTCTGTTGGACAATATCTTTGACATGCATGCACAAGTCGGTCTTGAGCACATTGCTCTAACCAACTTGAAAGAGGAATGGGCAAACCTCTTAGATTCTTTGAAGAAAACCCACCAGCACATTTTTGATAAACTGTAAGTACACAATTTTGAGTTTGGCATTATTATCAAAAAGGGGGAAAACTAATGTATATGCCAAATTGTGTAATTATATGTTAAGTGTATTACATAAATACCAGGAGCATGCACCGAGGGGGAGAAAATTTTGATAGAAAAGTTATCTATGTACATATGGTGAAGTTAGAACAGTTTTGAGACATCAGGTCTATATGCATTCAAGGTTTTGATACTAATGCCAAAGGGGGAGATTGTTATCTCTATTTGAGCATTAAGGATTGTCATTAGTATCAAAGATGAGCAGTCAGTTACCTATGCTATTCAGTTAGTAAAAGGAAGTACTACAAGCTACATATGCTAGTTGGTTAACTACATAAGCCTTCACACCGAGTAGTCACAAGGTAGTACCAAGAACTATAAGGATACAGTTCTAACCGAGCACCAGAGCATTTTTACCGAGCATCAATGTATACCGATACCGAGTCTCAGTAAACACCGAGCAGACTGGACACCGAGCACTAGTGTATTTGCCAAGTAATATTGATAGTGTTTACCGAGCAATCCAGGAAACAACATAGTAATCAGTTTTGGCACATTTATCTATGCAAACGGTTACAACAGAATCACAAAATGTTTTACCAAGATCGAGGATCATTTATTATAGATGTAATCATTAATGGTGATGATCTCTATGTAATTGTTAGATCTAGGTTATTTTGTATACCATAGATCTTAGGGTTTTTCCTAAGATGATGTAACCTAATTAGGTCATGAAAGTTAAGCGGCATTAGGAAATGAGAGCAGTTTGCTATATAATTGTACTTCATGATATTTTGATAGTGTGCGTAATGAAATGAGAAGAAGATCTTGAAGCAGCAGCCACCTTCAAGACATCAGTTTTCAGACAAGGTTGAGCAGTAAACAGACATAGTCAGTTATTCAGAATTAGACAAGGCTACCGAGCAGTACAAAGGATAGATATCTACACATTAAGGTGATATACATTTGATATTTCATAGATCTGATTAGGACAAGTATAAGTTGTCAATTTACAGATACCCTACTGTTTTGATTACGTAAAATTAGGTTTTGAAAGGACCCAAAACTTTGTATAAGAGCATTAAAAAGATATGGCAATAAAAGACCAATACAACTGTGGTGCCCCACCAAACAAACCAAAGGAACAAACCATAGTTCCTACCAAGTGAAACAGCAAAACGAAACAAAGGGCAATCAAGATTTTCATTTTTGCCCATCCTTATGAGAACGTAAATTCATATCAAAAGAAGGCGTGGAAGATTTACATTTCTTTCCCTTAACTGTTGTCATTCTCTAATCATTGTAACAGATATTTGGTAAAATCTCTTAACATAGTAGACCTAACAGTCTTTATTATAAATCTCTTAACCGAGTATACACTCAAGTAGTGTTATTGAAATCCTTTAACAAGGTAGATCTAGTTGATCTTTTGTTACTCCTAACAGAGTAAGATCACCAGAAGTGATCACAACTTGTAGCCCTAACAGGCATACTTTATTATCTGCAGTAGTGAAAAATTTGTGGGTGTCATCCCCACCGCAGTTTTTGCCTTCTAACAAGGGTTTTTGTGTAACCAAAATACTTGTGTTATGTAATTGATTTATTGTTTGATTTCATGCAATTTACATTTACAAGTTAATTGAATGAATGATGCATACAATGGATTCAGTTGAAAGATGAGTTTACTACTATTTGCTGATTGAGTTTTTGGAGTTAAAGTTTTTTACGACACTGATTCACCCCTCCCCTCTCAATACCCTATCTCTCCATTCCAACAAACTATGCTTCTATGGTACTAGTCTTCTCATCCTCAGATTTTCTTTTGGCTTCAATGAGTTCAGTCATCCTCAGAGCATGACCTTCATGTTCCCTTTTTAAATTGGAGATTTGATCGGTCAGATTCAAATTCTTCTCCATGAGCTCAGTGACCGCTTGTTCAGCTTCATCAGAGCCACTATGTCTAGAGAGTTCCTCAATGGTTTCATGACTTTCACTCAGTTGTAGAGTCAGCTCTTTCCTCTTGGCAAGAGACCTCCTCAGTCTATTCTCCATAGAGGCTATCATGTCATTGGCTTCCTCTAGCTACTTTGAACACCTATAACCCTCCATGATCTTTTCTCAAGCGGTTAAACTTACTATTTCTGAGAACCTAAGCTCTGATACCAATTGTTGTTCCTAACCGGTTACTGAGGGGGGGTGAATCAGTAAATTCAATTTCTACTTCTCTTTTAAGCAATCAAATATTCTTGTTAATACAAAAATCAAAAGAATATTATGACAACCATAAACATAAATTAAATGCACAGGTCAACACATCATTTATATATGGAAACCCTCAGTTAGAAGGAAAAAATCACAGTGGGACAAAACCCACAAAACTCAACTACTGCAGTAATAAAGTTGTCATGTAAGAGCCTTACAAAGCACTGGTGAGAGTGCTACCCGATTAAGGGATTTGATAGAAGACTTGTTAGGATCTTGACCCTGTTAGGATTCGCCTTATCAGAGGACTTAAAACACCAATAAAGATGTTATCCGGTAAAGGGATTTATACAATAGAACCTATTAGAGTTCACCCTGATTGAGGGATTTAAATATGTTTTACACCAAAAGAAATGATCTTATGATGGCACTATATCTGTTGATTCAGATCATACATGTTCACCCTTTCCTATGCTTGGTTGTTGAATCTTTCTCTCCCTTTCACCTTCTGTGACTGTGATTCCTCTCAGAAGATTCTGCTCTCCCGCTCTCTTTCGCTCTATGCTCTTGATTTTCAACAACACAACTTTTTATCTTTCGACCTGTATTTATAAGGAATTATCTTATTAAAAATACATCTAATAGTTCTGCCAAGCTGTAAACTCTCCCAAAAATCATGCATGCAAAACCCTTGATCAAAAAACTTGCAAACTAATCTTTAGTTTACCTCGAAACAGTCGTAGGAAAACAAAGCTAACTCCAATTTCACTGAAATAGCTAACTCCAATTTAACTAAAAAAACGCTTCGCATAATCTAGTTCAGATTATCATGCACTTAACCAGTATGTGATGTGTATCTGGTTAGTTATTTGTTCCCTATGTGTTTGCCTAATCCGGTTGGACAAAACCTGGACATAAGTGTGACCGGTTAAGGTACACTACTTTCTTGCTCATTCTTCCTGGTTCATAATTATTACACTAACATAAGTACCGGTGTGATGTATCGGTGTTCCGGTGGGATTGATATTTGCCAATGTCTTTACCAATGACAACTAACTTTATGTCAACAAAATCAACTCCGTTTGGCCTGAAACTAGAATTGCCCAGGCCAAATCTCTCTCTGGTCCTTGTAAAGTCCTAGTTAGCCCACAAGACCAAGGAAAAAGGGGCTAGAGATGCATCAGGAATTAATGGGCTAGAAAAGGGGACATTACACTTAAGCTCTTGTCAACCTAATGACATGGGTGATTCTAACTTTACGACAAAATTGTCAATAAAGTCAAACACTTCATTGACTACATCCTTATAAATAACACAAGCACCTAATATAGTTTGCACTTACATGGAGAGTTGATTCAAATCATCATCACAAATGAGTGACCGTAAAGAAATTTAATCAAAAGAAAGAGGTGCAATTTGCAAGTAAAACATTTAGATCATTTTTTATTAAATTTTAATCTAAGGTACAATTCTTCTCTAGTATTCAATAGCCAACAAAACAACACTAATCAACTATTTTGGCATTCTACTATTTATTGAATATTCAATGGCACTCTTGTAAAAAGTTGCATGGAGGTTATACAAGTTGTGCAAAGATGCATAAGAATTAAAGCAAAGTTGGCGCCAAGCTCAAAGCAAGGAAAGGTTTCCATGCACGCTAGAATGCACTTAGATATATATGTGTCAAGCCAACACAGTCTTTGTGACACCAAATAATGTTATGCCAACATGCATACAACCCAAACAAAACAAAATCAACACATGCACAACAGACTACCACACAACATAGAGGGAGCACACAAGTTAGACTTGTAGGTGGGGTACTACAAAGCACACAACAAATAGTTTTAATTGATGCACAATTGCACACAGTCAAGGATGCTCTTGCATCAACTATATTTTCAATCAATTGATAAAACTTCAATGTATGTACACATCTTAAATGTTATTATTGTTTTTCTCTATTTTATTACCTCTTGTGATTTCAATTTATAAATTGAAAAAAATAAATACCTATTTATTGTGTTTATTTAGTTCTTTCACTTTTGTCAAAACAACATATTGAAACTTCAAGATGAGCCAATGTAATTTTTGTAACATTATAGAAACATCTAGAATAAGTTTCTCAAATTTAAAAGCATGCTAATAGGAGACATGTGGAGGCATCAAAGCTTCATCTGCAATCTCCTAATGTTTAGTGATATTATCATATGGATCTTCACAACAAGAACACATTTCTTATACAAGACACAAAAACTAAGGATCAAGGTACAACTCTATTGGAAACCATAGAAAAAAAATACATATTGAAAGTTGCTCAATACTCCTTTCAATATTCTATATAGAACAAACAAACAAATGCATACCAGTACCTTGGAAGACCCTCTTAAGGATCAAAATAGATTGTTTGAGGCTGCACAAAAAGGGGAAAATGGTTCAAAACCTAAGGTACTCTTTGAAACTCCTAAGCTATCATTGTGCATGATGAAAGGAGCAACCAAGTATGATGGACACATTAAAATTTTGAATATACATATTGGCAGCTCTATTGAATCCATAGTCTCCAAAGTGAGAACCCTAGAAACCTATAAATAAAAAGTGCAGAGATCAATTTAAAGAAGTGATACATCACTCTTGGTCAACCATTTACTTGAAGACATCTATGAGTCAACGAATCACCTATAGCGTCCCTAGATAAAGAAAGAAATTTTAGTTCAACTTCACAATAAATTTGATCTCAAGATGATAGTCTATGTACTTTGTCACCATCAATCTAATGCAAACCAACTTTCAACAAACCAAGGAGAAGCCCTTATTTTCAAAAACAACTATAAATCAAAGTTGCATGGACACGGATATGGATACAGTATCGGATACGGATAGGGCAATTTTTTAAGACCCTGAATATGGATATGACTGGATACAACATTACTAAAAATACATACACTTATTTTTAACACAATTTTCTAAGTTATTAGAGGAGATTTTCATTACTTCAAAAGCAATATAGACACATAAATGCTACATAAATAACTATAAGTTAATTTAACACTTTACAATATGCAAAAATAGTAGAGTGGATGGGTATAGTATTCTATGTATATCCGGGCTGTATCAGATACGGGGATACGTGTGCCCGAGGGACAACGGAGTTTCCGACTACTCTGCTTCAAATCAAGTAGAAAATTATATACAAGACTCATACACCACCCTTAGTACCTTCCTAATCACTGCTCTTAACAATGACAACGTTGGATTCAAAATTGTAAGTTAAATAACTTTATAAATTGGATGACACACAAGTTCTGCTGTAAAAAATCATAACCCAACAAATGGCTCAATATGATAAAATATTTTATGGGAAGAAATTTTATCAAGGCAAAAAATGATAAGCTACTGAACCTGAAAATCAGTGTCAACAAATGACTACCAAAATCCAACATAAACAGGAAATATTAGCTCATGCATTGGGTAAATAGAAATATCACTTCTATCCACTTAAGTGGAAGGGCTCTCAAACAATTTAGAAATACTGAAAATCTATGGGAAACAACTTTCATGATTAATATGATGTCCTTGAATTCTATAGAATGAAATTGGAAAAAAGCATATTTGTGGAACTGATTTTTTAATAAAGGAGTGAGTGAATTTATCTATTCACCAATTTTTACCAGAACATGAAGTGAATGGTATTAACAGAAATATTTGTTAGTGTGTATTTCTTTGCATTCTCTGCATCTTGTTTTCCATCTCCTGAACCTTTTCAAGCATACCTTCACTTCGATAAGCACTGATCATGGCAGTTAATGTTATTTTGTCTGGTTGACATCCTCTGTCCTCCATTTGATGAAACACATGCTCCATTTCTGTCATATTTCCCGCCCTTTGGTAGGCATCAAGCACAGAATTAAAAAAAGGAGTATCTGGGACTATTTTATAATTCTCCATCTGTCGTAGAATCTTTGTGATCTTATTAAAGATGCCTCCTTTACCATATGCGCTGACAAGAGAACAAAGAGTTATCTTAGTTGGCTTAATACCTTCAGTTATCATCAAATTGTAAAAATACTCCATTTTTTCAATTTCACCAACCCTGCCATATGCATCAATGGCAGTATTATATGTTACAGTTGTCCACGAGAAATGAAATTTCTGCATTTTCTCCATCACAGCATTCATTTTATCATATAAGCGATGTTTGCCATATGTACTTATTATTGTGTTGAATGTTATTACATCAGGCTGAATCCCGATGCCATGGAACGTTTCATACCATTTCTCCATCTTCTCAATTTGTCCTCTATTACCAAAGGCTTTGACAGTAGAATTCATTGTCCATACATCGGGCTTACAGTCCTGGCTTTCTAACATGAGCAAAATGACATTTTCCATCTCTTGAAACATGCATGAT
The DNA here is from genome assembly GCA_027943335.1 of Chamaecyparis obtusa. Lineage (NCBI taxonomy): Eukaryota > Viridiplantae > Streptophyta > Pinopsida > Cupressales > Cupressaceae > Chamaecyparis > Chamaecyparis obtusa. The sequence goes on from BSBK01000362.1 coordinate 252,851, forward strand.
TTCCCAAACCCAACAATAATTGTATTATAGGTAACGATATTAGGCCTAACTCCAGCTCTTGACATTTCAGAAAGTAGCTTATCAACATGTTCAAAATGGCCAAGTTCAACACATGACTTCATTAATATAGTATAAGTATAAATATTAGGTTGACAATGACGAATTGCCTTCATTTCCTCCAGAACAGAAAATGCCTTGTCAAGAAGACCATTTCTCCCATATGCAGCAAGGAGAGCTGTATAGACTTCAACAGTTATATGACAGCGTTCTTCAAGCATCATTTGATAAAGAATACAAGCCTTCTCAGGTTGTTTGCAAGTGCCAAGCATGACTAGAAGTTTTATGTATATTTCAGTGTTTGGTCGATACCACTGCTGCTCACGCAGCAATCCAAATACCTGTCAATACCAAACTGAAATCACAATTAGAAGTAGAACTATTTGATAAAGAAACTATATTAACAACTGAAAATAGCAAAGGTATAGTAGGCAAGGTACTTTTCAAGTTTGATGCAATTAATTCAAATAACTCTTAACAAAATCTATTAAAATCTATGTTGCAAGACATTTCTAGGAGACAGACTGTAGGATGGCAGGGGATGCGTTTCAGGGACAGCAATCAGAGGCCCAGCTTTTAGGGACAGCAATATGTGTGTATGTGTATCCCGGTTTAAAATATAAGCCCCCACCCATCCCAGCAAATGCCCACCGAAGGGAGAACCATAATCTGAACGAAGATTACGGATTCTTCTAGTTTTGTTTAGTTGTTCCTCTGCTCGCTGGAACAGCTATAATTCCTATATCAGTCAGGTTCCCCACTAATCAATGACAAGGGCAGGGCATCAATAATGGACATGGATGGGAGAGCAGGAGAATAAGCTTGATTGGGGTTCATCGGATGAATGGGAGAGGATGGGAATGAAGTCTATTGGTCTTGATTTTGGGTTAGCTGTCTTAATTCGGGGAATTATTGTTTATAAGGGGCCAGCTATAATTAAACTCTCCCACCCTGTGCATGCTCAGGAACTTTAGACCCCCAATGCAGGGTGGTTGGGAGGCTATAGAATTGATTGGGTGAGTCCTACAGCTTCTAAGAGCCCTACTATTATAAACGGTGAATAGTAGGGGCCCACCCAACTACTTATCCCACTGTAGTCGGCATAAATGCCTATTGTTGTGTTTGATAATATTGGTTATCTGTCAATGTATTAATTATTTATATTAAGTTTGTTATCACTATCACGTAGTTGTGTTGGTTGGTTGACGGTTGTGTTCCTCTTAGAAACTGTCAAGTCCTTTAAATATGTCATGTACCGCCAAGGAAGAGGGTATGGTATCGTTGGGTTAATTGTAATCCTTGGCCGACCTTCTCTGGTCTTCTTCTCTGTAATGTATTCATGAGTGAATAAAGATATATTTTACTCTTATATCTGATATGCACTGCCATATGTGTTATTATTTCATGTATGTAATTTATCAGGTATAGCAGTAAACATTTGGCGCCATTGCCTTAAAAAAAACGGGTCAGCATTGTGTGATTCATGCCCTTGGATCCCAATAAATTCGAGAAGAGGGGTCACAAGGTGGTTAAGACCAAGTGATCAAGTGATCTTTAAGAATTGCAAAACAAAGAGAATGAAAAAAATTATGAGAAAAAGTTGACGAAACATACCTTGCCAACCAAGCAAGATAGTCGTCTATACATACAATGTCAGACGAGGAGTACAAAGGAAATCTTGAACTGACAGGCATATTGCACGGCATTGAGAACCTATCCATCTCAGGAGAACCCATCATTGGAGGATCTAAATCGAAGACCCTCAGACAGAGAGAGTACAAGTATGAGTCAAGGCCTAGAAGTACTCGAGGTGTTGGGGATGTTGGAGATGGACGTGTAGAGGACACGGGAATGGCCGAGAGTGCAAGGAAAGCAACGAAAGTAGCGGTTGGAATAGTCCACTCAGGTCTAATGCACAAGGGGGATATCAAGCGAGAAAGATGGTGACTCCTCTGACAAGGCCAAATGTGGATCGGCAAAAACTATCGAAGTTCACAGGGAACGGGTCAAAAGACCCTACAAGGCATTGGAGAACCTGTGAGACTATTCAGATAGCAAATAGTCGGGATGACAAAGACTATTGGCTGAGAGCATTTTCAGCAACTCTACGAGGTACAACCATTGACTAGTTCGCAGAACTAGATGCTTCATCCATAGCTTCTTGGGATGCGCTCAGGAGGTCGTTTGAAGAGGAGTTTAGATAACTATGAGACGACAATGAGATTGTCACTGAAATTTATAATACCAAACGAGGGAAGAACGAGGGTGTACGAGCTTACAATCGTAGGCTCAAGGAATCGCTAGGCAAGTTGGAGAATCAGCCAGCCAACAAGTTGAAGAAGTGGTTCATCTAGGGGTTGATTCCCTCCCTGCACAAGAAGATGAAAGTGGTGCCTCAACCCTCATACGTTGATGCCTACAATCGGGCGATGGACATCGAGAGTGAAAACAAGACATCCTCCCGAGGGAAGAGGAAGACGCATGATGACGATAGTACCAAGGTAGTAGCGATGATGAGTCAACAACGGTCTACGCCCTATGGCGAGACATGATGAGAATGATGAAAGAACTAAAAACTGAGAAAGGGACCAATAAAGAAAGTAACGAACAATGGTGTACAGAGTGCAAAATTGAAGGGTACACGAAAGGTAATTGTCCTAAAACGATGTTTTGTGAGATTTTCCAAGTGATGGGTCATTCAATAATGGAGTGTCCATATAATTTGAAGACTAGAAGCACATAAGTAATCTTTACACAGGGAGATTCCAATCCATTGAAACCTCAAAATGTATCACCAGGCATTTATGGAAATCAACGGCAGAAAAAAATACAGTACGACTTGAGAGTACGCCCTATTATACAGTGTCGAATGTATAATGAGGGGTCATTTTGCATGAAACTGCCAAAGCAAGCGGAACAATAGGAGTTTGTTGTGCAAGTGATGTGGGCCGGGGAACCATGAGGACATCAAATGCCCAAAATAGAAGGGAGTAAATATGTTGGACATGAAGGAGCAATTCAAGGAAGTACTAGCAATCACCAGACTCCAAACTAAGAAGGCAGTATATCCCACCCCCTATACGGAGAAGGAAAGACTTCGAGAAGCCAAGGCTGACATTGAACAGGCAATGGCGGAGGAGAGAAGAGCCTCAAATGATGCCGCCAGTACTCTACTACAATCGAAATTGGAAAAAACCATGATGAGACAGTTGTTGCAAGCCACTGTACCAATATAGGTATCCGACCTTTAGCGAACTAAGCCACAACTAAAGATGGCTATTACCAACATAGTTGGTAAAGACACAATTGACCAGGAGCATGACAAATCGACGAAGAAGCCAATAGAGAGTTTGGCCACTGACCCGTTACTGCTGACGGTAGGCGTTGGGAGGAACCCTACCATCATCAAGATGGAGATAACGGGACGGAAGTTGACAAATACCATCGTCAACGGACGCTCAAGACTCAATGTATTGCCAAAGGAAACTTGGAAGTGCCTGGGGAAGCCAACACTTCAGCTGCCAACCTTCCACTTGGAAGGTGCCAACCAACATGGCATTAAGCCATTGGGGACATTAGTCGCACAAAAGGTAACGATTGGTACACTATGTTTTCTTGGACTTTGTAGTAATCTTGTTGGAGAAGAAGGCATATGACACAATCCTTGGGAGAGGCTGGTTGATCATTGCCAAGGCAGAGCACAATTGGAAGAGGGGTACACTCTCAATGGAGAGAATAAAAGAAGAAAGTACGTCATTGACTTGAGAAATTAGGCGATAAGAAAGGAGTTGGCATCCTCTGAATCAGAGCGCGAAGATGGAGAGTCAAGTATGGATGAAGGAAAGGCATGTAACCAAATGATGAAGGGTGCTCGAGCTGGAAGATTGTTTTGGAGAGAAGACAAATTCTCTAAATGGACTATTTCATTGGCAAATGGAGGACTATGATGTATTTTCGCCAACCTATAATTTTCTTGGAGCCACAACTCTCGATGAAGAGCAACAAATGAAAGTGTGTAATGTTATGGACCATACCCATGGTAGTACCAGGATGGAAAACGGAAAGAAATAGAAAGGGGAGTTCGAGAGCCACAGCACATCCGCCAAACGGTTTGGCAATTTATATCCCGTATAGAAACAAATTAATATAGTACGAAACTTTCATGGAGGGATGGACTTAATGAGACATCATTCTATACAACAGGACTCGACACAACACCATCTCGTACAGCTTAACTCAGTGCAACACTTCTCTGTACGAACCAAATCAGTACATCTAAAACCTTGATGGCGCTTTGGTTGTGAGTCATTTGGGACTGTATGGGTACAGGTTCCATTGCAGAAGTATTTTTACCAACCCTTGGGGAATGTATGGGCACAATATCATGGCATACGGCATGATCCTCCCTTGCAACATATAACTTTCGTACAAAAATTCGTGTTTTGGTTCCAGAGCACCTATCAACCCGTACATGTACAACTCTCTTCAGAACAACACTTAGAGTGGTTGTCTCGTGTTGGGAAATTGTGCAACATAGGGGATCTTCCAAATTCATTCCTGTAGGATGCATGTCTTCCACCATACAGTATAAACTCTACTTCGGAGTGTTACCGTACAGCGTATGACTTCTACTGAAGGACATAAGAACATGCTCAAATTCATCATTGTACAGTGTACGACGTCTACCATATGACATAAAAGCATATTCAAATTCAACACCATACAACGTACGACTTCCACTGTATGACATAAAAGCACATTGAAATTCAACACCATAGGGTGTGTGGATTCCATTGTACGGCATAAAAGCATGTTCAAATTTATTACCATATGATGTACAAACTCTTCAAACTTGTGTATAGACTTCGGTGTCATGGCTGTCTTACAATGTATAGATTAGATCTGCACCACAACATCTTCTAGTCCTACCGTATGGTGTACGGTATCCCTCAGCTGCCTAGCCATCAGCTTTGTTGTATGGGGTTGAGAGGACAGTTTCGGTTTTTCTATATGGTGTTTGGCATCTCTGCATCAAGTAGTTCGTACAAGTAAAAGGTCTGGCGCAATGGGTGAGTTATTTGGCAACGACGCAACAATGCAGGAGTGTCGTAGCAGCAAGGCAGTACATGAAATCACTATAACTTTGAATTTGTGTAGTACAAGTCATTATCTTCGCTCTTGTCATTAGTCTTCCTAGATATTACTTGATGTATACTTGTCGTTTGGAAGACAACTTTTCTTTTGGGGGGATGATGTAGTCGGCATAAAATGCCTATTGTTGTGTTTGATAATATTGGTTATTTGTCAATGTATTAATTGTTTGTATTAAGTTTGTTATCACTATCAGGTAGTTGTGTCGGTTGGTTGATGGTTGTGTTCCTCTTGGCAACCGTCAGGTCCTTTAAGTATTTTGTGTACCACCAAGGAAGGGGATATGGTATCATCGGGTAAATTGTAATCCTTGGCTGACCATCTTTGGTCTTCTCCTCTGTAATGTATTCATGAGCGAATAAAGATATATTTTACTCCTATATCTGGTATGCATTGTGTTGTCCTCAATTTTGTATTCACAAAATTGAACAACCCTATGCAATTTCTCATGAATTCGTAGCTAAGATTCTCTAAGTTAGGCATTCTTAATGATGTTTTGCGAAGGCAGTCAATTATCCCTTGAATCATCCTAAGTCTTACATCCTACGAATGCCACTTTCAAGGGTTTCCATTGAGTTTTTCTTTGTCTCTCTTGCAATGACGGGTTTTTCTTTCTTAAATGCAAGTACTCAATTCTTGGTAATCTTCAAGTCCTTGATTGATTTTTCTTGATTGTTTTGTTTGTTTTTTGTTTTGATTTCGCCCTAAGTCTATTGCTCTTTGAATTCTGCTCACTTCGACCTATCGTAGGCCTTATTCAGAGCTATATTCTAAGAGATAATAAGGAATTAAGCTACCTGCAAGTGTGGTTTTAAAGCTTGACTGCAGGTCATTGTTCTTTGTTTAAAAGCCTGTGATATGGAATCAAAAGTCCACCAAGGCCTCTTAAGTCATAAAGTTGGGATTTTTGTGAGTCATTACAACTTGTTTTGAGAAGTATTCACTTGTAATGGAGAGATAAAACTTGGGCTTTTAATTATTATTTATTTATTTATATTCTATTATACTTTAATATTATATTCCATTATTAGGAGGGATATTACAGGCAGTTTCTCCAACTTGCACCATGTCCGGCTAAATTAACCTTGGAACTTGTGATGTTAATTGTGCCAACGTTCCTTTAAATATTTTATTATAATCTTATTTGATGTCCATTTATATGCAAATATGTATATTCATAATATAATATTGTATATAAATTTGCATTTACATATGCGTAGAATAAATGGATATGACACCATTGTTTGGAATTGATTATGTACAAATATATATAGACATATATATTCTTATTAACAAGAAATTTGATATTTTAAAACATTTAAACCCATGGTAATTATAAATCAATGACATTATTTGTCTTTTGCAATAAAATTGAGGCTACCGCCCACCTTACTGTTGTGAGGTTTCACATCATCGCCCCAAAGAATTTGGGGACCCCCCAATTTTTGAGCGGGCCTTGGCAATTTTCCTAGATCCGGGTATTCGGATGCCTTAGCGAGTTTTGGAGTAACCCTGGGGTTTTGAGACGATAAATTTGCAATATTTTTTAGACTTGGATGAATTTTGGAAAATTGATATAATTGCATAACTTGAACATTTTCCAAAATTTAAATGTGAATTTGGATATTTTTGGGGAAACCTTGTAAATTTTTGGGTGGTGAAAATGGAGATTAAATGAAAAAATTAAATGGCCATATTTAAATTACATTGCCAAATGGAAATTAAATTGCAAAAATGATTTTTTGGGTTGCAAAATAATAAAAATTAATTTTGGTTGTCATGATTAAATGCATTAAAATCATATTTTTGGGCTGAGCGTTTGTAATTTTAGAAATTTAATTTGGACCCCTTTGTGTGTTAAATTCAATGTATTTTAAGGCCTAAGAGGTGTGAAATTCAAGGCAAGTTATTGGGTCCACAATGGGGAAGGTTTAAAGCTATATTGGAGGCCTAAATGAACTTTTTTCAAAATTTCAATTTTAGGGCTTACGATAATTTCGGATTTGGTTAATTTAAACCCATTATTTTGCACTAGGCTGGCCCAATTTTAAATTAAAATTAAATTCTCTAGGGCTGTGCATTTTATTTCATTTAATTCATGTTTAATTTGGCAATTTTATTTTTATTTTTTCTCTCCTCCTACAAAGTCAGCCCTGTTTTTTTGAGGCAAAAAATTGGTATATAATGAAGGCTCTCCCCTCCTCATTTCACTCATCATTTCTCATTTCTCTTGGCAGCAAATTTGAGGAGCAGCAAGAGCGAAATTGTTCAAGGAGGCAGCGAATTTGCTAAAGGAAGAGTTGCAAAATCTGGAAGGAAAGCAGCAAATTTATTAAGAAGGGTGCTGCGAATTAGAAGAGGGCCGGACCTGTGATTTTTTTTTAAGGAGGCTGCATGTTAGGCACTTGCGAAAATTCTGGGCAGGCTACTATTTGTTAGAGGGAGGCTGCAATTTTGTGCCCTAGTTGCTATCTTGGAGCTATTTTTTTTTTAGAGAGGATTGCTATTAAGACAGACTTGCAAAAATCATTGGTAAGGGCTTCAAATCTGATCTTGTCAGCAAAATTTGAAGTATTTCTTTTCTTCTTTGGATAAAGTTTGTTGGTTGTAAAGGAAGATTTTTCGATTTTGAGTAAAGGCTGGTTGATAAAGCAGAATTCTTCCTTGTTCTTATTTGGTTCTTCCCTCCATTTCTTGCTTGCATCATCCATCCATCACTTCATCATTTCATCTAGGGCTTGAAGTTGAGAGATATAAGTGTAGTTTCCGTTTAGAATTTGGAGAAAGGAGATATAAGTGGTAGTCCCACCCCTAAGAACGAAGTTGGGAGATATAAGTGTAGTCCATCTCATAAGTTTTCGACGAGGCAGAAATAAGTAGTAGTCCCATCCCTAGGCAGAGAGGCAGAGATAAGTGTAGTGTGATAGGCATTGGAGAGGCAGAAATATGCTAGTCCATCCCTAGGATTGGAGGGGTAGAGATAAGTGTAGTCCCACCTCACTATAGAAAGAAGGGGCAGAAATAAGGGCTAGGATGGCGGATCCTAGTGCAAGCAAGAACCCAAAGGGAATGAATACCAAGAAAGCCAAGGAAGACATGATGCCCAAGACCACCTTCTTCTCAAAATTAAAGCGAGTCGGTGACACCAACATCGGTATAGTGGACGTGATATAGTTGAGAGATAGGTTGAAAGGGGGCCAGTCCTCTATGGCAAAGAAGATCTACAAGTGTGGAATTGTGCAAGCTACCGCCTTCCCTCCTACCTTGCCTTGTCCGGAGTTGGTGGTGGAGTGTGCATCTCGGCTAGATATTGTGACCAAGTCCATCATCTTTGATGAAGAAGAGAGGGTGTTGGCTAACATCAACGGGCAAGTGGTAGAGGAAGTGTTCAATATACCCCAGCAGAAGGGCATGATAGTAATGTTGATAGATTAAGCAGCTAGATTCTTTCAAGACAGTCAGGATGCCTACCTCGCTCTACTAAAGCAGAATTGGTTGCACGAAGGCAAGAAGGGAGTCACCAAGTCATCAAGGCTCACCAGATCAGATTTCAAATCAGAGTATGGCGATCTTATTGTGCTTCTCAACCGAGTCACGGGATCCACTCAAGGTATGCAGTTTGAAACTTGGATGTACTATTTTATTGAAGGAATTGAAAATGGAAAAAGAAAGTTTGATTGGGCTAGAATTATAAGTGAAAATTTAGAGTTGCAACTTAGGACAGTGCAAAATCAGAAACAATTCTATATGGGGTCCTACCTTTTCTATTTGATTGCAAGACTGTATGAACATCCTGGACTTAAGGCTAGAGGGGTGATTGGCAATGGGCCCGGACAATGCTTGGTGCATGAGTGTTATCCACAACTTCATTTGCACAACACCAAGGATTACAAGATATTTTATGATGCCTTTGCCATGAGGACAGTAAGGGTATTGCAAGGGACACCCGCAAAGAGGCTCTCGCCGGAGGCGGAGACAAAAGTTAAGAAGTTTGGGAGTTGGTTCATCCAATTTCCGCAATTCACTTGTATCAGAGTGGCTGGATGCACGGCTTGTCCCAAGAGGCTTCCAAGGTACCCACTCAATAGGATAGTTTTGATGGAGTTAGCTAGGCAACTTGAGCAATATGACAAAATGATGAAGCTCAAGGTTGAGACAGGGGCTACCTTCTCACTCATGATAGGCAATGATAGTTGTCCCAATCCTGTCGCCTTTGCAGCTGCGGAGAAAGAGTTAGAACAATATCATCTAGGATGGTATGGGGCAAGGCAAGGATTTGATCCTAATGGTCTAATCAAGGCATCTCATGGGGATCCATTCAAGCATATTCCTACTTTGGAGGATTTTTGGGCCAATGTGCAGGATGACTTTCATGTGAGGAAGTTGGCTTTCTCAAGGTTATCGGTGAGCATGATGAGGGCAATTAGATGGAGAAATCTTGATATTCCGGACCAACTGGAAGAGGATGAAGATGTGCTAAGGGAAGATTACAATACAGTAGAGGGAATGGAGTTGGATCCAATGGATTGGGATGATCATCAGGATCTTTCCTTAGATGCAGTAACAAGAACAGTTGAGCTACACACTGAGTGGTGGTACAATAGGAAGTTTAGGCAATTACAAAGTCGGAGGGTACACCTTACCTATGAGAAGATGAAGCTAGAAGAGGAGATTCCAGCGGAGTCAGTCGGACAGCAAGGTGGGGGTAGTAGCCAGCAGCAAGCAGTTAAGAGTAAGAAGAGAAGTTTGGAGGTTGAGAAAGACAAAGAACATCAAGAGCCTCCGGCAAAGAAACAGAGTAAAGTGCCATCAAGAGAGAGCATAGTTGAGGCTATAAGCCAAGAGGTTGGTACAAGTGAGCAAAGGGCAGCGGTAGAGATGAGCTCTGGTTCAGAATCAAGGGGTTATAGTAACAGTACAGGGTACTCTCCTCTTTCAGAGAACCAAGTTAAGGAAGATATGTCAGTCACTAGTGATGAAGGAAATAAGCCAGTTGACATCGAGGCTTTATCAGTTGAGGAAAGAAGCCAAGCGCCCAAGGCCGTTGGTGATGCTGTGTTAGCCAAACCAAATCTAGATTTGGGGAGATGCATTGCACCACTATGGTTGAGACAGATGCTTATGCCAAAGGGCAAGGTTGTGGCCATTCGGACAGTTGAGGATATTCAAGGGTTAGTGGAAAAGGAAGATGATGTCGGATAGAAACAAATTGCAGGAACAGTGGAAAAGGTAATCAGGAATGATGAGGATGGTCACCGAAAGGTTCAGATTGCGGTGCCAAAGGTTAGCAAGTCAATAGACAAGATTGTGGCCCAAGATTGAGATAGTAGAGCATGACATGGGTAGAATCATAGATGACATGGAGTGTTTGGAGGTTCAGGAAGGCATAGCTTCAATCAGAGAAAGGTTGAGAAAGGCAAACGAAAGGATTGTGGAGTTGGAAAACGAAAATGAGTATTGGAGAGATAGCTATCATGGTGTATGTCAACCTATCCAACAGTTGCATCAGGCAGCCCTTCCACAAAATAGTGGGAGCAATCTGGAAGAGATATTAGCTCGAGAGCAAGAAACTAAAAATTGGATCAGTAATAGAATTCAAGAAGGGCGAAAGTTCTTGCCTGCCTTTATCTCGACATTCAGGTCATTTGTGTCTCTTAGGGACAAATTCAGAGCATTTGAAGGGGAGTGGAAGGATTTCCTTCCAATCCGTGACTTAGCCATTCCCAGGCTACAAGCAGCCATAAGGTTATCAGAGGGATCTTTGGTGAAGGCCAAGTTGGTCAATGAAGGAGGAAAGAGTATTGTTGAGTCTTGGTATGTTACCTTGACTGCCAAATCAAGGGTACTCGAAGAGATACGGGATGAGATTGCACAATACAGTCCAAGCATCGACACTTTCATTTCAAACATGTTGAGCAATGTGAGGATTGCACTTGATTTTGAAGGAATCAAAGAGGAGAATTTTAATGAGACAGAGTTTGGATTGAGATTGGATGAGTTGGGGAAGGTTGTCGCCAGAGAGAAGCAGTTGGGCATCCTTGCCTCTCTCAGGGCCCTTATCGAGTTTGCAAGAGATGATGAGAAGGAGAGTGAGAAGACACTACAAGCAGTAAAAAGCATGATGAACGCAGCTAAGCTCAGGATGAGGCATACACCTTGCCCTCCCATGGAGGAAGTCAACAACATTTTAGCCAAATTCATTGCTTATGCTAAGAAGATAAAAGAAAAGGATAGAATTGTATTAGAAGATCATTTGATGTAAGCCCAAGTGGCAAATTCTCCTTTCTTCTTGGGTAGGGTAGGTGTCTGATTCTGATTGGCTACCATTTTGGTGCCTTCTCATTGGTTGCCACTTTTGCTTTTTTTTTCATTGGTCCATTGATGAGGTGGCTTCTTCTCATTGGCCGATGGGGTGGCAACCCTAATTAGGGTTTTTGGGATTTAATCTGGATCGTTGATTTTGCCTCTTAATCTCTGTCGTTGGTTGTAATTTTGAGCCTCTATATAAGGCCATGTACTCTCATTTGTAAAGGGTTGAAGAAAATTGTTGCTAATGTAATACCAAAATTGCTTCTCTTGTCATTGTTATGTCTTGCATGGTGATTAAGAACACTTGGTGTTATTGCATGGTTTCTACTTCCAATAGTTAAAGTTAGATCTCATTAAGTTGTTAAAGTAGATTTCATTTCGAGAAAGTGTTAAAGTAAAAATAGAAGTAGATGGCTAGTTGTATGGTGATATTGGTAAATGTTTGATAGGGATCTATATACTAGGCCACTAGCATCTTAGCAGCTTGTTAAGAAGCCTTGTGTGGTAATCTAGTCTCATTCCCCTTGAATCATTGCATCTATGGAGGTAGCGCCGCTGGCAAGCTTTCATTAGTTTGATCCCCGTCCATTTGCCAATCCTTCCATTCTATAGGAGTAGCAGCAAAGCAACAGGTAGTTTAGTAGTTAGAGTTTTGAAGAGCAAAGTTGGAAGTGATATAAATTTGAATATACATTGCAAAGCTAGATCCTATCATCATCACAGCGATAATTTGACATCCTTGAGTAAACAACGTAAGCCCGCCTACGTGATTAACCAGCAAATCACATTAATATAACTGAGTTAGTATCCACAAGTGTAAGGAACCTTGGAGTTTTCTAATGTTCTTCATGAGTATTTACTTTTCAAGAGAGGGTTGAGTGTTTGGTATTCTCTATCAAGTATTCAATTGCTATATGTTATGTAGTGGTACAAAACTAACATCAACACTTACATTTTGATCAATTTAGTTATTTAGCGGCAATGACTTGGAAATTAATATATGAAAGATCTTATGTCGATACCGTCTGGAGCATTCTCGGCACTTAAGAACTTAGGGTTATGAACTATATTCATCTTCATTTTATACTTGGCAAACATTAATAAGTATACACTTACCATTTCGATAAGCTTGGAAAACCTTCTTCCTTCAGCCACGATGGAAGGTGGCAGAAATTTAGACTGTTTGCATCGTTCTTATGTGAAGGGTTATGCGGAAGTATATAGTTGGGAAGCGGTTGGAGAACCTCATTCATTCTCTCATTCTTTTCTTCATCTTGTTTTGGGAATTCTTGAAAGAAAAAATGAGAGCTCGCCTCCTAAGCTCTGCGAGTCTTGAACCAGCCGGGGTTTGTTAAAAATATTAGGAGACCAAGTTTGCAGTTCTGGAAACAGCTGTAGAAGTAGGAGTCATCGTACTCTGTCAAGGGCAGCATTAGCAGCTGGAAGAATTCACATTTTCATAGCTTTGTTCGGACTTATCTCACCTTCCAGGCATGTAAAGCTTTCTTAACCATTTACTTGAATACAAATAAGAAAAACTCTTAGTTGGAAACAAAAAGGTTTGAACGTAAGCATGAGGGAATGTTCTTAAATTGTTATATGAATCATATTATAAATTTCTGGGAATATTTTCTCTGCATAGAAGCAAGAACTTTCGTATTGCTGTTGCATTTCTTATGAATTTACTAATGGAAATTCCAGCCTGGTCATGGCTTGTAATAATATGCATTATCAGCCGGATAACCTTCTCTTGTGAGCAGCTCCAAGATTGTGGAGTTATAAAAGAGAATTTTAAAAGAATTTAGTTTCATTGCTGATAATACTACTGCAAGTTCTAGAGTTGTGTTAAATCCAGTTGAGACTGGTAATTGGGAACAACTCTATGCCCAACTCTTGAACTTCTAAAATCAGTTAGCAAATGTTTATGATAACCAAACTTGTTAAAGTTTCTCACGATCTAGAATCAAACCGGTAACTATAATGGAAGTGTAGAGAGTTTGTGGTAAGGCAACCCTGGCATGCAAGCATGAATTGTGCAAAGATTTAAATGCACGCATGAGAACATGAAAAGTTGCCATACCACAAACTCTATAGAAGCCAAGAATGGTTACCATTCAGGGAAAGACCAAGGCTGAAGCCTAAAATCTTATATGAATGAAATACGGAGCTGAAACCAGAACATGGTACCATATTATTTGGGTGATTAGAGAGCTGATTTGAAATAAAAAAACATTTGATTACCTTTTAAAATGGGTTTGCAATAGAACAGCAGCATATTTGCATATGGTTGAAGCTTCCTAATTGTGTTGCCAATTCTTTGCCACCATTGTTAGGCGAACTAAAATTTGCACAATATGAACAGCCAATGATAGAATAAACCTTTTAGACTGATTGATTAAATTTGACGGGGTCTAAGGACAAGTATGTCAGAGTGATGGTGGTCAAATAGGAATCCCCTCTAGAATGTATTTAATTTAGCCTATCATGTTCTAAGGGTGCAAGTCGGATAGGCTGAGAACTTGACAACATGTTAATCATGTTTTGTGAATCCTTGGCCAAGGTGCACTATTCCTATGTTAGTGTTTGTCAGTTCCTAAGTTCTCGGATACAAACTTAGTCAGGAGTTATACCAAGATAGCAGTAGCTATAGGGTGTAACCGACTAAGGTTGTAGGGCCTTACACCAGTTCCATATGACTTGACATAACCATATACTTGTCCCTTGCGGAGGGTCATGCCCACTTCGGTAAGGAGTGAGCAAGGGAGGATCAAGTTATGATCCATGGTTGGGTGGATAAACACTCTGGTGATACCTTTTCCCTCTTAATGCAGAAAAAGATTAAAGATGCTTCAAAGATAGTGAAATACTAGATGTAAAGTAAGATTCTTTCCATTCTCTGTATTTTGAATTTGAAGTATAAGAAAACGTAGATTTAGATTTAGATGGAAAATTTACTTGAAAGATAGCTTATGAAATGTTAAGGCAATGATAAAATTTATTATTCAAAAACAAAACAAAAATTGTAGTTCCTTTCCTATTTTATTTTTGTTTTAAATATTTGGTAAAATTATAAATCTAGTCATTGCTTTTGTTCAAGTTTAATGTTCGTTACAACATTTTGCCACACAATAGACGAAAATTTAGAGAATTGGGGATATTATATATATGAATTGGGTAGTGGAAATAGGGGCCTTTTTTCCATTGTTGCCAAGGTGGAGTTGGACAAATATGGGCAAAGTGAACTGAAGTCAAGAAAGAGAAGTGGACCTATAAAGCTCAGCAGTTAACACCCAACAAACATCTTTCTGTCTTCTTATTTATGTTAATAATATGATTTAAGACTACAACACGTGACAGATGAAAATTAACAGTCCTAGATGGATCTCATAAAAGACGACATGATATTGCATTGAGCAATTCAGTATGCATACCTGAAGAGCAGATTGCCACTGCTTGTCTTGAATCCTATCAGTGAGTGCCTCAAGAAGAGCCTTTGGATAGAGGAGTGTGGCTTTTTTAGCCACCTTGGCCTTCCTTTCAACTCCTGCTTTGGCAGCCTCCATTCTGAGAATGGCTGCTGTTGTTCTTCTCCAAGCCTTCTTTGCATTTACAATTTCTCGCCTTTCATTTGTACTTGTACTAGTACTAGGATCTGCTATCTTCTCACAAACTACAATTCTGACCGGCCTTTTCTTGTCATTGGTATTTTTGCAAGGGAATGATGGAGGCTGAGTGTGTGAAAGTCCCATGGAGTGAGAAGAAAGAGAGATGCCCCACAATGAATCCATGGTTCTAATCCTGCAGTTGGGTAGATTGGATTGAATTCTCAGTCAACAATTTATTGCATAGAAAAGTGTTAACATAAGCAATCCAAATGCATCTTGCATCATATGGTAATGTATATTCACACGAAACATTGTATAGCCTTAGATTTTAATTTTTAACCCTGTTACTCTAAATCTCCCCAATTAAATACACCACCATACATAAAAGAAGCTTTAATATTTTAAATCAATCTTTGCATCAAATAAAAAATCAAGCATTGTGTGCTAATATGTCAACATAAGAGCACAAACATTTCTTTCAAATTGGAATGTTGGATCATCACATTTGACATAAATATCTTTTTTTACTGCTATACCTAGTAAATTACAGACATCAAATAACAATACAGCTGGCAGTGCCTACCAGATATAGGAGTGGAATATATCTTTTCATTTGCTCATGAATTCATTCCAGAGAAGAAGACCAAAGATGGTCAACCAAGGATTACAATTCATCCAATGATACTATACTCCCTTCCTTGGTGGTACACAACATATTTAAAGGACCTGACGGTTGCCAAGAGAGACACAACCGTCAACCAACCGACATTTACAACTATCGAGAGTAACAACCAACAAACAATTAATACATTGACGACAATCAATACATTGACAAATAACCACTATTACCAAACATAACAATAGGCATTGCACGCCAACTACAATCTTTATCAATTGTTAAATAGAAAATTGACATACATGAAAAACAACCATAACAGATTTATAAGATCCCGTGGACTTTACTATTAAGATATGTAACCCCCTTTGTGTGGACACTCAAAAGGTGCTAAAAAGTAAAGCATGTGTCTTTTTTTTAACAACATTAAGCCAGTAATAATTGCTGTTTATGAATATATGCAGCAGGAAATATACTCCAGGACTTGCCATAAAAACCCAAGCCATAAAACCTCTCAAGAGCCACAACAATAATAACACTGCCATCATCAAAATATCATCATTGAGAGCATAGTTCGACTTATCGCCGACTTATCGCCAATAAGTCAACTTATCGCGATAAGTTTTACCAGGCGATAAAACTTGTATAGTTATCGCCTAGAAACTTATTGCCAATAAGTTGCTCTTATCGGCGATATATTGGCGATAAGTACATAACTTATCGCCTTTTATTGCAGCAGCAACATGTTAAAACGTGACCAGCAGTAAAAAATGCCCAGTTGGTTTTATTTTGACTGCCAATGATTTTTTGTGGAGAGAAAATATAGTAAGAAGGGTTTTGGAGGAGAAACATCAGCATTTGACGCATTTTGGATCGATTCGGAGTGGATTCGAAGCGGATTCGAAGGGATTTTTCAAACAAATTCAAAATCACAAGTAGGTTTTCAAAATTCTTTCCCTTTTGTTTTAAAATCATTTTTTCTCGTATTAAATGCATTCAAGTTTATACAAACTATCTAATATCATTTCCAATTTACTATAACTTGTTTTAGAACGTAATGCATAAGATCTAACACCATTTTTTAGCAATTTTTGCCAATTTTTCATAGTTTTGTCAAAAACTTCATATTTTCTCAAAAATTTCATAACCTTTCAAGTTTTTTGGTTTTTTCCTTCACGTTTCAGCTATGTTTAAACTAATTTAAAGTTTTAAACTATCTTAGTTTGTTTCTAAATTTCTTCGTTAAATTTCTAAATTTGTGCCCTCATTTTGTATGTGACGTGCAGTTTGATTTTTCGTCAAAATGGCAAATAGGGATTCCTCTACAACTGACTCAGCTGCAGGGTCTGTCAGTGCCTCAGTAGACGCATGTCTATCGGGATATGTAGGAACATGCCCTAAAGGGGCTAGAGACAAGGCATGGGCATATGCTTTTGAAGGACCCAAATATAATACTGTGATATGCATAAAATGTGAAAAACTAGTGAGTGGAGGCATATCTCGTTTGAAATACCACCTTGCAGGGATCACAAAGTGTGACACAAGGGTTTGTGAAGCCACCACCCCAGAAATAATGAGAGAGATGAATGCCTTGCTCGCTGCCCAAGAAGAGAAAAAGTTGCAAAGGGAAAGGGCAAAATTGGCGCCATTTCTGAATCGCAAGGTATCTCACACTGTCTCAAAATCTCATTTTTAAAAATCATTTATAATTTTATTATTTTATAATCATAATGAAATAATGTGGGTTGTGATTTGTGACCAGGTATCCCATCCACCCTTGAAGAAGATGAAGCAGCACTTGAGGGCATAGTGGGCTCTCATCGTGGCCCACGGATCCGCAAATCTACCTTGTCCTCGCCTTCCACTTCTGCTGGTTCTAGTAGACCAGCACCACGGCCATCTTCTATAGACAATTTTTTTGTGCCCAGAAACACACCTGGAGCACAACCATCACTAGAGGGTACTGGGTGGAACAGCGATGTGCATCGGCAAGTTGACATTCAATGTGCTGATTTTTGGTATTTTAACAATATCCCCTTCAATGTTGCAGAAAGTCCCTATTGGCTGAATTTTGTGACAGGAATCACTGTAGCGGGAAAGGGCTACAAGGCACCTACTCCTAAAGACTTGAGTGGGAGGTTAGTTCACTTTTACCGTTTTACAATTTACTTTTTTTTGTTGAATGTAATTTTTTTAAACAAAGTTGTGTACTTAAATGTTATTTTTATTTTGTTCTTGTAGATTGCTCAAAGATGTTACTAGGGCCAATGAAGTGGTAGAAGACCAAAAATTGCAATGGAAACAATTTGGCTGCTCTATACTTTCAGATGGATGGACGGATGGAAGAAACCGTACCATCATCAATTTTTTAGTTTCTTGCAAGGATCAAGTGGTCTTTCTGAAATCCTTGGATGTCTCAGACAAGATAAAGACAGCTGAAACTTTGGCTCTAATGTTAGAGCAAGTTGCGATGGAGGTGGGGGTTCCTAATGTGGTGCAAATAATAACTGACAATGCAGCGGCATATGTGGCAGCGGGAAAGATCCTCCAAGATAAGTATAGCACACTTTTTTGGTCTCCTTGTGCAGCACACGTCCTTGACCTTCTTTTGGAGGACATAGGAAAATTGGATTGGGTGAAATCGGTTGTAGAGGATGCAAGAAAGATAACAAAATATATCTACAATCACCCTTGGGTTCTCGCTTTGATGAGAAAATTCACCCATGGGAAGGAGTTGGTTAGACCTGCAGCTACAAGGTTTGCAACGATTTTCTTAACGTTGCAAAGTGTTCTTGGTTCTTTGAATCCTTTGAAGCAATTGTTTGTGAGTCAACCATGGTTAGACTCACGTTATTCAAAGAAGGTTGATGGTCAAAGTGTTGCATACATTGTCTTTGACAACCACTTTTTTAAGGATGCTACAAAAATTGTGAAGGTATCTTTGAAACTTCAAAAGTTAAATATTTACTTTTTTTGTATTCAAGAATCAAGTCTTTCATTATTAATTTGGAACTCTAGTCTATAATTAATGATAATCTTTTTCTACTTTTCAATTGTAGGTGACAGAGCCCTTGGTTAGAGTTCTCCGATTGGTAGATGGGGATCAAACCCCAATGGGGTATCTTTATGAGGCCATGGATAGGGCCAAAGAGGCTGTAAAAAATATCTACAAGGGGAACAACCTAAAATTTGACCCCATATGGGAAATTATTGATAGGAGGTGGAACAATCAGCTCCACCAACCCATTCATGCAGCGGGGGTACTTCCTCAACCCTGCTTATCACTTCTCTCCATCGTACGGGGATCCCAATGGAGAGGTCGTGGAGGGCCTCACTGAATGCATGCAGAGGATGGTACCTGAGGTTGAGGTGAGAGACCTCATTTTGGCCGAGATGGAAGTGTATCAAAATGCAACGGGCAAGCTATTCTCCTCAGACTTAGCAAGAAGAGGAAGACAGACTCAAACCCCAAGTACAATATTTGGATTTTTGGTGTCTTTCACATGCATGATAAGTAGATAAAAACTAAGTTACTAAAATATGTTTTCACCTTGCTTTCTAACTCTTTAATATTTATCTTGCAGATGCTTGGTGGCGAAATTGGGGTGGGAATGTCCCAAATCTGCAAAGACTTGCCTTGCGCATCTTATGTCAGCCATTTAGCTCATCTAGTTGTGAGCGTAATTGGAGCTTATTTGAGGCCATTCACACGAAGAAGAGGAACAAGTTAGCACAAAAACGCCTCGCCTCAATGACCTTGTTTATGTGCAATATAACCTTAAGTTGCGCATAAGAAAGGTAGAGTTACCAGCAGCAGGGCCACTTGATTTGGATGACATAGATCCGTACTGTGATTGGACATCACAGGAGCAGCCTCCATTGTTCACAGAGGATGACATCTATGATTTGGAGAGGCAGGCTATGGAGGAGGGTGGAGTCACAGCAAGATTGGATGACATTCGGGAGGATGATCATGAGAGTAGTGAGAGTGAGGAGGAGACAAATGATGAGGAGTCATTGCCAGTGTCAGCACCATCTACATCTAGGGTGGAGGTCCAATCACAACCAGTTGTGCAGAGGGAGCTGTCACAGCCACAGCGGACTACTAGGGCTAGACCCCCTCCCACTCCTGTAGTTTTTACTAGAGCTACTGGGAAGGGGAAGAGGAAGATGTAGACTAGTTTGATATTGTACTTGGCATATGTATTTGCTTATAGTTTTACAAAGACAATTTGTTGTTTTTAGTTTTCTTCAGAGTTCAGACTATCAAACTATGGCTACCAGCCATCAGCATTCCACATTAGGATGCAATTTTGATACATATTTGCATTTATATATATCTAGATCAGTTTGTTTGGTTTGTTTACTCATTTACTAACTCATTAGATGAATCTCCTTATTGAATTTTGCAAAAAAAATGCATTTCTAATTAAATTTAAGCCATTTTTTAAGTTTCCCGATAAGTTCACCGATAAGTTCCCGACTTATCTCCGATATATCCCGATATTTTTTTTTTTGCCCTCGGTGATAAGTTGAACTATGATTGAGAGCACAGATGGCAGCACGCATAGATATCAGCTACTTTTACTAGGCATTCCAATAATTTATTTGTCTGTGCAGGGGTGGGGTTGGCCATGGGCAAGAGTCTTTGCAGCAAGTATTCACTTGGTCAAAGGCTACCCCCAAACTTGTTATCACAGCCTTCCCTCCCATATAGAAACCAAAATACTCATCAACCTGATGAAAATCTGCAACATAAGGCTTCATTTCTATTCTCAGAATATTTATGGTCACAAGAGATGACACATTTTTTATTTGTTCTGCATACGGGTATTTTGATGACCTGAGAACCAAATCCTATGGGCATTTGGACCAAAAAAATTAAATAAAAAATTCCTTGTTTTTCCCCAGAGGTTCATTTTATAGTTGTCCCAGTTCATTCCAGAGCTTGGGACGAATCCATCCCTTTATGCCAGGACCCTGTGCATTTTCACAGGCAAACTAACCTGGAATCTGAAGTGGGTTAGAACCAGACCCAGATCTTGGCCTGCAGGCTGACAAATCGATACGATATCATTGTAATAAACAGAATTTGCAAATCAAACATGGATGTCAGCTCCAATCATTCATTATGTCAACAATACCAAAAATCTGGGGGGGAACTAGAAAGTACTAATAGATTTGGAATAACAATTAAGTTTATAAGGCCAATCATCACATTTTTTTGCATTTCTCAACTAACAGCCACAAAATTGTAAACCCTGTGGAATTAGTGGTAAACAACTGGAAACATGTAATTATATTTTAGAAAAAAATGAAAAAATACCAAAACAATGTTTGAGAATATGTCCTGATGTTATTGGTTTATAAAGGCAAAACAAAAATTCTAGACATATAGTCATAACGTTTACAAGATAAAGAAGACAAAAGAGGAGTAATTGTCCAAAAAAGAAAAAAAACAATAACACTGCAGCCACATGCTGCATATAAAGGTTGATAGGTGGACATGCCTACGATGCATTCTTTGCATTTAATTATGACAAAGCATCCATAAATCAAAAACTTGCAAATCAGCAAAACTGTGCAGACCCAATTTTGACTTGAAGTCAACAATAGTCTAGCAAAATAAAAAATAATAGCTTCATGCAAATGCAATACCAAAATAACATTAGGGAAGTGTTTTCTATAGATTTGACTAAAAGAAGAGTACAGTATTGCATAGCTATATGAACAAAAGAGCTAATAAATATTTAATCTCATGATGGTTGAAAATTTGAAAATTATAATCCAAAATTACAATTGTATGCAAGTTACATGAATTTACAATTTTCTATTTGCTCTAGACATCCTCGAGATGGTTGAGGTCCTACTCGGGTCCTACTCTCGATGTCAGTTGTGATGCTTGCTCCACCTTTGAACTAGAAGGTAAAGACTCCTTGATATCACCATCATCCTCAACCCTGGTGTCATCAAATCCAAAGCCTCCCACTTCAATTTCTATTGCACCCTCCTCTATTTGCCTCCCAGAAACAGCAATATCATCTACTATAAATATGTAGTCCTCATCTAGGGAGCCAGTCACTATATGTATCAATATCATCCAAGTAAATCACCTCAAAACCATCTAGGCCCTTCACATATTTTAGGTGAATGTGAAGGTTATATTGCACGAAGATTAGATAATTGAGACACTTTTGTGTCAACGTGTTGTTTTTTCATGTGAATGGAATGTTTCTTCTTCATGTGAATGGCATCAAATAAGCTCCAATTTATTAGCATTTAGAAGTGTTATAATGTTGGGACAAAATTCAGAGGAGTATCTTTTGAAGATTTGGGGGTTTTGCCCCAACTTTTCCACTAAGCAACTACAAAGAAGACATTCACAAGCTACTAAGCAATCAATCATTGCACAAGCAAGATAAAAGGTACCCGAGTAGAACATTTGAAGTGAAGATTAAGATATTTTGGTACCTAGTGCTTGAGCGATTCTCCCTCTAATTGTTGGCGGCAAAGAGAAAAATCTTCTATCAACCTATTGTAACTCTTCAATTATTAGGTCTCTAACCACAACATTAGGCAACATCCACTCAATGCATGTTCAGATGCCCTAAATAACCTCAACATCAACATCCCTGAAGTTATATACAAAGAAAAACTTGGGATTGGGATAGCATTGTAATGTCCCCTTTTTGGATCACCTTATACTTTGCCCTGAATTCACAAATCCAAATGAAACAAGGAACACAATATAGTTAGAGATATAACCCTAACCTAAGAATAAGATGAGATAAGCTTGTCTTGGAATCTACAACCAAATCAGATAATGATATAATCATAATACATGTGTAATGTCCCCTTTTTAGCTCACCATGGTTGGTGGTTTGGATTACCCTATCAGTGGCCTGTTGTGACCTTTTCACACCATCGTCCCATTGCAAATGGGGACCCCCTCCTTCACTCATGGTCGTTTGTTTAGTTAGGTTTAGGTGGCGAATTTGGCAATCCAGTGCTTTAAAAGATTGAGGGGTGGTATTGAAATCAAGTAGCTAGGTTGTCATTTTAAAGTGGTAACGTTAAAAAATAAAGTTTGTCGGGGTCATGTTGTAATAGGTTGAACGTAAAATTCTAGGCGTATTTAAATTTTAGCTAGCCAATTTGTCCAAAATTCCATATAAAGGCATATTTCATGCATAAGGGCCTTAAAACCCTTATAAAATTGATTTTTTACATACAAAACAGCCAAAATCTAACAAAAAATCAATTTTCTTTAGAAAAATACACAAAATCCGGACTATACATGAATTTCCCCTCATATTTTGATCAAAATCCAAACTATACATGAATTTCCCCTCATATTTTGATCAAAATTCGGACTCTACATAAATTTCCCTTCTTTAATTAGCTTTTTCCCTTAAAAATTCTAAGTGTTGGGGTTAAAATCCAAGCATACTATGAATTTCCACCACTTTGGATGAATTCTGCTTGAAAATTTTCCAAGTGTTTGAAAAATCCAAACTAGGGGGGATTTTCCCCCAAGGGTGAGCTTGAAAAATTTCTGAGTCTAGAAATTGTCCAGACAAGGGTCGTTTTTCCCTTGGAGAAAGTAGGGTGAGTTTGAAAATTTTCTAGGTCTAGAAAGTGTCCACACAGGGGTCGTTTTTCCCCCAAGACTGAATGCGTACATTAAAAAATTTTCGAAGTCTGGAAATTGTCCAGACTAGGGTCGATTTTCCCTTGGATTGGATAGAGAAACTGAAAATTTGTCTAAGTATTGGATTAGTCCAAGCTAGGGTCGTTTTTATCCTACAAGGCAAGAGTGAACTCCAAATTTTTTCTAAGTGTCAAATTAGTCCAAGCATGAGTCGTTTTTCCCCTAGGGGCTAACATTGAAGGTGGGCAATTTCTTCTAAGTGTTTGGAGTGTACGGACATGGCATGATTTTCCCCTTAGAGAGAGTATGGATGTGGGAATTTTTCTAAGCATGAGAACTATCCAAACTAGGGTCGAATTGCAAAAAATTTCTAAGTGTCAAATTTGTCCATACTAGGGCTGATTTTACCCCTTTTGATAGCAAAGCAAGATCAGAGTTTTTTCTAAGTATAAAGCGGATTTTTATCTAAACTTTGACCGATTTTCCCTGCCTTGCATAGATGGAGTTGGAAATTGGACATGGTTGCAAGTCCATACAAGTTGTGGACTTAGGCAAATTTTAGAGTCCTAACATGGATCGATTTTCCCCATCATGGCAGAATTTTATTATTTAATTAAAATTAATGTGGGAAATTAATAAAGTGAGAATGGAAGATTCTAGAAGGGCTAGAAATTTTTATCCTACATTGCTTGTGGGGGGTAAACAACAGGCCAAAGCTCCTTTAAAAGGGCTGATGGTTGAAAGGAGAAACCATAAAGATCTATGAGATTCCAATGCAAGGTGACTAAGTCAAAGAGCTGGAGTTGAAGTCAATCAAACTTAGGAAGGCTGAGGATTAAGTAAAGGGGAAGAAGGCATCCGTTCTCTCAATCCTGATGTAACTGAGACTGAGATCAAAGCTTGAGGTAAGCCATGAGAATGTTAGTATGCAGATTTAAGTCTGAAGATGCCCTCCAAGGAAAATCGATTTTGCCAAATCACCATGTTTTTTCCAACCTTTCAAATTGTCCATTGTGATTGCAGATCTAAAAGGGGCATGTTCTGATATTTTTGGAGACCTATCCATGGTTGAAAGACAAGGTGTTGCGGGCCCAAAGTCTGAAAATTTCCAGACTGGGTGATTTCTTTGAAAGTTCATAGAAAATAGTTTGGGGCCCGAGGCTTTCAAGACTTGTTTCCAGACCAGTCCCCATCAATTTGCTCGCATTTTGCATGCATTCCAAGACTAAAACAAGGAGATTTCAGACCCGAATTTGCAGACCTTCATGACAGGTGATTTTTTTGAAAATTCATGGAAAATAATGTATAAGCCAAAGCTGTCCAGGGTTGTTTGTTGAGTCTTCCCTTGCCAGGTACTAATCATTTGCAACCGTTTTCAGACATTGGAGGACTGTGGTAAGTTAAATACATGCGAAAGTTTGAGGACTGTCATGAAAATCGTTTTTTTTTGCTTGGATCTGAGTTTTCTTTGGGATGTCAATCTTTTTCAAAGTTGTTGCAGACCTTGCGGAAGCATTTGGTGACTCGTTTCAAGACAAGTTGAGGTCTGAAATATCATTTGTCTTCAGACTAGGGTCTGAAAACACTAAAAAACGGGCGATTTTTAGAAAAAATCCCATAATTTACCAACTTGCCAAACCATTATAGGGATCATTGCTGAATGTTTGGAGGATATTCTTGCACAAAAGGGACCAAGTTAGAGGGTCAAAACCATTCAGAAAGAGGTAAGTTTCAGTTGTTTTCAGAGGTCTGAATTTCGTTGTGAGGGTAGGGAAAATTTGTTGTCACGATTAGCCTGCACTTTGACTCCTAATACGTGTTGAAGCCTTGAATCATGATTTGAAATAAATCTGATGAAGTATTAGGACTGATTTTTGAGGTGTCTTCAGACTTACCATGCCCTGTCCTCATAAAAGTTTCAGGATGATGATTAGTTTGTTGCTATGTTTGGTCAGCAACATCTTTCCTAATATGTGTTGAAGCCTTGAATCATGATTTGAAATGAATTTGATAGGATATTATGACTGATTTAAGTGTGTCTTCAGATTTGTTTCCTTGTTTTCAGAAGTCAGATTTCAATGAATATTCAAATTCCTCATTTTTTTTAGCCAAGTATCCCTCAATTTTTGTTGTCTTAGGATTCTATTTCAAGTGCCTATTTTGTTTTTACTTTCAATGGATAGAATTCCTAAGTTATGGCATGAAATTCATGGACTAATTCAAGGATTGTGAAGTCTAAAATTTGTTATTTTGTTTAAGTCCTTTAAAATCGTACTAACTTCGAGCTTCGTACAGGAATGGTAGAGCCAAAAGGATTTGCAGCGAGGACAGTGCTGACTAAGAGGCTGTCCAAAGGCTTTTATCCAGAGTCCTCGATGTCATCCAAATGGAGAAAAGTTTCAAATACCAATATGGAGCACCTTGATATGAGGGGACTAAGAAGGAGAATGTACGGACACAGAGATCACTTGCCTTCAAAGATAGCAGTTAATACGGTCGGGTGTGGACTCTATCAGGCAGCAGGACTCCCTGCAGCAATTCAGTGCAGCAAGCTCATTGTTGAATGTGCAAAGAACTATGATCCAGACACTACAACCATCAGGGCCAAAGGCAAAGTGTTTGCATTTCTAAATGAGGAAGCAATAAGAGAGACCTTCGGGATTCCCTACCACTCCGGAATGCAAGTCCAAACCAAGGAAGAAACTAAAGGACTATTTGATGCAAAACTTGATGCATGTATGGACATCATTAACAAAAAATGGATCCATGAGCCAAGAAGACATCATTCCAGGTTGCCAAAGAGGATGTTTTTGGAGAATTGTTGCTAATGTAATGTCAAATTTTCTCTACTTTTCATTGTTGTGTCTTACATGGTGAATTGTTGTGATCAAGTTTGCATTATTGCATGGTGATCTACATCCCTCATTTAGAATAGATTTTCATTCCAAGTTGTTAGAATAGAATTTGCTTCAAGTAGTTTAGGTGAATGAAAGCAATTGTGAATGTTTACTTGATTGACTCGACAAATCCAAGCCACTAGCCTCTTGTTGATGGTAAGAGTGCCTTGTGTGGTTAGCCGATGAACGAAAACACTTAACTTCAATTAGTATTGAATCTTTAGTTTGCATCCATTTGATGGGATTAGAGAAGAAATATTAATTTGAAAACCATTTAAGTCTACCATAGAAGCTTGCACTAAGTGGGTGGAGTCACTGATAAAGCTACACCTAGTAGAGTCCAAATCCATTCACACATTCCTTGCATTCATAATTAAATAGGAGTAGTTAGGATTGGAAGTTTAAGTTTAAGTTGAGAAGTTAAAGGTCGGAAAATCAAAAACCAAAATATACTTTCATTGCCCATTGTGAAGCAAAATCCTTAGAAGTGCGAGTAGTTGACAAATCTTGAATGAACTAGCAAAAGTCTCCTTAGTGATCCATCAAATCACATCATTTCAACTAAGCGAGTATCCACAGTAAAAGAACCTTGAAGTCACCTTGTGATCTTACTTTGCAGGCTTAGCATAAGAAGTGACCTTATATCAAGAGAGTTGAATATTTAATGTTTCACTCCGAAACATTGAGTGTTTGATTTTGTATGTTGTAGTGGACTAAAACTCACATCAACATGGCCCTCGTAGGCTAAGTCAGTTGGTTAGAGGGTCTCGATTGGCAATTCAGTTGGCCAATTTCCTTCCAGAGGTCAGAGGTGTTCAAGATTGCTCTTCGTTTGGGTTAGTTTGGTACACTTACTATTTATCGTAAGTCATTTATCCAACATTTTTATATTTGGTAGGGCACCTAGACCGGCCTCAATTGTCGCGATGACCCTTGCATCTTTGTTGATCAAGTATTCAAGGATTTCCTAATTATAGCAAATCAAAGGTTGATAGAGGTGGACCCTTATATTTTTAGTAAGGCAGTTGGATGTGTAGTGGGAACAATGGTGGATCTCCTGGTTCTGACAAAATTGAGAAATAGTGAGCATTTTTGGAGTTATGACATTTTAATTATTAATAAAGTAATACTTTATTAATAATTAATTAAAAAGTGCACATCATTAAATTTATTTGACTTTATTATTAAAAGGGATTATTTAATGATTATAAAGTCAAATTATAAAGTGCATATGAGGAATAATGTAAAGTGCCAATTTAAATGGAGATATAAGTGATTATTAAGATATACTTTATATTATTTTGTTGCACACCAAATGGAGGGAAATATTATATTTCAAACTTTGCAACAAAAGCACATATGTTCTTTAAGTTATGCGAGGTGTAAGCTTAAAGCTTCAAGCTCAATTTGTATTTGGTGAGCTATAAAAAGCCTTCAAATGAGGAAATTGATTCATTCATGATTGTGCATTTGCTTGTTTGTGTGGAGAAGAAGTTGAAACAAGAGTTTCAGATTCTGAGCTTGAAGCATTGTGAATTCTTCCAAGTCTTCTCAGCATAGTGAATTGGTGAAACACTCAACGAATTATGCCGGGTGTTGGCTTCATATAGAGGCCAGGATTGCTTCAATCAGTTGCAGAAATTAACGAGGAGAAGTCCATTTAATCTTAGGAAGCATTGCAAGGTAATAGGCATTCTTTTATTACAGATCACAACATTAGAAAGAGGCTGTGTATGGAGTTTATGTAGCCGCAAGTTATTAAGGCAGTGATTTATATTAAAAGGGCATGTTAGTGGTGCTCGTTTGACTTGTGGGAGCCTCCCATTAATGATTGCAAGCTTTGGCGTCAACTGATAAACATAACTAGGAAGAAGCGATTCAATTTGGAGTGGCAGATATTTAATGCAATCAGCTATAGGTTCCTCTCTATAAATTTTGAATATATTTCTTATGCATGTCATTGCCATTGTAAAAGACATTCTTTGGAAATTATTGTATAAGATTGTCTTGTGCAAACTTAGCATTATAGTTTGAAATTGTAATGTCCCTGTTTTTCAAACTATTGGGATTAGCTTGATTTGGTGACCCTTGCAAGCTAATCAGGCGATCAGAGGGGGTCAGTTGGCGGAGCCAATGTTGGGATTCCATTCTGGAGGTTCAGATTAACAGGTCTGCTTTTCATTCAGGTCAATTTGGTCAACTTACTATTTTTAGTAAGTGGTATTTTCGGTATGGCTAGGATTAGCAGGGCATCTGCACAGAGTGTCAGATGTTTCAGGATCGAGTTTCAGGGGATCTCCAGTTTGAGAGACTTACTATTTATAGTAAGTCTATTTTTAGCAGTTGGCTATTTCTGGCAATTGGCTATTTCTAGCAGGGCAGTTCAAGTTTGAAGCTCTGGTGTCAGAAACGAATTCGTTGCAATCAGTGAGTTACAGTGGCTTTTTATTTTAAAGTTATTGTTATTAAATTAAATTATTTTAATTTAATAACTTGATGACTTTATAACTTAATATTATAAAATGAAGTTGTCATTAAAAAGCCTTTTAAGTGAAAAAAGTGAATTCGAAAAAGCACTTTCATTACCCATTGATGATTTGATAAATTGTTTTGTGAGAGAATTCTGCTTGGCTTGGAAAAGCTAGGGTTAGAGCTTGGTCTTCAACTTTTGGAGAAAGTTCTGCAACAAATTTTGAGCTTGGTCTTCAGCTTTTGGAGAGAGTTCATTCAGTTCCTGAATGCCAGATTTACAGGTTGTCATATGCTATTGCCTTGTTGATTTTAATGAAATCAAAGAGAAATTCGAATTGGAGTGATAAGGGTTTGAGAAGTGACTTTGAGAAACTGTAAATTCTCTAAGGATTGCATTTAGAGTTAGATTGAATTGCCAGTGAATCGTACCATCATTATTAGGCAGAGTTTGCAGATTACAGATCACTTTTAGTAAAGGCCGTACAGCAATCTGGGAAGTCGTACGATTTTATCTCAGGCTGTACAATATTCAGCCTGGAATACACACGTGTCTGCAGTCAGGGTTTAGTGCAGCCAGTCTAGGGTGTATTTGAAACGCGGGAGCTTTGCTAAGTGTCGTGAAGGACTATGGTGTTATTACCTGCCAGTAGACGCCAGTAGCAAGGTGCGGATTAGAGCTGGTGGTCACGTTTTTTCCCTGTAGCTGTGTCATTTCCTTCAGCAGCCACAAGACCTTAAGCTGCGTTTTAACCTTCAACAACTGCCATTACATGAGTTTCCTGAGTGTTGCGTGGATAGCAGTGGGAGAAGCTGATGTTTCCAGCTATGGATGTATCACAAATGTTTGGTGTCTATTTGATAATTAAGGTGCTCTATAATAATTGTTTTGTCAATTAGTAAATGTAAGCGTGGAGTTATGAATTGAGTTGAAATTGCTATTGTGTTATTCTTGAATTTGTAATACATTGTTAAAACTTATTTATGACGAGAACACTCAAAACAAATTGCCAATCAAACTTAGAAGATTAAGCCAATTTGCATTGAGAGCCAATCTGGCTCTTTATAGCAGTATCAGAGCACTGATCTTGCCATCCTGAGGGTATGAAAATAAAATAATGGCAGACAGATTTATACCAGGAGGGTACTATACCCGCAGGGATAGAAATTTACCACCTCCTGAAGGTAATGAACAGGGCCCACAGAATGAACAGGCTGGAAACAAGAATAATATTGGGAATGATATGGACATGGAGGCCAGAGATGCTTTCAGAAATATTGCAGATGTTTAGCATCATGTTGCAATTGTATTGCAACAACTTTCAGACACTCTACAGTGCATTGCATTACCCGGTGCTAGAGACAGAAGTGTGCGGAGTGCTTCAGTCAGCTCACACAAATTACGAGCTGATGATAGGCGAGATTATAGAGCTGACCATACTGGTACTTATGAAAGGCCTCATCGTCCAACTTTCTTGAGGCCAAAGCCGGATACAGTTAGTGTGGAGTCAGAGCCAACACCATTTGTCGATGACATGGTGGCACATTTTGCAGAGTGCGATGTTCTTCCCGAGGCACTAAAAAGAAATTTAAATTTTGATAGATATTTGACACAGAAACGTGAGCATTCCAGAGGCAGGTCAGCTCCTAACACGAGGCAGAGACCTAGGCAAAATGAACTCAAGCAGGCAACCAGCAAGTTGACATTAGACCACTCCGATGGAAGTGGGAAGACTACAACCAAAGCATGGGTCCACAAGCTAGATACTTATCTTTCACTTCGTCCTATATCTGAGGAGGACGCTATTCGATTTGTTGTACTTCATTTGGATGGGATAGCTCATGATTGGTGGTATCATGGGTTAGTGTCTCTGCATCATGATCATATTGTGCAGTACCAAGAGTTCGTAGATAGACTGATAGAGCGGTTTGACAGGAAAGATCCTAAGACTTACTTCAGAGAGTTAGCTCAACTGAGACAGACAGGTGGCCTTGAGGCCTTCATCAGTGAGTTTCAGCATCTATCAATTGTGGTATATGACATCTCCGAGAGGAGAGTCATGTTTTTCATAGAGGGTTTGTTAGAGTCGTACAGAGGGTGGATAAAGTCCTTGGATCCACCTACTTTGCGAGATGCTATGAAGAAGGCAAGGAATCTTGAGCCTTCTGTTTCACGAGGCAAGTTTACTCCTAGTCCCACTATTCCTCCTGCAGATGAGGTACCTCCACCAGTTGTTGACAGAAAGAAGCTTGCAGGTAGACTTGATGATGCCACGCAAGAGGATTTGAGGAGGAGGCAGCTTTGCTATTGGTGCAAAGAGCCTTATGATAGAGGGCATACTTGTACTATGAGGCCTAAGGGTAGGGCGAATCGCTCTATGTGGGTTTTTTCTGGTGAGAGTGAAACTGAGTCTTCTCATCAGGCTGCTAGTTTCGATACAGAGGAGCAGAGAGTTACTCTAGAGTTTGGTCCTGAAGCCAAACTATCTCCGATTGTGTTGTCCACCTCTGTGCCACTTCCCTCTACTTTCAGACTAAAGGGATTAGTGGAAGGACAACCCTATGTTGCTATGTTGGATACTGGAGCCACGCACAACTTTATTCATGAGCGACTTATTAATCAGTGTGGGCTTCAGGTAGAGGAGTTTGCAGGGTTTGGAGTCAAGGTAGCCGATGGCTACAATTTTACCTATACCAGGCGCATCCGAGAACTCTCTTTGTTTCTTGGTGATTATGAGCTGATAGCTGATTTCTATGTGTTTGATTTGGGGGAGATGGATGTAGTTTTAGGGATGCAGTGGATACAGGAGATTAAGGAGTTCTGCCTTAGTGTGAGCTCGATGCAGATCAGATTTGAGTACCAGGGCAGAGAGTATGTGTTGTCGAGCATTGCTGAGGGAAGTCTACGCACTGTCTTTTGTGCAGTAGATAGTGTCGATACATGGAGACATGAGTCCATATAGGTTGAGCAGATTACACATCATGTCTCTCAGAGTTCACCATTTTATGGCTCAAATCAGCAGGTGGGTGCTGTTCACTTTGTGAACAACCTTTTATTTGATGTGGATGTCATTATGACTTATGACAATCCGTTGTTTGAGCTTAGTGATGATCCCTTACAGGTGTTGTACAATCATGATGTTGATGACGTTTGGGATCTAATTTGTACACCCAATCATCAGGCAGATTACACAGGAGGCTAGTCAGGCCTAGCTGAGCAGTTTACAGAGGTGTACACGGTGAGGAGTGCTTATAGCTTTACATTCGATCCTCACATTCAGGACATCTATCAGTCACGCAGCTCTTCAGTGCATCCTTTTGATGACTGGTATGATGATTTGGTTAGCTTGAAGACTGGGAGTAAGTCCAATCTGTTGGTTGAGTTACTCCCATGTGAGTTACTCTCGGTTGAGTTTCTCCCACGAGGCGATCCTGTTGCAGCATCATCAGTTCAGGTGTTGAGTGCAGTTTTCCAGTTGCTAATGTTGGTGTTGTTGACGTTGTTGGTTTCTTCACAGGAGTATGAGGTTGATCGGGAATTATTCATGAGCATCCTTGGGATCCGAGTGGATTGTGATGTTGCTTGTTTTTCCTAATTGCTTGAGGACAAGCAATCTTGGGAAGGGAGGACTGTAATGTCCCCGTTTTTCAGACTATTGGGATTAGCTTGGTTTGGTGACCCTCGCAAGCTAATCAAGCGATCAGAGGGGGTTAGTTGGCGGAGCCAGTGTTGGGATTCCATTCTGGAGGTTCAGATTATCAGGTCTTCTTTTTGTTCGGGTCAATTTGGTCAACTTACTATTTTTAGTAAGTGGTATTTTGGGTATGGCCAGGATTAGCAAGGCATCTACACAGTGTCAGATGTTTTAGGATCGAGTTTCGGGGGATCTCCAGTTTGAGAGACTTACTATTTATAGTAAGTTTATTTTTAGCAGTTGGCTATTTCTGGCAGTTGGCTATTTCTGGCAGGGCAGTTGAAGTTTGAGGCTCTGGTGTCAGAAATGGATTTGTTGCAGTCAGTGGGTTACAGTGGCTTTTTAAAGTTATCGTTATTAAATTAAATTATTTTAATTTAATAACTTAATGACTTTATAACTTAATATTATAAAATGAAGTTGTCATTAAAAAGCCTTTTAAGTGAAAAAAGTGAAATTGAAGCTTTTTCCAAAAAAAGCTATATATTCAATTCGAAAAAGCACTTTCATTACCCATTGATGATTTGATAAATTGTTTTGTGAGAGAATTTTGCTTGGCTTGGAAAAGCTAGGGTTTGAGCTTGGTCTTCAGCTTTTGGAGAAAGTTCTGCAACAAATTTTGAGCTTGGTCTGCAACTTTTGGAGAGAGTTCATTCATTTCCTAAATGTCATATTTACAGGTTGTCATATGCTATTGCCTTGTTGATTTTAATGAAATCAAAGAGAAATTCGAATTGGAGTGATAAGGGTTTGAGAAGTGACTTTGAGAAACTGTAAATTCTCTAAGGATTGCATTTAGAGTTAGATTGAATTGCTAGTGAATCGTACCATCATTATCAGGCAGAGTTTGCAGATTACAGATCACTTTTAGCAAAGGTCGTACAGCAATCTGGGAAGCCATACGATTTTATCTCAGGCTGTACGATATTCAACCTGGAATCCACACGTGTCTGCAGTCAGGGTTTAGTGCAGCCAGTCTAGGGTGTATTTGAAACGCAGGAGCTTTGCTAAGTGTCGTGAAGGACTGCAGTGTTATTACCTACCAGTAGACAACAGTAGCAAGGTGCGGATTAGAGCTGGTGGTCATGTTTTTTCCCTGCAGCTGTGTCATTTCCTTTAGCAACCGCAAGACCTTAAGCTGCGTTTTAACCTTCAGCAGCCGCCATTACATGAGTTTCCTAAGTGCTGCGTGGATAGCAATGGTAGAAGTTCACGTTTCCAGCTATGGATGTATCACAAATGTTTGGTGTCTATTTGATAATTAAGGTGCTCTTTAATAATTGTTTTGTCAATTAGTAAATGCAAGCGTGGAGTTATGAATTGAGTTGAAATTGTTGTTGTGTTATTCTTGAATTTGTAATACATTGTTAAAACTTATTTATGACAAGAACACTCAAAACAAATTGCAAATCAAACTTAGAAGAATAAGCCAATTTGCATTGAGAGCCAGTCTGGCTCTTTACAGAAATTCCAAGCATTGTTATTTTGGTAATTCCGATATATTGTCTAAAAATCCAAAAGGAAGCATAAATTTTGGAAAAACATAAAACTTTGCAAAAACAATACATTCTGGTGACAAAGAAACTGAGTTAGAACTCATCGGGGTTCTTACAACATGTAATACATCCATTTTTAGGGTTAAGGGAGAAATACACTTCTAGCACATAATTCTCATGGGCTTAATTTTAATGAAGATAGAGATAGGAAGGACATGATGAGGTGCCCTAATTATCCTTGGCCTAGGCTCAAGAGCAGAAACTATATCCCCCTTGGCCTCATGTGGCCGTAACCATGCTCATGAAGTGGCGTACCTAGCAGAACTTATACATCGTTCTCCTCGATCACGCTATCCTTCTCTCTTCTTATGATTAAGGAACCCTTTGAGATAGGAAGGACATGATGAGGTGCTCTAATTATACTCGGCCCTAGGCCCAAGAGTGGAAACTTTGTCCCCCTTGGCCTCATGTGGTTGTAAACATACTCGTGAGGTGGCATACCTAGTGGAGCCTATACACCGTTCCCCTCCATCACGCTATCCTTCTCTCCTCTTGAAGATCCCTTTCTTAGTTACCTCAATAACTTAACCCATATAGGCTCGAAGTAAAGATTGCAATAGGGTTCGCTTAACTCGACCCTAGGCCCAAGAGCGGAATCTTTG
The DNA here is from genome assembly GCA_027943335.1 of Chamaecyparis obtusa. NCBI lineage: Eukaryota > Viridiplantae > Streptophyta > Pinopsida > Cupressales > Cupressaceae > Chamaecyparis > Chamaecyparis obtusa. The sequence goes on from BSBK01000362.1 coordinate 287,459, forward strand.
TCCCCCTTGGCCTCATTCAGTCCTTAATAGATCTCATGAGGTGGTGTACCAAGTAAGTCCTCACATTCCCTCTCCTTGCACTTCCTCTCCTTCCCAAATATGGTTGGTTAAGGAACCCTTTGAGATAGGAAGGACATGATGAGGTGCTCTAATTATACTCGGCCCTAGGCCCAAGAGTGGAAACTATGTCCCCCTTGGCCTCAGGTGGTCATAAACATACTCGTGAGGTGGCATACCTAGCGGAGCCTATACACTGTTCCCCTCCATCACACTATCCTTTTCTCCTCTTGAAGATCCCTTTCTTAGTTACCTCAATAACTTAACCCATATAGGCTCGAAGGAAAGATTGCAATAGGGTTCGCTTAACTCGACCCTAGGCCCAAGAGTGGAATCTTTGTCCCCCTTGGCCTCATTCAGTCTTTAATAGATCCCATGAGGTGGTGTACCTAGTGAGGCATCACATTCCCTCTCCTTGCACTTCCTCTCCTTCCCAACTATGGTTGGTTATTGAACATGTATCATATTGCCGATTAAATATACATTTATTTGCATATGCTTATTACAAGCATATAGATATGTTAGAGATAAAATCTATTCGAGCATGCACAAGGAATCTTCTTTCTCGTCCGATGTGCTATTAGCTATTTCTACACTTATGCAGAATGAATACATCAGCAACTGTAATTTCCGCATATACAGATTAAATGCATAGACATTTAGTGTTCATACCTCTTAATAGATGTAATAACATAGTTACCAGCATATCTGAAGTTCTGATTTGATGTCTTCCTCAGATCAATATCTCTTATTAATTGCTGCTTTTGTTTATTTCTTATGTCTTCTCTAAATAGGAATTGTATCCCCTGTCTTATTACTCTGCTGTAATCTCCTAGATTTTCTGGGTTGTAATATTGTCTATGGGAAAATCGTGAAGTCTTAGGTTAAGACGATTTTCCCAGTGCTGTGTTTGTTTTCTCATGGTGGAGTCGTGATAGCTTTTAATCCTTTCTAATTTTCTTTCTGCTCTTTCCAGGTCTGTTCACAGTTCTCCCTTAGATTCTTATAATCCATTCAGATGTTTATTTTATCTACTTCCTGACTTTTCCTTCAATGATTATCTCTACTGCTTGTTTTATATATTTCTCCTACCTTGTTTGCTGATGATTGCTTCTGCTGTAGATTTAACTATTTCTGATGTTCATGTGATTTCTTGCTTCTGCTGGTGTTTGATGTGTATCTGATGTCTTCTCCTGCTGATCGATGCCTTCCTTGAATACTGGGCAATATCTCCTTATATCCCTCCATTGGACTTGGAAGGTTATGACTACCTAGAATCCAATGAGGTTGCTGGTGTAAGATCTGAGTTGTTTTTTTTCCGCCCCTTAAATGCTGCTCTTTCATACATATACCTCCACTTGGTGGTGAAAGCGTCATGTCTCTTCTTGGGTCATTCCCTTCATTTCAAGGGTGGTGTCTCTTTGTTTATGATCACTGCTTTTGAGGATATTAATTATTCTAAGAACACATTAGTAACCACTACATGAATGGGTTGGTGGAGTTGATTGTTCCACCTCCAATCAACAATGTTCCAAAAGGTTTCAAATTTTCTTCTTGAAGAGCACACAAATATATTGGGGTGGGGTGAATTAGTATATTAACAAACTTTTACTTTTCAAAACTTGATTAGATGTTATAGCACTACTAAATCAACCACACATGCAAGATCTAGCAAGTAATAACACAAGACTTACATGGAAACCCTTGTGGGAGAAAACCACAGCAAACTATTGCTTTTGTATTAAAAACTTCTTACCAATTTTGTAGGCACAACCCCTAATTCAATTTGCAAATGCCAACCCACTGGAAGCACCAACCTACTAATATGAAGCACAAACTTTTACGTGTGATTAGTAAAAACTCTTCACTTTTGCTCAAAAGTCTTTCTCATAGTCTTATTCATTATATTTAAATATTAAATCTAAACATATGAATGTCTCTATGTTGCTATTCTCATTTCACCAACATTCTTCAATGGGAATGTACAAACTATTCTTATTTTGCTTCGACATCAATGACAGCATATTTCCAACACTTCTATCTCCCTTGTAATAGTTTTGGATGGCCTCCTTGGCCTTGTCCATGGGCTCATACAAGCAGCCCACTGGGTTTTGCTCCCCGTCCATCAAGAAAAAGCCCTAACTAAGAGCTTCAACACCTACAAACAAATTGTTGTACTCAAACTTCAAAAAAATTGAACAATATATAGTAAATAGAATATAGAAGAAGCAAACTTTAAGAACAAAATTTAAATAAAAGTGTGAAGTTACTTTGATGATCTCATTAGTGCTCCTAGAAAAGCCACGCAAAAATTATCTATTCTTCCCTCTCCCCGTCTATCTTCTTCAAACAAGAAGAATCCACCCATTATCGGCTCACAAACATGTGTTTCAAAGGTTCCACTAAGCCATAAATGCTCTACTGAGTAACAAAGTTAATTGCAAATTGTGGCCCACCCACTTGCACAAGCTCCTTCTCCTTGGTGTGCTCTCTTCTGGACATCTAAGTTTTCCTATATCTACCAATAGAGGATCAAGGAAATGGGCAGCACAAGGGGTCCAAAATTTTTAAGTTTTTCCTCAAGTAGTCTATCTACAACCATATACAATGTTGCATCATCTAAACTTGGACCACATTTTCTATACCAACCTCTTCCAACATCAGACACAAATTTTCAATATTTTTCATTTTGTTTGACATATCTGATATCAATGGACCTAAAGAATACCATCTAACCATTTAAAGCCACTAAAATGTAGATGAGTGTGCTAGTCCTTCGATTTGTTTCTCCATCTAATAATATGTCACATCTATACTTGCACCAATATTTCTTTTGCTCCTCGAAGCCTTTGCATTTGCCACAACTTTATGGAGCAATGCTTACTTAACTCATATGAGCTAAGTGCCTAAAACACTTTCCCTACAAAGGTCGAGGTAGTGATCAATTACTCCCAATATGGGTTTCTCACCATGTTGAATAGGAAGGTTGTCATAGTACCAAAAATTCACACATGTCACGTTTTCTTAACCATGCTTCTCCTTATTCCGATTTGTATTTTCATGTGCAATTTGTGAACATGGCATGTTGCATGGAATGAAAAATCCCTATGACTACATCCAAATGGAGCTCAATGAAGTGGATGTGCAACAAATTCGAGAACAAGTGGAGTTCTCAATCTTTGTTGTATCTACCTTTGATTCCTACATCATGTTGAAATTCATCAATAGTACAATTGTTGCAAATGTCCTCATCCTTTTCATTTTTTGATCTGTCAAAGTGAGGGCCACATTCGTCTCCCATATAACCATTAGTCAACATATGAACATAATTTGACATCATGAATAAAATATGAAAAGTGGTATTGAGTCAATTGATGGCTCTACTCATCTTCAACCCATAATTGTTGCGAAGGATCAGTCCCAAGATCAATCCTAGTACAGCATACTTCCAACTGATATCCTAGTTGTCAATACTTCCACTTCAGCTAGTTGATGTCATTGAATATAAAGAGAAAACCCTAGCATTGTAAAAATGAGATAAAACAAATTCAATTGTGTAGTAAAGCCTAGCAAGAAAAGAATTCTTGAACCCTACCTTCAAAAAAATTATAAAACACTAGCTATTGTAGATTAATCCCAATGCATGTGAAACACGAATGAAAATTTAAAGAAGGAATTCAGAAACGCAAAACAATTTCGAAAAAACTTTGACAAAAAATTGAACAAAGCATGCATAAATATCTTGCAAAATCACCAAAGTCTCACTTCCATAATCACCTAAATTGTCACAACTTCTATGTTAGTAAGAAGTGAAGGTAGCAAGTCATAAAAAGAGGGAAAATAGTGATTTAGCACATTTTTAGTGCATTTTTGCTACAAATATGGCAACTATCATGAGCAAGGATGTACCAAGTCCAATGGGTATTCATAGCAAGTTAGGCATGTGACTCGCATCAACTAGGCCACGAGTGCATAGGTGAGTTCCTCATAGGGACTGCAACTTGTAAGTAATTGCAAGTTACACATGCACTTAACAATTTTTCAAAATACGATAACAACCATTCTTGCATGCTAAAGATTCAAGACTGTTAATATATTCAGATTTATGCAAAGAAAAATACAATCTATAGATAGCTTTCAAGACTGAAAATAAGAATGACAGAAATAAACAAAGAAAGGGAGAAGATAATACCCGGTTTGTAGCAAGTAATTCCTCTTCACCTTGAGCCTAATGTTCTTCCATCTTCAGCTGCATATCTTCTTCAGATGTGTATAAAAAAGGACTGATTATTATGACTACTGCAATTATCAGATTTGGGTCTGTTGTAGGTGCGAATTCTCCTTGACATGTTATGTCTTCTATATCTTGGATAATTCGCACCACAAGTCTCATTTATATATGTGAGAAGACATCTTTAATAGCAATGAAAGGAGCCGCCCAAAATTGGCTAGGAATATTTCCCATTAACCTTAACACAAGTCGTCCCTTGTGTGCAATATAAAGTCGTCCTTCAAGAACAATATGAAGTCATCCCTCTAGGACAATACCAAGCTGTTTATTATCTTTCATCCAGAGTTTAGTATAATAATATATGAGATGTATGTTGAGATGAATAATAAATACAATTATTTATTACTCATCTTAGCATACATATCATTGATCTTTCCGAAAATGTCACAAATATCAACACTCCCTCTTGGCCTCGAGGGAAGATCAAAAATATATCTCATAATGTAATCACAAGATTTTAGAAATCTCAATAAATATGGAACTATCAAAGAAAACATAATATATTCAAAATGTAATCATACCTGATGTAATCAATGTGATTAACCATCTTCAAGATGTCCAAGAGCCTCAAAGCTCAAATATGTAGGAGCCTCAATGCTCAAATATGCAAGAGCCTTAGCACTCAGATATGCAAGAGCCTCAATGCTCAGGAGCCTCAATGCTCAAATATCAAGAGCCTCAACGCTCCAATCTGCAAGAATATGTTAGTACAACAGAAATACACATATTTTCACCATGCCAAGTTTATTTCTAAAATGCTCAATTTTGTTCTTAGCAAGGGGTTTGGTTAGAATATCTACAGTTTGTTCCTCAGTACAGACATATTTTAATTTAATAGCTTTCCTTTCTACCATGTCTCTAATATAGTGATATGGAATTTCAATGTGTTTGGATCTGTTGTGGAACACGGGGTTAATAGCAAGTTTAATACAACTTTGATTATCACAGTGAATAATTGTAGGTTCCATAGGTTGACCAAATAATCCACCAAGGAGTTTTCTTAACCAAATTGCTTCTCGGGCTCCTAAGGAGTCAGCAATATACTCAACTTCAGTAGAGCTTTGGGCAACGGAATTTTGTTTCTTTGTAAACCAAGAGATCATAGCTGACCCTAAGCTAAAACAACATCCGTAGGTACTCTTACAATCTGATGAGCATCCTGCCCAATTTGAATCTGAGAAGCCGTGAAGTTCTAATTTCTCATTTTTATATAATAAGCCATACTCTATGTTTCCTCAAAGATATCTTAAAATGTGTTGGACTGCACTCAAATGAAGTTGTTTTGGTTCTACCATAAATTGACTTAGAGAATTTACAGCATAATATATGTTAGGTCTAGAGTTAATTAAGTACATTAAGGATCCAATAATTTGTTTATAAAGAGTAGGATCTGCCAATTTTGAACTAGACATAGCTTCTCTCAACTTGAGAAGATTTGTTTCCATGGTAGTTGACATAGGTTTGCAGTCCATCATACCAAATCTTTTTAATATATCAATTGTGTATTTACCTTGATTTAAGATGATTCCATTAGATTGTTGCCACACTTCTAAGCCAAGGAAGTAGTGAAGGAGTCCTAGGTCCTTCATTTCAAATTCCTTTGCAAGATCTAGTTTGCACTTTTCTATGAGGTATTCTTCACCTGTAATTAGAAGATCATCCACATATAATACTAAAATTAACATATCACCATTTGTAATCTCAAGATATAAATTAGGGTCTGCATCATTCTTAGAGAATCCTAATCCGAGAAGATAACGATCTAACCATTCATACCAAGCTCGGGGAGCTTGTTTGAGCCCATATAGTGCTTTCTTAAGTTTACATACGTGAGATTGTTGATCATGAATAATGAATCCTTCAGGTTGTTCTAAATAAACTTCTTCTATTTCTCCATTTAGAAAAGCAGTTTTTACATCCATTTGATGAATCTTCAATCTTTTGGATGTTGCAATGGCAATTATAGTTCTAACAAATGTATAATGAGCAACAAGTGCAAAGGTTTCTTCATAGTCAATTCCTTCCTTTTGGAGAAACCTCTAGTTACAAATCTTGCTTTATGTTTTTCTATACTTCCATCTGCAGCATGTTTTATTTTGAATATCCATTTAGAAGATACTACAGATTTGTCTTTAGGTCTAGGGATGATGTCCTGAACATCATTCTTAATAATAGATCTATATTCTTCTATCGTAGCATCTTTCCATGCTTGGTGGGAGAGAACCTCTTCAAAAGAGGAAGGTTCTGAATCTAAAATCTCACTCGTAAATGCAATATAGTTAGTATATCTCTTTGGTCTTTTACTTTCCCTAAATGTTCCTAGAGGAGCTGCATAGTTGTTTGCATCTTCCAACATCTTTGTGGCCCAAAGTGGCCTCTTCTTGATAGTGGAAGAGCTAGGAATGCAAGGGATATCTATAGGTTCAGGAGCCTCTTCAGTGATCTCATTGCTCTCCCTCTGACTCTCAGAAGGTTGAGTTTTATCAATGGATTGAGATGAATTATTATACTCATATGAATTATCCTTAGATTTTGAGAAGCCAAGGTCCTCTTCAAATATTACATCTCTACTCAATTCGATATGATTTTGACCCGGAACGTAGATTCTATATGCTTTGGCTGAATCATTGTATCCTACAAATATACCTTTCTTTCCTGATGTTTCTAATTTAGATCTCTTCTCTTTAGGAATATGGAAGTATACAGGACATCCAAAGATTCTTAGGTGCCTAATGTCAGGTTTGTTCCCAGAAAATGCTTCTTCAAGAGTCTTATTTTCTAAAGATGAATGAGGACATCTGTTTTGAATATAGACTGCAGTGTTAGATGCCTTAGTCCAAAGTGGAGTGAGAAGGTCCTGGTCGTGAAGCATAGCTCTTGTAGCTTCTACAATGGTTCTATTTTTCCTTTCTACAACACCATTTTGTTGGGAATTATAAGGAACTGTAAACTCCCTCTTAATTCTTGCTTCTTTACATTAGGTGCTAAAGATCTCAGAAGTGTACTCACCTCCATTATCTAATCTGAGAACTTTTATTCTTTTGTTGGTGAGATTTTCTATTAGAGATTTAAACTCTTTAAATTTCTTGAGAACTTCAATTGATTCTTTGCTTTTAAGAAAGTGTATCCATGTTTTCCTAGAGAAATCGTCCACAAATATAATATAATATAGACATCCTCCTATGGATGGTACAGACATGGGCCCACAAAGGTCAGTGTGAATGGTTTCTAGAATCTCTTTAGTTTTACTTTCACTGTTGTTAAAGGTAGTCTTAATATTCTTTCCTAGAGCGCAACCTTTACAAACACCTTCATGTTTTATGGGTAGGTTAGGAAGACCTACAACTAAATTGAACATAGATGATAATGTCTGAAAATTTAGGTGACCTAATCTCCTATGCCATAGTTCACAAGGATCAATGGATGCAACTGAGAGAGCTTGAAGAGAGGTTGTATCAAGCTTGTATAAGCATTCATGACGAATTCCTATAGTGTAGGCCTGTTTTAGATTTGAGTTTTTAAGCCATGTCAATACTTTCCCTTCCATAAAGGTGATTCTATAGCCTTTATCCTCAAGGGATGATATGGAGACAAGATTTTGTTTTATGCTTGGGACACAAAGGACATCGGATAGTTGAAGGGTTATCCTGGATTTTAATTGGATTAGACAATTCCCAATTCCCATGATAGGATAAGAGGCATCATCTCCTATGGTGACTTCTTCTCTACAAGATTCTATAAATGAGTCTAAATTCTCTTTGAATCCAGTTATATGCCTAGAAGCCCCGCTATCAATAACCCAAGAATATCGATTCGATGTTTGAGTTGATAAGGCATAATAGAGGGCTAGATTATCCATATTTCTAAGCCTTAAAAGTTGAGATTGTTTTCCTAAAATCTGAGATGGATCTATTCTACCTTGGCTCTGATACCATGTTAATATATTCAGATTTATGCAAGGAAAAATACAATCTATAGATAGCTTTTAAGACTGAAAATAAGAATGACAGAAATAAACAAAGAAAGGGAGAAGATAATACCCGGTTTGTAGCAAGTAATTCCTCTTCACCTTGAGCCTAATGTTCTTCCATCTTCAGCTGCATATCTTCTTCAGATGTGTATAAAAAGGACTGATTATTATGACTGCTGCAATTATCAGATTTGGGTCTGCTGTAGGTACGAATTCTCCTTGACATGTTATGTCTATATCTTGGATAATTCGCACCACAAGTCTCATTTATATATGTGAGAAGACATCTTTAATAGCAATGAAAGGAGCCGACCAAAATCGGCTAGGAATATTTCCCATAAAGCTTAACACAAGTCGTCCCTTGTGTGCAATATAAAGTCCTCCTTCAAGAACAATATGAAGTCGTCCCTCTAGGACAATACCAAGCTGTTTATTATCTTTCATTCAGAGTTTAGTATAAAAATATATGAGATGTATGTTGAGATGAATAATAAATAAAATTATTTATTATTCGTCTAAGCATACATATCGTTGATCTTTCTGAAAAGGCCACAAATATCAACAAAGACATGCCCCATAGCATAATTATAGAGTATGCCACATACCCAACAAACTCACCATGTCCATACAAGGGTTGCAAACTTGCCAAACAAAAAGCTCACCACGACCTGCAAATCCTACCAATGAAACTTAATCGACCAATAGACTCACAATCAACCAATAAATACAATAAAAAAATGCAAATTTGAATTTTATAAAAGCAAATTTGGCTTTTATGAAGAAACAATCAATGGATCAATTAAGGCACATTCGAGGGCACTCATTCTTCAACAAATATTTGTTTGTTTCATTCTCATTCAACTAGTGCCTAATTGTCACTTTATGGCATCAGCGCCTTTCTATTAACTTTCAAGGATTTAGAGCTTGGTTAAAAGCCTTGTTCTTAAAGGATGCACCCCCTTTAAAAACCCCACAATTCTAAAATGGGACTACTCATCTTCAACCCATAATTGTTGCAAAGGATCAGTCTCAAGATCAATCCTAGTACAGCAGACTTCCAACTGATATCCTAGTTGTCAACACTTCCACTTCAGCTAGTTGATATCATTGAATATAAAGAGCAAACCCTAGCATTGTAAAAATGAGATAAAACAAATTCAATTGTAGTAAAGCCTAGCAAGAAAAGAATTTTTGAGCCCTACCTTCAAAAAATTATAAACAAATTTTTAAATGCCAAAAATCTAGCTATTATAGATTAATTCCAATGCATGTGAAACACAAATGAGAATTTAAGGGAAGAATTCAGAAATGTAACACAATTTCGAAAAAACTTTGAGAAAAAATTGAACAAAGCATTATCTTGCAAAATCACCAAAATCTCACTTCCATAATCACCTAAATTGTCACAACTTCAATGTTTGTAAGAAGCGAAGGTGGCAAGTCAGAAAAGGAGGGAAATAAGTGATTTAGCACATTTTTAGTGCATTTTTGCTACAAATATGGCAACTTGTCATAAGCAAGGATGTACCAAGTCCAATGGGTATTGATAGCAAGTTCAGGCATGTAACTCACATCAACTAGGACACAAGTTCATAGGTGAGTTCCTCATAGGGACTACAACTCATAAGTACTTGCAAGTTACACGTGCACTTAAAAATTTTTCAAACTATGATAACAACCATTCTTGCATGCTAAAGATTCAAGACATGCTCCATAGCATAATTATAGAGTATGCTACATACCCAACAAACTCAAGATGTCCATAAAAGGCTTGCAAACTTGCCAAACAAAAAACTCATTGCAACCTGCAAATCCTACCAATGAAACTTAATCGATCAAATAGACTCACAATTAACCAAAAAATACAAAAAAAAACAAATTTGAATTTCATAAAAGCAATCAACACCTTTCTGTTAACTTTTAAGGATTTAGAGCTTGGTTAAAAGCATTGTTCTAAAAGGATGTACTCCCTTCAAAAACCCCATAATTCTAAAATGGGAACATCCTCCAAACAGCAAAATAGGGATGATCTGAGGACAACTGGAAGGAGATAGTATCCCCAATAGGAAGGTGTCTTATGGCCATCCCTTCTTGGAGATACTATCTCATTTGAGTTGTCCTAGGGACCATCCTCGTGTTCCTATCCAGAGTATGTCCTATCTTAGAATCATGGAGTTTTTGGAGGGGGTACATCCTTGTAGAACAATGCATTAAACCAAGCTCCAAATCTTAAAAAGGTCTTGACAAGTTGTTGCTACATTTTAATAATATACCCACTTTATTCAAAAAAACACTTTTAAAACAAACTAAAGTGCAAACTATAACAGTAATGTGCAAGGCCCCAAAAAAACTATAAATATGACAACCCACCCTCAATTGAAATCATCATCAACATTTTACCATTCGCATTAAGCAAAGACATAAGAAAAATTAACAAGATCAAATAGGTTGTTATTGATGCAAGAGATATCAAAAAGCTTTTTGCAATCAACACAAATCAAATGCATTGTTTTGAACAGACTCCAAGAAGGGGTTTCTCAAACCTATTGAGACCAAATATGTGTTATACTTCATTCTCTTGGAGAGAGATTGAGTTACAAGAGCCCTTGCAACTAATGGTCATGTTACAGGAATGGAATTAGTGAAATAAGCCCAAGTGTATGGGAAAAGGTTGAATGAAGTGGTGAAGAGAAACACTTTTTAGATTGATGTGAAATGCATTGTATACATCATATCCTCCATTTTCCAAAACAATCGAATATGAGGAATCTAATTGTACAAGCCTTTAGGAGTTGTATGAGTGCATTAATAGCATTCTTAACAAAATGAAGGTCATTGTACAAATGATGGACCTCACCTTGTAGTTCTATAATGAGCACCTATCATCGACGAAGGTAGGAGAAGCTCAATACTCACTTGCATGTGGTTGTATTTGCATTGAACATGAAGTGGTACATGCAAGGGCCTAGCAGAATTGTCCCTGTGGCAAATAGTGGGGTGAAGAGAGTCTTCATAATGACAATTCTAAAGATGTGCAATGCAAAGGAGACCAACATCATCTATCATAAGTGGACCAAATTCACCACACTCAAGAGCTATGTGAATTAGGCAAATGGCATGGCAGGACCCAATGCTATGGTGTATTTGGATGGGCCTCAATCATTTATAATCATGCTAGTTGTTCACCTCCTATCACAAGCTCGAAGTCCCCTTGCTGATGGAGAAGAACTAGTCCACATATAGCTTCATCTACTCTATCAAGAGGAACAAACTTAACCATAGAAGCATTAAGAACTTGTGGTTGTAGCATCTTGCATCTCATGGACCACAATACACCTATTGTAAGATTCCTTGCCTTACATAGCTTTAATAGTCATGAACCTCCTGACTTTTGTGTATTGACATTTCGTCAAACACTTCACGTGTGAGCTGTCTTGTTCATTTTCTAAGTGAGCTTGTTTCCAGAACAGCAGATTAATGGTTCCAAACTAGTGAAAATAATACCCCTTACTGAATTTAATTACTTTTGACCATTATTGTGGAACTGTGAGTAGATACATATGAACTTACTAAAGGGAAGTGCATTTATAAATCAGTCTGCATACAAACTGTCGAGAATTTCATAAACTGAATAGCAGATAATATAGTGTGTATATTTTAAACTGACCTCTTAAATTGCGGAATAGTAGAGCTCCAATTACGTGCACAGATCGGCCCTTGTCCTCTTGAAACGCTGAAAAGGTCTGCAGCTTACAAAGTTTGGACAATACAGGGAATGCTGTAGACAATAAGGCATGCTAACGTTGAAACTCTCACCAGCAACCCAGCAAACTATCGATCCGTGATTGCTTCAACATGTCTCCATTTTCCAAGTTTCAATATACGTAATCAAATAGAAGCTTTCCTGCTCAGTTGATATTGCTGTTCAAATGCTGGCTACGTTTCTTCCAGCTCATATTTTCTGGACACCACTAGGAGTCAAGGTGCAACGGTATAAGTGACCAAAATCGTGCCCAGCAAGAGAAGATAATATTTGCCCTCAAAACCATAGAGCAAGAACTTAGACTATAATAAGCAAAGGTATTGGCATTTCAAAAACCAGACTTCAAGTGCATCCCAGTCCAATATCAAACTCCCATCCCCAACAGCAGCCATAAGGAAATTGCCCTCGATGTAAAAAATACAGCCGATGAGCCAATATTATTCTGTATTTCTCTAACAGTGTTGTTTGTCTCTAATTTCTGATTTATATCGAGCCAGAAATCCAGTTATAAAATTCTAAACCGAAATGCAATGTTTGTCTTTTATTTTCAGCGGTGAGTTTAACACAGAAATGCACCGTTAATAAGTTAAGAAGAGTCCTCGACTTCAATCCTTAAATCCTTAATCGGCCGAAATGTTGATGACAGATATATCTTAATTTAATCTATATAAAGTTATCTTCAACAATTAAATTTTATTCTACTAAATTTTATTTTATTTTAAAAATAACATTTTTTTTAATGGAATGCGTTGATATAGCTTAGGGTACTTTATATAAATTAAATTAAGATATATTTATTTCATTTCAATCGGAGATTTAAATTAAGATATATTTATTTCATTTCAATCGGAGATTTAAAGTAAGATATATTTATTTCATTTCAATCGGAGATTTAAATTAAGATATATTTATTTCATTTCATTCATAGATTTCAAAGAGCTTGATGGAATAAGACCGGCAAGTTTTCAAGAAGAAATGGCACATGTTAGATGCATATTGATTGATGAATTATTTGGGAAAGGTTGATTGAAAATATCGATTCCAAATTACGTCAAATTTTTCCAATAAATGCAAATCAAATTTTTGTAGGTATGTCTTCTAATTAGTTCAAATATATGTAATTATTTTTAAATTGACAAAAATTATTATGCAAGTGTTTACAACAAACATTTACCATATTTCATGTAGTTTACATTTTGTGCAGTTAATTATTTGCATTAACCTCTATAATAGACAGCTACGATTTATTGGTGAATCTGAGATTGACGGTGTTGTTTTCATGTACACGAATGATTGTGGTTGTAGGGTACACCTCTCGACGTAATTAAATTATACGGACTCTCCTTACCCAAAAAAATAAAATAAAATTATACAGACTCTCCATCGATCAAATATTTTGATGTATTAAAATATTATCCTTCCAAACATTGTATATACCCCAGCCAAAAAATCACCTCCTTAATATTCATTTCCCAACCTTATAATATACTAGCACTTGTGGGCTTATTTGTGTGCAACAATGAGCTTATAGGTTTGATCTTTTTTTCAGGAAGTTGCTAGTAAAGGAAGTTGTTAGAACTTAGTTAAGACAACAAAGTTAGTAGGAAAGAGATGTCGGTAAGTACAAAGTTAGCCAAATAGGTCATTTCGCCAATAAAGTTAAAATTAAAATGGAGGTCGGTAAGACAGTGGTTTTTGAAACCAATGATAGATGATATGTTGATAAGTCAAAGGGTTGTGAGAAGTAGTTTGACTATCGATAGTTAGTGAAAAAGATCATTTCATTGATGAAAATGAAGATCACTTTGATGAAGTTAGATTCCCGAAAAGGTTAGGGAGAAAGATGTGTCAATAAGTCAAAGTGTTGTGAGAAGTTGTTTAACTCATGACAAAGTTAGGCAAATAGGTCATTTTGTTGATCAAGTTGAAGATCAAAATGGAGGTTGGTAAGGCAAGGGGTTTTTAAAACCAATGAAATGTTCTATGGCAGTGAGTCAAATAATAATGAGAAGTAGTTTGACCATCGCCAAAAAGTTAGCAAAAGAGGTAATTTGTGGATGAAAGTGAAGATAAAAAAAAATGAAGGTCGATAAGACAATTACTTTTTGAAAGCAACGAGTTATGTCGGTAAGTCAAAGTGTTCTAAGTAGTAGTTTGACTACCGACAAAGTTAGGTAGAAAGGCTATTTTTCTGATGGAGTTGAAGAAGAAAAGGAAGGTGGGTAAGATAAGGGTTTTTAAAGCAATGTGATTACCGATAAGGTTTTAAAAAATGATTCAAAGTATCAAGATGAAGAGGTAAAGTGGAGAAAGCCACAAAAGAGAAAGTTTTAAAAATTCAGTAAGTTACTGATAAGGTTTGATGAAGAGAAAGAAATGTCGACAAATGGTGAAGCGAAGAAAGTGACAAAAGAGGAAGTTTTCAAAACTCAGGAAGTTACCGACAAGGTGTGGTAAAGAGAAATAGATTACTGACAAATAAAGTTGGAAGGTGAATATGAATGAAACTTCAAGGTAAAAGGATCGGTGATTTTGAGAGTTTCCAAAGCCAAGGAAAGAATTGAAAAAGGATGGAATAGATGAAAAAACACATAGAATGGCAAAGTTGAATATTGGCTCAAGTACAGGTTTGTTAAACCAAACGAGCCTCTGACAGGGTTAATAAAGAGTGTCAAACTATCAATGGCATTAATGGTCTATATGAAAGGATGAAAAAGTTAATAGACTACTTTATATGTTGATTGATGGGTTTTTTATCTTTAGTCATTCGCAAACAAATGAATTAGAAGAATGAGAAGATAGAATTTGAGGGTGAAAGAGGAGCATAAATTCAAAGAGATGGTGGAGGTTTCTAACTAGTCACAATCTACCTATAGTGATTGAAACAGTAAGTTAATTTATTTCTCCTCCTATCAGCTAGAGTAGAGATGTGTTTAAACTCATCTCATGCCTAGAAAGTAAGGAAAATAAGGAGACATGTTGTCAATTTTATTTTTCCCAAAATTTGTCATTTTTTGTGTCCATTGGTAAAAACAAAAATAAAATTAAAATATCAAGGGTACGAACAACTCGCAAATTTAAATAGTCAATTGCTTGATATTGGTGACACTAAGCTAGGACACATTAACCTGTATGAGTTCTGGGAGCATATTAAAAGTCTGAATAGAAACCCCATCACCCAAAAGTTAGTAGAAAGTGGTTTGGTGGAGGTCATTGCATTCCCAATATTGATCCAATGCACTGATCTTATGCTAGAATGTGTAAATTATTATAACCCTAGTACCCGAGAAATAAAAATAGCCAATGACCACATGATAATAATACTGGACAGAGACATCATAAGTGGTATTTTGAGGCTGCTAGAGAGATAAGCTTGTTCACAGTCAAATTTCTGCACATCCTAGTATTTTTTTTAGTGAGAAGAAGAGGATTTATAAGAATGTTATTGTGAAGGAGTGGTTAGAAACTCCAAACCAAGGATGATCCTAGCTACCTAGAAACATTCATAAATCTCACTTCAAAAAAGAGATTGCAAATATAATTGTATTGTTGCATAGATCATGTAGGAGTGAGAAAGCTCACAACTTTGAAGAGTGGATGTTATCTTTCGTACAAGTTATATTTTTTGGTAACCAATATCTAGATTGGGCAAGCCTGAACTTAGGCCAGTTGCATTTTTCTCTTACATGTCTTCTCATTTATTATATGCATTGGCATGTACTCGCACATGGCCTAAGCTAAACCATATTCAAGAATATGATGATAACATTCAGGTTTATGATTTTTATCTTGACCTTCATCTAGAAAAGAGCTATAAGAAATTTAGAAGGGCAGATGATGTTTTCACCATGAGACTGGTATGGAAAATATAAGGGGACATTGGACAAAGGATCTCACCTGAAACTAAAACATTAATAAACACTTATGGAAGCTTCTTTATTTAGTATCAAAGGGTCACATACTTTAGAATAGATGGTTATGACTGGTTACCCCATAAGCTAGCTAGGTACCCAAAAGAAAAATTTATTTTGATTTGAGCTAGACTCTTGTCTATATTATGTGAGTATCCATATGATGTGATCAAAGGGTCACATACTTTAGAATAGATGGTTATGATTGGTTACCCCATAAGCTAGCTAGGTACCCAAAAGAAAAATTTATTTGATTTGAGCTAGACTCTTGTCTATATTATGTGAGTATCCATATGATGTGAGTATACATTGGCATTATGTGATGCATTTGATTATAATACATTATTTTGGTTTTACTAGTAGATGTTAGATTATATTGTTGTTTATCAATTTGATCATAACTGCATGATGATGCTTATGTGATGTGACATAATATTTTATGATGATATCTGGTGTATTTTGTATTCAAGAATATTTTAATATGTTACCATGATGATTATCACTAATTTCCTATACTATTGTGCCTTTGTGTCGATGGATATTTAATTTGAGGTTTTTTACTACTTTATGATTTAAATGTTGTATAATGATTATTTTAAAGATTTAATTTAAATGAAATGTTAATTATTATGTACACTAAGGATTAAATATGGAACGACTAGTCTCATGACATTCTAATACATACAAATGATTGTGTCACTAGAACATCATTGTTCCATTAGGCACATTGCAATTATTTGTTGTTTTACTTTGGTTATTTATATTGTGAGAAGCTACACTTGATGTGCACATGTTTTAGTGAAAAGGTACGAGACATCATCTCCGTCTGAGTTGTAGGTTTGAGTGTGTCTTATCCCCAACAGTGGCACAAGAGATAGTTTCACTAGTCATTCATGCTTTGGCCCATATTGTCTGTGTATGGACAATTTACCTATAATTGATTTATTATACCTTTGATATGTGTGGATAAATTTTGACTTCATTTACATATTGTCTTAGACCAGTATATGTGTATGTGCATTTAGAGTTCTTGTAGTTGTTGTGGTTGAGTTATAGATTATATGTTGATTTTATTGTTTAGGAGTTAGTTTTATTTGCAACCTAATTTTTCGTAGTTGAATTTCATTTTATTTGAATTGGTTTATTTATTTTGGAAGGCTTTTCAAGAAGTCAATAGTTTTGATTTAATCTATTTAAGTGATTTTATTTCAATCCTTTTCGATCCTTTTGGAAAAAATGACTTTATATTGAGGAACAAGAGATTCTTTTCCTCACTTTTGGTTTTGGAGAAATTAGATTTTCCTCCAATTTGCATTGGAGAAAAAATGGTATTTTTCTCATTGTGTTTGATCCGCTCATCGAATCTTTGGGGGTAGAGGCTTTTTGGATTCATACTACAATTGCTAACTCTTGTCTAGAGTCATTTTGGTTTTCTCGATGTATTTATTTTCTTCAATGATTTATATGTTTCCACCATTGGGTGAGGTAGGGCTTCTTGTAACTTCCAATTTACTTCATCTTTAGATTTGAAATAAATTACTTTATTTATGTAGGCTGAGAATTAGTATTCCTCCATAATTTCATTTTTTTTATTGTCCAATTGCGCTTGCATGTTTGAAGATTGGTTCTATATGAAAATTGCAATGCTATGCTGCTCAATGTTTTCGAGTTGAATGGAATTCAATGTTTATCACACTTTTGCATTGTTGGGAAAACTAGAGGCCAAAGGGTATCTTTAGATTTTTTACTTTCGAGTTTTGGTTTTTCAAGCTTTTCCATGGCTCTAATGGTAGTTTTGGCCATAGACCTTGATATGATCCTAATTGGTATTTTGAGAATGTTGGAATGTAGGGTATTGGAAATGGGAATCGGTAGCTGCAAAAGGAGCATCTGGAGGTTTAGGGATAATTTGGGATCCAAGGAAAGTTTTGGTGGATGTTGTAGATAAAAATAAAAACTAGCAATGTGGCATTATTAAGAGCTTATTAAGTAATCTTAGTTTTATTTTAATCAACGTTTATGATCCTATCCTCAATGACAAAAAATAGAGTTGTTTGGGAAGAATTACGATATTTGATCTCAAGATATCCATCCTAGATTTTAAAAAAAAATTATTTGGGGTAGGGATATTAATGTCATTTTATATATGTCAGAGAAAAGTGGTGGTTTAACAAAAGAACCCCAAGCACTCATCGATTTTAGAAATTGGATAAGAACCTATAACCTATTAAACATCAATACTGACAATGGAATCTTCACATGGACAAACATGGGGTCAGCTTTCAACTCAATTGTTGAAAGAATTGATCACTTTCTTTTTAGAGGCAACTTGAGGGTTTTAATCACACCTTTAAAGCATCAATTCTACATATGTCTGGGTCTGATCATTATCCATTGCTACTAAAACTTACAATAGAAAGAATACCTAAAAGATGTCCCTTTAAATTCAAAAAATTATGGATGAACAATGAGGGTTTCTTTGAGTTAATTGAAAAATGGTGGATGGAGGAATCCTTTTCAAGGTCTAAACACTTTTTCTTTGTGTCTAAAGTAAAATCAATTAAGAAAAAGTTACTTATATTGAACAAAGAACACTTTAGAAATAATTTTGGGAAAAAAGAGCTCATTGAAACAGAATTAGAAAACTTGAATGAAGAAATCTTGATAAAAGGGATGGATCAACTGAGCTATCTTAAAGAAAAAGAATTGATGTAGAAATATGAGGATATCCTAACAAAAGAAGATATTTTTAGGAAACAAAATTCCAGAGAAGTTTGGTTGTCGAGTGGGGATAAGAATACAAAATTCTTCCACAACAACACAAAAATTAGAGGTTTTATTAATAGAATTACATGATTAAAAAAATCAGCAAGAAATATCTTAGAGGAGCCAAAAGATATTGAGGAAAAGGTGGTGTAATTCTTTTAGAACATCTTAATTGATAAAGATGGTTTAGACATAAAATCTCAACACGGTATCCTAAGAAATATACCCAAACTAATTTTAGCATACCAAAATAAGAGTAACAAAAACACTTGACAAGGAGGAAATCAAAACAACCCTCTTCCAAATCCATCTAGTAAAAGCCCCTAGTCCAAATGGATTTCTAGCTTGTTTATTTCAAAAATGTTTGCATTTCTTAGGGGATGAACTAGTGGAATCTTTGGAAATAATAAGGTGTTCTGGTAGATTTCTGAAGGAAATCAACAAATAGCTTTATCACTTTAATACCAAAAAAAGAAAAATCAGAGAATTTAGATGACTTTAGATAGTAACTGTAATACCCCTCCCATAGTTTGATTTTCAGGTTAATTGGCCAGACTCTTTTAGGTCACTTTTCATGTTTGTATAAATCCTCAAATAGATTTGATGTTATGTATATTATGCTTATGATTTTATTGACCTCAGACTTGCGTGTGTATGGTTGGCATGTATGTTTTATATATTTTTTTGACATGCCTGATGTGGTTGAGGGACGAAGTCGTAGTTACTTGCTTGTGACATCCACACGATCGATCGATCCTCGACATTGCTTGTTTATATTTATATATGTATGTACATGCTCATTTGTTATGCAGGTTTGCTGGTATCGAGCATCGACTTCCCTAAATTGCCAAGATGAGTGTTCTCTATCGTAATATCTCAATGGTAAGAGAGGGGAGATAACATACAAATCCAAATCACAACCCAAATCATTGATTGTCCTAAAAATAATGGACAAGTTTATGTTTCTACCCATCTGAATTCGTCAAGGTGACGTGAATTCATGAGCCCTTCCTTGGTGTTTGTTTGATATGGAGTTAGTTGATTTTCGTATTTTGTGAGTCAAATAAGTTTGTTGTTTGGATAATTTGATTTAAATAATTAAATTAGGAGTAATTATGAGATTAGAATGATTATATTTTATGTATATAGAAATATTAAATATAAGGAATATTTAATTATTAAGGGTTAATTAAATACCTTTGTTAAATTAAAAGAGTTAATTAAAAGTCTAAATTTGGAATAAAAGGGTTTAATTAATTATTAAATCCAAATATGAAATTAAAGGCATAGTTGATTTATTTAATATTTAATTTATCAATTTGCATAGTTATTTATGTGCTAAAGTATTTATTGATTAATTAAATATTTTACATGCAATTTAAGTTGCACATTCGGTTTAGTGAAAATTGAATTAGAATTTAAAGTTAAAAGTTGGGTTAGGAATTGCAATTAAAAGTGCACTATTTTATTATTAAGATATTTTTAATGATGCAAAGTGAATTGATGAAAACTAGGCGGAGAGTTGAGTTTTGTTTTTAGGGATTGCATATTTTAGAAACCCTAGGGGGGATAGGTCTTATTTATGCTCGAGGTTTGTGGGTATTATGTTCAATTAGGTATATCAAGTTTTAGAGGAGCTCTCTTGGATGAATTTGGAAGTTTTTTGGAAAGCTTGGATTTTGAAGGTTGAATTGGATCCTCCTTGTCTTCGAATTTTTAGGCATTGTTTGAGAATTTTGAAAAGCTTAGATTTTGAAGGTTGTATTGGATTCTCTTGTCTTCGTATCCAGACATTGTTTGAGGTAGGGTTTGAAACCTTCTTTTTGTAAAATTCTTCCCTTCAAAAAGATTGTTTTCTCTGTGTTTACCAAATTGTTGTAGGGTTTGAATTGAAGTTTTAATGGTTTTATCATTGGAGGTTTTGAATTTGAAAAGCTTTTTGGGGGGTTTTGTTGTGTGAGAAGAAATTCTAGTAGTTTATTATGCATATGAGTATATGTGTATTAATTTTGTATATAAGCATAATCTTGTATATTATTCTAGAAACTCTTGTATTTAAATTCAAAAGAAAATTATGTTTTGGTTAAAACCCTAGGTTGTTCAAGGTGGAAACCTACAGATAATTGATTTAGAAAAATCTGAAATTTAGATCCAATAAGGGTTTGATTGAATTGGCTAGAATCTGAGACTAGCTATAAACTTTAACACCTTGCACAAAGGTTACTGGATATCCTTTATCTCAAGAGTATTTCCACCATGCTGTTGGAGATTATATTGCATCTACGTGCTTGAAAACTTAGGCATGTGAAAATGCAAAAATTACGAATTCAAAGGAAATTAGCAATGCAGCAAAGGCAAATCAAACTAGGGCTCCTGCATCATGGTCGTCTGAAGGGTAGGAGCCCTGGTGCAATCTTGAATAAAACTCCTTCCAGTACATCTAACCCCTCAAATTCTGGTTCTGCAACGGTTTTTTCAAGTTATTGCTTTAATTGTTGGCTCTATGGCCACAAGAAGAAGGAATGCAGAAGGAAAAATGTGAGAGTGCAACCAAACTGTGACCATTTGAAGGAATTCATCACTAAGCAGAAGGAAAAAAGCATTCGGGAGGCTAAACTAAGCATTTCTGATAACGCTAGGGTCCCGAATTACAAATCTGAAATCCCTTGCAACAATGGGTCTCAGATCCAGATCAAGAAGCCAAATCATAAGGTATTTTTTGTTCAGTCATTGGATGATTAGTTGGCTTTCTTTGCGATGACCAAATATGCAGTACGGGATAGATAGAGAAATGGACCTACTAGGGTAAATTTACCCGAGGATCTTCAAGGACAATCTTATCCCGATTTTGGAAAAGAGAGAGTGGTATCCATTCTGGAACCAGCACTCTGCATTATGAATCAATCTACCATTGGGCAAGCTAGGAAAAATAAAAATGGCAGCCCCAAGACCGCAAAGGCACTGTATTCCAGGCATGATCCGGCCAAGTGCTCCTATGAACCCCTATCCTGCTACGGAGCAAGGGGGAATGTCAGTGGCTAAGGCAACTTTTGGGGTTGGAAAAGCTTGCAATGATGAATGGCGTGATGTAAAAGGTAAAAATCTGGTAAGATCTGCCCCTAAAAAGCTTAGCAGTAATGATGTAATTTTGAAAAACTCTTTTGAAGTGTTTAATCAAATGCATAACTCTTGTGGAAAGAAGCCACATTCAATTCTCCAGTAGAAAGGCAGGGTTTTGGAAGGGAAAGAAGGTCTCTGGGAGAAACCACATTTGGATTGTGGAAATACACAAACAAATGTGAGAAATTCTCCCCTTTCCCCTCACAAAAATCTAAAGCAGCAGTAGTGTATATCTAAAGGTAGTAAGAATATTTATGTAATGCATAGAGCTTCTAATGCTTACAACCCTCCGCATCGGAGGGGGAAAGATGAGATCTTTAGGAATAGGAAAAACCCTATTCAGGCTAAACCTAGCAGTAGTATTTATGATCATAATCAGCTAAGGTTATCATTGGATGACAAATGTATTGCGCAGAACCAAAATGTTTTTGCAGAGACAGGTATTTTATACAAATGGATGGGGACAGGAGCACACATTGATGATATATTAAAAGGTCTGGTATCTATGCTCCCATCTAAGGTAAGTGTTACTATCATAGTAGATAACTTCTTTCTTTTAGACTACAAATGTGGTGATCTAAAGAAGAAAATCTTAGAAGAAGGATATTTGAAATTCAGAGATATGCCCTTTTTTTTTATGTAACTGGTTTCCTTTGTTCAACCCCATTTGTGTAAAGGATTTTATGATAGAAAGAGCAGTAATTTTAAGGAATTTGCCTTTAGAATTTAATCATTTTGAGATTATTAAAAGCATAGGAAATAGGATTGGTGAATTCAAAAGGATCGTTAAAACTAAGCATAAACATTCAGATAGTATCATTATAGTCAACCTTAACTATCACAAGAAATTCATCCCTCCTTTACATCTTTGTTTTAACTCTAATTCCATAATTATTAACCCTAAGATATTGGATGACTTCGTAGACTATTATGAGATTGAAAAAAGGAAGTCCATGTGTACTCAAAAGATTTGTATAGAAACACATCAAAGCCTAGATAAGAATATAAAGGTAGATTTTTTAAATGATAGAGGAGGTTTTAAGTTATTGAACACTGAGATAGAGAATCCAGAGGCTCCCTATTCTCAAATTGAAAATACCAACCCGGTGGTGACTTGCAATAATCTTGATAACTTAAGCAGTAAGGCAGAAATCCCTCTTATAAATATATGTGGCAATGCTAATTTGGAAATTAAAGATATATCAGAGAATAATTACCATATTCCTGCAGAGGATGGCTGTATGGAAGACATTCCAGATCAGTTAACTCTAGATCAAAGTGAACAGATTAACATACAAACTAAAGACAAGCCGGTAATGATTGAATGGGAGGTTGATCCCCGAACAAATCAGCCTTTGAATCCTGAATGTATAGTCTCAATTGCATCAATAGATAATGAAGAGAAAAGTAAAGATGAAGTTAATCATATTATAAATTATTTAGGAGAATCCCTTATAGATGAACTTCTAGATATGTTCATGGATGAGATTTGCGACTTTGATGAATTGAAATATCAAAAAGAAACTCTAATTAAACTGATCCAAAACTGTATCCTAGAAGAAAAAGAGGAAGAGAACATTTTGACAATGGAGCTTGTACAGCCCATTACTCAGGGAAAAGAAATTTCAGTAAATGATCTCCCTAGTTCTTCTGACAGAATACCAAATAAACTAGATTCAAATTATTTAGAAGAAAGAAAGGAAAACTCTCTTCCAGATAATATAATCTCAGGACAAAATAAGAAAATAGATAATGAGATCTCTTGTATGGAAATTAAAAATATACTTAATAAAGGGGAGGAACAGGCAATCTCAATACCTTTAGAGCTGGAAACATTAAATCTAGACTTATTTGGCAAATCAGAAGATATAATTGAAATGTATGGTAAAGAAAACTTAGAAGAGGAATCTCCTCAAGTACAAATAGAACTGGATCATAATAGCTTAAATCAGCAGGAAGAAACCATCTTTAACTTAAATAAAAGTTTAACATTAGTCAAAGATTCTATGGAAGGTCTCTTTGGTATTACTAATACAGAATGACAATTGGGCATAGCAATAAACAGAGGGAGTCTTAGTACCCCCAATATTAACATAATTAAAAAGAAAAGAGGTAGGAAATTAGCAGTAGAATTGAGAACATTAGACGGTAACGCAGGTAACCAAAAAAAGATCGTTGACATCCTGCACACAGGGAAGGGGAAGTGCCTTCTCACAGAGAAATGAAAGTCACTACTTGGAATGTTAGGGGATTAAATGCCCCTAACAAACAAAGAATTATTAAGAGATATCTTAAAAACTTTGAATCTGAAATTATATTATTGCAGGAAATGAAACTTAATAAAAAGGAAGGCAATAAGTTCAACAAATGATTAGGCATTTGGAAAGTAGAGTATGTGTCGTCAATAGGCCAATCTAGAGGATTAGCAATTCTTTGGGATCCTCAGAAAGTTTCAGCACTACCAATAGCTAATAATAATAATTGGATGGTGGTAGATGTTAAAAGCTTAAAATCTAATCAGAGATTCATGTTAATTAACGTATACGGACCCATTCCTAATGAAGACAAAAGGAGGGTGTGGCATGAGATTCACCTTTTTTTAAATGATAAATTAGATTATCAGTTTATTATAGGAGGAGACTTTAATGCTATTCTAGATCTGAAAGAAAAATTCAGAGGATCTCAACACATATCATTAGCACAGAAATATTTCAGTAAATGGGTAATGGACAATCATCTAATAAGTATTAATACTAACAATGGCATTTATACTTGGAATAACAGAAGAGCTAGTTTTAGTCAAATAGCTGAAAAGTTGGATAGGTTTTTTTATCAAAGTCAACCTAGATAACTCAAACCAGCTGTATTCTGTGAAAATTCTTCTAGAGGCAGGTTCTGATCACTTCCCAGTTAGGCTGTCAATTACCAAGGATTCTAAACCAACAAGAAATCTATTCAAATTTGAGTTCATGTGGTTTCAGAACCTGGAATTCATTAGTCTCTTAGAAGATTTGTGGAAACAAATATCGATTAAAGGATCTAAAATGTTCTGTCTAACAGCCAAACTAAAAATTATCAAAAATAAAGCTTTAGAATGGAATAAGAATAACTTTAACAACATTTTTGACGAAAAATTACAGCTAGAAAAAGAGATAGCGGATCTTAATAATATAGTAATAGAACAAGGTATGAACTTACAAAGCTACCACAAAGAAAAGGAATTAATGACTAGATATAACGTTGTCCTCCTTAAAGAAGAAATCTTTTGGAAACAGAAATCTAGGGAATCCTGGCTTAAAGAAGGAGACAGTAACACCAAATTCTTCCACAACACTAGTAATTTCAAAAGAAGTATCAACAGAATATCTAAAATTAGGACAAAGGAAGGTAATCTCACTGAAGACCCAAAACAAATATCAGACGCTCTTACACAATTCTATCAATCCCTTCTTAACAAAACTGAAGCTACCGACCTCAAAACACAAACTGAAATGCTTAAAGCAATTCCTAAATTATTCTTGGATGTAGATAATAAGATGATGAATAATAAATTATCCATAGAAGAAGTTAGAACAGTTGTGTTCCAACTTCATCCAAACAAAGCTCCGGGCCCAGATGGTTTCCAAGTTGGCTTCTTCCAAAAATGTTGGCACTTTGTTGGGGAGGAGGTTTGGCAAGCAATAGAAGCTACCAGAAACTCAGGCTCCTTGTTAAATGAAATAAACAACACCTTTTTTACATTTATTCCTAAGAAAAATGAGAGTACTGAACCAGTTGACTTCAGACCTATATCCCTTTGTAATACTATCTACAAGATTCTCTCGAAATGTATAGCTAATAGACTTAAAATTCTTCTTCCTAATATTATCTCAGAAGAACAAACTGGGTTCGTGGCTACCAGATCAATCTTGGATGGGATAATCATAGACCAAGAAGTGGTTCATACAGCCCAAATAGTTAAGGAACCCAGTATGTTAATCAAGATAGACATCCAAAAAGCATACGATAAAGTTGACTGGAGATTTCTTTGCAAATGTTTAGAGGCCTTCAATTTTTCCAAACAATGGATTAACCTTATTTTCAATTGTATCTCCACTCCTAAAATCTCGATTCTTGTTAATGGCACTCCAGAAGGTTTTTTAGTATCTCTAGAGGCATTAGGCAAGGAGATTCGCTCTCTCCCTTCCTCTATGTCATCATGGCTGAAGTGCTAGGAAGATTGATATCAAAACAACAACAAGAAGGTAATATCACAAGCTTAAAGGCATCGAAAAACATCCCTAATATTACGCATCAACAGTTTGTGGATGATACACTTCTGTCTGGTTCTGTGAATGTCAAAGAAGCTAAAGCCTTTAAAAATATCCTTAACCTTTACATGAGAGCTTCTGGCCAATAAGTTAATCCGTCTAAATCAGAATTTTTCTTTATAAATACTTCCTCGAAAGTAGAAAAGGAAATTTGCAACTTATTGGGCTACAAAGTAGGTAATTTTCCATGCAAGTATCTAGGTATAGATTTGGACAAAGGGCTTTTATCTACCAAACTATGGCAACAAGTACTTACTAAAGTAGAAAACAAGAAAAGTTCATGGAGAGGTAGATGGCTCACCAAAGCTGGAAGAATGACTATGATAAAATCTGTTCTTTCAGCCATTCCTACGTATCACCTATCAATCCTCCCTCTCCCGTCCAATATTAAGAAGAGCTTAGACAAAATGTTCAGAGATTTTTACTGGCAAGGTCTAGCAGAGGACAAGAAGCTTGCTCTTATAAAATGGGATACCTTATGTAAACCAATTTCTAAAGGAGGCTTGGGTATTAAAAATCTTTTATGGCAAAACCAAGCCCTTGGAGCCAAACTGATCTGGAGAATTTACAAAGAGTCCAGTAGCAAATGGGCTTCTAGTCTTTTACACAAATATATACCTGATGCGGACCCCATTAATCTTTTTAGGGTTCAATCTCATGTGAAAGGATCTCAAATATGGAACTTTATTAAGGAATGCAGAGATATCATTAGTAAGTATCTTTCGTGGGACGTGGGGGTTGGAGACCAAGCTTTGTTTTGGGATGACTCGTGGGCAGGTCTCCCACCTTTATGTAAATTGGGGTTTTCAAAGGAGTTCATATCGGGATGTAAAGAAGTTAAAGGCATTTATTTGAAGGATTACTTATGTATGGAAAAAGGTAATTATTGGAGTGAGATGGAGGAAATTGAACCTGCAAATCCAGAGAAACAAAAGCTTCTCAACATTCTTAAGGCTAGGGATATAACCCCTAAAATGAGAGATGATAGATTAATATGGACTAGATCTAGTAATGGTAATTACTTCGTAAAGGAGGGATATAATTCCTTAATCAAAGAATAGAACATGGATAATATTGATATTCCCTTAAACCTATGTTGGAATAAATCATGTCTTCCTAAGGCTAGTATGTTTTTATGGGCAGCTTTGCAGAATAAGATCCTAACAGCTGATAGAATCAACAAGGTGGGTTTCGAAGGACCATCTTGGTGCCCCCTCTGTGAGAAACAATCTGAGGATGTTAATCACATTCTCCTAAACTGCACCTATACTCAGGAATGTTGGAATTGGTTACACCAATGTCTAGGATGGAAATCAGCTATCCAATCTGATCTACTAAGCACACTTAAAGCTTGGCCTTCCCTCTATAAAGATAATCTGTATAAAGACATATGGACGATATCTCCATCAATTTTAGTATGGGAAATATGGAAAGAAAGAAATAGGAGAATATTTATCGATCAAAAATTACCGTGGCATTCAATAACAAATAAAATTGAGTCGTCAATTATGGAAATCATCAACAGTAAACTTAGAGATCAATTAAGTTATGAAGACTCCTTCAAGAGCTGGGACAACAAAATCAGGAATAAATGGTCTAAATTAAACATCCCACCCTTGTATGGCAAAGGAGGAACAAAAATGAAAGCTGAGAGAACCTCATGTAAATGGATCCCTCCCAAGGAAGGATGGTTCAAACTCAACTTTGATGGAGCTTCTAGAGGCAATCCCGGGGAAGCAGGTATTGGAGGTTTGATCTGGAATTGGAAGTCTGAGGTGGTTGCAAGATATGCTAAACCCATAAACCCAACCACTAACAATATGGCAAAGTGTAAAGTTGTTTTAGAAGGCCTAAGAATTTGTAGAGCATCAGACCTCCCCAAAGTTATTATAGAAGGTGATTCACAAATTATTATTAATGCAATCAGAGCGAAAAAGACTCCGAATTGGACCCTTAATTCAAAAATAGAAGAGATCAACCAAATATTGGAAAATATACATAAATTTGAAATTTGGCATACGTACAGGGAGGGTAATAAAGAGGTAGATCTACTGGAAAACCTAGGGGCTAATGGGATAACACTTATGGAACAAGCAAATCCCGAAGTTTAAATGTTCATTAAGTATCAACCCTATAGAATTTCGGATATTTAACTTGAAATGACCAAATTAGATATCACTCCCCTTACAATATAGGAACTCCTTGGGTTGTTAAGAAGGTTTTTATAATACAGAATTAATTTCTATTAGGATTTATCATTGGAATATTTAGAACACTTTTCGGACAACTGAATATTTACAAAAGCAAATTAAAAAATGTATTATTAACGTGTAAGCTAGGTCTCAAAAAGAAGAGTAGTAAAAAAATAGTAAGCTTATGTATTCAGATTATGTAAGTCTATTTCTAAGTTTGTTAATTAATAGTACATGATGAAGCAAAAGTACCTTTAAATTTCTTTTCCTTGGTTACAAATCTCATACTATTGGATCCTAGAATTATAAATAAAATGTTAAGATACTAACTATTGACCAATATAGTAATTACTTTGCAAAATAGGCATCTGTGAAGTCTATGGATTAAAGTAAAGAAGGAGTAATCTACATTTGTATTCAAGGCTGCATGATGTTCTTATATTAGTATCTTCCAGCAACTGTTATAAGCAGCCCTATCATGATAGTTTGTAATTATTACAATGCTGAGGTTAAGACAAGCATATATGTAATGAGTGCAGTTTGAGACACCACACATGTCTTAACTCCCAGCACTGTAATGATTACTGTTTAAATTATTATTACAGCAATTGGTTTTAATCATTTTATAAGAAGGGAGTTTACATTCGGTCCTCCCTTTAGGGGTTCCCGTGCTTCACTCTTAGTTTATCATCATTATTCAGCTCCTTATCCCGAGTTTCTTTTCCCCTCATCCTCCTTTTATATATCTCGGCTCTTTGGCTCTATATATATCAGCCTGAGCATTGTAGTAGTTAATCTTGACTGATATTTAGAATTATTGAGTGTAGTCTATACTATGTGGATCGTGTCACTTCATCCTATAATGCCTATTCATAGCTATTGAATATATAGTCTTCATATATGCAATATTTGGTAAGGAACAGATTAGGTACTGAATTTGGATATGATGTATAAGTAAATATATGGAGAATAGTTATAGCAAGAAATGTACATAATATGTTTAAAGTAATACAATCATTTTTTATGTATACTAATCTCCATTTTTGTATTGATTGGTTAATTCTATTTTAGGAAGAATTGTACAGTTAAAGATAATGCATGACTGAAAGTAGGAACAACTCTCCCTATGGTTAATCAAAAACATTAATATACTGATACAGAGAGCTAAGTTATACATAACTTATGGCATTTTTACCTTTTTATAGTTTCATCTTTGTATTCAGACATGTATTGAGATACAAATCTTTTATTCATTAAGCTTTTCTTATCATAATGTACCCACTACTTTTCATATCGGAGTATAAGTCTGTAAGAAATGTTGATCACTATATATAACTATATATATATATATAACTATATATATATATATAGTTATATATATATATATATATATATATATATATATATATATAGTTTTATATATATATATATATATATATATATATATATATATATATATATAGAGAGAGAGAGAGAGAGAGAGAGAGGTGAATATGCTCAAGCAGTATCCAGCATAAGTCATCCAACAAATATGTTGAATTATGCTTGATAACATATCATGTATCGGGTTTCCAATTGTTGCTTTCCTTTAATTGAAGATACATAATTATCAGAGGGATGACCCTAAACGTTAATCTAAATGTAAGCAGCATTGTAAATTGTTAAGATGATACTTATATTTCTAAAGATAATGCTAAACAATATAAGAAGAATCCTTTATACTTCTTTTGGATAGAATCAATGTTATCTTGGCAGGTTAGGTTACAGAGCTCTTCAGGGTCGAAGGTAAACTGTATATGTTTACTCAGTATTAACTCTTAATCAGATCTTTGTCTTATTAGTAGGCTCTTTGGTGGATAACTAGATAAGTATACTAGTACATTCTTACCCTAATGTATCTTCTTTTACTAATGTTTTTGCTCTCTTTAACCCGGGACCCCTTTTTTATATTTATTTATATATACTTTTGTATATAGATGTGAATATTGGTTTTAAGGTTTCTATCTTATCTTTTTATGAGCAGAGATCTATATACTAAACATAGCCTGTACATATACTTTTTAGTTATGTGTTGTAGGCTCCCCTCCTTTTTAGGTTCTCTCCCCTGCCTTTAGGTTCTTCCCTCTCGGTTAGGTTGGCTTAGTATCGCTTTTTTAGGCTTAGAGGTTCTTTCCCTGACCTGTTCCTCTTTTCATTCTAGATTGGTTATTGTGGGCTGTGTTTTGTAGGGAGAGTTTTTGAGGTTCTTTTGTGCCTCTTGTATGAGCCTTTCTTTTCTAACCAACCTTGGTAGTGTTTATCTTCTCCTTTGTAGCAGATTTCTGGCATTCATTCCTTCAGGGAGATAGGTATTTTTTAGATATATCGATGGATGGAGGTAATATTTTCCCTTTTTTACATATTCTTGTTTTTTATAGCCCTTAACCTCTCGATATGGAAGATTTCATTATGGCTTTCAGGAAGACACGATCAAGAAGGCACCTATATCAATTGAGCTCTGAAGGCTCTAGTATGGATATCTACAAATAACAACACAATTGTCTATAATGAAAAAGTTGTAACACTAAAATTAGCAATGTAATTGATGAATCATTAAAATCTCGATCTTATCGAGCGGTGGGTATGCCCACCGAAAGGGTGTATTATGGTTAGTTATAGCTGCACATTATCGTAGGAATGCCCACGCTATCTATGTATGAAATAAATCTTGACATTTGTTGAGTTGTGGGTATGTCCACGTAATTATGTATATGTACAGGACCTCGGGTCCCGGGCTAGGCTGGAGGTTTTCTCCACCCTGCTCTTTCCTACCAGCGCCCGTAGTGAGCAGGGTCACATGTAATCACATATTTCATATATTAATAAAAAAACTTTATAGGGCTTCGACCTTTTACCGATCGAAAAAAAAAAAAGGGTTTGATTGAATTCTTAAATAGAGTATTCGAGAGAACAAAGGAGATTGAAATCATCAAAATGATTGAATATGAAAACTAGGTTCTTGAAAATCAATTGCTTCATAGAAAGAAAATTACATGTATATATAATTTGAAAGTTTCTATAAAACAAAATTAAAAAAATTAAACATTATTATTATTATTTATTAATTTTCATATTTAAATTTTTTTTTAAAAATTATTATTATTATTTATTTATTTCAAAAAAAAAGATTAATTGATTTTTTTACATGCGGGTTTTAATATTAATGTTTTCATTTATATTTATATTTAGAAAATTAATAACATTATTTTATTATTAAATACATGTTTTGATATGCATGGAGATTTTAGTTAAATACTTATTAAAAAGGTATATATGCATGAGATTTTATATGAATGTTTTCTTAATAAGTCAAACTAGACTTTAATAAATAAGCCAAGATAACTAGGGATGTCATTGTACGTGCTACACACAAGCAACATTCAAGGAGATAATTCCAACCTCACCTACATGTCCAAATAAAGAGGGTCGAGGTATGTGTGGCATTCCAATCGTGATGGAGGCTCTTACCATAAACACTCAGTTTATTAGTCCACTTAGGATCATTGAAATCACACCATAAGCAAAAATCAAAGAAAGCATTGTTATGCCCCTAGTCGTGGATCTCTAGTCAAGTAACATCGCCAAGCGACCTTAAAAGACATACCAAGAAAAAATCAATGATAACAAACAACACACAAGAAAATAGTTCAACATATCTTAGTCATTTTTAGTTTTCTAGGATGTAGCTTGTGTTGGGTATTAAGGAACACCTTTGTACTTGTGTCGAAGTGTGTGTGTAGTAGATAGTGCAAGATTCGGTATGTGTTGAGAAACATGGTGATGTCCAGATTGGTAGTGTTAAGAAACATTGTAGGACTGGGGTGTTGAGAAACACCAAGTAGTGTTAGTGGTAAATTGTCTTGCAAGGAAGACTTATAAATTGAATCAGGTTAAGCTCAAGAGATCGATCAAGTGATAAAGCACTAACAACTCAGATAGGCATGTGATTGCCCCCAAGTGACAGATAAGAACCAAGGACAAGACTAAGACCAATTCCAACCCATGATAGCACAAGGGAGACGAAAAACAAAAATGAGATGGATGAGAGCACGAGAGCTCAGCCATGCATTGATAGATGAAGCGTTGATTACAAGTGACGCCTGTTTTCCAAGTTTTCACCACTTGGGATTATTTTAATTTTACTACCAAGGAGCCTATTTCTAGGTTTTCACCAATGCACTTTTTCTCTTTTTCTGATTTTTTAATTCTTTTTCATTTTTTTCTTTACTTTATTTTTTATATTTTGATTTTTTTGGGATACATCAAGGCACTTGTTTCTAGGTTTTCATCAGGATGATCATTTTTTCAGGAACATTATATGCTAGGATGATCATTTTTCAAGACTTTATATGTTTTTTAGAATTTTTTTAGGACTTTATATGCTTTTTAGAATTTTTTCAGGGTCATAAATTATTGTACATGATGCAAAATGTCTAGTTGTAGAATTATTTCAGGTGAAGAGCATTGAGAGGCTCTTTGAGAATATCACCTTATAGAGTAGCCAACTGATAAGCTCCAGAACCAAATGTTGCAGTGATGACAAAAGGACCCAACTAGTTAGGTTCAAATTTTCCCTTTTGTTCTCAATGTTGTTGATTCTTTAGGTTCTCTCTCAGAACAAGATCATTGGCCTGAAATTATTGATGACAAACTTTCTTGTTGTAGTTTTTAGACATTCACTTTTGATAAACCCTCAAATGGTCAAATGCTAATTTTTTGTCTTCATCCAGTAATTCTAGCTCTTGAACTTGGGAAATTTTATAATCATCATATGTGATAAATCCATATAGTGATACCCTAAGTGAAGGTATTTAAACTTTTATTGGTAGGATTTCCTCATAACCATAGACCAATGAAAATGGCATATCCCCTATAGGTGTTCTGATGTTTTTTCTGTAGGCCCATAGAGCTATATTAATCTACAAGTGTCAATATCTTCTTGACTTGTTAACTATTTGATGTAGGATCTTCAAGATTGTTTTGTTTGAGGCTTTTGCTTGTCCATTCCCTTGATGGTATTAGATAGAGGAGGAATGATGCGTTATATGAAACTTAGTGTATAGATCATAAATGTCACTATTCTTGAATTGGCCTCCATTATCTATAACAATTGAAGAGGGGATTTTGTATATGCAAATGATGTATTTAAGGATAAACATAGCTACATGTTTTCTTGTTGCTTTGATAAGGGGTATCGCTTCAACCCATTTGGTAAATTATTCGATAGCTATAATGATAAACTTATGTTCATTAGAAGATGAAGGGTAAATCCGACCCATGAAATCAAAAGCCCATTGTTGAAATGGCTAGTGAGTAATGAAAGGTAGCAGGTCCCAAGAAAGAGCATGAATAAAGTTCCCATGGAACTAACATTTATGACAAGTTTTAACAAATTGGACAACATCCTTTTCCATGGTAGGCCAGTATTAACCTTCTCTAAGGATCATTTTTTGCCAAGGACAAACAATTCGAGTGTGATCCTTAGTTACCCTCATGAACTTCTCTAAGTGCTCTCTCAGACTCCTCACGCTCTCAACACCTAAGAAGAGTACCATCAAGACTTATCCTAAACAATTCATTTGCAATGATGAGATACCGAGAGGCATTTTGGATGAGGTTTATCTTTTCATTTTAGGATAGAGAGTGAGGTAGGTTTTGTTCTTTTATGTAAACATAGATATGGCTATATCGAGAAGTATCAAAAGTAATGATGGAGCAGACAATTTGGGAATCGGACATGTCATAAGTAGGAAATGGGATCTCTTCCACTAGGAAGTCATAGTGAAATTGGCACTCTTCTAATTGTAGCATTGAGGCTAAGGTAGCCATGGCATCTACTGATTGTTATTTGTACGTGGTACGAGGTAAAGGTAGCCATGGCATCTACAAATTATTTCTTTAAATCATCAACTAGGTGTTTATATGGCAAGAGATTTTAATCTCAAGTTTGATATTCATAAGTGACTTGGTTGATCACTATTTGAGAGTCACCATAGACATGGAGTTCCTTGATCTTCCATTTGATAGTTAGTTTGAGTCCATTAGCTAATCCTTCATATTATACCATTTTGTATGCCTTAGGGATTTTGTAACCTTGAGGGGAGATGAACAAAACTCCAACACCTGCGCCCTGCTGTGTGAATGAACCATCAAAGTACATTTTCCAAGGATGTTGAGTCAAGTGTAGAATATATTCATTAGGAAAATCCACCGTAATAGGTCGTGTGTCTTGTAATGGTGCTTCTTCTAGTTGATCGGCCAATGCTTTCCCTTTGATTGCCTTTCGTTCAACGTATGTGATATCAAATTTATTCAGGATCATAACCCATTTAGCTAACCTTCCAGTTAATGTTTCCTTGCTTAATAAGTACTTGAGAGGATCAATTTTAGCTATCAACTATGTAGAGTAAGCTAACATATAGTGCCTAAACTTTTGAGAAGCAAACACTACTGCCAGATAAGATTTTCCAATAATTGTGTAGTTTAGCTCATAAGACACCAAAGTTTTGTTGATATAAATTGCCCGTTCTCATCCTTGTTCATCATGTTGTGCAAGCAATGCTCCCAAATAAGTAGTAGTAGCTGATATGTAGAGAAATAAGGGCTTTCCAGGATTAGAAGCCATTAGCATTGGAGGATTAGAAAGGTACTCTTTGATCTATTAAAATTATTTTTCACAATCCTCATTCCACTTGAATGTGACTCCTTTGTGCAAGGTCTTGGTAAAGGGTTGTGCCTTGTCAGCTAGTTGTGAGATAAATCTCCTGATGGATTACATCTTTCCTTGCAACGTCATCATTTGACTGATATTTCATGGTGGTTGCATCTCCATTATTGCTTTGACCTTAGCTAGATCTACTTTAATTCCGCATGCTGAGACTAAGTAGCCAAGAAGTTTGTCGGAAGTGACCCCAAAAGTGCACTTCTTTGAATTGAGCATTAGTTTGAATTGCTCCATTCTAGTGAATATTCTTTCCAAATTAGCAAGATGGATATCTCTAGTAGTGGATTTAGCTAGTGTGTCATCCACATATTCTTCTATGTTTTTATGCATGATATCATGAAATATGGTTGTCATTGTGTGTTGGTATGTTGCACCAGCATTTTTTAGACCGAAGGGCATAACATTCCAGCAAAAAGTTCCCCATGAACAAGTGAATGCTATATTTTCTTGATCTTCAAGTGTGATGAAAATTTGATTGTATCTAGAGAATCCATCCATCAAGGAATACATTTGGTAACTAGCAGTGAGATCCATAATCATGTAAATGTTAGACAATGACAAATCATCCTTAGGGCAAGCCTTGTTTAGGTCCCTAAAGTTTGTGCAGATGTGTATTGACTTGTCAGCCTTGGATACCAGCACAATGTTGGATATCCAGTTAGCATAGTCTATGGCTCAAATAAATGTGGCTTTGAATAAATTTTTGAGCTCTGCCTTAACCAGTAATGTGATATACAGATGCATTTTTCTCAGCTTTTGTTTCACTAGTTTAATGCTTGGAGAAATGGATAAATGATGCATGATAAGGTTTGTATCCAAGCCTAGCATATCAAAATAAGACCATGCAAAGTTAATCTTCTTTTCAATGAAGAACTGGGTGAATTTTTCCTTCTCTTATTTAGACAAAGATTATGCCAAATGTATGATTTGGGGTTTTTTTTATTGTGCCCAAATTCACCTGTTGCATATGCTCTATAAGTACTAATGATTGCTCCTAAAATTTTTTAGGGAGGATATCAATTATCTCATCCGTAGTTTCCTCAGAGAGGTTTTCACCATTAGATACATCATTTATTTTTACTATTTTAGGGTCTGATATTGCCACATAGTGGTTTTCACCATT
Organism: Chamaecyparis obtusa; assembly: GCA_027943335.1. Classification (NCBI taxonomy): domain Eukaryota; kingdom Viridiplantae; phylum Streptophyta; class Pinopsida; order Cupressales; family Cupressaceae; genus Chamaecyparis; species Chamaecyparis obtusa. Next base: position 323,725 of record BSBK01000362.1, read on the forward strand.
AGACCTCTTGTTATTTTTTAATTTATTTATGTGACTAAGATACTTGATATCATCCACTGACATACTTTCTCTCATTGCACTAGTGGAAGAGTGGAAAGGTTCTACAAGACTAAGGTAACAGGACAAGGTATGGTCATTGGAAAAGGACATTAGGTTTTTTGGCTTGAAAGAATTCCAGTTAATTAGCTCAGGGTGAACGAGGGGTAGGGAACCAATGGGCTCAAGAGAAAAGACTTCAATATCATCATCATCATTCATTATTGTTGAGGATAGGTCAAGAAAAATATATTCCCTAGAATGGTCTCGAGCGTGACTCATTGAGGCATTAATAGAGGAGTTATGAGAGGTATTCTATGAATTTACCTATCATGGTCTGAAATGATGATCAAGGTCTCATTCAACTTACTCTCTTTGATGTATGAATCTTTGCAAAGGAAACATCATGATCTGAGAGCATGAACTAAAGTTACAATTAGGATTTTAAGGAGGAAGAACTATAGGAGGACTATCAGGAGGAGACTCCTCTTCTTCAAAGACAACTTGAGTAGGAGGAACTACAATGGGTTTAATAGCTGGATGGTCTAGATCATTCTTTGAATTCGGTTGTGTGTTAGAGCTTCCACCAACTTTGAAAGTGGAGATAGGAGTATACTTATGGATCACAACAACCTCTATGTCAATTATAGCATCAAACAAATGATCGCATTCATATTCATGTGATTCAGATCTACTACTTGTGGATCACCCTGAGTATTCAACTAGGGTCATGGGAGATTCTTCATTATGAAGTTCTAGATTAGCGGCCTACTCTCTAATCTCATCTAGATTGAGGTCAGTTCTATTAGATTGGTTGTCTTGAATTTCCACCACTTTAATAGGTGTTTGGGTATCTCTAGGTTGAGAGCAATCTCCATAATCTAAAAGAGGTAAGAAGGGTAGTCTGGGTTCTCTAGATTCCCTGGATGAGTTAATGAATATAGGTAGATCAAGGATATGTGCAATGTTGACAAGCTTCCCCTAGTTAGGTTGGCATTCCTCGTAAAGCCTCCTTGATTTAATTTAGCTCCTAGTGAGGTATTTGTCTCATGTCCACTAAACTATTCTTCTAGTACCTCCTCTTGATCTATAGGGATATGTAACAACCTTTGATAATTTTTAGGGATGACATCATCCTCTTTGTCATTAGAATCCCCAATTTTGCCAAACATTGGACCACTTAGAGATGATGGTGTGAACTTTTGTTCATAATATCCCACCCTAGTTTTGTCTCTAGGATTATAGAATTCAACATGTATGGGTTCAAGAAGGCCTTTACCTTTTCCAAGAGGACTTTTTCCATCATATCCCTTTTTTTCATGAGTTGATATTCTACGCCATATTTATCGGTATAAATTTTAGCATATTCCACCTCTTGTTCAACTTCGTCACCTTTGTATAGACATTGTAAAATAGCTTTCTCCTCATTTTCTTGTTTGAGAGGGACTTTTTCTTTAACCATGCCAGTGCCTTTATGAATTGTCAAGGAAAAAGTGCTAATTAGTCGAAAAGATGAAGATGGATTGCCATATGATCTAGGTGATATGGGCAAGTTGACCATTAAGCATGAGGCATCCAATCAATACTCTCCCATTCCACTTTCTTTTATACTCAGCTTCTTTTGAAAGGCATCTAGCATCGCTTGTCTAGAATTTTTTAGTTTCTTGGTTCTATAGGGCTTCCTTGTTGTGGGTAATCATGCTTTCAGCCTATTTAATATTGTTACAAGTGTATATTGAGTTTGCAGAAATGGTAACCTCAATTCTATTGTGGGGGAATTTAATGCATTAGTGATATGTGGAAGGTATGATCCACATTTCATGGATCCATGGGGGGACCCAGAAGTATGTTTTATGCTAGGGGAAGGTCTAGGACATAACATATGATATCTCTTTGAACATGACCTGCCTGGATGGGCAAGACCACCATGTCTTTTGAAGAACGTTCATCTTTGTCATATCCTTTGATTGTTATTTTTCATTGAGGATCGATAAGATGCTCTAAAAAACCAAGAGCCTTAACTCAGTTAAAAGTATAGATATTCAAATATGCATCTTCATCTATCAAAACACACTTTACCCTATGCTTGTGTATGAGGACTTAGATGTGGAGAGGTTGGTTATGTGGGTGATTGACAAATTTGTCATATTCTTCTAAAAAAGTCAAGTAATAAGGAGAAGTGAGATGATCGACCATGGACTTGAACTTATCTATGTCTAGGTCCTTAGGAACATTGGCTGCTAGGAGGGCTTGATCTAGACCCTCCCTACGAGTAGGAGAGATTTTAAGTAGTTCAAGGAATGAAATCTAAGTTGACATGCATTGGAGCTGATCAACCAGATTGTAATCACATGTTTTAGATGAGATAGTTGGTTTTATGCTTGAGTTGTTGTTTGTTTTGAAGATAAGGAGGAGGATTAATCGACCCCTCGTAGAGAAATTTTACCTTGACAGTGGGTTACCACGTTGGATGATTTAGCTTGATCCTTGCCTTTAATCTTGATAACATTGACAATATGGTCAGAGGACTCGAGCATGTGGATCACATTGTTAGTATCAGGGTATTTGTAACCAACCTTTTTATCTTTTGCCTTAGATGACTCCCCTTTATCATATTTGGGAAAAGGCTCCTTGAAATCCTTATGATTAGTATTCATTTATAGAGGCTCAATCACAATTGTCTCATTATCAATTAGATCTTGGATGATATGTTTAAGCTTCATGCAATCATTGGTATCATGGCCTTTTTTATGATGGTAATCACAATAGTGGTTTTCATTCCACCACTTAGTCTTTATCTCAGGATCATATGGTTTAGAGTTGTCAGGCAAAGTGATGATCTTGTTGGTCAAAAGTGTCTTCAAGGCATTCTCAAGTGATTCTCCAAGAGGAGTGAAATCTCTCTCAGGCCTAGGGATCCATGGCCTATCTTTTTTGGCCTCTGTTTTAGATCATATTTGGTTTCTCTTATTAGATTTCATAGCTTGGATACTAGTGGATAAGTTGAAAGTTGGCTCCTTGGGATTTGTAGTGGTAGATGTTGAGGTCATACCTATAATTTTGTCATTGATGACATCTTTGGTTTTATTCCAAAACTTGTGCTTGTCCTTTTTTATGTTGTTTATTGGAAGATGATTTGTGTTCTTTAAGTTGAAGATTAATCTCCCCTTTTCAAACAAGGGCATCCTCTATGCATATAGATGATTCTGATGAACTACAAGTGATTAGAGATCACCGAGCACTGAATTGTATGTAAGATAATTGAATCAGTTTTATGTTGTCATTGATGTCAACTAGTTTGGCAATACTTATCATGGCAGTTGCAAATATCTAAACATCTATAAAGAGGAGAGAAAAGATGCAGAACTGAGATATCTACATGGAGGAAGATGGATATGACAGGTAAGGATAAGGAATACCCTTGGTAACTTATTGATGAGTCTATGAATTCATATTGTTGACTTGATTATGTTGCATTAATCTGTTATGAAGTTAGAAGCAAATTGTTACAAAGTAGTGTGGTTGGTTAATGAAGCATTCCATTATACACCGAGCCAGTGTAGTGTATACCGAGCGGTAGTAACAACTGAGCTTGTGTTCACTGACGCATTTCTTTGTTAACCAAGTATGGAAAAAAGAACTAAATGATTAGTTTAGCCAACAAAATTGATGAGCTGGAAAGTACCTCGTAATCAGGGTGAAAAAATAAAATTTGTTGTGAGATCTACAGCTAGCCAAATTCAAGGAAGATCTAATGAATGGAATCAAAACATGTTACTGACACAACTGCCGAAGAAGTTTTAAGTGGCAAAATTGACAAAGGAGATTAAGTGGCAAAAGCTGATGGATGAGAAGAAAATGATTTACTTGTCTATTTAAGAGACTAGGGTTTCACAATGAAATGAATGTTGGAAGAAGGAGACTGCATAGATATCATGTGAACATTGCTTAATGCTTGCCTAATCAAATTGGTTAAAGGATAACCGAACTGTAGAGATTACCAAGCGTCAAAGAGGTATTACTGAAGGATAATAAGTTATTGAATGTTGATGAACTGAATAGATATATTGATCAGAGGATTTGAATGAGCATAAAATAGATCTGAATATCTACAAAAGAAGTTGTATTGTAATTAGATCAACTGTTGTTATAGTTTAACCATTGTAATCAGATAAAATCTCTTAACTAAGTAGACTTGAAAGTCTTGTAATATCATTCATAGAATGTACATTTCTTATCCTGTCAACCCCATAGTGAATGATGGTTGGACGATAAATGTTAGTGTTAAATCCTCTAACAAGGTCACACCTTACAGTGTATTTTGTAACCTTTAACAAGGTTGGCTCTTCACCGAGCTCACTTTAGAAGAGTGAATTTTTTTTGGGTTACCGGTCCCAAGTGGTTTTTCCCTTTGCAGGGTTTCCACGTTAAATCTCTTGTGTTATGTGTTTATGTTGTGATTGTTTGGATATCATACTTTGCATGTTGCATATTTGATTTGGTCGGTAATCACTATGAGTAATTAAATGGTAATCGGTAATATCATTGACAGTTTAGTATTTATTGTTTACCGAGCTACAGAACTTAGCTAAATTTGTTTTAATTGGTACATTTTGTATTTGAGACTATGGATAACTGATTCACCCCCCTCTCAGTTATTCTAACAATTGGTATCAGAGCATCTTGGTTGCTTGGAATAGAGTTTTAAGGACTTCAACATTAAGATCACAAAATGTATAAGAGGGATGTGCCAAAGATGAACAAGGACAACTTCATAATATGGAAAAGCAGAATGAAACTGCATATATCTAGAATTGGGAATTCTTCCCTCACCTTATTAGAGAATGGCTACATTGCACCACCTATTGGACCTTTGACTCTTGATCAATTGAGAGATAGACATGAGCATAATATTACTATGATGGAGATTGTTGCTGCTCTATCAAATACCGAATTTGAAGATATTAAAGATTTCCTTTCTGCTAAGGATATGTGGGATAAACTTGCTCAAGTTTATAGTGGTGATGCACATGTCAAGAGATCCAGAGCTGAAATTTTAAGAGGAAGATTTGATGATATGAAAATGAAAGAAGGAGAAATTATAGTACAGTATACAAACCAAATAAAGGAGGTAGTTAATGCTATCAGAGGATTTGATGGTGTCATTGATGGAGATACAGTGGCAAGCAAAATTCTAAGGATGTTATTGCCTATTTATGCAATCAGAATCTCTACAATACATGAAATGAGGTCAGCACCTAACAATACTCTCACACTTGAAAATCTGATTGGTAAGCTAACAACTTTGATAATAGTGTTGTACCATCTGTTGTATCTTCTTTTATGTCTTCTCTGAAGATCGGTAAGTCTAGCAGTAGAAATAATAATAAGGATGATAGTGACAGCAATACTGATGATGAGCTTGATGAGCTTGAAGCTCTTATGGCTAGGAGATTACCTAAAGGAAAAGGTAGATATAGAGGTAAATTACCTTTAGCATGTTTTAACTGTAAGGAAGTTGGTCATATTGCTGCTAGATGCCCAAATAGGAAGGAAGATGATAGAAATAAAGACCGATCTAGTGAAGGAAGCTATGGGAGGAGAAACAACAAAAGTTACCGACATTAAAACAAAGACAACCAAGACAACAATGACAAAGGCAAAAATGTATGTTACATTGCTAAAGAGAATGAGTCTAAATCTGACACAGATGATGATGTTGAAGTAGTATTTGTAGCGATGAAGGATGACTCTTAGGAAGAAGAAAGGTATGTAGAGACAACACTGATTTCTAAGGTTAATAAAAATGATACATGGATCATTGATAGTGGTTGTACACATCATATGACTGGTGATGAAGAAAAATTTGATTATCTAGAGCAATATAATGGAGGATCTATAAAAATGGGTAATGATACACCATGTATGGTTAGAGGAAAAGGATCTTTACTGATAAATGATATAATAAGATGTGATAATACTTATTGGGTAGAAGGACTAAATTATAACTTGCTAAGTGTGGCACAGCTGAACAATTCAGGTCACCGAGTAGCTATTGAGAGAAAAAAAGGTTAAAATATTTGATGATGGAGGAAAACTTGTTGGAACAGGAGCATAAACGAAAGGTAACTTGTTTTATCTTGACAATGCTAAGTCTTCCTATTTAATGATGAAAGATGAGGATGCATGGTTATGGCATAAAAGGTTATGTCATGTAAACTTTGATAACATGATCAAGATAAGTAAGAAGAAAAAGGTTAGATTTATGCCTAGCCTAGCAAAGCTGGATCATGTAATGTGTCATCAATGTCAGAAAGGTAAGATGACTAAATCTAGTTTTAAGAGTAAAATTATTCAACAAAAAAAAAATTGGAGCTAGTTTACACTGACCTATGTGGTCCCATGAGAACATAGAGCTACTACGGAGATAGGTATTTCATTTTGTTTGTTGATGATTACACTAGATTGATGAATGTAATGTTTTTAAAAGAGAAATCAGAAGCATTTAAGATGTTTAAATGGTATAAAGAAAAAGTAGAGAAAGAAACTGGGAAATAATTGAAATGCTTGAGATGCGACAGAGGTGGTGAATTTATTTCTGATGAATTTACTAACTATTGTAATGAGCATGGTATTAAAAGATAGGTTTCAGCACCGTGAACACCTCAGCAAAATGGGATTGTTGAAAGGAGGAATAGATCAATTGTTGATTATGCAAGGACACTCATGATAGAAAAGAATGTGACATACTAGAGAGAAGTAGTTAGTACAGCTGCATATGTTTTGAATCGAGTACAGTTGAAGGACACAAATAAAACACCCTACGAGTTGTGGTTTGGTCACAAACTGATTGTAAGTTACTTCTGAATTTTTGGTAGCAAATGTTTTATTTTGAAAGATGAAAGAAATGGAAAGTTTGACTCTAAAGGGGATGAAGGGATATTTCTAGGATATTCCACTAAAAGCAAAGCATATAAGTGTCTAAATAAAGTTACTAATAAAATGATTGAAAGTACTAATGTTAGGGTTGATTAATTTGACACTAAGAATGGTGAAGAAAGCACTAGGGAACTAGAATACTGCGGTAGATTCACTTAAATTGAACACCCAGAGTACCTACCGAAGCTGTAGACTATGTCAACCAGGCATCAAGAAAATAATACCGAGGAACAACAAAGAGAAAGCGATGATCAGGAAGGAGCTACCGAGCAAGCAAATAAACCTAAATAGGATGAACAACAAAGAAGAGATCAAGTACTAGAAAAATTTATTAGAAGACATAATCCTGAGAACCAAATCATTGGAGACAAGCAATTTGGCATGCTGACAAGAAGTAAGTTAAGACAAGGTACATGCTTAGTTTGTGAGTTTGAACCTAAAAATGTTAAAGTTGCATTGGAGAATGAAGAATGGATAAATGAAATGAATGAAGAGATAGAAAAAATAGAGAAAAAAAAGAGATGGACTTTAGTACCCAGACCTAAGGATAAGAATGTTATCAATACTAAATGGATTTTCAGAAACAAGCTGAATGAAAATGGAGAGGTTACAAGGAATAAAGCCAGACTAGTTTGCAAGGGGTATGCACAAGAGGAAGGAATATATTATGGTGAGACCTTTGCACCTATTGCTAGACTAGAAGGAGTCCAAATGTTACTGGCCTATGCAGCACATAATAAATTTAAAGTGTATCAAATGGATGTTAAGTCTGCATTTATGAATGGGATACTAGAAGAAGAAGTCTACATCGAACAACCAGAAGGGTTTGTTGATCCAGACAAGAAAGACATGGTATGTAGATTACATAAAGTTTTATATGGTTTAAAGCAAGCACTGAGAGCCTAGTATGAAAGGTTGCATACTTATTTGTTAAGTATTGGTTTTGTTAGAACTAGTGAGAACAACAATTTGTATATGAAAGGAAATACTGGTGACACTATTTTGATTGCTGAAATATTTGTGGATGATATTATTTTTGGAGGAAAATATCATATCTATAAATCATTTTCTGATGAGATGTGCAAATAATTTGAAATGTCTATGTTTGGAGAGATTAAGTTCTTTCTAGCCTTGCAGGTTATGTTGGAAATATTCAGGAATTAACCGAGTTACTGAGAGGGGAGGGGTGAATCAGTAACTCCAAATTTTTTTTTAATTACAGAAGCATTAACATGTAATTCACTTTAACCTTTTGCATATAGAAAGCATGAAACTTAAAATCATTCACAATAATGACACATAGATTTGGTTACCCAGAAACCTTCCAAAAGAAAGTAAAACTGGGGTGGGGATGAAACCCACAACGCTTTAATACTGCAGAATAAAGTTGGCCGGTTAAGGCTTACAATTTGATCACTTCTGATGATCTGCCCTATTAGGAGCAATAAGGATTGCTAAATCCACCCTGTTAAAAGATTTACAAAACATACAATGAAGTATGCACTCGGTAAAGAGATTTTACAAAAGACTGTTAAGTCTACCCGGTTAAAGGATTTAGTACTAATTCACCTGTTAGGATGAAACAGTAGATCTCTTGCTTTGCAACTGGATTGCTGATTGAGATTCGCTGATGTACTGATCACCTTCTGTGATGAATTTATCTTTGTTGTTCCTTATACTGCTGAAGCCTTCTGTAATTCGCTTATCTCTGCCTTTATTTCTCTTTCACATATGTTCTTCTTACATACATCTTGACATTTTTACAACATTGTTTATATACAAGTTTTAAAAAATTAATTACAATTACAATTACACAGTCGGCTTGACAAATAAACATAAGTGCTACTAAGTCGGCCCAAGTATGGTTACACGGTTCCTGCAAACTGACTCGGTGACTTTCTGATACTCGGCGTCCACTGCATTACTCGGCATCGTCATGCACTCGGTAGAAGTGAAGGCACGGTTCATACTGATCACTCGGTAGGTTTTGAACTCGATAAATACTGTTGACTCGGTAGACATGATGTTACTCGGTTTACACTATCCTGTTCGGTTTGTACTGACTTCCTCAGTTTGCACTGTCTGCTTGGTTTGCACTGTCTGCTCGATTTGCACTGTTTGCTCGGTTTGCACTGTTTGCTCGGTTTGCACTGTTTGCTCGGTTTGCACTGTCTGCTTGGTTCGCACTGTTTGCTCGGTTTGCACTGTCTGCTCGGTTCGTACCCAGAATGCAAATAAGTGTTGTCACTAGTGGCAATTCTGCTTAATGCCAACAATCTCCCCCTTTGGCATTAGTGACAAAAACACTTATTGGCCAAAACTTATATACACGAATCATGCTGAGTTTTATTTTGATTTTTCAAAATTTGTCTTTGTTATAGGGCTTTATACATTGTCTCCCCCTTTCAATGTGCTAACTGTTTCTTATACAAATCTATACATATCTCTCCTTCTATACATATCTCCCCCTTTTTGACGATAATGCCAAAGGTGCATATACAAGTTATTTACAGAGAGAATCCAAAATTTGATAGAAAATCAGAATGTACCTTCATTATTAGTGCCAGGGTTCTGTCCCAACTTTCTTGCAGGATCTTACATGTTTGTATAGCAATTTGGACTTCTGCAGAGAGTTCAATCATGTGATCTACTATAGAGAACTGATTGTCATGAATCAATGTTTTGGAATGTTCAATGTGCTTATACATTGTATTCATGATGGGAAGGATCATGTGTTGGATGTCTAGCAGTGTGGACCGGATCCTTGTGTCTTCTTTCAGTAGATCAGACTGCATATTAGATAGGTGTGAGATTTTCATGTGATGAGCAGAGCTTGAACTTGGTTCAAGTTGCAGCTTCTGTATGCTAATCTTCATATCCTCATCCATTTTATTCATTTTATCCTTAACATCCTTTGTGAACTTGGCTATATTGCACAATCTGGCCAAAAGAGAGGTAGCATTCAAATAGATAGATTCAATGTTAGACAAAACTGAAGACAATTCCACTTGGTTAATAGCTATGTGTTGAGCAATGTGCTCAAGCACTTTATTGTTGAATCTCTTCTCGGCTCTTTCAACTAACTTTTATGTCCCGGATGAATCCTAATTATATTTCTCAACTACTTCTGCTAACTGTAACAAAACATGTTGGGAGGAGTCTACTTTAATGCCTAATGCATCAGACAAAATGTCCTTAGCATCCTTGATGATTTGATACTCCTTGTCTCTTTCCTCTTTAAGTTTCTTTTGTTTAGCTTTCCTTTGGAGGATCTCACCTATATTTTGCATTTGGTCCGCTGATAGATTTGCAAAATCTAATGTAGGAATTTCTATCTCTTCATCTAGGTCTATATCCTCTACTATATTTTTACCCAAAAATTTTATACTCGGTAGAGCCTTAGGCTTATCTGTACTTAATGCTTTGGTAGTAGTGACAGTAGATAAAGTAGGGCTGGCTATAGAGACTGGCATACTTTCTACTGGAGAACTTAAAATATTTACACTTGAAGATTCAAAAACTGGAAAACTTACTGCTGGAAAACTTGATGATGCAGGAGACTGCAGCTCGGTAGAAGAAATGGTAGCTGCTTCTATTGTTGCTAAGGATGATTGGACAAATGTGGAAGTTGTCACAACCATGCTTGAAGGTGTCCCTGGGCTGGATGTAGAAACTTTCACTGGAGAGGTAGGAAGGGATGCAATGACTTCTGCTGCTATCCTCACAGTATCATCTACCTCAGTGTCTTCTTCTTGTTCATCACTGTCATCTTCAATATCTTTTATTATGACTATTTCAATACTCGGTTGGTGAAGGTGGTATATGTTCTTCCATGTAGCATTTGCAGCCTTCACAACCGATTCAATATTGTTGATCAAAATCAAACAAGTATTGAACTTCAATGTCATCTTACTTTCATTTTCTTTTAATGCCTTCTTTACTTCATCATTTTTCAAGCTCGGCATCAACTGTCTCAGGTTTTGATCAAATATGTCTATCACCGTTTGCTTTGCATTGCTCCATCTCATTTTTATTGGATTCAATAGAACTGCTGGAACTTGTGGGGCTATTTCTTCAGGAGAGTATTTCCACTGTCCCATCTTCTCAATAACAGCATCTTCTATTTCCTTCTGTTCTGCTTCCGATCTGGTTTCATATCTTAGGGATTTTATGTTACTTACTCCAGATCCTGATCCATCTCTAAAGAGTTTGAGCTTTTCTTGAAGGTTTAGAGGAGGCCTTTTGAATACTATGTCTTTATCTGCTTTGTCTGCCTTGCCTCTTGTATTTCTCCTTGTAAATACAGCAGTAGGAGGCTTAGGTGCCTTAGTGATAAATACTTTTCCTTTCTTCTTTTCCGGTTCTGGTTCCTCTATTTTCTCATCCTTTTCCTCTTCTTCTTCATCTATTTCTTCTTTGTCCTCGGTTATCATTTGCATTTTGGCTATCCTCTTCTTTCCTTTGTTTACCGCCTGTGGAAGCTTTATGCTTAGTTCAATTCTCACCTTAGCTTCATCATATGTTCCAAAATATGGAGTTTTGGGATTGACAGGCTGATTAAGAAGAGCTTCAATGATATCCTTGGTTTCATCAATATTTACCTCATAAGGAAGAGGTTTTACATATACAGTCCTCGGTTTAGCTGCTTGAATATATACATTATCACAATCCACCATAAAATAAATGTCATCTTTGTAATCTTCCACCAACTTCTGTGGAATCTGGAATCTGTCATTCATTTTCTCTTTGAAAGACTCAAAATAATTATCCATGATGCTTTCAAAATTCTCACCCATTTCTGAGATGTATTCATTTATTTCATAGAGGACTAGCACATCTTTTCTCCATACAACTTTTCCTTTAGAAGGGAAGAATTTCAGAACATAGAAGAATAAACAGACTAACAAGGATCCAAACTTACATGGATTGTTTTTGGAAGTTTTAATGCTTTCCATATTTTTGTTAAACTGCTTTAACAATAAGTCTGCTAGGTCAAAAGTTAAGTTATTCTTGACCACTTTGTATGCTAGGTCAATAGCTTCACAGGAGACACTGTTCTGTCGACTAGAACTGTAAATCTTATGGGCAATGATGTGTGTACCAAACTTCAGTTCAGCGTCGGTAATGCTGCTAACTTTCATGCCTCTACCGTCCCACTCGGCTAGGGTTTTCTTCTCTAGTTCCGTCTGACCTAGGGTTTTGGTGGTTTTAGCTTTGTTCAACATGGGAAGACCGGTGATTTGATGAATCATCTTCTTTGTGATCTCAATAGGTTGCTCAAGCCAAATCTTGCCATCATGTACTCGGCTGAGAATGTATCTAACCCATTTATCTCGAAAGTTTTGAGGTAGATGTGCAATGTGAACTAAACCTTTATCTTCCAGATGTTTGTGCTCGGGTTTCAGAATACCATCCACACATAGTTCTTCATGCACAATATCTAGTTCTAGGTTCCCCATTTCATGAATTGAACAGTTGAAATGATTGCGGATATCGTTAATAAGTAGTACCTTAGGAGGAATCTGAGATTGAGCTCCATTCGGATCTAGGGCTGCTGCAATTGCGGGCACGATCTTGAAATCTGGTGCTTTCCACTCCCCTTGGACTAACATATCAGATCCTTTCTTTGCTGAAGTGCTGGATGATGCCATGGTAGCTCACAGAAAATTCCTTTCACAAGAGTATTGAATCGCTGGGTTGCTCTTGAAATTTTCTGCTCTCAAAGTGCTAAAGGTTCGCGGTGAAGAATGAGTTCGATTACTTGCTTTTTGTTTACAACTCTGTCATTAATGCTCATTTCAAATTAGGGTATGAATTCTGACAGACTGTCACCCACTAAGAATTAATTGCTCGGTAAAGACTTCACAACTCGGTGAACTCAGGAATTCATATTGCTCCGACCTTGCTCGGTAAAGACGGGTACCGACCTTGCTCGGTGAAGACTGATACCGACCTTGCTCGGTGAAGATTGATACCGACCTTGCTCGGTGAAGACTGATACCGACCTTGCTATGATCTTACTGCATCTTGCATGCTGATTTAGATCTTTTTTTTAATTCGGTTCTAGAACTGCTTGAGATTGGTCTTTGAGAATACAGTTCCAGTGCTTCCTTGGAAATTTAGTTTGAGTCGGTAGAGCCATCCATTCCATTACTTGGAGTGGATTGCTCGGTAGCTTTAGGAATCCATTTTTGCCTCACCTTTTTCCTGACCTTAGTTGCTTCATTCTTCTTTCCATCTTCAACTTCACTAGCATTCATGCAGTTTCTGGCTATGTGACCAAGTTTGGTGTATTTGAAGCATCTTACGGTAGTATCTCTTTTCCTTAGATGATGTTTTATGCAATTCATGCTAATGTGTCCATATTCTCCACAGTAATGACATCTACACCAGGTGTTGTAGTCCCATCCAAACATTGCTTTCATAATTTGTTCTGCTGGATTAAATGTCTTGGATCTGCACTCGGATGCCTTGTGACCCTGTTTGTTGCACTTGTGACAATTACCTCTGAATCTAGGTTTTTCCCTGCATTCATTTGCTTTGTGACCAGGTTGATTGCAGTTGTAACATTTTCCATTGAATTCTGCCTTTTCATTATTCCAACATTTATTTGAAGTATGTCCTATTTTACCACAATGATTACAAGTAGGTTTTTGATTTCTTTGAGTACCTTGCTTAGAAGATTCGCCTTCTCCTTTGTATCCAAGTCCTGCTTTTCCTTTTTGCCTATGAAGATTTCGCTCATACAGCTGATCCAAGTCTTCTTGACTTTTCAGCATTCCTTCATTGATTTGTTTTTCAGCGTTTAGGTCATCCACCAATCTTAGATTGATTTCCTTTTCAGATCTTAGTTCTTCTCTTGTGCTTTCTATTTATGATCTTAGATTCAGAATTTCCTCATTTGTATGAGAGATCTGATCAATTAGGTTTTCTAGCTGAAGGGTTTTGTTTTGGACTTCAATGTTTCTTCCATCTAATTCATCTTTCAACTTGTTTCTTTGTTCCAAGATCTCACAGAATCTTGTAGAGTGTAGCTCTTGTTCTCTTTTCAATTTTCTCACTTCTTCCTGCAGAGACCCATTCTTTTCTAGGAGTTCTTTGATAGCATTGTTTGCTTCATCTGAGTTGTTTGAGGGAAGAAGATCTTCAATCTTTTCTTCAATGTAATTCTGATCATTCATCGGATTTGCAAGTTCCTGCCTTCTTCTTAGGGATTGGGAAAGATGTTCTTTTTCTTCTTTGAGTTTAGCTATGGCCATTTCCAGATCTAGCTTTTCATTTTCAATCACCTTGTTCAGTTTGAATACCTCCATTGTCCTGGATCTTTGCTCAAGCTAGTTAAGCTTTATCTTGAGAACCAATGCTGCTCTGATACCAATTGTTAGAAATATTCAGGAATTAACCGAGTTACTGAGAGGGGAGGGGTGAATCAGTAACTCCAAATTTTCTTTCAATTACAGAAGTATTCACATGTAATTCACTTTAACCTTTTGCATATAGAAAGCATGAAACTTAAAAGCATTCACAATAATGACACATAGATTTGGTTACCCAGAAACCTTCCAAAAGAAAGTAAAACTGGGGTGGGGATGAAACCCACAAAGCTTTAATACTGCAAAATAAATTGGCCGGTTAAGGCTTACAATTTGATCACTTCTGATGATCTGCCCTATTAGGAGCAATAAGGATTGCTAAATCCACCCTGTTAAAGGATTTACAAAACGTACAATGAAGTATGCACTCGGTAAAGAAATTTTACAAAAGACTGTTAAGTCTACCCGGTTAAAGGATTTAGTACTGATTCACCTGTTAGGATGAAACAGTAGATCTCTTGCTTTGCAACTGGATTGCTGATTGAGATTCGCTGATGTACTGATCACCTTCTGTGATGAATTTATCTTTGCTATTCCTTATACTGCTGAAGCCTTCTGTAATTCGCTTATCTCTGCCTTTATTTCTCTTTCACATATGTTCTTCTTACATACATCTTGACATTTTTACAACATTGTTTATATACAAGTTTTAAACAATTAATTACAATTACAATTACACAGTCGGCTTGACAAATAAACATAAGTGCTACTAAGTCGGCCCAAGTATGGTTACACGGTTCCTGCAAACTGACTCGGTGACTTTCTGATACTCGGCGTCTACTGCATTACTCGGCATCGTCATGCACTCGGTAGAAGTGAAGGCACGGTTCATACTGATCACTCGGTAGGTTTTGAACTCGATAAATACTGGTGACTCGGTAGACATGATGTTACTCGGTTTACACTGTCCTGTTCGGTTTGTACTGACTTCCTTGGTTTGCACTGTCTGCTCGGTTTGCACTATTTGCTCGGTTTGCACTGTTTGCTCGGTTTGCACAGTTTGCTCAGTTTGCACTGTTTGCTCGGTTTGCACTGTTTGCTCGGTTTGCACTGTCTGCTCGGTTCGCACTGTTTTCTCGGTTTGCACTGTCTGCTCGGTTCGCACCCAGAATGCAAATAAGTGTTGTCACTAGTGGCAATTCTGCTTAATGCCAACAGGTTATTCAACAAAATGATGGAATATTCATCACACAATCTAAATATATCAAGGAAGTACTGAGAACGTTTGGCATGGAAGATGCTAAACCAATTGGAACACCGATGGTCATAGGCTACAAAATGACTAAGGAAGATGAAACTACAGAGGTGAACCAGACACTATACCGATCAATGATTGGTAAGTTGATGTATGTAGTACATAGTAGACTAGATATTGCACATGATGTGGGGATAGTTGCTAGATTTTTTGCAAATCCTAAGGAGTCACACATGGTTTCTACAAAAAGAATCTTAAGATACCTGAAGAAAACTAAGGACTATGGATTATGGTATCCTAAGGAAGGGAAGTTTGAACTAAGAGTCTACACCGATGCAGATTGGGCTAGAAATATAGATGATAGAAAGAGTACCACAGGAGGAACATTTTTCTTCGGTGAAAGACTTGTTACTTGGACAAGTAAGAAACAAACTTTTATTTCCCAGTCTACTGCTAAAGCAGTAAAGCAGAGTATGTTGCTGCTACTACAAACTGTTCAAACATTGCCTACATCAAGCAAGTGTTGGAAGGGATGAATGATGTAATCACTAAGCCGATGATTATATATTGTGACAACACAAGTGCAATAAACATTTCTAAGAATCCTATAATGCACTCAAAGACCAATCATATTTCTATTAAGTATCACTACTTAAGAGAACAAGTACAAGAGAAGCAAGTTAAACTAGAATATGTTACATCAAAAGAGCAACTTGCTGATGTATTTACCAAGCCTCTACCGAAGGAAACTTTTGAATACTTGAGGATTAGAATTGGGGTCCGTCCCCTATCTACTAGTCACTAATGTGATCTGGAGGTTGGATCAGCCTAATCTTATCAGAAGATCATTCATGTTGATGCAGCATAGTTCACACTTTGGATTCTATCTAAGGTTGTGAAAGATTTCAGGAATAGATTTGCATAACAGTATACAGAGATACATTTGGTGCACACAATAAATAGGAACTAGACAACAGAGAGTTACATGGCTAATACAGAGCTTTATGTTTATGTGTTTCTTTGGCATTATTATCAAAGGGAGAGATAAACAATATGATATCTGAGGAGATTACTGGAACATCTAGCAAAGGGAGAGACAATATGAGAAGATAAAAGGAGAGATAAACAAAATGAAGATGAGAACCAAAAATATCATATCTGTAGAGGAAAGTCTTCATTTTCAATGTTTTCATATAATGTAGTGATTAAACATATTAAGCTAAGGGAGAGCTTACCAAGCTACATCATTTGCTTACAGAGTTGTAGAATACATGTTTGGTATGTGTACGGTATATTTCATATTGCTTGAGTTTCCATCAATGCCAAAGGGAGAGATTGATGAACTGCAACTGATTGAGAACCTGATTGATGAACTACAAGTGATTAGAGATCACTGAGCACTGAATTGTATGTAAGATAATTGAATTAGTTTTATGTTATCATTAATGTCAACTAGTTTGATAGTACTTATCATGGTAGTTGCAAACATCTAAACATCTGTAAAGAGGAGAGAAAAGATGTAGAACCAAGATATCTACATGAAGGAAGATGGATATGATAGATAAGGATAAGGAATACTCTTGGTAACTTATTGATGAGTCTATGACTTCATATTGTTGACTTGATTATGTTGCATTAATCTATTATGAAGTTAGAAGTAAATTGTTACAAAGCAGTGTGTTCAGTTAATGAAGCATTCCAATATACACCGAGCCAGTGTAGTGTATACCGAGTGACAATAACAATCGAGCTTGTGTTCACTGACGCATTTCTTTGTTAACTGAGTATGGACAAATGAACTAAATGATTAGCTTAGCTGACAAAATTGATGAGCTGGAAAGTACCTCGTAATCAAGGTGAAAAGATAAAGTTTATTGTGAGATCTATGGCTAGCAAAATTCAAGGAAGATCTAATGGATGGAATCAAAACGTGTTACTAACACAACTGCTAAAGAAGGTTTAAGTGGCAAAATCAATGAAGGAGATTAAGCGGCAAAATCTGATGGATGAGAAGAAAATGGTTTACTTGTCTATTTAAGAGACTAGGGTTTCACAATGAAATGAATTCCAGAAGGAGACTATAGAGATATCACGTGAACAATGCTTCATGCTTGCCTGATCAAACTGGTTAAAGGAGAACTGAACTATAGAGATTGTTGAGCGTTAGACAACTATTACCGAAGGATAGTAAGTTATTGAATGTTGATGAACTGAATAGATATATTGATTAGAGGATTTGAATGAGCATAAAATATATCTGAATATCTGCAAAAGAAGGTGTATTGTAATCAGATCAACTACTGTTACAGTTTAACCATTATAATCAGATAAAATCTCTTAACCGAGTAGACTTGAAAGTCTTGTAATGTCATTCATAGAATGTACATTTGTTATCCTGTCAACCCCATAGCGAATGCTGGTTGGACAATAACTGTTAGTGTTAAATCCTCTAACAAGGTCATACCTTATAGCGTGTTTTGTAACCTTTAACAGGGTTGGCTCTTCACCGAGCTCACTTCAGAAGAGTGAAAAGTTTTTGGGTTACCGATCCCAGGTTATTTTTCCCTTTGTAGGGTTTCCACGTTAAATCTCTTGTTTAATGTGTTTATGTTGTGATTGTTTGGATATCATACTTTGCATGTTGCATATTTGATTTGGTTGGTAATCACTATGAGAAATTAACTGGTAATCGATAATATCATAGAAAATTTAGTATTTATTGTTTACCGAGCTACAGAACTTAGCTGAATTTGTTTTAAGTGGTACATTTTGTATTTGGGACTGTGGATAACTGATTCACCCCCCCCCCCCCCCCCCCCCCCTCTTAGTTATTCTAACAGATTCAACCAACTTGCCAAATGAAGCATGTGTTTGCATTTACAAGGCATAGTTCATCTCAAGAACCAAAGTGTTAATGAATATGTCAATTTTCTCTATCTTAGGAATCTACTAAGGGTATTGAGAAAATATTTTCCACCATTGTTGGAGGAATGTAACAAAGGTTTCTCCCACACGCTGCCTTGTATTGCATAATCAAGCATAGTGACAGTATGAGAGATATTGTAGGATTATTATTGGATGAATTGTTGAACCATCTTGTCAAAGGTTTTAATGTCAGGGGTAAGCGAGCTGAACCAACTCATACCTTGGTCATCAAGACTTCGAGTAAAGAGTCTCATTAGATAGGTTTGTTCATTCATAAATTCCATGCATAGAGTACAAAATTCATGTACATGATCTTGAGGATCCTTATTGCCATCACACTTGTCATATTTATGGATCTCCACCTTAGAAGGGAAAGGTGGCATGTAGAGATTTTTGTCAAAGGGAAAAGGACAAATTAATTCAAGCAAATACTTTTTAGAGGGTTGGTCCTTATCCTTCTTTAGTTGTGAAATCTCACAGCGTAGATCCTGAAGTTGTTTAGTAAGGACAGTGAGAGGAGACTCTTCCTCTTTTTTTAATTAGTCATTTACATCAAAGTGAGGTGGTAGCTTCACACCCATGGAAGTGAGATGCATAAAAAAGAGATTTGTATCTTGGCTCATGATGGCTTGCATCACCTTGTGAAAATGCTTGTCTCCTAGCACTTTCAGATTTTCTCTTGTGTAGGTTCTTCATCCTTAGAGGAATTAGAGTCATGTTTTCTGCGTGCACCTGAATCATAGTTTTCCATATTGATGTAATCAAAATTCTTAGCATTAGCAAAGGGTACTTGGTGATAATTAGAAGCTTGATGTAAAGGTTCTTTGTAAAAAGATGACCTAATAGTGTTGTAAATGGCTTTGCCTCTAGAATCAACTGTAGCCTTGTAGGAACAACTACGAGTTATGAAGAGCACAGAAGATGAGATTAACAAACTGATATTGACAAGGTAACTTAACCTTGTGCTAAGAGATCAAGGTAATGATAGCGTTGTCTCAAGAATAAGTAGTTGATAATGAAGCAGCTAGAACAAGGTGTGAGGTACCAAGATTGAGGCATGAATGACTCCTAAGTGTCTCTTCTGACCAAGTTCATGTAGCCAAGAGAACTAATTACAAGGTACCAAGAGTGAGGCATGAATTCCTACTGAGTGGCACTTGTGATGAAGTTTTGAGCAACGTATAATTTTTAGATAGGGTACTTGAGACAGGGCTAGAGCACTTCCAAGATCTTAAAGAAAAAGAAAAGAGATACCAAATTACTAACAAAAGGTCAACCAATTAGGAATACTAGTTTGAAAATAGATAACTACTGATCAGAATAACAGAGAAAGCCAAGAGGACACCTGGATAGCCAAGATCTAAAAATCTAGAAGCGACTTATGATAGTCAGTCAGATACAAGATCGTACAAAAAACTCCAAAACTGGGTGTGATGAAACTCAACATTTTGTGTGATAATATGGTGAAGGTCAATCATGTTGTGCAATGAAAGATAGTACTAGGTTGGATGAAGCACTCATATCATATGATATGATGTTGGACAAAATGGCAGAATGCAGGAAAATATACAATTTACCACTATTTTCAAGAAATTTGACTAATCTGGACAAGTTTTGCTTCAAATCTGTAATGAGTCTCAACATCTATAAATCAAGTCTGAGTGTTTCCAAGTAAGCAGTAGTGTAACCAAACAATAGTCTCCAAACAATCCACCAAAGGAAAAAGCAAGTTTGGGGACAAAAGCAATTGTGAAGTCTAAAGCAATGTTATGTCAAGAGCATCAAGTGTATGTTCCACAATGATTTGCATGGGTCTGAACACATTCAAAGACACATAAATCAAAGAAAAATACCTAAGGTCAAGGCAAGTATCAAAACCTTTTCCCACAAATTGGTATTTTATTGCCTCATACAAAGTGATGTTGGATTTTTGTAGAGGATAAAATCTAAGTAAATACATATGGTGAGTAGTCTTGGAGTGATCTGGGTAAAGTACACTTGGATCAATCCTTGCACAAAGATTATGATACTTTATGAGGTGAGTTGGGTAGCTTCTAACCAATGGTGTCTAGTAAGGGTGTCCATTAACAACTATCCCTTGTAGTTTCGCTTAGCGAAATTGAGGCCTATAGCCCTACAAATGATTCAAGGTAGTCTTGCAAGCAAGATTGAGACCTCTTAGCCCTGCACATCACTCTCACATGTGTTCTTCCAATAAAACAAGTGACCCAAAATAATTAATAGCTACATATGTATGGTTTTTGGCCAACAAGGCATAAATTTTATAGTGGGTTGGATGATCTAGATTTTCTTTGTCCCACTTGGGTTGTTCTTGTGATATTTTTACCTCAATGATAAGACCTCTAAAGGTAAAATGAAAAGAAAAGTAGATAGGCTAATGGAGGTCTAGATTTCTAATTTTCTACAAGGGAAAAGAGCATACTCTCCTACTTCATAGCTTCTCTCAAGCACATCAAGCACACATCCATTCACCAAAGACTCTTTGCAAGTGAAAACCAAAGCAGGTCAAGATTTCTGATTCAACCTCTAGGAGGTGAAGAGAATAATCTCCTAATACTCAACTAGTCACAAGAAAAGAAGCCTCCTAATTAAGCTAGATGCCTAGAAAACCAAATTTATGAAAGCACAATGTTGATTTATATCTCCAAGGAAACTTGCAACACAAATAGCTTTAATAGTCTCAAAATAAGTCATTTACAACTGTCCTAAAGCCACAAAGCATTAGTAGTATTGAAATAAGCAAGTGTTGATTTTTATGACAAGCAATTTCTCTATCAAATTGTTAATATTATTTAGAACAATAGAGAGGGGGGTGAATCAGTTGTTCTCAGGTCCAAAAGTACCAATTGAACTTATAAACACTTCAACAAACTCAGATATAATCACCAACTCAACTCGGTCTTCAAAGAACATATATCAGAAAACATATAACATGCAATCCACTGTCCTACAATAATTAACTTGCAGAATATCAAAACATCTACATAAAACATTCACACAAGTATAACACCAGAATTTATAGTGGAAACCC
This sequence comes from Chamaecyparis obtusa, assembly GCA_027943335.1. Lineage (NCBI taxonomy): Eukaryota > Viridiplantae > Streptophyta > Pinopsida > Cupressales > Cupressaceae > Chamaecyparis > Chamaecyparis obtusa. The sequence goes on from BSBK01000362.1 coordinate 345,245, forward strand.
AACTTGGGAAAAACCACTTTGTAATATGTTACTGATATTTTCACTCTTTTGAAGTGAGCTATGTGAAAAGCCAACCTTGTTAAAGGCTTACAAACACACTATTAGGTGTGACCTTGTTAAATGATTTCAATCACCCTGTTAGGAGTGGCTTGGTCAAAGGACTTAAGTACATTCCATTAGAATGCCACCTTGATTAAAGGATTTAGACTATTATAATGGTTAGAAAGTAGCAGTAGTTTCTGATCTATAAAACATACAACTCACTTTGCAGATATCAGATCCAATTCGCACATATATGTTGATTTACTAATTGAGTTCCATTTCCATCTCCATCACTGATCTGCTTGGAATTTGCTTCAAGCAATCACAACTCTAATCTTCACCTTCAGTCTTCTGCTTAGACTTATCATTCAATAACATCAACATCATCAGCTTACTCTATAACCTCATAATTAGGTTTTCTTTATACCTCTCCAAATAGGTAGATTTGTCTTTTGTTGCTTTATCTCCATCATTGATCTTAGGTTAGGTCAGATCCATTAGATATTTCCATCATTTAAGTTATTCATCCAACCTTCTAGAAACATCTTCAATCTCCTTATTGAATCCATAGTAAAATGATTTACCATGCATTAAATTCTCCATACAATCAATTAATAAAGTCAACACAATTTACATGACCCAAGAATTAAACTTTGTCAACTGGTAATCTGAATGCTTCCTCCAAATGTAAATTATTGATGCTCGATAAATACTGTGTTCATCTCCTTGGTCATCATTACATAACTCGATCATCTTTTCAAACTGTCTTCCTCAGCTAACATTGTCTTGCTCAGTAATTTCCTGACACTCGGCATATACTGATGTTCGGTCAACACTAGATTTACTCAGTAAATACTGTCACTCAGTCAACACTAACATCACTCGGCTTGAACTATATTTCTTCACTTTTTCTTGGTTAAGCCTACTTCTTCAGTCTTTCTTCTTACTTAGATAAATAATACATTATCTTATCATAGTGCCAAATAATCAAGTACTCATTGAAGTATCAAATAACTCAACCTTTCCCTAGGTGCTATTGTTATCTCTCTTGCCCTAATCCTTTGCATCAACCAATAGATATAGTAATTTCTTAGATAGAAACTGTCTTACTAGTTAAGGTTTGACATCAATGACAATACAAAAATTGTTTCAATTGCAGTTTCCAACAATCTCCCTCTTTGGCATTGATGGCAACATCACATGAATAACACATGATTTACCAAATAATCCAAAAAATATTGTGTAATATCCTTAGCTTCACTCTTAAATAACTTAGCCTTGCCTTGCTAGACCATTTACGTAGTAACTCCCTCCGAATCTTTGAATCTCTTCCTCTTGATGTGTTTTCATCTGAAATCTCTCCCTCTTTGACAAAAAATGCCAAAGCTGCAACAAAACTTACATCTTTCACATGTGAATGTCATCTTATCAGTTCAGTATCAGTATTTGTCCCTTTGTCATCTTGCTTTTGACTAATTATCAACTTTGTTGTGCATGTCACAACTCTAGGTAGCTCCTAAAGTGTGACCTTTCCTGCATCAATTTGTCATATATTATGTTCAACACATTTGATGCAGTGCTCCTAGCTTGACTAGGTAGCCTCGGTTAGGGGAAGCACCCCTAGTTTACCTCTTCGATATTCATGAGCATCCTTAGATAAAAATTTTGTGAATATGTCTGCTAGTTGTTCCTTTGTGTTCACATATTCCATTCTCACTTCTTTTTCTTGTATCAATTCCCTCAAGAAATGATACTTTATTGCGATGTGTTTGGTATTTGTGTGCATTACTAGGTTTTTTGATATATTGATAGCACTTGTGTTATCAAAAAATATAACAACCGGTTCAGTAATCTCCTCTTTCATACCTTTTAATAATTTCTTGATCCATATCAGATTTGAACAGTTCACTGCAACTACCACATACTCAGCTTCTGTTGTATATTGGGAAATGTAATTTTGTTTCTTGCTTGTCCAGGAGACTAATCTTTGTCTAAGAAAGAAAGCTCCTTTACTTGTACTTTTATTGTCATCAACATTTCCTGCCCAATCAGCATCAGTGTAGACTCTCAGTTCAAAATTTTTAGTCTTCTTGTAGTTTAATCCATACTCTTCTATCCCTTTCAGATATCTCATTATTCTCTTCACATCCATCATATGAGTTTCCTTAGGATTGGCAAAGAATCTTGCCACAATCCCAACTACTAGAGCTATATCTGGTCTGCTATGAACAACATATTGCATCTTTCCAATCATGGATCTGTACAGGGTTTGATTCACTTTAGCAGTATCATCAGTCTTAGATAATTTTTGTCTAGTAGCCATAGGTGTACTTACTAGCCTTGAATCCTCCATTCCAAAAGTTTTTAGTATCTCTTTGACATATTTAGATTGTGTTATGAAGATACCTTTCTCCATCTGATAGATTTGTAAACCAATAAAGAATTTGATCTCACCAAACATAGACATCACAAATTCAGTTTGCATCTAACTTGAAAATTTCTGACATAGGGCATCTTGTCCACCAAATATAATATCATCTACAAAAATTTATGCTAACAAAATCCCTTTACCTTCTTCAGCTTTCGTGTACAGATTGTTGTTGTCATTTGTCCTTGTAAATCCAATCTTTATCAAGTAATTATGTAGCCTCTCATACCATGCTCTGGGGGCTTATTTCAATCCATATAGTGCCTTATTCAGTTTGCAAACCATATTTTTCTTGTCTAGATCAACAAATCCTTCAAGTTGTTCAATGTATACTTCTTCTTCTAATATACCATTTAAAAATGCAAACTTGACATCTATTTGGTATACCTTGAAATTTTTGTAGGTAGCATATGCAAGTAGAGTTCTTACTCCTTCTAATCTTGCTATAGGGGAAAATGTTTCCCCATAGTCTATTCCTTCTTCTTGAGCATAACCTTTGCATAATAGTCTTACCTTAATCCTTGTGACTTGTCCATGTTCATTTAGATTGTTCCTGAATACCCATTGTGTTCCAATAACATTCTTGTTTTTTGGTCTCGACACCAGAGTCTAGGTATCATTCTTTTATATTTGATATATTTCTTCATTCATAGCTTGAATCCAATCTTCATTCTCTAAAGCATCTTTTACTGTCTTAGGCTCAAACTCACATAATAAACATGTACCATCTTTCAATTTACTTATGGTCAAGACTCCAGATTCCTTATCTCCAATGATTTGTTCAGGATTATGATGTCTTCTTACATATTGTGCCAATGTAGGTTCAGATTTCTTTTCTTCTTGGTCTTCAGGTTCATCATGAAAATTATCAGATTCAACTTTTGATTGCTTGGCAGCATCCTCCTGATGCTTAGCAGTGCTTATCCGGGACTCGACATTCAGTGCAGGTGTGTTACTTGCCTCTCCTTTTTCTTTTTTGATTTGTACTCAGTTTAAGATATAAACAGCTATACTTATAGCTTCTCTCAAGTATTTTTGTGCAACATTCTTCTCAATCATTAGTGTCCTTGCACAATCCAAAATAGATTTGTTTCTCCTCTCAGCTATACAATTCTATGGAGGGGTTCTAGGTGTAGACATATGTCTCTTGATTCCTCTATCATTGTAGAACGGATTGAACTCATTTGATATAAACTCTCCACCTAGGTCAGATCTCAGACATTTCAGGCTCCTAACTATTTCTTTTTCAAATTTTACCAAATACCACTTAAACAACTGAAATGCATCAGTTTTTCCCTTCAAAAACATTACAATCATCATCCTAGTGTAATCATAAAAAAAAAGAATAAAATACTTAGCACCACAATAACTTTGTATACCCATAGGTCCACAAAGGTCAGTATGAACCAAATCCAAAATATTCTCAGAAGTAAATGTCTTTCTCTTGAAACTAGACTTTGTCATTTTTCCCAACTGACATTGTTTACACATCACATTATCAGGTTTCTTCAATCTCAAAAAACCTCTAACTTTATTCTCTTTACTAATACTTACCATATTGTCAAATTTAACATGACATGGCCTCTTATGCCGTAACCATACATCATCAAATTGTGCAAATAAACATGTTTCCTCAGATAGATCTAGATAGAACAAGTTACTTCTAGTATGTTTTATACTTCCAATCAGTTCACCAGTAGCATCAAATATTTTAGCCTTTTTGTGATGAAATTCCACTCAGTAACTAGTTTTGTTAAGTTGTGCAACACTCGGCAAATTATAGTTAATACCTTCAACCCAATAGGCATTTTCACAAGTGATCTTATCAGTTAACTTAATCAATCATTTACCTTTTAGAGGACATGGTGCATCATTACCAAACTTAACACTTCTACCTTTATAATGATCTAGGGTTTCAAACTTAATTTTGTCACCAGTCATGTGATGTGAGCAACCACTATCAATGATCCATCTATCTCCTTTACTCACATAATAAATAAGTGCAGTTTTCTCATCCTCATCAGAATCATCTTTCATAGCAACATACACTACTTCAATATCAAAATCATCACTATCACTCTCAGTTTCCTCTTCTGTAATATAATAGGATTTCTTACCTTTATCCTTGTAATCTTTGTACCTTCAGTGATCTCTTCTATCTCTCTTATCCTTGTACTTTCTTTCTCTTTACTCATCCTTGTCATTCTTGTCAGGACACCTTGCAGCAATATGGTCAACTTTGTTACATGAAAAACAAATTATAGGAAGTTTACCTTTATATTTTCCTTTTCCTCTCTTCAATCTTCTAGCCATGAGTGCTTCAAGATCATCTAGTTCCTCATCATAAGTGTCCCTATCACTTCCACTATCACTTTCAATTTTCACACATTTATCTTTGTCTCTCTTAGATTTATGCAAAACCATTTGTGACTTGAATGCAGATTCAACATTAGGAACAGTGTAGTTATCATAGTTAGAAAGTTCAAAAGCATTGAGCTTACCAACAAGGCTTTCCAAAGTTAGAGTATTACCAAGGTTACATCTTGATTCTTGAATTGCTGAAATTCTGATAGCATATATAGGAAGCAAAGTTCTTAATACCTTTCCAATGATAGTCTCATCATCAATGATTCCATTGGCTCGTCTAATAACATTCACTATCTCCTTGATTCTTCCATAATACTAAGCAATATTACCACCTTCTTGTATTTTCATTTCATCAAACTTACCTCTCAAGCTTTCAGCTTTTTCCCTTAGTACATTTGTATCACCACCATAGATGGTTGCAAGAGTATCCCACATTTACTTTGCATTAGTGCAGTCTTTGATGTCTTCAAATTCCAGATAACTTAAGGAAAATGCAATCTCCAACATTGCTTGATTGTGTTTTTGTTTTTCTCTCATCTCCTCGGCAGTCAAAGGTGCAGCAGGTGTAACATAGGCATGTTCAACATAGTATTTTGTTGAATCACCAATACTAGCTAGATGCATTTTCATTAGACTTTTCCATGCAGGGAAGTTCTCCTTATTCAACTTTGGTACCTCCTTCTTATACATCTTGATCATATTACTTCAAGTACCTTTAAAATTTTTCTTTGTAAGCAACAACAACTCTAATAACAATTGTTAATATTATTTAGAACAACATAGGGGGGGTGAATCAGTTATTCTTAGGTCTAAAAGTACCAATTGAACTTATAAACACTTCAACAAACTCATATCTAATCACCAACTCAACTCGATCTTCAAAGAACATATATCAGAAAACATATAACATGCAATCCACTTTCCTACAATAATTAACTTGTAGAATATCAAAACATCTACATAAAACATTCACACCACTAGTACAATTTGCACCTTTTTTCGATGGACGATTGGTCAAAGTTTCTACCCAAATGGGTTGAATACTCAACCAACTGGTTCGTCGCTATTTTTGTCATCAAAATATTGACATATCATTGTAATCATAGAATGATCGACACCAATCTTGGTCGAAAATGACATTAGAAAGTGGTGATATATTAGTCGAACATTTGACCATAGTGGGTCACAATTTAGACCAATATTGGTTGAAATATTTGGCCACTCCGACCACGATGCCAAACTCATGACAGTAATATTTCGACCAAATTATGTCATAGTTTAGACCAATATTGGTCAAAATATTTGGCTACTCTAACCAGGATGCCAAACCCACGACACCACATTTCGACACAGAATGGTCAATTTTTAGACGTCTGTTAGTTGAAATGTTGCCTACGGTTAGTCAAAATTTTGATGAAATATGGAATGTTTAAAAAAAACAAATGAAGATAAATATCCAAACTAATCACCAGCATCATCCTGATCAGTGATTAGTCTAGATATTTATCTTCAGGTGTCCACACTCATTTTGCTGCTTGTTGCTAGCGGGTCCCTGCTCGTTCTGTTTTCTAGACTTCTTTGGGCTCTAGCAATCCATCTGCTCTGCTCTACGTGAAACTATGGGTTTTTTCATTTTGTTTGAACTATTTGAGAGATAGGCTCTGACTGGTGATGCATAATTGGTTTGCATGTTTGAAGCATGGAAGCAGTGTTGAGAATGTTGGTGGTGTTGTGGACAGAGTCCTTAACCAGTTGTTGATGGAGATGGATGGTATGACAGCCAAGAAAATAGTTTTCATTATTGGTGCTACAAACATACCCGATATCATCGATCCTGCATTGCTAAGGCCTAGCCGACTTGACCAGTTGATTTATATTCCCTTACCTAATGAGTCCTCGCGTTATCAAATTTTTAGTTCTTGCTTGAGAAAATCACCCTTCTCAAAGGATGTGGACCTTATAATGGCACTGGCCTGTTATACCCAAGGATTCAGTGGAGTCGATATTACAGAGATTTTTCAGCGGGCTTGCAAGTATGCTATTAGAGAAAATATTGAGAAGGTGAGTTTCAATTGTGGTAGCTTTTGCAAACTACAGATGGTTATGAATTTCTTAATGGTTTTTTTTGAACTAGTGTGTTAGAATTTTACATTTTTTGATTCAATTTTCCTCAACTTGTATCTTATTATTTCAATTTGTCATGTTCTCTTTCCTTTCCACTTTTACAGGATATTGAATGTGAAAGAAAAAGAAGTGAGAACCCCGAGGCAATGGATGAGGATGATAGTGACGAGGTAGCTGAAATAAAGGTTGCTCATTTTGAGGAGTCAATGAAATATTCCCGAAGGCTTTAGTTCTGAATTTCAATTTCCAAACAAACCTATTGGTGCTTCTACTGGTGCTTTGAATGTATTTGCTACAACAAATAATAAAGATGACAATGACTTATACAATTAAGAAACTTAGTACATAATTGTCATCTTAATGAAGTGACAAATGTGTCTATTCTAGCAGGGACCTTCCACTAACAAATAGCCAATGCTATTGAATTTGGCTCCAACTTTTGCTTGTATGAGTTTTATTTGTTCATATGTTTGAAACTTTATTTAGTTTATCATCCCTTTAGCCAAGGACTTACTAACTTGTAAGTCTTTAGAGTAATATTAACTTTGTGGCAAGGAAATTTAGCTATGGAAACTTTTGCTCAAGTGGTAAATAATGCTACGAAAACCTTGCTTTTAAAAAAAAACTCCTACTTGAAAATATTCTATACTAAATTAGTTCTACAAAAAAGAAAGTCTAGTTCAACTGATAGGTATGGTGTGCATCCATCTTATGGAGATCTACCAAGAAGATTTCCCCCGCCAAGATGATGTGCATCCATTTTATGGAGATCTACTAAATGTTTTATATGATAAAGATCACTACAAGTTGGCCCTTGGCCAGATCAATATTGCTCGCAATATCATTTCCAAAGTGTCCAAAGACTATGTTAGGCTGATAAAATATGGGGATTCTCTTTACGGCTGCAAATCTTTGAAGGTTGCTGCACTTGGATGGATATGTACCATTGTTAAGAGAATTGAACCAAGTTTGGCTTACCTCAAAAAGGTGAGGCAGCATATGGCTAATCTAAGTCATTTTTTCAGAGGGCAATGACAAGTGGGCATGTGGAGTGGACAGACAATCAATGTGTTTCATTTTGGTATTTCTCATGAGAAAGTTGTTAGTTTTTAGACGAAAGTGAATTGTCATAAACATTAGGAGCTTAAAACAAAAAATTCCAACCAAAATAGCAAATCTGATATGCTAATAAACAAACTCATTTTGTTGAAAATAAGAACAAGAAACAATCACATATGTGAAATCTCATGACTACATATATCATCTATTAACAATGAAATGAAATTCATTGCACTAAATTAAATTTTTAGTAAAGACACTTTATATGGATCAATTTTTTTGCATTATAACCTGAGTCAGACACTCAAGAACTACATAAAATAGTATTAAGCATGGATTTTGGTTTACATGTGGTACATCAATTCCTTCATCAAAGAAATTATCTATTACATTTATAATTGTTTATTTAGGTTCCATACCACTAGCATATACACAAAAAGAATCTGTATTAAAAAAAAACATGGACACTACATATATATATAAATAACCTGTTAAAAAAAAAGAGGCCGTTGAGGACAATTACACAGGTCTCCAGAAACAACATTACCCAACTCTTTCTCTCAAGCCAAAGACTCAGTGTGTTCAATTGCCCAGACTAGTAGTCAATTCTATGTTGAGTATATCTGTCAGGCCCTCCTATAGTTTGAACAAATTAAGAATAGAAGATATAGGGAACTGATTTAAAACTTCACCTACTCAAAAACACAAACCAATGAAATAATCCACATTAGGCCAAGAGAGGTTGACGCATTCAATATGAGAATACTTACACAAAATAAAGCCGAATCATAATGAGAAGTTGACTATTGGCCCTTCTAGTTTTTTATTTGATAGTTGTCTAACAATGACACATTTAAAATGCATTTATGAGCAAAGACCTAGAATGAATGAAATTGATTAAATAATGAAGGTATGTTAGCTTGAGCTTCACTTGGTTTCAAGAATACTTTAATATTCTCTACTTAAAAAGGCCAACCACGTGAAGGTGGAAGCTCATCTAGCCTCACCCCCCCTCCCCCTAACATCAATCTAAATTCCTCATTAACATCTAATTACACACTTCATTCATCCATTTATGAACTATAACATTCAATCAATACAATCACATAACATTCATTAATATGATATAACATTCATTAATACGCAACACTAATCAAGAATTCATTAACACATAACAATATTCATTAACATGACATATAATTCAATATTAATACACAAAGTTCATAGATAATTACTTAAAACAACATTCTTTCATTATCCAACAAAGTTAATCAAACAAGTTTTATCAAAGAGCATTTTTAAGAAATCATTTCTTTTTTGGGTTTTTCTTAGATTTCTTATTTAGGTAAAGGCTGAGAGGAGCATCAATATTATCTTCCTTCTCTTGTGGTTGTGATCTCAAATTATGATGCTTCCTCGTGTCTTGAGGAGCACGAGGTTGCTACACTAAAGGGGGGTCTGCTGCAATAACAAGTAAATGGGTTAAATTCACATACTTTTTTTTACCGTTACATGTATTTCATTAACCAGTAGAACACAACATGCATTTTTCTTTACCTGGAAATGCCACATCATCATGTACAATAACATTTTTATCTTCTGCCACCTCAATATGCTCAACATGCTCTGAAATATTCAAAAAAAGGTTACACATCCAATTGCAATTAAAGATGTTAAATTCTATTAATAATTACGTAACTTATTTCCAATAGAAAATTAATACCTCCACCACTGTGATGCACATCATGGCCTTCATCACGCCCAGGTTCTGTGATAGGATTTGAAGGTTGTAGTGAAATGTCATGCACATTGTTATCATGAAATAGTCAACTTATGTTTGAAATTAACTATTCAATTTGATTTACTTTTCATTTGACCAATTTACTTGTGTCTCATCTGGTGCAGTAGATTCTTTGCTATGGCTTTCAGATTCTTGGCGTAGGCATGCAGCCACAACTTTATAGCCTTCCTTCAAGGCTATTCTTTTGTCTTCATCCGTGGGCTCTACATTGAATTTTGTGCCCTATATTTTTTGTTTAATATCATCACTTTTACATGTATGATTTGATTAAATAGAATTGTTTGCAACCTTATATATAAAAATTTGATATGAAATTCCAATGCTGCTACTTACAAGTCAAGAGTGAAGTTTCATATAGCCACCAGAGCCAAGTTTGTGTTGGCCAACCTTTGTTAATCTTGCTTGTGTGGCTTTTGATGTGTCTTGTAGTCTATGAAAAGTTTGAAACATGTTAGATTATATATTTACAAAGATCACTAATTAGTGCATGATTAAATTCTACTTAATACTATCACGACATACCTTATTTTGTCATCTTTTGGTTGAATTCCACTACCCTTTAGCCTTTTCTCTTTTTCATTTTTCATTATTTCATTCCACTCCATCGGTGGAATCATAGGAGGATGCTCGTACTTTGGGTTATCCTTTAGAGCCCTTCTATATTGGTCCCTCACGATCTTTATATGTTTGGATGCTCTTTTAAAAATCATGACTCTGTCAAAAGTTTTATTTCCAAAGAGATCCTCTAAAGATTTAATGAGCTGATTTTTTAAGTCAGCATCCTGTTCATTCCACCTTTTTTGAAAAAATAAAATTGTTAGATATCATAACTTTAATATAGTACAATAAATGGAAGATAAGAAAAATATTGTACCAATATTATGAAGCTACGTACCTTTTATGTATGGTGGGCCTAAATAGCTTCAATGTCATTTCAAAAAGATGATCATAAAAAACATCATTTCCTACAAAAATATCATGGGATTATCAGTCCAAAACAAGTTACGTATAAGTAAACTACAATTACACTATAAATAATAACAATTTTAAAGCACCTGGAAGCTTTGGTACTTTTAACATAAACATATTGTTCTTGTTCAACAACAATGTCCCCGCAAACGAACCAGTACTAGTAACACGAGCTGATCCTAGAAATGGTTGATCTTCACTAGTACTGGTTTGGTCTGTTCTTGTACTAGGTGTAGGTGTATCTATTAGTGCACAAAATAGGTCCATGCAGTGTATAAAATTCACACAAGAAAAATAATCAATGCATGATTAGCTTATAACAAAATATAGAAAAATAAGGTTTTACCAATTGTAGTTGATACAGAGGAAGATATCTGCAAGCACCTTGTTGTGGACAATGCAGTCATTGATAGCGAAATGTTAATCAAAGGAGGAGTCTGCACTTCATCATGAGCTAAAGAATACATTGTTAGCAAAGACATTTGCAATGGATAAAGATTAAATGGGGTACTAGAAGCATACCAAACATAAGTTGAGTTAATAATGCATACAAAGGTTAAATCAATGATTAAAGGTTTAAGGATTATTTGCATGAAGGTTGTGCGACGCTACAAGCCTCACCATATTGACCACAATTCACAAGTGTCAAAAAATCCTGTAAGAAGAACACATCATATTTTAGATCATGATCCATAAGATAGTATAAAATATAAACATCTATTGAACTTTAATGATTGCTTAAGATTAATTACTGCTTACATTAATACAATTGACTCTACGTATAAATTTTTCTTTGAGTTCCTCTGTCTCCTCAGTTTTGTTTGCTTCCATTATAAGGTTAAGAATTTCTTTACCATATTTAGTTTTTATTTGAGTATTCATGAATACATGGTTAGAGTTAGATGTGATGTCATCTATAAATGCCGCCTCAACTTCAAATCACAATTGATCTGCTGCCATTTTTGCTTTTCTCTATCAATAAGTATCAAGTTGTGACATCAATATCAGTAAAATTCTATCAAAATAACTCCAAAGCCATAAATAAAAGAACATAATAATATGACATTTCTTCTTATATAATTTGTCAAATTACACTAATTAAGGTTTACCTTTGATGAAGAAGTTGTACTATGAGGAACATCTCTGCCTGTATCTTGAGGTGGATCCATGTCGCCCTGTGACAAAGATTAGTAATTCTTAGCAATCAAAAGAGAAATGAAAGTAATAAACTTACCAAAAAATAATATTAATAAAATAGTAGATTGTACATTAGAGTCAATATTAATTGGAGGCAATTGGTTTAAATGTTATACTTACCAGTCCCATGATAGGGAATTTTTTTGTATCTACATGATTCAAATTGTAATCTATCAGAAGCTCTTCCCATGCACTTATTGATTTTATCGCACATACAAATACACGATTTCCCTCACGTGCCTCGAATATACAATTTGACTGCTTATTAGTTGACACGGGTCAAGAATTATTTATAAAACCTATAATATTCCTTGTTGCTTTTGGTCTTCCATCAATATACATAGCGATCCTTTTAGTTTGATCATTTGCTTTGCATTGTATATAATTTGCTGACAATGCATACCTACACATACTTTTTTTATATTGCACAATCTGCATCCAATTCTTGTAATTGTAACAAGGTCCTACATACTCCATCAATTCAACAACTTGATTATAACTAACCTTTATGCCATCCATGGAAAATAAGCCCAAACCATGTAATGAAGATGGAGCTATGCGATATATCCTTTTGTTAATAGAAAAATTAGTGTTAACTATAGGTAGTTCCTTGGGTACCCATTCTTTTTGAAGATGTGTGTACCTTAAGGGAACCTTCATGTCGCCTTTGGTCTCATTATCATAAGAACATGACCCCCCCTCAACAAGGAAAAATTGCATTCGTTGATCAAATTTTCTTCTAATCTTTTGACCTCTGGTTGATCTCTCTATTTTAGACCTACTAGATGTCTCACTTTTATCTTCTATTCCCGCATTTTCCTCACTTGAGGAAGACAGATCAGACAAATACATATTTGGTGATACCTGCAATCCATCAAATGAGAGACATAGTAGGATCTATATATTTTTCTAACTAAAGAGAAGGAAACCAAATAATAAATTATAACTGTTGATCCATGTTAAAGGCATTAAAGTTCCTGCATATGTAAATCATTTATCTTAAGTTAGCCAAAAATTACATGGTATGTAAGATACAAATTACATAGAAGACAAAATTTACATGATGCAAAATATACTCCATGACTATAGAGTTCAACACATAATAACTTAATTCAAATTTCTATGAATAAATCAATACCTCATACGTGACATTGATCATACCTTGACATACATTTCATTGATCATGTTATTGATCATCCTCCTCATCTATGTCATCATCATGACTATCATCATCATCATCACCATCATCATGACTATCATCATCAAGACCATCATCATCATGACCATCATCATCATGACCATCATTGCCTTGATCAACACCATCTTCATCACCATGATCATGATCATGATCATCACCATCATCACCATCATCGTCAACATCACTAGAATCATCATCATTTTCTTCTTCTTCTTCTTCTTCTTCTTCTTCTTCTTCTTCTTCTTCTTCTTCATTATGTAACAGTTATCCATGATCATCATTTACTTTGTCTTCTAATTCTTCAGTATCTTCTTCTTCCATCACATTATACTTTATCGGCCTTCCTCTTGGATCATGTCTAACAACAAATGACCAACCCAATTTATGTGGAACGACAAAGTAAAACACTAGCTCATATTGGCTTGGAAGAACATAGGGCTCATCTCCAACTGGCTCAAATGACCTTGTATTAATCATTGTAAATCCACTATCATGTTCAATAACAGTCCTATCAAGATCATTTTGATTCAGCCGTAGCCTATACCATTTGACGATAAATAGAACTAATTTGAATGAATTAAAGTCACACTCAAGTATAGCATCCAAAATGCCATAGTATCAATTTTTAGATTGTTAAGGATGTATGTCATTTCTAGATGAAATATTAGTGACCTCGAAGACTGCACTTGTCCCAGAATCACAAGTTTTCTTCATGTCGTTTAACTTTTTTATGCGAAATTTACGGCCATGGTAGTACATAGCTTTTTGGTGTTTGATCTGCAATTATTCAAACATGTCAAGATTATTTTCATTGATCTGTGAGTTGATATTAAACTTATGGGTCATGGTTAGTAAACTTATACATACCTTTCTACCTCTTAAACCATATGCTAGATCAAGTGCCATTGGCGTAACATTGGGATCTCCATTACGATGAGCTTCTTTAACCAATGATGCAACACCATCCCATGTTAATGAGTGACCATTTTCTTGAGATTGTTGAATCCATACCATCATCCAATCAAGATTGTTTACAATATACAAATGTAGTGCATCCCACTCATGACCAACTATAAAGAAAACAAATAGACCGCTTAGAAACAACTTATATTAAAGATCTATAAGAATTAATAAACTACAATAATATCGTATAATTACCTCTCACTTTCCTCATTCTACCTTTCCCCATCAAGTAATCCCCTTCAAATTTTTTAATAGAGTTGGGATCCCAAATGCGATCTACATGGATATTTGCTGCAAACTTGGGAAGATATTCAATAATGTACACCATGGTCTGGTATACCATATATCCCTCCACCATAGAACCCTCAAGACGTGCTCTTTGTCGAACCAAGCCCTTCATAAATTTCAAGTGCCTCTCAACCATCGACATTGACCTAGTTTGTACAAGTCCACACAATTCAATCTCTTCAACTTGATGTATGAGGTAGTGTTCTTGAGCATTGAAAAAAGTTGGAGGTAGACACTTTTTCATTTCACACATAAGCTAGGAAATTTTTCTCTTCCAATATTTTATATCTTTTTTATCAATTTATTTAGATGATAACCACCTAAAAGAGATTCAACTTGCAAGAACATATAAACAAGATTTTAGAAAAAAATATACAATAAATTACATAAAAAGTAAAGCAAGTCATAAATATAATATATGTACAAGTCTAAGAAATAAGACTTCTAACCTCATGTATTTTCTAAGATCATATATAACTTGTTTAACACTGTTGTCAAACTGGTGTGGGAGGGATAGAGGTAGGACGTACTGTAATGATTAAAAAATGATCTTTTCAATGTATTGTAATTAAAATAATACAATAAAAAGTACATGCAATTTTACAAATATATTTTAAATAGAGAACATGACTTACCTTGACAAAGGTATGCCAATCATGTGTTTTCAACCCTGGCCCAAAATCACCTTTCTTTGATACAAGTCTGCTTATATTTGCAGCAAATCCTATTGGAAATTTTGTTTTTTTTATGACTTCTTTTAATGCATCACTTTGCTTCTCAGTTAATAACTAAGGAAGGGCACTCGTATTTATGTGGTCTCCATTGCTATTTGATTCAATGAAAGTTTTCAGTAAATGATTGGATTCATGAATGTCATTATAAATTTTGACAATTTTTTCTTTGTCATGCCTTCCATCCAATATTTTTCATAGTGTCTCTGTTACATTCTTTCCAATATTCATAGCATCAAACAAATGCACGATTGGGAGATCCTTGTAGTATGACAACCTACTAAATTGACTAGGATAACTTTTTATTCCTCTAGAAACTTGGTCATTGATACCTTGACGACCTTCATGAGCATCAATAACATCATTAGTAAATAAAAGATAATATCAAAATATAAATTTCAAACAAAAATCATCAGATGGAATGACATTACCCCGGCGATTTAGTCTATTGTATTCCAACTTCCATAGACAAGGTGTTATTCTTCGTGGCCTTGATGTTGTCTCTTCTTTCCCATTAAAAAGATATTTTTTGATAGTTCGATACTTATGATTATTGTGGAGAAAGTGCCTAAACTCATCAAATATCTACTTTCCTAAACTTCTTGAATGATGATATTTCATCTTCGGATCATAAACTAGACATGTGAATTTACCCTTTGTCTGAAGACCTAAAATATATCATACAATTGGATCATGTACAATTATTATGCGCAACTTAAACATATAACAATAATGTGTAAGCACTATAACATACCAAAAATATGTGACCTTAACATGAATATATAACATACCACAAAAATGAGTTAGCTCAGGAGCATCATGTATTGTCCATACAAGCATTGCATGGAATTGAAATTGCCTTTCTCCTATTGGTCTAGAGATGTCATAAATAGTGACCCTATTCCATAACTTCAACAACTCATCAATAAGGGGCTCAATATACACGTTCATATCTTTAACTTGGTACTTAGTTGAATGAACAAAAACATTACATAATTATTATGACCATTTTGATGCGGTGTTTATAAATTCATTTACATAACTATTAAATGAAAAAATACATGGTACAATCATTGACAACATTATGTGCTCCCTCTTTATGGATATCCAAGGAGGAATGTTATTGTTAATAACAAAAATGGGCCACACTGAGTAAAAAAATCTCATATCTCCAAATGGATTGAGACCGTTTGTTGCCACTGAAAGCTTGAGATTATGAGGTTCTTCTTTAAAGTGTGGCCATTTTGTTTCTGTCTTTAAATGTAGAACCATCCGTAGGCATTCGCATAATGTCATCTTGACTTCTATTGAGTGCATGGTAATCCATTAATTATGCCAAGCTAGTGCACCTGAATAATCATTGAAGACATGGAATAATGGGGATGTACCGAAGAGTCTTGTGAGGCACCTTTTTTGTTATTTGATTTGACCGATATCTACTAGTATGACAATCAGGGCATTTTGTTGCAAATTCATATTGTTTATGATATAAAATGTGATCATTGGGACATGCATGTATTGTCTGATACTTCATTCCAATTTGATTCACAATGGTAGATAATTCTCAGTACGAATGAGGTAGAATGTTTGATGGTGGTAACAAAAACCCACCTATCAACCTACAACAAAAAATATGAATTGTTAATATAATGAATCGTAATGGTATGCTAACATTGAAGATGACAAAAATGGCATACCTTAGCATACATGACATTGCTACATTGGATAAACCATTCATAACCTTCGAGTTCACCAACAACACTATAGAGGAGAGAATAGTTATTTGGGAGCCTTGGTATAGGGGCTCATATGCCTTCTCAAGTATAGCTATATCAAGACCATCTTCATCATCATTATCAGATGTACTAGTACCATCATCATGATTATCTTGATCAGCTACACCAATACCATCTTCTTCAATCATGTCCTCTGAGACATTATCAGCTACGCCAATACCATCATCTTCAATTGTGTTCTCTGCCATTGGATCATCTTCTTCCATAAGATTATTATCGTCAGCTTGGATATTCACACCTCCATGTTCCTCCAATTGGAAATCCACATTCACCAATTGATGAAAATCGTGCCCCCTTTAATGTGACCATGTTGTGTACAATGACTTTGGGTTGTTTTGATTAGAATTCTTTGATTCTTTAAGCCCTTACGCTTTTTGGAAGGACAATTACATTTATCAACATCTTTTCTTTGGAATTGAGACCACAATCTAGCAATTGTCTCATTATTTTGTTCTGGGTTCATATTGCTAGGTGTGGACTTTCTTCACAGGCTATAAATATACAAAATGTAAACATACAAACATTAGTAGTATCTTGTATATAATTAAAAAAAACAAAAGATTATAAGATTATACAAGATTTACAAATACACACAAATCATGCTCACTAGACCACAAAATATTCAAAAGGATAAGTATTTTGGGAGTTACACAAATATCCTCACTAGACTATTGAATCTATGGATATTATTCTTGATGCTGAAGTAAATCAAGAATGTGAAGTTGAAGCAATTACATCAAGCTGCAAATTATCAAGGTTGGAATTTTGAAATTCTTCATTAATCGAGCATCATAAAGAGGTTGAATTATCTCCTTTAATGGCGAATTATGTTATTTGAAGGCTGCAAACTATTAAAGAATAGTAGTAATTTGTTTTTAAGGGATTGTGTTTCATTGTGGAGGTCACATTTTGACCAAGGCTATGTTTTCAACAAAGGAGGCTCACGCCACCCTTTTTCATTCTTCACATTGCAATTTGGGAGCCGGCTAGCTTCAACCAACTCCTAACGTGACCACCTGGCTATGTGTATTTCATGTATGGTGAAGATTTGACATCCCAAGGACATGTGTGGTTACTATTGGATAGCTAGTGAAGTTTTTAGAAATTTGAGAAATGTTATTGTTATGGGAGCAACTAACCGGCCAAATAGTATTGATCCAACACTTAGAAGGTTTGGAAGGTTTGACAGGGAGATTGATATTGGGGTTTTGGATGAAGTAGGCAGGTTGGAAGTGCTTCACATTCATACAAAGAATATGAAGCTCTCTGATGATGTACGTATATTGGGGCCTTATTATTTGTACTTTTATATCTAATGTTAAACAGTTCTTGGATTTTGAAAGCATTTATTAATCAAGTACAAAATAACATGATCAAGAGATGGTTTAATCATTAAGAGTCACAACTACCAAGAAATAGAGCATCATGATTACATATAGAGAAGCCATCAAAAGTGCACTATAAATGAACATAAAAAACTAGAGGATAAAAGAGATGTTACAGGTTTGCATCACACATGCTTAAGGTAAAAGTTCCTAATACAAATAAAGAGAGTAATTAATATGGAAATTGAATCAAATGTAAGCAACATATGGCATTAATTTTCAAAGATAGTGACAATTTTAAAAAATTGGAAAAATACAGTGTATAAGCAATGATAGTGCACCATGGGAAGTCACAATAAGTATGAACCCATAGAGGATTTTCATTGTTTCCTAAAAGATCATTTTTAGAGTGAGATTTAGCTACATAAAGGTGATGTTCTCATAAATTTTGGTTTCTTTTATTTGAAAGAGGGTTTGTGTTTTGAGTTAACTGGTTTATGAGAACATCACCTCTATGAAAAAGGGTTTAGGTGAACATCACCTCTATGAAAGGATTTAGCTACATAGAGGTGATGTTCTCATAAACCATTTTTCATGAATTTGAAAGAGGTAGATGTTCTAAATAAAATATTAGCAAGATATTTGTTTCAGTAGTTTGAGTTTTTGTACGGAACCCATATTCTTCATTCATTACCATGGGATATTTTCTAACATAGGATAGAATAGATGGATTAGTATCTCTTATATTTTTTTCTAATGGGACATGTAAAGTGAAATCTTAAAATGCAATCAAAACTGTCCCTTGTGACAGGACTGGTCACCAGTCAATTCTGGCACAGTTTGGGTCTTTGTGTTTAAACTTCCCAAAGGGCTCATTAAGACAATCACCTTGACTTAATTTAAATTCTTGGACAAAGTATCCCTCAAAGGCATTTTTAATCTTTTGAAGGTGAATTAGTGATCATAAAGTATTTTTAATCTTTTGAAATCTTTTACAAATTTGAGCAATACGAAAAAAAAAATAGTGCAGGTAGCAATATAAACAAGAACATACACAAGAAATATAACTCAAGATGTGTCCTAAGTGGAAACCCTCCTGGGGAATAAAACCACTCGCTATTTTGCCTCACTAGCTTATCTTGTAATATCCTTTGTACAATGCCTCACTGGCTGATTATTTGTCTCATTGACAGTGCTATCTCACTGATAGTCTTTCTTATATGCCTCACTAAACTTTTATTGCCTCACTGACTTTATCAATGCCTCATTGGCCTTTTACAACTCTATAATTTCCATTTCTCAAATACAGATTATTATGTCTATTTCATTTTAATACAGTCTTTGGTCTTGCATCATATATATATACATATATATATATATATATATATATATATATATATATATATATATATATATATATATATATATATATATATATATATATATATATATATATATATATATATATATATATATATATATATATATATATATATATATATATATATATATATATATATATATATAATACTATGAAGTATTTCAAAATTGCAATATATAACAAAGCACTGAATATTGCAGTAGAATAAATTATAAAAAAATACATTCCTTTTTCATCTTTTGAAAGATATTTCTTTTTAGTACAACTCTCTACAATGGAGATCAAAAGAATAATATATTTCCTATAGTCTTTCACCTTTGATCTGAAAACAAATCCTTTTCAAAAACTGAATATCATGTCTAATTGTCACAAAGCAGTTTTCAAAAAAGAATGCCTTAACAAAATAATAACCATTTTCTATTCTGAGATAACCATAACAATGTCTTTTGTTATCTCCAATAAGTCTGAATAGTGTCTCTAACAAATAGTCTTCAAGAACATTTACTGTTTTCAAATAATAATCCTGAAACTGTCACAATTTCATCCCTTACACAATGTGTTAACTTGTTAAGTAAACCCTCCATAAACACAACACTAGCTTACAAACTAAACAATGACCCAACATAGGTTCACATTACAATTAGTTCAAAGACTAACACAATGTATCTTAACCATACTCCAAAAAAAAACCTTACTCAAATTAGGGTTTGACATATAATCACAAACAAGAGAACTCAAAATGAGGTTTAAGATTTTAATGAAAAATCAACAGTATGTATGAAGCCCAATATGAAATAGGGATATAAACAAGAACTATCCACATAGGTTATAGAGACTAAAACCTTGACATTGATCCATACGGGTATAACACAAAACTTTACCACAATTTAGAAGATTTCGGTGGTTTGGGAATCCTCTTGAGTGTGGCTAGATTGTCAAGATGCTTGTTTTAAGCTATGTTTTGGAAGAATTATGATGAAATGCTTTTTTTGCATTTGTGGGCCTATTGCAAGGATGGTTTTTGGCTTCAAACTTGTCATTGTATTGATATTTTTTGGTTTTTTTTATATGGGGTGGTGTTATTTTGACAGACTATTACATACCCTGACTGTATATGGACAGTCACATTTTGAGGGATTAAACACTTCCAAACTTTAATAGAAACTATCCAAGACTTCAATGTAAATGCATCATAATACCATAACAATCTATTTAGATCCCTAACAACCAGTAATAATGGCACCTTTGATGAATAATAAATCACTCATGGGTTGTTCATGAGTAGAAAATTTAGGATAAACACAAAATAATGATGCCCTAGCTTCATGTAAAGTGAAGAGCATAGCCATGAGCTTATCAATAAGTACCTCATGAATGTAATAACAGCAATGTAAATAAACAGAGATCAAAATCTCAAATACTTATACAGTGATAAAAAATGTGCCAGCAAATACACAATACATTAAGCCTTGGGACATTGCTCACGGGCCCTAAGTAGGTAACCAACAAGTACCAATAGCATAAAAGCATAAAATAATGCTAGACAAATGCAGAGTAAGGAAATCCTTACAAGTGGTCCTCCTTTTACACCAAATAACAGTGGCAACCCTCACAGGCGGTCCTCCTTTTACACCAAAATAATAGTGGTAACCCTTGCAGGGGGTCCTCCTTTTACACCAAATAATAGTGGCAACCCTCACAGACGATCCTCTTTTTACACCAAATAACAGTGGCAACCCTTGCAGGTGGTCCTCCTTTTACACCAAATAATAGTTAAAACCCTCGCAAGCACTCCTCCTTTGCATGCTCCAAGCTTGATCTCATAATGAAATGAGATATGAATTTTTATTTTTTTAAAGTTATGCCCATGTTGGTCAAAATTTCAACCTACATGGTATTGGTCAAAATTTTGACCAACATGGGCATGGATTAAAAATAAAGAAAGTTTTCCTTCTATAATTCGACCAACCTAAACCTTTTTAATTGATGGTCAAAAATTTTGGTAGAAAAATAAGGTCAAATGTACTAGTGCACAAGCATAACACCAAAATTTATAGTGGAAACCCAACTTGGGAAAAATGCTTTGTAACATGTTACTGATATTTTTACTCTTCTAAAGTGAGCTCTATAAAAAGCCAACCTTTTTAAAGGCTTACAAAGACACTACTAGGTGTGACCCTATTAAAGGATTTCAATCACCCTATTAGGAGTGGCCTAGTTAAAGGACTTAAGTATATTCCATTAGAATGACACCTTGATTAAAGGATTTAAATAATGAATGTTAGGTCAACCTTGATTAAAGGATTTAGACTATTATAATGGTTAGAAAGTAGCAGTAGTTTCTGATCTATAAAATATACAACTCACTTTGCAAATATCAAATCCAATTCGCACATACATGTTGATTTACTGACTGAGTTCCATTTCCATCTCCATCACTGATCTGCTTGGAATTCGCTTCAAGCAATCACAACTCTGATCTTCACCTTTAGCCTTCTACTTAGACTTATTGGTCAATAACATCAACATCACCAGCTTACTCTGTAACCTCACAATTAGGTTTTCATTATACCTCTGCAGATAGGTAGATCTGTCTTTTGTCGCTTTATCTCTATCATCGATCTTAGGTTAGATCAGATCCATCAGATATTTTTATCATTTAAGTTTTACATCCAAACTTCTAAAAACATCTTTAATCTCCTTATTGAATCCATAGTAAAATGATTTACCATGCATTAAATTCTCCATACAATCAATTAATAAAGTCAACATGATTTACATAACCCAAGAATTCAACTATGTCATCTGGTAATTTGAATTCTTCCTCTAAATGTAAATTGTTGATGCTCAGTCAATACTATGTTCATCTCCTCAGTCATCATTACATAACTCGATCATCTCTTCAAACTGTCTTCCTCGGCTAACACTGTCTTGCTCAAAAATTTCCTGACACTTGGCATATACTAATGTTCGATCAACACTAGATTTACTCGGTATATACTGTCACTCGATCGACACTAACATCACTTGGCTTAAACTAGATTTATTCACTTTGCTTAGTTAAGCCTACTTCTCCAGTCTTTCTTCTTACTTAGATAAACAATACATTATCTTATCATAGTGCCAAATAATCAAGTACTCATTGAAGTATCAAATAACTCAACCTTTCCCTAGGTGCTATTGTTATCTCCCTTGCCCTAATCCTCTGCATCAACCAATAGATATAGTACTTTCTTAGATAGCAATTGTCTTACCAGTTAAGGTTTGACATCAATGACAATACAACAATTGTTTCAATTGCAGTTTCCAACAATACCCTGCAAAAACCTACTAAAACCTGTAAAACAAAAGGACAAAGCCAAATCAAGCATTAAAATCCAAAAATTTCAATTGTTGGACCCTAAAAAATGCTCACTTTTTTTTTGTAGGATGAAACATAGTTGATCACCATATTATCGTATGATAGAACCCAAAGAGACACACGATGAACTCCAAGGATATTATATCATACGATGAAAGACAACACCACATGCAATAAAATAACCTATACCATATTATCTTACAATAATTCTCACCACTACATGTGATGAACTTGAGTGTCATACGATAATCTGGACCATTGGATATGATATTCATTGCAGTTTCAAAAAATAAATAAAAATATCCTACAAGAAAAGGGCATTTTTTCAATTCGAGCCCCACAATAGGCACCAAAAAATGTGCGGTTAAATATTGGCAATCAATTGTGATGAAAATAACACTCAATAAACCATTAGCTCAAGAATTTAGCTATAGGAGTCCATATCAAATGAACCAACTAAACACTCAAAAGCGGCTTAGTACTTCCTAGTTGAAGTGAGTTTAATCCTTTTTATGATTCTCATCGAATTGGCATGGAGGATTAGTAACTCTATCAGATTATATGGATGAGTATAACTAACTTTTTGTGAAAGGTGAAAAGACTAAAAATGATAAAGTGTGGAAGGAGAAGAGTCAGAGTGATTCAGTAGGAAAAAGAGGAATCAATCAAGTTGGTTGAGCCCTCACCTAGTGTTGAACCCTTTGTATCAAATTGATTGGCCAAGCATGGCCTTAGGTGGAGCATTTGTACAAAGATTATATGTCTCCTAAATTTGTAGAGTTAAGTAGTGTGAGATTATAGTAAGGTGTGTCAAGGTAGAGAGACTTGATATCTCTAATCGCAGACCTTGATGTCATGATATGAGACATTGCAGAGATATTTAATGTCTATTGTTGTGTAGTAGCTTTTTTTCCTAAATGTGACCTAACACATTAATTGCAAATGAAATTGCAAGGACTAATCAGGTAAAATGGATTCATTCCTCACCATTTATGTTGCCAGAGCTAGAGAAGACTAATTTGAACATGATTTGAGCATTTGTTCAAGATATTTTAGAGGATTTTGAGAAAACCCTACTTCGATAACATAAGAGGTATTTTATTCATCTTGCGGGCTTTGTTGGAAGTTATTTAAAGTTGTTTTTGGTTGAATAGAGATGGACACCCCAAAAATTTATGATGTAATGGATAAGCCATGTTATCACTTTAAGAAACATCTATTTAAGTCCATGAAGGATGATCCAGAGGGGCATTTTCACAAACCCCCAACGGTGTGCTTCACGTGGAAGATATAAGGGCATACATCCACTATAAGTATGAGACCATAGGAAATGTAGATATTTGGAACAATTTGGTGGATATTTACAATGAGGATAGAACCTTTAAGAATGAATTCAAACATTTAGAAACCCTAAATGTCGTGCATGTCATAGATTTTGAATAATTTGATGAGCTAGAATGGATAAATATTATATTAAGTAGAGTTCATGATCAATTCTTTTGGCTAGGTGACAAACTTGTCAATATAACTAAGAAAATTATCCATTTGGTCACTGGACTTCATAATGCTAGAATTATTCCCATGTGACCAAGTTAGTAAAGAAAGAAGTGGAAAAGAACACTGGATCTAAATGGGATAAGCGGGAAATGACCCTCATAGAAATTAGACAACAAGATGTAAGGTTGATTTCCAAAATTTTGGGCTACAAAATGCACTATACTAGCCAACACTACTCTGTATCAACATGTGTTATCCATACAACTTACAAAATGGTTTTTGAGCATGAGAACTTTGACATTTGTGAGATCCTAAGACAAAAATTGTTAGAAAACATAAGGAGGATAAATCATGACAAGTCACAAGTTTTTAGATTTGGTTCTTTGATACTTCATTTATTTTTCCACATTATTCACAGATTTCCTGGCATGCATCCTAATGCATGGAAAGATGATGTACCTACAACCATCTAAATAACTAATTATTATTGAATGCAAGATAAGAAGTAGATACAAAGTGATCTATTTGGGTTATTCAAAGGATTTTGGAGAGAGATGAAGCAAAGAGTGAGGATACATAAAGAGAGTATTGTGAAATATGTAGATAATGTGTGCTTCATGGTTAATATAGATGCCAGTTGTATGGAAGTAGATGAACCAAGGGTTCAATAGTTCCCACCCATAGGATATGA
This sequence comes from Chamaecyparis obtusa, assembly GCA_027943335.1. Classification (NCBI taxonomy): domain Eukaryota; kingdom Viridiplantae; phylum Streptophyta; class Pinopsida; order Cupressales; family Cupressaceae; genus Chamaecyparis; species Chamaecyparis obtusa. The sequence continues at coordinate 370,463 of BSBK01000362.1, forward strand.
AGTAGATTATTATTTGGCTATGTAGCATATTGATTCTATTCTTGTATCAGGCAAAGACCGTAATGTAGAGAGATGGGGCACATATGAAGAAAATTACAGTAAAGTCAGAGAAGAGCTTACCAGAGGTCTGGAAAGAGAAAGATAGATAAGTTAGTGGAAAAAGTTGTAGAAAATGAAGGAATCACTAAAGAATAGATGGCCACTCTTAGAAAGGAGAGCAAAGAAACTAAACTGGTCGAGATCAGTGTGTCTACTACAATAGAACATGTTGAAGATATTACTGATGATGTGCAACCACTAGAGGTACCTGATTTACCATCGGAGGTGGTTGCCAAGACTAAGGTCATAAATGTGCCTCTGAGAACAAAAAGTAAGTCATATAGGATTAATCCACCTACTAAGGTTGAGAAATCTATTGCATAACCTACATTGAGGACTTCAAGACCCAAGGCTATGGATAAGGGTCTATGAGCTAAAAAGAATAAGAAGATAGAGTCTCCTACTGAAATAGTTGAGCCAGAGGTGAAGAAGACAAGGACAGGAGAAGAAAATCAAGATGAGAAGAACCAATGGAAGCATGGAATGAAGAATATTGTGGAAAGGATAGAACAACAATGTATGATAAATCAGTTGAACAAGTATTATGATAGATATAACATTGAAGATCAAAAGCTTTTAGAAGATTCTATTGTAAAATAATCACTAAACCTCAATAAGAATCTCATAGAAATTTATGGTAGCATTTCGCAAGATTTATTTGATAAGTTGGATGTTAGAAGGAAGAGAGAAGTAGAAGAAGATCAAAGGATTAAAGTTAAAACTTTGCAAGACATATGTAATTTAATCACTTACAAAGAAATTGATAGAATTTTGAAAAAGGCTAATCCTCTTATGAGATCTAAGATGAGAATAATAAAGCTAATGGTTGGTATGTATGAGGATATTGGTGAAGAGACAAAAAAAATCTATCTCAAAGGTTCTGATGGATGAGAACTACAAAGGGCAACCTGTCCCAACTTAAAAGGGGATTTCAATAAAAGAACCATCAAAGAAATCGTGCAAAGAAGAAGAGCTACCCAAGGAAGATTATGACACTAATCAATTTTTTAGCACAATGCAACAACCAAATTTATTTGTTGTTGATTTTCCAACTACCTGTTATGCTTCGAAAGATGAGTTAGATCCTTATAGATGGAATTTTATATCCAAAAATGAAGTTCAAGAGATTTCTTTGGAAGCAAAAAAGGAGACAATGAAACATAAGGAAAAGGAGAAAGATTTAGATATAATGACTGATAAAGAAATCAAATAAATCATTGAGGAAAGGAAAAGGGAAGATGTATGTGAGCCATGTATTGATAACGGAGCAGAGAAGGTGATAGAGAAAAAGGAAAGTGTAGATCAAACTCCTAGTATGCAGTTACTTATAGAAACATTATTATCAAGTGACTTAGGCAAAGCATAAGCTGGAAAAGGTGATTTAGAAACATATGATGAATATCAGTTGATGAAATTGTCATTGATAGCCTTTTTCAAGGTGAAAGAAAGATCAAAAAATAAAATTAGGATTTTGGGAAGGACCTTGGATACCTTCAATAAATTTATACCTATTCCTTATATGTTCCAAGGGGGAGATGCAGTAGATAATCTTGATAAAGTTCTTGATGATTTTGATGCTCATTTCAAATCTATTGAGCTTGTGCCAAAAGTGAAGGAAACAAAAGAGTACAAGATGAAGAGATTTACGGAAGTATGCAAGTCTATTGCTGAAGATTAGAAGCTACTAGATGGGCATATAAAGAATGCAAAGGATTGCATAGAACAAGGAAATAAGGTATATATTTAATGTGTGCAATCAGCCAAGAATGTGGAAGACTTGTAGAAAAAAATAAAAGAAAGTGAAGAAAGATTGGAGAAGCTAGCCAAAGATTATGTCTCATCTAGCCAAGCTATATTAGATTTTGATAAGGAAGTGTCTCAGTTAATGAACAAGATCAACACACTCCAGACTGAGAAAGGAAGAAGGCATAATAGATTTACAGAGTTAAGGAGTATCTTTACCCATAAAATTGAAGTAATGCAAAATAATCTTGAAGTGTTGGAGTTGGCAAAGAAATCATATGAGTTTTTGGTCCAACTGACTTGGAGGTACCATAGACTACAACTTATTATTTATGTGGATAAATCCAAGTAGAATAATTGTTGAAGAAGACTTGGGACACATGCCTTCATACCTTGAAGGTAAATTTTGTAGACATCCTTCACCTACTATAGATCAGTTTATTATCGTGCAATTTTTGGGCATGTATATATATAGTTAGTTTCTTTTTGTACCTTGCCTTTTCGATTGATGTCAAAGGGGGAGAGATAGAGTGAAAAATATAGTACAATTCTATGCATATAGAGTATATGCTAAGGTGGAGAATTGTAAATATAATCTGTATAGAGAGTTTTATTTTTGGCATTAGACACTTAACCATTTTCACTAAGTGTTGTCATCAATACCAAAGGGGAGATTGTTTGAAAGCGGATGATGAGAGACTATACATATGTTGTCATTGATGGAAACATACCTCTCTAATATGGGCACTAATTTTGGAGATAAGTTTTGGTCAGATAGTAAAGTGAAAAATGTCTAAGTCCAGGATGGAATCATAGGTAACAATCAGACAGTTCTGGTCAGTGATAATAAAACTAAAATCATATATGGCTAAAAGTTTGGAACTATCGAATAAATAGTGTATATATGATTCTTGTATGATCTCTTATGCTTATATGATGATTGGTATGTGTTTTGATTGAGCAAAATGAAAGTGGCATAGTATAACAGTTGTTCAGAATAGTTTTGAGTGATTGAGCAAATTGGCCTAGCAAATTGAATTGTTTGGACAATTCAATTGCTTGGCAATGTAGGGATGACATCGTAGATGTTAACCCTTGGATAAAATGGTATTATTTTTCTTATTAGAGCTTGTTCTACACATTTTGTGGAAGGATTTGAAAAGTTGACTGAATAAAGAATATTGAAAGGTATAAGGGAAAGATTTTTTTTGCATGCAAGCATGTAAGGATGCGATATATGATATGTGTGGTGTAAGATGTGTGATTTTGATGCCGGATTGGATCAGATGTGAGCTTCATTGTGAACTAACTAGTCATTGTGATGTCATACATAGTTTTGTATTTTTGTAATATGCTCTTTGTAATTGGACAGTGAGTCCATAAGGTGGATTTAACCTTCATTATCAAGCAAGTGTGCTACTTTTGTTCTTGACTCTTAACCAGGTCAAAGGCCTCTAACTAGTTCTAGTCCTTTAACATGGAATTATGTACTAAATGTTATGTAATGACTCCTAACAGGGTCAAACCTCTTAATAGATAACTTTTAGATTAGTGCATTATCTTGTGGGTACCATCCCCACCGGGGATTTCCCTTGGCCAGGGTTTTGTCGAGAAAAAAATCATGGTGTTATGAGTTCTTTATTGTTTTATGATTTACTTTATTGTATTTATATATGTGGATGCTTATGGTTAAGTTGCAAAGTAATCAATTGGGTTGAAAGTGTTGTGACACTGATTCACCCCCCCCCCCCCCCCCTCAGCATTTCTTGATCCTAACACTCTATAAAAGCTAACCAAACCATTAAAAGATCTTACCTTAGTAGCACTCCTTGGAGTAGCTCATTCAAGGATAAACTTCACTTTCTTTGGGTCCATTTTTAGACCATCTATTGAGACAAAAAAACCCAAGTACACTAACTCCACAAAACTCCACATCTTTAGGTTAATCAATATCTTTGCTTCCCTTAACTTGTTAAAGACCATATGAATATGAATTATATGTTATTCTAATATCTTATTGAAAATAAAAATATCATCCAAGTAAACAATAACAAACTTACTCAAAAACTCTTTCAATACCTCATTCATGAGCCACATGAATGTGTTCAGTGCATTGGTTAGCCCAAAGTGCATGATTGACCACTCATACAAACCCTCATTTGTCTTGAAGGTTGTTTTCCATTAATCTCATATTCTAATCTAGATTTGGTGATATCCATTCTTCAGATCTATTTTTGTGAAGTACTTAGCTTCACTTAAGTAATCAATAGTGTCATCCATCCTAGGAAACCTATACTTGATAATAATCTTATAGATAGCTTGAGAATGTGTACATATTCTCCATTCTCCAATTTTATTTGGTGCTAACATTATTGGTACAACACATGGACTCAAAATCTCTCAAATCGACCCCTTGTGCAACAACTATTGCACTTGTTTGTTCAACTTTTCACTCTCTACTAGAGTCATTCTATGGGTTACCTTATTTGGAAAAATGGCTCTAGGAATCAAGTTCATTTGATGACTAATATTTCTTATTGGTGGCAATCCATTAGGTACATTATCAGATATAATATTCGGAAACTCATCCAACAAATCTACAACTTGCATGACTACATTTTCAACTTCATCTTTATCAACTTTTAGAATTAAATAAAAACACATATGCTCACATTTCATGCCTTATATAAACTTCCTTCCATCAACTAAACATACTCTTGCATTACTACATACCTTTCCATCTATTGCCTTCAATTGATTTAGCTTGTGTTGGACTTCATTCTTTGTCAAAGAATAGGTATTTGCATACCCATCATGTACTACATGATGATCAAATTGTCATGGTCTCCCTAACAACATATGAAGAATATCCACAAGCATGATATCACATAATACCTTGTCATGATACTTTCCAATTTTGAACTTTACCAAACATTATACATTTACCAAAGTCTTTTGATCCTTTTGAAACTAAGCAATTTGGTAGGGATTCATATGTTTCCTTCTCTCTAACTTTAATTTATTAACCATTTCCTTTGATACAGGGTTATCATGCTACCACCATCTATAATTGCATTGCATACTTTACCATTACACCATCTTGTGTGAAACAAATTCTTCCTTTTCTTGGGTTCCTTCTTATCATTTAACAAGGCTCTTCTAGTAACAAGGAGCTCTCTTCCTTCAACATCTTCAAAATGTGAAGACTAGGCATCCTCATATAAGTACATGAAACTTGTTCATTTCCCTTTGGTCTCCTATATTTCCTCCCTTGATGTTGGGAAACTCATGAGCTCGATGTCCTTCTTCCCCACACTGGATACATATTCCATGGAAACCTCCTCTTCCTTGTCTGTTTCCTCTATCTCATGCTCTTTGATCTCCATTATTTGTATTGTGATGATGATAGGAATTATTTCTCCTCTTATTATTACTACTACTAGAGTCACATTTCTTCTTATGATCTTAATTTTGGCCTCCATAAGATTGTCCACTCAGCTTTCCACCACAACCTCTTCTATTTTGCTTGCTCTCAAACTTCTTGTTTAATTTTTATTCTACCTTCAAAGCAAATTGATATGCATATTTAATGGTAGACATTTGTACCATTATAAAATCTTCTTGAATACTTAGCCTCAACCCATTTATGTAAGGAACAACCTTCTCCTTGTTGTCTTAAGAATGACTCATTCCAATAAGGACTTAATGGAACTCTTTTGATATTCCTAGAAATATCTCCATGCTTGGTTCAACCCTTGATTTTTTTATAGAAAAATCAAGCTCGTAGTCAATGATAATTAACTATCTCTTCAATTTGTCCACCATTTGATCCCATATTGCTATCTTTTCCTTCCCTCTTCTATTTCTATCCAACTGAACTTCTTTCCACCAAATTTTAGTATGACATTTTAGTTCGACCTTTGCGAATCTGACCTTCTAGGATATTCTACTTCTTCATATTCAAAGTAATCTTCCATGTATCATTGATCCAATCAATCAAATCTTTTCAATTAATATTTTTAGAAAATGTGGAAACTTCAAATTCTTATCTCTTTCCATCTTGGAAATGACCCTAAAAAACCTAGCCTAGTTAGGATCTCTGGTCATTTCTTTCTCTTCTTCAAAATGCCCTTCTTCTTTAGATTCATCATCACTTTCATCTCTTACCCTAATATCAAATCCTCTTGTAGTATTTTTACTTGTCTCTGGAGGGCTCTCAAACCCTCTTCTATCACACTGGCAATTCTTCCACCATGGTTCCTTTGTGGAGGCATTTTCCCTACTTATTTCCTAAACCCACAACCATAATTCTAGTACAAACTGTCTCATGTTCGGTGATCTATTTACCCACCTAGAAACTTCTCATATGATACCAATTGATGAAAAGGGTACTCCCTTACTAATCTAAACACACACAAGACAACTAGGAAATAAACACAAAATTGCAAGAATTCAACAATTACAAGAACACAAATATTCACTTTCTATTAGCTTTAATGAAATGACATTACAACATTTTGAAAAATAAAATGCTATAGCCACATGGGCATTATCATTAAAATAGTCTACAAGATAGAGTCACCATATGCATGATTAGAATTGTCCCTGGTAACCCCTATTTATTTTCATTATATTGGGATGTTTAACCACTTTAGAAGGTTTTGGAAATTGTAACCCTCCTTTTTGAGGTCAACCACCTTTAAATTATTTTTCCCTACGTTGGAATATGTTGAGAATATGCTCCAAATGGGTTTTGGCACTCATTGGAGTATTTGAAGGGATTTTTTTTATAAATTAGCACAACTTCCATAGGCCACAACTTTTGAATCGTGTACCCAATTTTTTATTACAACCACTTTTTGAAAACCTCTTGAAGTGCTCTACATCTAGGATTACATAAGCTTGTCTTAGACAAGTTTTGATCCCTTTCAAAGCCTCTAAGGCCTTTAAAATTGAGTCCAAAGTTTTCATACCACCTCATCAAAACAAAAAATTCAATATCTTCAAAACTGGACTTGATCTTTGCCACAAAACTTTACTAGCATTCTTATATATCCAAAATGAACCTCCAGAGAAGTTATTTGAAAAATTCATGTTCAAATGAAAAACCTACTAAAAATAACCCTTTTTGAAAAACTAGAAAATATTTTTGGGCGATGCAAGATTGCTCTTACACCTTGGATGCTCTTGCATCAAATTACCAAACATAAAAACATGTAATTATAAAATAAATCATGTGTGGGCCCACTCACACTGACCACTTTAGCATTAGGAAGAGGCTTTACTAAAATCATTCTTCAATATCCCTAAATCACCCAAGACCCAACTAAAATCATTCCACATGCCACTAAATTTATTTTTCCGCTTAACATAGTTTTTAATATATTGCCACATGCTTGCATTTTTGGGGCCTAGTACCTGGACACATAATAGCTCTAAAATATGATGTGTGTCCATTATTTTGGGTTTTCATTTCACCGTGGCATCTTGTTATGCTTCCTACAACTTAGGCTTCTTGACCTCCTTGTTTTTTTTATAAATGTTGCTTCTACTAATTCGATATGTCATTGAGGGTTTGACTAAATTGATTTATTTCACTTCTTACTATGAAACACTTACATGGAATAAGAATTAAAGAGAATATTGTGTTGTTATGTTTAAAATATTTAGCTTTTTTATCATGAAATGTAAAGGGTTTCTATTATAGTTAGGTATATTTGGTTTTTTATTCATGAAATTTATTGGGTATATGTAATGTCCACCTCTTCACCGCTATTTATGTTTATGATGCCAACCCTTTTAAGACCACTTTTTATGAATATTAGATCTTTGGTTACATTTAATGATTCAATGCTATGATACTTTAATCATTTGATTTATATCATGTTAGTTAGATGACGATGGCTATTTACATATGATGATGTTACTTATGTTATAGTTTTTACTAATCCCATACTTGCATGTGTGTGGTTGGTATGTATGTTTTATATTTCTATTTGATGTGCCTAATGTGGTTGAAGGACATAGTCATAGTTACTTTCTTGCGAGATCTACACGATCAGTCAATCTACACCATTGTTTGATATATATATATATATATATATATATATATATATATATATATATATATATATATATATATATATATATATATATATATATATATATATATATATATATATATATATGCTTGTCTTTTGTGTAGGGTTTCAGGTACTAGGCATCAACTTCCCTGAATTACCAGGATGAGTGTGCCCTATCACAATATCTCAATGGTAAGAGAGGGGAGATAACATCCAAGTCTAAATCCAAGCACAGTCCATTAATTATCCTGAAATAGTCAACAAGTATCTTATTTCTACCTCTAAATTCGTCAAGGTGACGTGAATTTTTGAACCTTCCTCTTGTGCTTGATTATGGTATTTTGGGTTTGGTCAGTTTTGCCTTCATGTTTCATGTTAGGTGGTTTGATGTAATTTTGTGTTAAAAATGCTTTAAAGATTTAATTAAGGCTAATTAAATGATTAAATAATTAAATCTTATTATATAGTGAAATATTAAATATAAGGTATTTAATTAATGAAAATTAATTAAATAGTTATGTTTATTTAAAATGACTTAATTAAAAAGTCTATTTATAGAAATAGGGGATTTAATTAATTATTAAATCCAAAAAATTAATTTAAAGGCATAATTAATTAATTGATATTTAATTATCAATTTGTATGTTAGTAATATGCTAAAAATATTAATTATCAATTAAATATTAATATGCAATAAAAGTTGCACATTCAATATTAGTAAAATTAAAATATAAAGTTAAGTTAAAAGATATTATTCGAAAAAGTGCATGTAATTATTATCATATTAAAATTAAATCATGCAAAAAGGTGTTGATAAAAACAAAGTTACAAGTTGAGTTCTATTTTCTGATTGTGAGTTGCATGTTGGAGTTCAGCTTGTTGGAGTCTTTTTTGGTCATTTTTTGGGACATGGGTTTTTAGGGAGATAGGTTTAGACTTTGGATTGGAATTGAAGGAATTTATTAAATGTTGGAATCTTAGATTGTGGATTGTGTTCTTCTTTTCTTATGAGATCATTCTTGGATTTGAGGTAGGGTTTTGAATCCTTTCATTATTTCTATTTGAAAAACTTGTCTACTTCATGTTTGCTTCTTTTGTGTGATTGTTGCGTGTCTTCTTCAAGATTTTGATTTTGATAGTTAGGATTTGTTGAAAACTCTGTAGAGAGGTTGAATAAGTTAGCTTATTTAAAATGGTTGTTTCTTTATGTGTTTTGGTTTGAGATATTCACCTAGTAAAGACATCCTTGTTATTAGGGTTTTGAGAAAATTATGTTCTTGTTAGGTTTTATTTTTATTTTTGGTCTTCCTTTGTGTATTGGATTTTCGTTAGAAATCACATATTTAATTGTGAGAAAATTAAGTAAATCATTATTAAAAAAAGAGATTGAATAAATAAAATAGAATGGGAAAAGTTATTTTCTTTTAAAAAATAATGATTTTAATAAAATTGGGTCATGGGGGAGTGAACACCACCCCGCTTCCACCCCCACGACAATGGGTGTCAGATGACAAAGGGACTACCAAACGACAACCCTACTACCGATGATGGAGGGTTTACCGAACGACAACCCTTCTACCCGATGATAGAGGGACTATCAAATGACAACCCTACTGTCGACAGTAGAGGGTCTGTCGAATGACAACCCTACTGCCGTGACAACAAGGGGGTCTGTCAATGAAAGCCCTACCATCCCCGTGGGTAGGAAAGGAAGGGGATGGGGCCCGAACCACTCCCCCCATATAATTTTATATTATTTTTTAAAAAAATTATAAAAAGTTTTTTTAATATATTAATTAATTAATTAATATATATTAATTAATTATTATTTATTACTAGTTAAATCTTATTTACTTGTCATGGTAATATTAATTTATTTACATTAATGCTTTATTTAATTATATTGACTTTTAGTAATTATATATAATAAACTAATTTATATAGGGATTATTATAAATTAATTTATAAAGGTTTGTATTATTGGTTTTTATTAAAATTTAATTATATTATTAATTAGTGATTATACTTAATAAATTAATTTGTATAAAGAATATTATAAATTAATTTACAAAGGGTTAATTTTATAAATATTTGATTTACTCTTGATAGAGTTTTGATGTGAGTGTGCTTTATGACACTGTCTTTCTAATTAGGGCTTTGTTTTATTGGACCTGGTTGAATAAGGTCAGTTAGGGTAGACTGATGCCCTAGGTGGATTTTTCCCTTTAAAACTTGAAATAATTTTATACCTTTTGTTTTTGGGTGTTCATTCAAAATGTTCTTAACCACTTGATATTACGATTGGTTCATGAGTTATCTTGTGTACATCTGGGATGTGAGGTCATGTGTTCCTGAGTCTCGATCATTATGTTATTTAACCATAGAAGGCAATGACCATTATTCTATGGAATCTTAATTAACTTGGTCACATTGTTTCTTCTGATATGGTTGTTCTGCGATTTGACTGATGGCCTTTGGATTATGTTTTACTCCATGGTTAGAGATTGATGTATGTTGTTGACTTGTCTTGATGACTTGATTTATCTTGTGATATGGCAACCATGTGGACTGGTAATTATTTATTGAGATGTCCAATATGGGATGGACAATTTGAACCCTTGTATAGGATGAGATGTTTGTTATGCTCCAACACTTGTCTTTGATGACATTCATGGTTTACTGATTTATGGAAGTCTTTTATGGTTTTGGTTTTTCTTTCTCTTTGGTTCTTTTGCTAGGAGCATTAGGATAGGTTATCTAGGAGCATAGAGGGGAAGTGACTTACTTTGGAGGCTCCAAAGCCCTAATTTTTTTGTCTGGGTATCCTTTGTAAGTTGACTTAATAAGTGATAACTTAATAAATTTACTGAGATAAAACATTAATAAGATCATCGTGCCTCACCCATGCCTTGAGTGCTAGTACATGCTAGGATGGGAGTGGGGGAAGATGTTTGCCCATTTGGAGAGACATTGAGGTCTGACATAGTTGGTTTTCCTTGTCTGTACGAAAGGACTATTGATACCACATAGAGTCACTAGGGGGTTGTGGTCTAGAGAGACTACAAGGGTAACCTTAGAGTTGATTATGTGATGACACTTCTCTATATGTGTCCTAGGTTCCTATGTTGCATTTGGTACACCTGATTTGTGTCTTGATCATTTATTCTCGATAACCTTATAAACATTACTACCATTTTATCTAGTGTACCTTGGCATTAGTGTTGCTTATTTTTTAGGATGTTTCCTTGAGTGAGGCCTTATGTTATCTCCTCAACATGATGGGAGTGGACTTCTTGGTTCCACATGGTCAGGTGGTAGTGATTCTATTACCATTGAGATCCGACATTCGTGACTTTGTGCTTGGATTGTCCTTGATGCTACTTCTATCTTCTTGTTTATTATTTGGAGACTTTCTTGTTATTATCAAGAGATATATATCACGTATTCCATTTTATATATTAGTTAGTCAAATTGATTCTAGAGATGTGTATGTATTTGTATTGTATCATTGTTATCCATGTGACATGTGCAGTGGAAGATGTATTATCTTCAAGACTATGATGTATTAGTTTGTATCTTGTTGTATGTACCCTTGGTTACATTGATGTATCTTAATATTTAGTTGAAATGAATATGTTAGTGTACTTTATATTTTGTGATTAAGTAAAGGATTAGGAATATTTCAATTTAGGTTTTAGAATTAATCTAAGATATATTATGTGATTATGTGTTGGATTGTACTTAGTAGATTAGTTAACTTATACGTAATTATCTGTCATGGAACCCTTCAGACTTGTAATATGTAAATGAGTATGTATTTTCTTATGCTATATTACTTCCACATTGTTATTCATTATTGATTGTAAATTCTTAAGAAAAATTTATTCAATTAACTTAGTAACATGTTTTAGGTTAATTTCTCCTGAGTTCCCTAGCGGGGCATTATAGTATACGTTATACATCAAAATGTCTAGTTTTTTAATCATGAAATTTAATATGCATGCATTATTAATTGGAAATATTTAGGTTTTTATGTGCCATTGTGTTTTTTTTAGGGTTTCAACTTTCATTCCCCATTGTGTCTTGTTACACTTCTTGCAGTCGACTTAGGGTTTCAGGTAGCACCTCCACACTCATTCATCTTTTCCATTTTTCTATAAACATTGCTTCTACTCATTCCTACTTGGAGTTTGATGTATTTTTTCATCATTTATCTGTATGTCATTGAGGGTTTGATAATCAATTTCTTTTGCTTTATACTATAAAATCATCACATGGAATATGCAATCAAGAAAACATTGTGTTGTTCTATTTTGGTTTTTTTATCGTGAAACATAATGGGTATGCATTATAGCTAAGTATCTTTGATTTTTAATTCATGAAATTAATGTGTATACATTATAATTTAGAATCTCTAATTTCTTAATCCCAAAATGTAATGGGTATACATTTTATTGGGTATCTTTGGATTTTTACTCAAGAAATTTATTAGGTGTACATTATTATTCAAAATCTCTTTTTTATTCATGAAATGCAATGGGTGTACTTTTTTTGGATGGATAATGGGCTAAAAGTTGAAAGAAAATACTGAACCAAAGATATTATACTTGTAAATACCCTTCTGTCCAAAGAGATTATACCTATAAACACCTTCTTGTATCCACCCTCCATGTATTTCTTCCTTCCAGCCTCAACTAATGTATAGTTCATTTTTTTCTTTTTTCTAACAGAGTGATACAAATTTCACATTTGAAACATTTCATCAGCTATACTTCTTAAATCTACAAAAACTCCATTGTTTAGCAACATAGTTCAAAAATACTCTATATAGACCATCAATGCTTTTCATAATTATATGGAAGCTAGCTCTATCTTTCATCTATAAATTTTCCCTAGATGTCATTATTCCCTTTCACAAGCTTTATTAATTGAATTGTTGAATATATGTTACCTGATAACCTTCTTGACCACTAAGTAATTTCTATTGTTGAGAGTGGAAAATATAACTATTATAGATGCGATGTAATTTCAACACCCTACAATTTTGGCATGTAGGATGAATTATGTTTTCAAATTATAGATTATCATACATTAATATTCATGATTACTACCTTTTCATGGTAGTTTTGGAAACTTATAACATCCTCTAATACGTTGGACCTATGTGTTAGTACCTAGTTAACAAGAATCTACCTAGGTTTACTTTGCCAACTCATAAGTTGGGGCCGAGGGCATGGAGTGAGACTTAAACCATGACCTTACTTAAAATATATTATTAACTTTACTTCCTCTAAACGTATATTCTTGCTAATATGATATCTTAACTATCACCTTTTTAACACATAATTCATCACCATGTGGACCTAAATCCAACCTTTGATGAGCTAAAGTGTCAACCTCCTCCACAATAAGACACTAAAATTAAAGAAACATTCTAAAATAGTGGGTGTCTTCTTTAATCTATTTCAGAACCTAGTCTACTTATCTCCTTAGAGGGTGAACCCTTAAACAAATTCATCCATCTCCTTTATATTGACTACCACTAATCTATAGTTGTAGGTAATTGTCTTATAAGGTTCCCACTTATCCAAAACTCTTTGCTAGTAAAAAATTCCAACTTCTCAATATAATCTCATACTCAAGGTAACTTTTGATCAAAGTTAACTTTTTTTATGCCACAGTCTTTAGGGAAATACCATCAGCTCCTTTGTCTACCAGAGCATCTACTCTATCATTGGCTTCTCTATATATGTGATTAAAAGTAACAAATTTGAAGAAGTTTAACGAGTTCACTACTTTTTTCATTAATGAATCTAACCTCCAATTCTGCATTGAACCTTTCCATAAGGCATTGATAATCAACTAAGTTTCCCCTTTAATTTCTAGCCTTTCAATCATTAATTCCTTACCTAATACGAGTCCGTCAATCAAAGATATAAATTCCATCATGTTATGAGTCTCTAAACCAATAGGTTTTGCCAACGATGCAACCTATATTCCATCCCAATGATGTATTATGTACAACCTATCCTAGCTTTCCCAACATTTCCTTGAGATGCCCCATCAAAATTTAACTTAAACCATCCTTGAGGAGGGGGAAAGGTCCATATGTATCTTTTTATTTTGGATTCAAATCTACCTTTACCCATGTAGGGGGAATCTTAAGCCTAGTCCATAGATTCCTAAGTCTTTCATCCCATATGGTAAAGGGTCTATCATTATAATGATGAGATAATACCTTATTTTTAAACACCTCTACAATCATTGCTTCTACTTTATTGACTAGAATCTCCCAGTTTAAGAACTTTCCTTGAAATATTATTCTATTCATTTCCTTCCAGACTTTCCAAAGTAAGATCAAAGGATCATTAGACCAGAATAGACCATAAGTATTGTTTTTGTGGAGAATTAGCCAACTTTGTAGAAAACCTACCAATTCTCTAGGAAGGGAAGAGTACCAACCAAGTGAATTTTGTAACCACTTCCAAGAATTTTTTATATCTACAAGCTAATAATAAATAATCCACTATTTCTTCTTCTTTTTCACAAAGTGGGCATCTTGAGGGGCCCTCATAGCCCTTCTTCCTAAACCATTCCATGGTGAGAATTATTTTCTTCATAGTAGCCCATGTGAACATTCTTGCTTTTGGCAGGTAGTATTTGTTCCAACATAGTTTAATAGGAAGTTTTGTGAGGGAATTTTGAGATTTTATAATTAGGTAGTTGTAACCATATTTTGCATTATATTCTCCATTATTTTCACCACTCCATATGAGCCCATCTTCTCCACTTCCAATATTTATTCTTCTATCTTGAAGAATATCATATAATCTTTCAACATCTTCTCTAGGAATACCTGCCTCATTGAAATATTTCCACTTCCACCATGACAATAGATTGTCCTTATTAATATCTATGTAATTGATAACATGAAATCCCCACCTATTTTCAAGGATGTCCTTTAATTTTTCACTATTCATTAGGTTGTCTATAACCAGGTAGCCTCCCCATGAGTCTCTCCAAAAGAGAGCTTTCTTCCCATATGCAATGGTCCATGTTAACTATTCTAAAATGACATCCCTACAATCTATTGAGAAGTTCCACATATGAGAACCTTTATGGGGGAGGTTGTCCTAAAGATACTTAAAGGATCATTATAGTTCAAGTATTTGTGAGTACTTTTACCCATTTAAGATTGGCTCTTTAAATATTTTCCAAATTTGTTTGGCAATTAATGCTCTATTCTGAAACTCATGTTTGTGCAGCCCCATACCTCCTTCATCTTTGGGTCTACAAATTTTATCGCATCCAATTAGTGCTATCTTTATTTTATTTGATGAACCCTGCCAAGAGAAGGCATGAAGTATCCCTTCCAAATTTGTTCTTATACCTATCGACAAAGGTAAGAAGGACATTTTATATAAAGGAGTAGTTGAAAGAACCAACTTTAGCATGGTAACTCTACCTACATTGGATAACCACTTGCCCCTCCATGATTCTTGTTTCTTTTTAATTCATCCTAATATGTGATCCCACAACTTTGTTGATCTAGTCGCAGGGTCCATTGGGATACCCAAATATTTGCATGGTAATTTTCCTTTTCTAAACTTTAAGGTATTGTTGGTAAACAGATTGTTCTTTTTGAATTTAACTCTTAAATGCCCAAATCTGAAAGAAATGATCAGATACCAATAATTGGATAATCTATCATTAGGTTGATAAATTTCCTCTAAATTGAAAGGTACAGCTCCCTTATGAATGATATTCAATGAATTTGTGTAATCCTAAATTGATTGGGTGTGTTCTTAACCTGAGAATGGAAGAGGAAAACCAAGCCAGCTCTAGATAGAACTAACTTAGGCAGTGAAATCAAATCTAAACCTAGCCAACTTCGAGAATTCACACTTCCTATGACTCCCCAACATTGGTAATGCAATATGAAAGCTACTTATGCAAATGCAGTGAAACTGAAATGAAAATGAAGGTTAAATAATTCGAATCTCCGTAATAGGAATGCTTGCAAATACTCTGATCTACAGCCCATTCATAATTTAACACAAGATGCAAGATAATGCCCAAAACTGACCACAACCATACTCCGATTGATTATAATAAAAAAAGTAATAAACAAATGCTCTGATTCAGGATAAAACCCCTCTTTGTATTGAACACAACAAACATGAATACTCTGATTTTATTTGCTTGTAATCTCCAGCCAAATCAATTACAAAAATAGAATATATCCTCTAATGCATGAAATGAAATGCATAAAAGAAAATGTTGTCTCCCCTCTACTCCAGCAATACCTACTTTTGCAGAAAAGAAGAACCCCCAGAAAAGAAAAGATTTTACAATAAATAGCATTCCTCAGCCACTGTTCAGTTTCTCTCTCGGTGACTTTTTCAGTTTGTAACCGTTTTCATGTGTAACTGATTCTTTCTTTTGGCTTTATGTATTTCTTCAAAAGTTATATTCTACTCAATCCAAATGCCTGACATCTTATTACATATCAATAATATATTCTATTAAAGTTATCAGTTTGATTTAAATAAATTCCATACTCTGATTTGGTCTTTTAATTAATTTGATCAAAAGAGCTTCTAGATAAGTCAGGAGACATCTTGAGTCTGTGGTCTTCTCATAGATCGGTAATTGCTTAGTCACTTGATCCTTAGGTGCGACTCCATAAATTCTATCCAATTTAACTTCCTATGTTCTATGTGAATGAGTCGATCCTCTGTTTAGTGTCATCTTCTTCTTTTTCAACTTCCAATGTTGTCATTCTTCATAGTATCATATCGATGAGGCACAATCATCCCGTGGGCTTGAGGTAACCGGGTCAGATTTAAAACTTAATCGTATTATCGATTCTCATAATTGCTATTGCCGCCTGCAATCCTCTTTGTTGAAACAATTTGTATTTATGCAACGACCTGATTCTTTTCCATCTCCATATGGAGGTGATTGTTTTAATCCTCCACATGTTCCATTGAGTGACAACTCAATAGTGACTATGCATTGACGATATTGGTCCTTCATGTCTTGGCTGTATAAGAACAAATTGCATTATTTTCACATTCTATTAGCTTGTCTTCATAGTTGACATGCAATTTTTGTGCCTTTGGATGCAAGTCGAGCCTTCTGATTGATCTCTGTTCACGGTGCCTTCTTTCATGTCCCACATAACCATGATCACTTTGCTGTCAAACATATCCCATATGAAGCCAAGCTTGATGGCATAAGATGTATTCTTTGGCCCCGGCACCTTGTTTCTGTTAACTCTTCTCCGATGATTGCCAAAACATTTCCATCTTATTTCTTGCAATTTATAGTGAACTGTGATTGTACTTACCAATTAGACATTTCACAATGATAGTTGAGCATTTGAATGGTCATTTTAATACTAATTAAAATGTGGTACTTCTTTTGAGTTAGACCCAATCTTTATCTTTATGTGTTTCACTGTTGAGTTTCACCAAAACTGGTTTCCCTTGTTCTGCAATCTATCACCGAGCGTGTGCCTTACCAGGTCGTGTCATTCCAGACATGAATCATTGGCTCAATCTTCATTGCATTTCTTATTTCTAAACTAAAAAGGTCAACTCCCCTATTTTCTTCATTGGGCCATGTATGATAAGTATATGCTCGGTCATTTCGGTGGACAGTTGAATTACGCTTTTGGCCTCCATTAGCTGAGCGTCTCTTACCAATGATTCCTGTGGTGATCCTCTTCTAATCTATATGCTAACAACAATCTATTTATAATCTTCTTTTCTCATGTCACAACTTTGGGTGTAGGAATTTTAATTTTGAACTGCTCCAAAGCCTATGGCCGAAAATCCCAAATGAACTTCTCCCGCGCGGAAAACTAAAAATTGACTTCTCCACTGGTGGAAAATGAACATGGGAGGGCATTTTCCACCAAAGTAACTCCTTCATGCTCAGGTCTATGTTCTTGGGTACTTGATTGAACACACAACATTATTAATTCATCTGTGCACAAAGCTTTAGAGGCCACGTGTTATTCATATGGTCGATCCATTTGAAATTCTGTGTGCTGGTTGTGTTCGAGACAATTTAATTGGAAAAAATTAGTGAAGCTATATCTGGTGGAGGATTCCCATTAACTATTGAAACTTGGGAGGATTTGCTTCTAACACATTTGGCGGAGAATCCCAAACTAACTGCAAAATGTGCACTAGGCTCATCATTTTCCGTAATTCAGATTCCTCTTGATTTAGACTTTTTAATGTTTTGGATCAATCCATTTCTTTGGTCTCTTCATTTTTAGATTGAATTCATTGATTTTCAGTTGCAATCAGACTGGTCTGTGCTTTTGCGGGACTTTCATTTTTAGCTTCTCCTGTGGCCGAAAATGACTGTAGGAGTGCATTTTCTACCACCTCTTGGTGGAAAATTCCAAAAGTACTTCTTCCTGTGGAAAGTTATTCTTTGGCTTTCCCTTTCACAACATTGTTTGATTGTGCATGCTAGATATGTCTCTTCCATTTTAGGTTCGGTCTTTTGTACATGTTGTCTTGATACTAGCAACCCGATCCTCTATTTTGAATCCTTGGCAATCTTCAACTGGATATGCATTGATGTTTTCAAATTAACATCTGTATGGTGATATGTGCAGGTATGAAATTGGGAATCATGCATATCAACTATAATTTGGTACATCCCAACCCTTATCACATTGAAGGTGACATCTCCCACACCAAACCGTCATGGCAAAAGTCTCTTCTTCTCAGTACTACAAATGCAGAAGACTCAAACACATGTATCTTCGATGTAGTGATCATTGGAAATTTAAAGGCATACCTTCATATCATATGCATGCGTAAAGTCAAACTTTTTCAATGACAATTCCACAATTAGCAATTTATAGGCACTTTCCCTTTATTGAGCTCGAGACTCCTCTGTGCTGATTCAGCTTCATGTTCTTGTTTTTTTCTTGCATACTCTTCATGATCGACATCTACAGAAACAAAATTCTCATAGTGCAAACAGTTCATGCAATATAATGAATGGTGTAACTACCGCCACTCAACTGGCATCTCCATAGTTTGTTCTCGAGTCAGGGATTTATCTTAGTTAACGTTATTACTCTGCATCATAAACACTTGGCTCTTAGTCATCACATGCTTTGAAGTTTTGTCGAACTGATTACAATCACCTTTGATATCAATGTCTCTGTACTCAATAATATAAAGATGTCCATCAATGGTAATGTGTCCACTCTAATATTTCATCTCGAATCTTGGGCATGAAAGGATAGTAAGCATCATTCTTCAATTTAATTACTCCAAGTTGTAGTTCCATAAATAGATTTCACATGCAGGGCTCACTTTCTAATTGATTGTCGAACCGTGACCAGTTGAATTACTTAAAACATCAGCATTATATGTTTATCATAATTCAAAACTTCTAAATCCAAATCTAGATTATGATCATGATAGAGTTTTTCTGATTAATCTTTTCTGAATCACTTGTGAATCTTGTTGTGTTAAATTGAACTATTGAGCTAGAACCATGATTCTCTAACCATTTACTGCTGAGCTTGTGAACCTAAAACTTTATCCTCAAAAATGGGTATGTGAAATTAAACCATGAAATAGAACTCTACCTCTTTTGGCTTGACTTTGAATCAATTTGAACTTCAAAACAAAAATGATTACAAAAATCTGATAACATCTTGTGAAAATCTCTTCATGACGGTCAATTTTAAAAGCTTCAATTTGGCGTATTGAAAGTGCCCCTACAGCTGGCTCTGATTGGGGATTTTGTGCTGATAAGTGCATAAAGAATCCAGTGTCTCCGGTAAAAACAAGTGCCTTATCCATTGGGCTATAGAGTCTAGGCAAAATGAGGACAACAAAGAGCTGCTTGTTGGGAGGGCAGAGGGGAGCAAGGCAAAACCAAAACTGGGAAAGCGAACAACAACACAACGCAAGGAAAAACTACACTAGGCAAGCCAAAAAAAGGAAAACAAAACCTAATTACCAACAAGGGTGAGGACACCTCACCAAAAGAAAAGAGATCTGGAAGAAACTCATACATGATCATTAACCAGCAAGGAGAAGTAAGAACCCTTCTAGGACAATGCATTGTATCCATATGAAATCACCCATCTCAGCTGTAGTTTCATAACTCCTTCAATACTGAAAATCAGCTCAATAGAATGAAGAAATTCCACAAGTAAAAAGTCATACCCAAAGAGCCATGCCTCATCATAGATTTCTAGCCTTTCTTTATCTTTTTACATGGAAGATTCAAGACCATTCCCAAACTCAAACTGAAATGGACATTTCTCAAATATCTCCAAAGAAAGCATCTCATTATCCTTGTCATTTGAACACTTGAAATTGTCAATATTTAAAGGACTTTCAGCATACATGGCAGCCTCAAATTTTGGACATGCATCTCTGATTTCAGGACAAATATTGGCTGAGATAACTTCATTATTCTTTTCACAAATTGAATCTGAAAGTTCTTCACACAAAATAGGGACACAAGATGATAAATTAATACCTAAATTTATAAGAGGAGCACTCCTTTCAAAAGTTGACAAGGGCTGAGAGATTATCTCTTCTTTACAAGATAATGTATATGTTGAAATAACTTCTCCAATCTCAACTAGATTTTCATCTTGAAACTCAAAAGAAGAATTAGAAAACAATGACCCTTCATCTATTTCACATGATGGAGTTTTGTCATAGCATATTGTTGAAACCAATACATCTTGAACATTGCTTTCTATCACCATTGGGTCAAATTTAAAAACAAAATCCTCTTTATTTTCAATGTAGCTGAAATCTTCATCATTCGAACAATCAGGCTGAAAATGTAAATTATGCAAACATTCATCATTACTTACTAGAAGATCACCTTGTATATGTTGTTCTTCTTCATGTTCATGCAACACCTGTGATGAGACAAGGTTAGGCTCATCGATTTCAACTTTGTGGAGACCTTCACATGCATGTTCTTCCTCTTTTAGCTCTTGCACAAGAGATCTCCTTTTTATGAGGAAAGAGCGATAGGCATCCTTAAAAAAATCCACACTCCTTGCCACATCTTCTATAACCTCTTGAATTGGATCTTTGAATCCTAGGATAAAAATAAAGATGTTTGAGACATCTTCATCACTTGCTGGAATCCAATCTTTTAAATTTTTTGAATATTTCAAAAAAACTTCTTCAATAGAGCCGCCAACCTCCATCCTAGGGGAGGTACCTCAAATTTTGAAAATGAGAGCACTGGACTACTTGACCAGAAATTTTGAGAATTAGAACAAAGCCACCAATCTCTAGACAACAGAGATAATAATAAAACTGAGGAAGTAAAACTTTAACACTAATCTTCTTTTTTGCTTCCCTAGTAGAGTCGCCAAAATCAATTGGTAAACAGATTGTTCTTTTTGAATTTAACTCTCAAATGCCTAAATCTGAAAGAAACGATTAGTTACCAACAGTTGGATAATCTATCATTAGGTTGATAGATTTCCTTTGAATTGAAAGGTACAACTCCCTTATGAATGATATTCAATGAATTTCTGTATTCCTAAACTGATTGGGTACATTCTTAACCTGAGAATGGAAGAGGAAAACCAAGCCAGCTCTAGACAGAACTAACTTAGGCAATGAAATCAAATCTAAACCTAGCCAACTTCAAGAATTCACACTTCCTATGACTCCTCAACATTGGTAATGCAATATGAAAGCTACTTATGCAAATGCAGTGAAATCGAAATGAAAATAAAGGTTAAATAATTCCAATCTCCGTAATAGGAATGCCTACAAATACTCCGATCTACAGCCCATTCATAATTTAACACAAGATGCAAGATAATGCCCAAAACCGACCACAACCATACTTCGATTGATTATAATAAAAAAAGTAATAAACAAATGCTCCGATTCAGGATAAAACCCCTCTTTGTATTGAACACAACAAACATGAATACTCTAATTTTATTTGCTTGCAATCTCCAGCCAAATCTATTACAAAAACATAATATATCCTCTAATGCATGAAATGAAATGCATAAAAGAAAATGTTGTCTCCCCTCTACTCTAGCAATACCTACTTTTGTAGAAAAGAAGAACCCCCAGAAAAGAAAAGATTTTATAATAAATAGCATTCCTCAGCCACTGTTTAGTTTCTCTCTCGGTGACTTTTCAGTTTCACGGTGTATGCACCTTAAAATGGTCACCTAGACTTTGGGCCCCCATTCAACAATTTATCAAATCCCTGAATCAATATTTTCAAAAATCAACATTTTCAGCTCAATATCAATTTCCTTGATCAAATCCTATGTTATCATTTATTCGACTATTCCTTGGGCTAACCATTTTATCCTAAAGTCTTTATTTATTAAAAGGAATATTTCCTCCCCTTTTATTAAATAAAAAGCCCCCACCTTTTCTTCTTATCCTAAGTTGCACAAATAAAGTACTATTCTTATTTTATAAAAATAAGAAAAACATTTTTTGTCTTATATAGACACAAAAGTCAACTCTTATTTTTTCATTGGAGGATATTTGTCCACATGGATTGCTCCTCTTTGATGCTCCACCCTTGATTAAATCTTTGGCCTCTTAATCTCCATTGTTTGTTGATCCTCATTTCCTATAAAAGAAGAGCTCTCTTCCTCATTTTCATATGCATGTTTTAATACTAATGTTATGCTGCAGGTTTTCTAGGTCACTTTGGAGCTTTTGAAGATTTGGAGCATTCTTGGCTTACATTTTACATGCTTTCATAGTTTATCTCTTCCATTCTAGTTCCATTATCATGGCATTCATAGTATAGATTTCCTTTATGCTTTAGATTACTTCATCTAGTCTAATTAGGAAGGATTTGTAACACTTGCATCTTTCCTTTCATAGTTTAGTTTGTACTTTCATTTTCATAGCTTAGCTTGCACCTCTCATTTCTAGCTTTCATATTCATCTTAATCTAGTTTGCATTTGCATTTCATAGTGATTCTTGGGGATATTGGCATTCTTGCCCTTGTCTTCATTTGAATCTCTCATTGTGTGGTTGACTAGCAAGGTCATTAGCTTAATAGCTCTAACTGAGAGAAAATTTTAAATAATCTTGCAACTCCATACATAAAGAGCTCTAGGTTGCTTTCTAAGGTTTCCTATTCATGGATTCCCTTGGATATAATGACTTAGAGAAGTGCACCATTTGAGTGTGTACATTTTTGGCACCCACAACACAACGGTAAGTTGTGAGCCTCTCATTTGGGAGGTCTTGAGTTCAAGTCTTCTTGAACCTCATGTTGATCTTGACTTTGGCCTATTACCCATCAAAAAAAAAATTAAAAAAATAGAAAAAGTGCCTTGGTGAAAAATTGGAAACAGGCGCCTTGGTAGCAAAAATACAAAAAAATTGAAAAAACTAAAAAATCTGTCAAGTGGTGAAAACTTGGAAATAGGAGCTACTTGAGGCCTTTGCACCCTTGTCTTTTAGCATATGCCCTCGACACTTTGCCTCTCTCCATCACGCCTTGACCTTGTTGCCTTGGTTTGGAATTGGTCTTTGTCTTTGTCTAGGGGGCATAATTGTGCTAGCTTTGATCTCTATGATGGATTAGTCTTTAGGACATCTTGCAAATGATGTTTTTCAACATCACCCAAATAGTGTTTTTCAACACTACCCTAGCGTCAAGTGTTTGTCAACACTTATAAAATATCCTACCCTACAGTCTACCATGATATGATATTCCTACTGGCAAATGTGATACTCAAAGTTTGATTCTATGACCTACACACACGCACTTAAAACACTTGACTCACTGAGACTTGTTTGACTTTATTTCTTTGTGTGTTTTCTATGATGATTTTTTTGATGAGTGTTCTCTCCCTATGATAGTTTTTGATGATGCATAGCTAGAAGACTGAGGGCATGAGGACATGTTTTATTACTTTTTCTGCTTATGGGTATATTTTGTTGGTTCTCACTGTCATTAGCATTTATGCTTGATCCACTTGACATTGGGATCTACAAGGTATTATCCTTGATTGTTTATGCAAGTGCATACTTATAGCCATCTTGACTTTCCTTGTGTCTTGATGCGAGTATAATTTTGCCATATTAAACTTAGGTAATCTCACTGCACTAGTCATCTTGACCTACATGTCTTTGGTGCCTAGGTGGGATTCCCACATTCTATCTGATATAGATCATATTCATATACCCATAGTCATACTATTGTGTATTGTATGATCTTACGACGCTACCAATAAAGCTTGATGATGATTATTAGATGTCTATTGGTGTTGTGACCTTGCAAGTCAACCACTTTTCATAGTAGCTTGCATTCTTAAGTTCATGATAGTTGGTTTTGCATCTTGCATATGGAGAGAGCTCTCCTTTTATCTTTCATGGACTTGTCGGTCAACTGCGCTCACCTTTCCTTTTCTCGATCATGTCTTTCGCTCCTTGTCTTTCACATCACGACCTGTTCCTATCATCACAAAGGGTTAATCTTATCATCATATCTATATCCTAAAAAGATCATTTTTAGAAACATGAATCTATATCATACACATGAGAATTAAACATACATCTATGAGAGAAAATATACATGAGCATTTATAACATACATTTTGAGCAATATGACAAGACAATATACAAACTAATACATCCATCACAAGTGAGACCAACACACAAGATATATCACAAATACAATAAATCTCATATATAAATGTCATGATACAATATACAATATGGGATCCCAAAATCTGGATCAAAGTCTCATGATATGTCTACAACATCTAAACACCTAAGCCCTAGACCTAGGACTCGCTAGCACCATCATGTGGAGCTGGTGGAGGAGGAGGTGGTGCCACTATCCTGTTTGGTACCATATCAGACATCCCTGCCCTCTGAGAGTATGTTGGTACTATATGACCCTTTGGAACAGCCTGAAGATAGAGCCCATGATAGTACGTAGCTCTCACTGCCTCCCGTCAGATCTCTAGTGCATCCGCTTGTGTTGCCCTCTCCCGGTGTGCTATCTCTACCCTGAGATCAAACAATTGTTGATCTCTCTCCGCCCTCAGATCAGTCAGTTGCTACTCTCTAACAGCTATAGTGATCCTTAGCTGTTGCATCTCTATCTCTAGAGCATGTATCCTGGCTCTCAAGTCCTCTCCTCCTGCAGTTTGATCCTGCCTAGCCTCTACCTGTCGGTAAGCTGGTCTCACCACATCCTCACCCTCATCAGCAGAGCTCTATCCCCATGACCATTTCTAGCCACTTGATCGAGAGTCCTCCCCTATCTCCCTCACTCTCCCTCTCCCTCTCCCTCCATCCCCTCTGTCCCCATAATCTCCATCATCCCCTTGAGCTCTTGGTTGTGCATCAGGTACCATGAATTGAGGTACTGGAACCCTTCGTCACTCTACTTTGTAGGCTGCATTAGCCCCTGCATCTGCCATGTCTGAAAGATAGTCCCACGGCTCTCTCCAGATTGCACCTGTATCATGTACTGCCTACTGGTAATCCAACATCAGCAGCCAACCATGGCCCTCCTCATCCCTGGCCCGTGCATATGTGGTGGTATCAGTAGATACCTGTTGCTAGCACCCAAACTGCCTCCAGATGCGAGTGATAACAAATCTCTCCACAATCTTTGGGTGTTGACCTACCAGTGGTCAGGTGCATAACATATAACTAAGCTCATCCTCTGCATCCCCCCATGGCTCCATTGCCCTGTAAGGTCTCCATATGAATGAGATAAGCTCATCCAGTATCCTCCTGTAATATGTCACATCCCCACTATGTGGCTATGATAGGAACCCTATATACCTGTAAATGAAGGGATCTCTCCTCTCCCTCAGATGTACTCGTGGGCACACCACAGCGATGTGCTCCCATGCTCACACCTGTGCTAAGATCACACCACATGCCCATGTCCTTCTCTCCCTATAGACTATCTCATGTAGCTCGGGGTACATGTCTGCTAGGATGGTCGGGCCCCATGCCATCCGATGTGGGTGTGCTACTAGATCCACCAACAACCTGCCTCATCCTAGTGGAAAACCCTTCTGAATCCTGTCAGTAATAAGGGCTTGTGCTCTAATGGACACAACAATGCAAGGTACTGGAAAATCCCTACCAAAATCATCCATCAATCGATCCCAACTGACGTGTCTATCTATAATGGTGACATCTTGGAACATGCCCTGGATGGCTCGCTGTCTCTCGGTAGCATCCTGATCATAGTATAACCGTGTCATCAAACAATCATGTTAGTTTCTATTATTTGGAAATGTTACATCTATGACTATCTATAAACATGATTATACTTACAGGATTACCATGGCTAGGCACTCGGAGAATTTGATAGACGTCCTCTAGTGTGATCGATGCCTCTCTAGTAGGCAGATGGAAGGTGTTGTGCTCGCTATGCTATCTCTCGGCTAGCATAGTCAACAACCCATGGTCCACCTAAATGTAGGGCAACTATAGCAAGTACCTGAAGCCCATAGCCCTCAGATCTACCTTGCCTGGATCATCCAGATCTCAGACAAATCGTAACCCCGTCACCTTCAGTGCTCTAATGAGTAACATCGGAAAGACCTCCTGCAAACCATTAACCCACGCCAAATGTCAGTACATATCATGATGGATGTCTAAAAATCAGTACAAAACATCTTAAAAAGCAAACACTGTCTAGACCCATGTCATTTTGCTCAAACATATTAAAATATGTCACATTTTTACACTGGGCGATACTATTTTTTGCTAAAGTATCACATGATACTTTCTTTAGTAGCAGTACGATACTATCTTTGCATGCGATACTTCACATAGGATCACGTGATAGTTTGCCTATTATTGTGCAATATTGGCTTACATACCCACGCGATACTATATGGGCCTATGAAGTATCGCGCAATAAATACTCTCAAAGGGTGCGATACTTGTAAAGTATCGCATGACTTTTCACCTAAGTTTAAAATTTGAAAAATTAAAAAAAAAATTAAACATGTTTTAAAATGCATTAAATGCTCATAATGACTCAATAAGGGCAAATTTTTCTGAAAACATACCGGGGCACCATACTGTGGAGGCTGGTTGTGCAACTGGGAGTGCTTGAATTGATGCCTGTGTACCAAAACTGCTGCTTGCTGGGCCATTTTCTCTCTCTTAGCTCTTAAGATTCTCAAATCGCTAAAAGTCAAATGATTTTGAAAATGACCTTTTTGCCCCTTATATAGCATTTTGACTTTTTGACCTAATTTTTAAAACACCTCAGAATTGTGTGAAAATTGCACCCCTAGCTAATTTCGACATCTTGGATCCGTTTTTAGACTTGAAATCGAAATCTAAGTTCATCTTGATAGTCAAAATTGCATTTCAAATTCTTCCCTTTTTCTGCACAGTTGGCTGACCGTTTGAGGCCTGATCCTTCAATCTTTATTGGGGCATCTTCATTTCTTCATCCCCATCTCTTTCAAACTCCTAGGCTTTCATTCATTTTCACTTGCTTCATATCTTTGAGGTTTTGACTTGATATTTATCTTATATCCTTTTCAGTCAAACCTAGTCACACTAGGGCATGTCTTCACTGCTTAATGGTTGTCCTATCACGCTTCATCTTCAATTGTGATTTCTAGTGCTTTGATCAAGTTTATCTATTTGCTGTGTCTCCTTTACCTGATTTTGATTTCGATTCCGAGGGGGCAATACCTATCAGCTTTAATCTTTGATTCAGCTTTATCATTTAGCTCAGCTTGAGATTTTTATTTTCAAACTTGATTATCACTTAACAACAACGGTGTTGGTCTTATCTTTTGATTCTTATCTCTTATTTTTAGACTTGATTATCACTCAATAGCAATGGTGTTGGTCTTGTCTTTCAACTTATCTTTGCCGGCTTATCTTTGTCCTGATGTGTTCCCATTCGTCGAACACACATTTGAGTTATCTTGTGATCCCAAATCGATCTCACATTTCAATTCTTTTTTGGCCACATGTGATCCCAAATCGATCTCACATTACCCAAAGAGGGGCAAATGTATGCACCCTAAAATGGTCGCCTAGACTTTGGGCCCCCATTCAGCAATTTATCAAATCCCTGAATCAATATTTTCAAAAATCAACATTTTCAGCTCAATATCAATTTCCTTGATCAAATCCTATGTTATCATTTATTCAATTATTCCTTGGGCTAACCATTTTATCCTAAAGTCTTTATTTATTAAAAGGAATATTTCCTCCCCTTTTATTAAATAAAAAGCCCCCACCTTTTCTTCTTATCCTAAGTTGCACAAATAAAGTACTATTCTTATTTTATAAAAAGAAGAAAAGCACTTTTTGCCTCATATGGACACAAAAGTCAACTCTTATTTTCTCATTGGAAGATATTTGTGCACATGGATTGCTCCTCTTTGATGCTCCACCCTTGATTAAATCTTTTGCCTCTTAATTTCCATCGTCCGTTGGTTCTTATTTCCTATAAAAGAAGAGCTCTCTTCCTCATTTTCATATGCATTTTTTAATACTAATGTTATGCTACAAGTTTTCTAGGTCACTTTGGAGCTTTTGAAGATTTGGAGCATTCTTGGCTTACATTTTACATGCTTTCATAGTTTATCTCTTGCATTCTAGTTCCATTATCATGGCATTCATAGTATAGATTTCCTTTATGCTTTAGATTACTTCATCTAGTCTAATTAGGAAGGATTTATAACACTTGCATCTTTCCTTTCATAGTTTAGTTTGTACTTTCATTTTCATATCTTAGCTTGCACCTCTCATTTCTAGCTTTCATATTCATCTTAATCTAGTTTGCATTTGTATTTCATAGTGATTCTTGGGGATATTGGCATTCTTGCCCTTGTCTTCATTTGAATCTCTCATTGTGTGGTTGACTAGCAAGGTCATTAGCTTAATAGCTCTAATTGAGAGAAAATTTTAAATAATCTTGCAACTCCATACATAGAGAGCTCTAGGTCACTTTCTAAGGTTTCCTATTCATGGATTCCCTTGGATATAATGACTTAGAGAAGTGCACCATTTGAGTGTGTACACACGGTAGCCTTTCAGTTTGTAACAGTTTCCGTGTGTAACTGATTCTTACTTTTGGCTTTATGTATTTCTTCAAAAGTTCTATTCTACTCAATCCAAATGTCTGACATCTTATTACATATCAATAATATATTCTATTAAAGTTATTATTTTGATTTAAATAAATTCCATACTCTAATCTGGTCTTTTAATTAATTTGATCGAAACAACTTCTAGATAAGTTGGGAGACATCTTGAGTCAGTGGTCTTCTCATAGATCGGTAATTGCTTGGTCACTTGATCCTTAGGTGCAACTCCATAAATTCTGCCCAATTTAACTTCCTCTGTTCTATGTGAATGAGCTGATCCTCTGTTTAGTGTCATCTTCTACTCTTGCAACTTCCAATGTTGTCATTCTTCATATTATCATGTCGATGAGGCACAATCATCTCGTGGGCTTGAGGTGACCGGGTTAGATTTAAAACTTAATCGTATTATCGATTCTCATAATTGCTATTGCTGCCTGCAATCCTCTTTGTTGAAACAATTTGTATTTATGCAGAGACCTGATTCTTTTCCATCTCCATATGGAGGCGATTGTTTCAATCCTCCATGTGTTCCATCTAGTGAAAACTCAATAGTGACTATGCATTGATGGTATTAGTCCTTCATGTCTTGGTTGTATAAGAACAAATTGCATTATTTTCACATTCTATCGGCTTGTCTTCATAGTTGATGTGCAATTTTTGTGCCTTTGGATGCAAGTCAAGCCTTTTGATTGATCTCTATTCACGGTGCCTTCTTTCATGTCCCACATAACCATGATCACTTTGCTATCAAACATATCCCATATGAAGCCGAGATTGATGGTAGAAGATGTATTCTTTGACCTCAGTGCCTTGTTTTTGTTAACTCTTCTCTGATGATTGCCAAAACATTTCCATCTTATTTCTTGTAATTTATAGTGAACTATGATTGTACTTACCAATTAGACATTTCACAATGATAGTCAAGCATTTGAATGGTTATTCTAATACTAATTAAAATGTGGCACTTCTTCTGAGTTAGACCCAATCTTTATCTTTATGTGTTTCATTGTCGGGTTTCACCAAAACCGGTTTCCCCTGTTCTGCAATCTATCACCGAGCGTGTTCCTTACCAGGTCGTATCATTCCAGACATGAATCATTGGCTCCATCTTCATTGCACTCCTTATTTCTAAACTAAAAAGGTCAACTCCCCTATTTTCTTCATCGGGACATGTATGATAAGTATGTGCTCGGTCATTCTAGCGGACAGTTAAATTACACTTTCAGCCTCCATTGGCCAAGCGTCTCTTACCAATGATTCCTGTGGTGATCCTCTTCTAATCTACATGCTGACAACAATCTATTTATAATTTTCTTTTCTCTTGTCACAACTTTGGGTGTAGGAATTTTAATTTTGAACTACTCCAAAGCCTATGGCCGAAAATCCCTAATGAACTTCTCCCGCATAGAAAACTGAAAATTGACTTCTCCACTGGCAGAAAATGAACATGGGAGGGCATTTTCCACCAAAGTAACTCCTTCATGCT
The DNA here is from genome assembly GCA_027943335.1 of Chamaecyparis obtusa. Taxonomy (NCBI): domain Eukaryota; kingdom Viridiplantae; phylum Streptophyta; class Pinopsida; order Cupressales; family Cupressaceae; genus Chamaecyparis; species Chamaecyparis obtusa. Next base: position 400,996 of record BSBK01000362.1, read on the forward strand.
CGAGTCTATGTTCTTGGGTACTTGATCACACACACAACATTATTAATTCATCTGCACACAAAGCTTTAGAGGCCACGTGTTATTCATATGCTCAATCCATTTGAAATTCTGTGTATTGGTTGTGTTCGGGACAATTCTATTGGAAAAAATTAGTGAAGCTATATCTGGTGGAGGATTCCTATTAATTGTCGAAACTTGGGAGGATTTTCTTCTAACACATTTGGCGGAGAATTCCAAACTGATTGCAAAATGTGCACCAGGCTCATCATTTTCCGCAACTCGGATTCCTCTCGATTTAGACTTTTTTATGTTTTGGATCAATCTGTTTCTTTGGTCTCTTCATTTTTAGATTGAATTCATCAATTTTTAGTTGCAATCGGACTAGTTTGTGCTTTTGCGGGACTTTCATTTTTAGCTTCTCCCGTGGCAGAAAATGACCGTAGGAGTGCATTTTCCGCCACCTGTTGGTGGAAAATTCCAAAAGTACTTCTTCCCATGGAAAGTTATTCTTTGGCTTTCCCTGTCACAATATTGTTTGATTGTGCATGCTAGATATGTCTCTTTCATTTTAGGTTCGGTCTTTTGTACATGTTGTCTTGATACTAGCAACCCGATCCTCTATTTCGAATCCTTGGCAGTCTTCAACTAGATATGCATTGATGTTTTCAAATTAACATCTGTATGGTGATCTATGCAGGTATGAAATTGGTAATCATACATATCAACTATAATTTGGTACATCCCGACCCTTGTCACATTGAAGGTGACATCTCCCGCACCAGACCGTCATGGCAAAAGTCTCTTCTTTTCAATACTCAAAATGCAGAAGACTCGAACACTTGTATCTTCGATGTGGTGATCATTAGAAAGGTAAAGGCATACCTTCATATCATATGCATGCGTAAAGCCAAATTTTTTCAATGGCAATTCCACAGTTAGCAATTTATAGGTACTTTCCCTTTATTGAGCTCGAGACTCCTCTATGTTGATTCGGCTTCATGTTCTTGTTTTTTTTTTGCATACTCTTCATGATCGACATCTACAGAAACAAAAGTCTCGTAGTGCAAAAAGTTCATGCAATATAATGAATGGTGTAACTACCACCACTCAACTGGCATCTCCATAGTTTGTTCTCGAGTGAGGGATTTATCTCAGGTGACGTTATTACTTTGCATCATAAACACTTGGCTCTTAGTCATCACGCGCTTTGAAGTTTTGTCGAACCGATTACGATCACCTTTGATATCAATGTCTCTGTGCTCAATAATATAAAGATGTCCATCAGTGGTAATGTGCCCACTCTAGTATTTCATCTTGACTCTCGGGCATGAAAGGATAGTAAGCATCATTCTTCAATTTAATTACTCCAAGTTGTAGTTCCATAAATAGATTGCACATGCAGGGCTCACTTTCTAATTGATTGTCGAACCGTGACCAGTTGAATTACTTAAAACATCAACATTATATGTTTATCATAGTTCAAAACTTCTAAATCCAAATCCAGATTATGTTTGTGACATAGTTTTTCTGATTAATATTTTCTGAATCACTTGTGAATCTTGTTGTCTTAAATTGAACTATTGAGATAGAACCATGATTCTCTAACCATTTACTGCTGAGCTTGTGAACCTAAAACTTTATCCTCAAAAATGGGTCTGTGAAATTAAACCATGAAACTGAACTCTACCTCTGTTGGCTTGACTTTGAATCAATTTGAACTTCAAAACAAAAATGATTACAGAAATCTGATAACATCTTGTGAAAATCTATTCATGAGTGTCAATTTTAAAAGCTTCAATTTGGCGTACTGAAAATGCGCCTACAGGTATCATATATATCCTTTCCATCATAGGAGTTCAGATTAAAATATAAAATTTCTAATTTTTCTTGACTTACTACTTGACCTGAAGCTTTGGTATATTCTTCCAAAATGTGTTAAAATTGTCATACTTCTTGCTTCATTCTGACACCAAATAGCATGGTGTCATCTACAAATTGCTGATGAGCAACTCAAGGTAGATCACTTGAAATTTTATCCCCCTCTATGAGACCTTGATTGTGAAAATTGGTTATGGATCTCCTTAATGCTTATGCCATTATAATGAAGAGGAAACATGAGAGTGGGTCACCTTGTCTAATCCCCCTTGATATTTTAAAGAAATCTTTCAAAGATCTGTTCACTAAGATAGACACCCTTGGAGTAGCAATACACTCAAAGATTAGATTAATCCATTGTTTGTAAAAACTAAAGGCTTTAAGGAACTTACATTAGAACCGGCAATCCACCTTTCCATAAGCTTTCTTGACATCTAACTTAATAAGCATACTAGGATTTGAGTTTCATTGAATCGAATAGATTACCTGTTGGGTTGTGATGATACCATCGAAGATAGATCTTCCTGGGATGAAGCCTATCTATTCTTCCACTATTAAGGAGGGTAAAAGACTTTTAATTCTATTGACAAAATCCTTTGCCATGATTTTTTATATGACGTTATTGTAATGTCTCGTTAGAGAACCCAAGAGAATTTAACCTAATACATGTTACTATGTTTACAAAATAATTTTTTTCTTAAGTGTTTACAAATAATGATGATAACAATGTGAAAGCAATACAATCATAAGATATAAACAAGTACATAAGTAGAACTCAATTATAGTTAATATTCAAGGGTCCCATGACATCGAATTATGTATTACAAATTAAATATTTTAGATTAAGAATAGTTATAATTATCTCATGTACAACTGAATAACAAATACATCCAATGCCATAAGGTATAAATACAATGAAACTACATCCTCTACACAAGTCGTAGGTTATGTCATAATAACCAAATAGAAAGTAGTACAATATCTGAAAGGAATCATCTAAAGCAATGATACAAGATATAATTATAAACATCATAAGATAGATACAAACAAGCCTCCAATGAAGAATAAGAAGGTAACAAAAACAAGCATCCTCCAGTACTGCTATAGGAACGCCAGAATCTCAATGGTAAAAGAAAACACTACCACCTGACATCATGGAACCAAAGGTCCACTCCCTCCGTGCTGAGGAGATAACAACCAATCCCACTTGGATAATAAACTCAAACAAAAACAACTAAGAAAAGGGTCCTGAAGGCATTCTAACTCAAAAGGTACCACCAACTAAATATAAAGAAAACATAATAAACATAAAAATACCAACATGTACCAAAACACCAAATACTAGAATATCAAACAAATACCAATCTTCAAATAGTAAAATAACAAAGACATGCCACCAGAGGAAAATGCAGAAAAACTATGGAGGATACTTAGACTACATACTATGGGAGTGTCATCACATGACCATCTACTTGAGTTACCCTAGACTGGCCACACTGGACCCTAGATCCTCAAGCATTAAGTTACCATAGACTGACCACTCTGGGCTTTGGACCCTCAATACGACCCACACTGAACTAGAATACCGTCTCAAGATCATGAGGAATTATAATCATCCATACTCTCTAGGTATCATCCCATTCCCATTCTTAGCCTAAACAAGCGCTCAAGGCATAGGCGAGGCATAATCTCTAAGTTATCTTTTTAATAAACTCTCCAAATTTTAATTACTATGTTATCACTTATTAACAAACTTACGATAGGTTACCCTAGTACTGACCACTTTGGGTCTCAGACCCCTATTTTAAGACACTCCCCTAAGATGCACCTATTTAACCTCCCCTAGGCTCACAAGTCATGAATAGATCTCACAAATCATATAAAATATCATGATTAATTTCAGTTCCATAAAAGATAACTGGAGCTCACACTGATCCTCAAACCATAATCCCACAATTACAAATTGGTCCTCAAACCATAACATGATATAATACACTCTCTCAAAAAGTTCACAAAATAACGAGCTTAAGAAAATCAGGTTGGGTAAAAATAATCGTGACCAAGTCAACATTACAAAACTACTGAAAATACACGTCACATAAAAGACAAACCCTAAAACCTCTAGTGTACCACTCCTAAAGCCAACATAATTTCTCCAAATAAACAACATCAAACAAGACAATAGAATATACCAAGTAGTCAAACCATAACACAAGTCTCAATTATTTAAGAACAATCAATTTTATTTATTAAAGTCTAGTTTGACTTATTAAGAAAACTTTCATATAAAATCTCATGCATATATACTTTTTAAATAAATATTTAACTAAAATCTCCATGCATATCAAAACACCATGTATTTAATAATAAAATAATATTATTAATTTTCTAAATATAAATATAAATGAAAACATTAAAATTAAAACCCACATGTAAATAAAATCAATTAATCTTTATTATTAATTAATTTTTTGAAACAAATAAATAATAATAATTTTTTTAATTTTAAATCCAAAATTTAATAAACTCTCAAATTAGGTGATTGGCTTCCTCAGAATCCTTGTCAAAGCAGTTATCTCAAATTCTTTTAAAAAGATATTCAGTCTCATCGCTTCATATCAGGCTAGATGCTCTCGTCTCGCTTGTCAGTCTTCGCTCAATCAAGTCTGGCATTGATATTGTTAATCTCTTTATCGATCAAGCTCGAAGTTGGTTCTCCTTATCAGAAATGGTCTCATCGCTTCACATCGGGCTGTTATTTGATCTAGTTGCTATCTATTCTTTGAATGAATGCCCTACTCGCACATTGATTCAAAAAGGGAAAAATGTAATCACCTAGAATTTGTCTAGTCGAACCTAAGCCCCTAATTTTGATTAAATTTCTTTAAAACAAATTCTAAATCTCAAAGGCATATTTTACTATACATAATTATGCAAGCAACCCGATTAATCCCCCTTGCATAATTAAATTATTTCTTAAAAAATCAAGCACAAATCATCTTTAAACTTAAAAAAGTCATTTAATTGTCAAAACTTACTTTTAATATAAAGTCCTAGAACTTTTATTAAAAAGAGCACTTTTGTGCAACTTAATCTTGATTACTTGACAATTAAAAGGGGATTTTCTATTTTGTCTTATTCTCCCATCATGCTTAGCTAATCAATTTTTTTGAATCCTTTCACATGGATTGATCTTTCTCACCACTCATCTCTACCTAACATCTTTTGCCTCTTAATCTCCACCCTACATTCTTGAGGCAATTCCTGTAAAAGGAAGCTTTTCCTTAGCTGAAGGGTCCCAATCTTGATCATTTGCATCTTAGTAATTTGCATACTTGCATTCTAAAGTAATCTTGTTATTTTGAATTCCTGTTTCTTAGTCTAGTTTACTTGCTTGCATTGTTAAATCTAGTTTACTTTATTGCATTTCTTATCATAGCATAGTTTCTTGCATCTCCATTATAGAATACTAGTTGCTTTACATTGATTCTAGCTTAGTTCTCTCATTTCCTCATTGATAATCTTGCATTCTAGTTTTGCATTGCATTTGAATTTTCCATTTTTGAGTATTCAAGTCACTAATCCTTCATGCCAATTTGATGAGTATCATAAAATTATTAAACTCGCTTCAAGTAGGAAGCAATAAGCCATTTTTGAGGGTTTAGTTGGTTCATTTGCTATGAAATCTTCTAGCTAAATTCTTGAGCTAATGGTTTATTAAGTGTTGGTTTCATCACAAATGATTACCAATATTTAACCACACACACTAATGTGATTTGTGCCCATACAACCAACAATTGAAAAAATAACTAATGAATGGTTTGGAATCTGAATTACCTTTGTAATCTCTTTTCATGTGTCCAAACTTATTGCATGCAAACATCTGCCCTTGAATGGTTTGATCTTCTTTTGGGAGGCTTCATTTTGATTATATGTTTGATCATTATTTGGTACTGTCCTTTTTATGTTGTTTTGGAACTCTTATCGCTATTGTAGCCAAGACCAATCATGTCTCCTTTAGAATTCTATAACTGAAGTTTCTCATCAATCTTCTCATTGCTTGGATGGAGTTTCTCAATATGTAACTTTGCCTCAACAAGTTCACTCTTGATAATGCCAGTATACCTTTCAAGCTCCTAATAGTTGGATATGGTATCATGAAGTTCCATCTTCATTTTTCCAAGATGAGTGTTAGTGATCTTTAATGCTTCATCAAGTTTCTTTCTCTCCTCCTTCCCTTGCTCAATTTCGTTTGCCATATTAAGAGTGGTGATCTCATATTCATGTTGAAGTATCTCTTTTTCCTTCTTTATTTTCTCAATCAAATCTAAAAAAGGTTCAATTTCAACTACCTTAGGCTCATCTTCAATCTGCTCAACAAGTTTCTTCCTTTTAGCCCTTGAGAGATCAATTTGTTCTTTGAGCTTCTTGATGCAATCTTCTGTACTTTTGAGCTTACTTTTCAATCTAACATTATCTGCATTTGCTTTATCCAAGTCCTCAAGTGCTACCTCAAAATTTTCTTGAAGGTTGCTTGAATCCATCGGGATCCTCCTTAAGTTGTAAGACTTCTTCTGAGGAACTAGGCCCTGATACCAATTGTTAGGATCAAGCAACACTGAGAGGGGGGGTGAATCAATATTGTGACACTTTGAAACCAATTGATTACTTTGAAACTTAACCATAAGCATCCACATATATAGAAATACAGGAAAATAAAGCATAAAATAATAGAGAGCTCATAACACCATGATTTTGTTCTTGATAAAACCTTAGCCAAGGGAAAACCCTGATAGGGATGGTACCCACAAGATAATGCACTAATCTAAAATTTCTTTGTTAAGAGGTATGACCCTGCTAGGAGTCATTACATATCATTTAGTATATAAGTCCTTATTAAAGGAATATACCTTGTTAGAGGCCTTTGAACCGATTAAGAGTAAAAAACAAAAGTAGCACACTTGCTTGAGAATGAAGGTTAAATCCACCTCTTGTACTCACTATCCAATTACAAAGAGTGTATTACAAAAATATAGAACTATGCATGACATCACAATGTCTGATTAGTTCACAATGAAGCTTGCATATAATTTGATCTAGCATCAAATCTCACACGTCTTACACCACACATATCATATATCACATCCTTACATGCTCACATGCAAAACAAATCTTTCCTTTATACCCTTCAATATTCTTTATTCAGTTAGCTCACAAATCCTTTCACAAAACGTGTAGCATAAACTCTAATAAGAAAAATAATATTGTGCTATCCAAGGGTTAACATCTAGGATGTCATCCCTACATTTCCAAGCAATTGGATTGTCCAAACAATTCAATTTGCTAGGCCAAATGGCCCGATCACTTAAAACTATTCTAAACAACTATTATATTGTGCCATTTTCACTTCGCTCAATCAAAACACATACCAATCATCATATAAACATAGGAGATCATACCAGAAGAATATATACACTATATATTCTATATTTCCAAACTTGTATCCATATCGGATATCATTTCTATTGTAGATGACCAAAACTGTCTGACTGTTCCCTATGATTCCATCCTGGACTTAGACATTTTTCACATTACTATCTCACCAAAACTTATCTCCAACATTAGTGTCCATACTAGAGAGGTGTGTTTTCATCAATGATAACATCTGTATGGTTGCTCATCATCCACTTGCCAACAAAGAGTTTATAAAAAAACTCAGTAGTATCTGTGGACCCTTAACTAAAACAATGAGAGGGGATATAAAAGAGTTAAAGTGAATTGCAAGATAAACCATGAGTTTTGATTTGTTGAAAAGAAAAGTTACATAGTAGTCTGTTTTGACACTTCAAGATTTTAGTAAGGTATTTCAAGTAGAGTGTGATGCTAGTGGCAATGTCATTGGATCTATTTTGAGTGAAGAAGGTTAAATCATTTCTTATTTTAGTGAGAAGTCGAATGATACCCAAAGAGAATATTCTATTTATGATCATGAGTTTTATGTTATAGTTTAGGAATTGAGGAAGTGGAGGCATTATATTTTGTCTAAAGAGTTTGTTTTATTTATTGCTCATCAAGATTTACAATATTTAAATAGTCAAGGAAAGTTGAATCAAAGCCATTTAAAATGGGTTGAGTTTTTGCAAAGTTACACTTTTGTTTTGAAGCACATGAGTGGAAAGTTTAATAGAGATGTAGATACCTCAAGTTAGAGACATAATTTATTGATAGAGATGTAGATCAAAGTTTTTGAATTGTAGGAACTCAAGAGTTTGTATCCTAAGATCTTGATTCTGATGAGGCCTAGAGAGCTTGCACAAAACCTATTACTTTAGACAAGACTAGATGGTTTAATTTTATAATCCAAGATAGTATGTTATTCAAATGTAGCTAATTGTACATTCTAAATAGTTCCATGAGGGAAAACCTAGTCAAGGAGAAGCATAGTGGAGAATTTGATGGGCACTTTGGTCGAGATAAAACCATTACTTTGGTTAGTGAGCATTATTATTGGCCATAATTGCAACAAGATGTTAAAAATCTTGTGCAAAATTGTAGAATATGTCAAATGGAAAAAGGAACCAAATAGAATATAGGTTTATATTAGCCATTACTTGTACCAGAGAGGTCATGGGAGGACATTAGTATAGAATTTATTCTTGGTAATCAAGGACTTTGAGAGGAGATGATTCTATTTTTGCAGTGGTAGACAAGATCTTGAAGATGACACATTTCATTCCTTGTAGAAAGACTAATGATGTTGCTCATGTGGTAGAATAATCTTTCTGAGAAGTGGTGAAACTACATTGTCTACCAAAGAGCATAGTTTCAAAGTGAGACACTAAGTTTGTTGGATACTTTTGGAGGACATTGTGGATAAAGCTAAAGACATATTTGAAGTTCAGTTCAACACACCATCCACAGACTGATGGAGAGACAAAAGTGGTGAATAAGAGTTTGAGAAATCTATTGAGATGCTAAGCAAGAGATAAACCCAAGGGGTGGGATATGATTTTCCCACATGTAGAATTTGCTTACAAAATTCTATGAATAGGAGCACTGGTAAATCGTCATTGCATATTTTATATGGAAGTAGTCCTATAAATGCTTTAGAATCAAGGAAGTTGGACAAAGGAGAGAAGAGTAGTGCCCAAGCTAAAGACTTTGCAAAACACCTAAAAAAATTACACGAAGAGGTGAGAAAGCATAAATTAATAAAATGAATATTCGGTACAAGGCTAAAGTAGATAAAAAAGGAGATATAAGGAATTTCATATAGAGGATGAAGTCTGGTTCATTTGAGGAAGGATAGATTTTCACTAGGACCATATAATACGTTGAAGATGAAGAAGTTTGGACTATGCAAAATCCTAAAAAAACATGATTCAAGAAATGCTGATGAAGTATAGTTATCCAATGAACTCAATATTTCACCCGTGTTTAATAGTTTAGATTTGATAGAGTATCATGAAAGTAGTATTGAAGATGTGATAATAGAAGCATAGTGGAATATTCTAGCACCTACATCAGATAAGGAGATAGAATATAAGACATCTTGGATAGTTGCATTAGCAAAAGCACAAGAAACATGGAATATGAAGAGTACTTGGTCAAATGGAAAGGAAGACCTATTGAAGATTCATCATGGCTATCAAAGGAAGAGGTTGACCGCCTTGGTTTTCCTCTGCACACCTTAGATGTGATAAGTCCACTTCTCAAATTATCCCAGGTGTCTGATGCAGGAACATCCAGGGTGTAAGAGCAATCTTGCATCACTCAAAAATAGTCTAGTTTTTCAATAAGAGCTATTTTTGACAAGTTTACTCTTTTTAGTAAGGTTTTCATTTGTATATAAATTGTTCCAATTACTTCCTTGGAGGTTCATTTTGGATAAAAGCATGCCAATAAAGTTTCGTGGCAAGATCAAGTTCGATTTTGAAGATATTGAATTTTTTGTTTTGACATGGTGGTATGAAAACATTGAACTCAATTTTGAAGGTCTTAGAGGTTCCGAAAGGAGTCAAAACTTATTCAAAATATAATTGTATGATCTTAGTTGTAGAGTTTTTCGAGAGGTTTTCAAAAAATAGTTATACTAGAAAATTAGATACAAGATTCAAAAGTTATGGCTTCAGAAGTTGCACTACTTTAGGAGAAAAATAAAATCCGTTCAAATACTCCAACGAGTGCCAAAACCCATTTAGGGCATATTATCGACATATTCTAATTTAGGGAAAAATAATATAAAGGTGGCCGACCTAAAAAATGGAAGTTACAATTTCTAGAACCTTCTAGGGTGGTTAAACTTCCCAATATAAAGAAGACAAACACGAGTACTTAAGAGTAGTTCTAATTGTGCATATAGTGGCCTTGTCTTGTAGATTACTGTAATGAAGATGCCCACATGGCTATAGCATGTTATCTTTCTGAATGTTGTAATGTCATTTCATTGACGCTAATAGAATGCAAGTATTTTTTTATTACAATTGTTCAGTTCTTGCAATTTTTTGTTTATTTCCTTGTTATGTTGTGTGTGTTTAGGTTAGTAAGAGGAGTACCCTTCATCATAATTAGGGGACTTTTGATTTTTATTTTTGGTAATTAGATGAATGATTAATGACACAAAAGGGGTCATGTTTCAAACGACACTTTGAAATGGCCACTTTTTGATCCTTTGAAGCTTTAACAATCTCTACAAAGAATTCAGTTAATACCCAAAAGCTAAAAAAAATATTTTTTAAGCTGCCAACTTGTATAAAAAGACAGGTAAAAAAAAGTAGTCAAAATCTGATGTATAATTTAGACTCTATAAATTTGCAAAATTAACTATAACGACTTTTGGTACACTTCCTCTAACAAATAATATTCTTATAAACTTCTCTATTGTAATAAATTGACATCTTTTCAAAATTTTTCTAAAATATAGATAAGCTAATTCTACGTACACCACCTTGGAGACGCTTAATATACCGACGAAAGTCTCGTTGGGTGAATGAGCCACTAGTAGACGTATGTCTAGGAGCCGTAAACTAGCGTTAGCTTGAGATTGTAAAGGAAGTAAACTTGAATAAAATTAACAGTTTGAACTGCATGCCAACGATAAAGTTTTCGTAAATCTCGTCCATAACTAACCAAACGGCTATATCGTTAGTTCAAATCATGCGTACGGAAGATTTTTCTTTTTTAAATCTTACGTGTCTATTTGACGCTTTTCCCAAGGCGCGCCTATTTTGCGTTTTTGCTTTTTATTCTTGGGTTTAATACGAAATTTTCCCTCAGAAATTCTGTGTACTTGGTAAGACCAGAACATCTCTTTTAGGCTTCATGAGTTCGGAAAATTCTATTAGGGTGGAAGGTTAGAAAATTCTGGATTTTTGTGTTCTTGCTAATACTGCATTACAATTTTCCTCAGGAATTTTGTTGATCGCACGACAGTACAATTTACCAGGGAATTCTCTTGAGTGCGCGGACTGCATGTACGGCAGTACAATTTACCAGGGAATTCTTTTAATTGCGCGGACTGCATGTGTCTGCATTTTTTAATGAAAGTTTATAAGTGCTAATTTTTATTCTGCATTCGAAGGTAAGTCGTGGATTTATTTACCTTTCCTCTTTTAACATATTTTCTGACCGATGTGTTTTCACGTTTGCTTTATGCCCACATAATGAAGTCTTTTCTGTCCCTTTTTAAGGTATGGTTTCTTTGTATTACGAAGGTTTGCAGAAAACAAAATTTCTGCGAGGTCTCGATAGACAAGGTTCCAGAAAAGGTCTTGAAAGACAACCAGCGTCGAAGTGCAGCTCAGTCTTTGGTAGTTTCTTTCTTCCCTTCTTTTTTAAGCAGAGCAATTTTATGCATACATTTTTATGGTTTTCTAAGATACTGGAGATGTAATCAGCTCTATGTGAGGATGTTTCCTTCGTTTGGCACAGAGTGGAATGAAATTGTTAGGGTTAACTCTTGGCTAAATTTTGTTTGAGTTTCTCTTAATTGTAGGGTAAAATTGTTAAAATTTTTGGGGATAAGGATTTGGAAGATGAAGATGAATAAGATTAAGTTTAAAGGAAATTATGTTATATTTAGATCTATATTTTTTTTGTCCTTTCAATCTACAATGAAGTAGACGATTTCTTTAAATTTATGTGGATAGAATGTATTTGGACTCTCTAGTCCACATGCAAGAACTATTAGCAATTATGATAACTCTACTGTTAAAATATAGTTAGTCTTCAACCACTAGCATTAAATATCCAATACCCCCTAATGTTAGACTTTACATAAAATGACCCTTAATATTAAAATTAATGATATCTAGTGGCTCTTACTGAAATTTTAAAACAGTCTATCTTGAATCCATTTTTGGTTCTTACAACCACATATGTCCGCCACTTGAGGTTTCTCAACAATCCATCTAAAATAATCATCTGCAAGTGTTCCTATGGTAGCCACTCCATCTCACTGATTTGCGTGGGTAACTAGCCTCTGCAATTTCTGAGCAGACTAGCTATTGGTACCTATTATTAAGTAAGAGCTCACTCAATATGTTTTTACAATAGAACTATGGCTCCCAACATAAAGCCTGGTTAGGTGCCTAGTTGCATTTAATTACGATCACCAACATTTTTGTAAATATTTAGCATCTTACTCAACTCCTTGCTAAGTGATCATGATGCATTCTCCTCTGCTTTCATTTGGCCTGATATAGCCAAATTTGGAGACTCGTAGTCTTCTAAATTGTATGAAACCTTTCTCTGCACCTACTAAAATTTTGCTGCACGAGTCTGACTTGTTGCTCTGCTTTGAACACCACAAATCAAAATAATTTTTTTATCAAAATCATGATCATTGGCTTTTGATGTAACTCATGAGGACATCACAGGGTATTCTTATTTATCACTTTCACTAAACACACATTTGACTCACCAAAAGAAACATTATACCACTATTCACTTCTAGGCCACAAGTTTCATTAATAACATATATCAAGACAACCACATAATTATTTTTAATCACCCTCATCATAAAACATTTTATGCCTTCCTTAATACTTCATTAACAGGCAATATAAACTGAAAGCTTTTCATTTTCTAACATCTTTGAAGTATAGAAATGATATGACTATTTTCAAGACAATCATCATTGACGTAACATGCCTTTCATGAGGTCTAAATGAACATTAGATGTTTGACCTTTAAAAAGAAAAGTCATACATTCAAATTTACCACATCAAAATTTTACATCTCTCTAAAGAAATTTCTTTCATGCTTCAATAACTTTTCACAGTTTATTCCATACAGAAGCCTTTGCCTTTTTAGAAAGTTTTACCTTGCACACATCGTTAATTTCTATTAAATTCATTTTTTTGTATGGCTACTGGAAACAAAGCAAAAATACAGGTAAGTTGAACTGGTCACATACTTCCCAGCTTTATGCATGTTTGAGACATTGAAACCAATATTCTCATATTTTAATGCCTCCTCTAGTTAGATAAACATCCTCCAGAAGATTTTAAATGAATATCATGCAGTTCCTCACTACAACAACACTTTCAATTTATTTTTTACTTAAGGCTTTGATCTTTAATCTCAATAATCTATTCTTCATGGCATATAGTTAATAAATAGACAGTCATCATACTTTTCTGAGTATCAACACATCGTTTCTGCCAGAGGTGCAATTTTGTTAGTGTCAACATATGCCTTTAATGGTTTGAGAGTCTTTGGTGATAAGACTTTAACCACTCCATAAATGTATGTGTACAATTGTATGCAGTGCACACACACATATATGTATCTTGATTTTGGGGTTACTTAGCTTCCATGATGGTGGTATGGTGAATCTATTTGAGATTCAGAAATGGAGGAGTATGGATCAACACTTTGTTTCTTCCAGAGTTGCATATGCCTTTAATGGTTTGAGAGTCTTTGGTGACAGGACTTTAACCAGTCCATAAGTGTATGTGCACAATTGTATGCAATATATATATATATATATATATATATATTAGTTACACCACCCTGGGGGACAGTGGGACGGGGGGACAAGTTTCCGGGACGGGTGGACAGAGGGGCCTCAATTTGGGGACGGTGGCGGGGGACGGGGGGTGTATATAGTATATACTATACATGTGGTACTTAAAATGGTAGTTATGAAAAGATGTATAACAATATAAGAGTCTAAGACATAAAGATGTAAAGTTAAACAGTAAATACTAAAATCATTGAACATTGCATTGTTAATATATTGAATCATTGAACATTTAACATTGCATAATGCATTGAACATTGAACATTGCATTGGACATTGACCAATAAATTTTAAATACTCCAATCAGCATAAGAGTTCTATTAATCAGCATAATAAATATCAAAAGTATGAGTATCTAACTCATCATAAAGATGATTAATGTATTACATTGAGTGGCATATATCAAAACAAGTACAAACAACAAAATCAAAATGCCAAGGAGGCCTCTAATCATCCATCCTGGGGTCGGCAAACTCATCATCATCAGAACTATTTCCAAGGTTAAGAGCTGCTAAAGGAACATTGACCAGCCCTGCATCTAAAGCATCCTCATCCTCATCAATTTGTGATGGCTCCTCTGGCTCTACATCCCATCGTGCTACTGGGCTCTCCTTGTACACACGTGTCCTACGATCAGTGATACGCAAGGCACTATGTACAACCACTAACTTCTCCGCTCTCTGAGAGGTAAGTCTGTTCCTCTCAAGAGAGTGGATGAAGCTATAAGTAGACCAGTTCCTTTCAAAAGTTGAAGAACTAGATACCTGAGATTATCAAATCTCAATCGAATGACTAGTGTGAGAAATTGAGAATTTAGAAAAGTTGAATCTAAAGTTAAATCTTTAAAAGTTAAAATATTTATTGAGTTGAAGAACTCGAAACCTGAGACAACAAACGAATGGCTAGTATGGTAGTTGTTGATTTTGGTCCATGGCAATTCCACCACAAAATCGGATCCTCCCGTGCCATAGTTTTTATGTCCGCCTTTGCTGCAGCTACATAACCCCTAAGAGTAGCAAATCTGGTCCACTCAGTGCGAACCTTCCCAACAGTCTTTGCATCATACATCCTATCAATGCACTTGAAGAACCCTTCCTTCACCTGAAAAAATAAAAAAATTTGACATATTAAAATTCAAATCATTGGCAAATGAAATAGAACTCTCATTTCTAAATTATTAATAAGACATAAAGATGATTACAATGAGTAGCATCAAGCATGATATGAATTTTCAATTACCTCATCATCCTTAAGTGGTATTACTCTGCCAGGCCTAGGTATGTACCACTTCGGATTCAATGTATAAGCAACCTTGTGTAAGGGAGTGTTTAGGCTATCCCATCTCCGCTGAATAATAGGCCGAATGTGGTCATTGTAGAAGGCTAAAGTGGGGTCCTTCTCTTGCACAATTGCTCTCATCTGGCCAAGCATAGAATCAATGCACTCATACACCTCTCCAAGGCTAGGTGCATCCCCATCCCCATATTTGATGACCTGAAAAATTGGATGGATGATAGAGACTATGTATTTTGCATCACTCCAAAATACATCACTCTTCACTATTTCCTTCACCCTCCACCCCTGTTCTGTCCTGGATCCATCCCACCGATTCCACTCATTTGTCATAACCATGAGTTGCAGTGGCTCTTGCAACTCAAGCATTCTCTCCAAAAGAATGAAATAGGATGTGTATCTAGTCTCAACTGGTTTCAAGAACTCCTTTGCGAAGCTCCTGAAGAGTGCATGTGAAGTGTGGTGGTTGCAGATATACATCTACACATCTCTAGCATCACTGACCACTCCCTTAATCCAGTCAATCTTACCCATGTCCTTGAGTGCATTGTTCATGGCATGCACACAACATGGAGTCCACCGTATCTGTCTATAGGCTGCCTCAATAAGCTTCCCTGCAGCTTTACACACAAGTGCTGCATCCGTCACTACTTGGACCACATTTTGTGGCCCAATCTCCTCAATAGCTGCCCGAAGGATGTCAAATTGAAAATCAGCATCCTTTCGATGCCTTGAACAATCAATTGCCCTGAGAAAGAATGGGCCCTTTGTGCATGTAACTATGATATTGATGAGTGGACAGTTCCTAATGTCCGTCCACCCATCCATGATAATGCTGCATCTAGACTTCTCCCAAACTGCCTTCATGCTCTCCATTGCTGTACCGATCTTGGCATACTCTTTATCCAAGACGGTGGTCCTCAACTTGTGCTCACCTAGTGGCACAAATGATGGTCCTCCCCCCCTTGCCACCAACTGCATCATCTCCTTATAATAAGGAGATCGAGCTACATGAAGTGGTATGCCATTGGAAAAATAGAATCTCCCAATGGCATCCTATATCTCCTCTTTTATGTGTGCATTAAACAAATCTGCTATGGGGTTACTTTCAATTGTCACCTTTCCTTTCCCCTTGCTCGGTTGTGCTTCACGCATAGCACTATAAGTGGAAGAAGGTCCCGAGGCTGTCCCTCCCAATGATGCTGCTCTCTATTGCGATCTAGGAGTGTGAATATGTGGCTGCCCCTGTATATGCTGCTCATGAGCCTGCTGAATACTCTGAATCTGTTGCCTACTAGATAAAGTAGTAGGCATTGTAATTCCCAATTCATCTGGAACACCCCATAGCTTGTTGAATTCAATTCTACAATGCAAATTTTTAGGCTTTTCCAAAAACTTACATGGTCCCACACCTTTGCCTGTCCAAAAAAGAAAGCGTGCATTCACTCTAGTGATGGTACGGAACCATTCTGTACTACAAATGTTGCATTTCCACTTCCTTGTGCCACTTGATTGTGTTGGGGCTGTTATCCTCATTGCAAACTGTCTAAGAGGAGATTTAGGATCATAGGCACCCCTAGCCCACCTTGCCAAAAGTGTGGAGGGACAATCAATAGATGGTGGACTAGGTGGCCAACTATCTGTGGACTCAGTTTGCTCATCCCCCTCATTGGTGTTATGATCATCGCCATGCTCAGGTTTGTAATCTGAATGACTATCACTGCTACTATGAGAATGAGTTTCCAATTCCACCTCATCATCATGTGTTTCATTATCAAAACTGTGGGAGCTCATTTTGACACTGCATTTCACCAAATGAAAAAAAAATCAATAAATACATGGTTTCAGACTTGCAAGTTTCAGCCTATGCCCTACATTAAATTTTTAAATTAATTTTAAACAATAAGAATTTCAATTTCTAGAAATGAAATTAATAATTATGAAATCAAATATGTTAACAACTAAAAGTTTAAAACTTAAAACAACAAGAAATGTAAAACGTAAAACTAAAACAATGAACATTAATTTGAAAATGAGAAAAAAAAAAAATCAGTTACAAACCCTACCTTTTTCTTGAGAAATCTCTTGCACAAGGTGAAGAATCTTCTTCCTCCTCTTCTTCTTGCTCCTTCTCACTCCTCTTTGACTTGCAATCAATCTTTTCACTCTTACAATCAACCTTTTTTTAGCTATTCACTCTTCTTCTTGCTGCTGTTGCAAAAACATAGAAATGAAAAACTCAATATAAATGAATCTTGAAAGTATTTTCATGCAATAAAACATAATAGACGGGCTCCACATATTTCTAGGGTTACAAAGTAACCTATTAAACAAATTAAAAACTTGTGTTTTTTTTTTTAAAAACTTTATTGGGTTGCCGAAACGGGGGACGTCTGGGCGTCCCCTTCAAGGTCGAGGGACGTCCAGACATCTCCTTGTCCCCGTTTGGGATGCTGAGATGTCCCCGCATTCCCCATCGGGACGGCGGCAGAACAGCTGCTCCGCCCAAACCTCCGGGACGCCGTCCCCCCGTCCCGGGTGCGTCCCTATCTCAAGTGCATCTAGGTTTTAGGGGGGGACGCGTCCCCGGGTTACTCTGATATATATATATATATATATATATATATATATATATATATATATAGAGTGGTATGGTGAATCCATTTGAGAGATTCAGAAATGGAGGAGTATATCAGTAGTTGTAATAATGAGGTATGTTGGTATCCTTTGGTATTTGTCAGCAATTTTGGGGTCTCAAGTTCGTTCATGTTTGAGATTTATTATACTCAGTGGGTCTCTCTTTTCAATCTAGATCTTATCCAGTGATCATATTGATCCTTGAATAGGATCTACGTCCCTTTGTCATCAGTGTGTCCTAGTGGATGGTACTGTTATTATAGATTGGTCCTTACCTTATTTAATGACCATTTTCCTATGACTAGTGCCTTGCTATTGTCATTTATGGCAAATACCAGGCTTATGATATGTTATTCAATTTGTACCTTCATAGGGTTTCCATTGCATTTTGATACTATCCACGATTCCTTACCATGTGGGGTCTGTGAGGTGTATCCGTATCTCATATTTTTCATGGTTGTTCATAAGGGAACACATCCTATACTTCTCTGTATACCTGTTGCTACTGTCCTAACATGCTTGTGAATAACATTTTATCCTCCTTTATATTACTTCTTGGCCTTTTCCCATCATTCAGATTCTGGTGTACCAGGAGCATCTAGAAACCAGGTGCCCTTCTCATCCTTCTTGAAGGTTGACATGCTCTTATTAGTGATGGAGATTTAAGTCCCAAAATTTCCTTACATCTAGGCTGCAGTATAGAAATCAATGGATCATATTCATCTTCAAATGTATTCCAGTTGCATTCTACAATGAAGAGAGGAGCTCAAATGTTCATTAATAGAAATGTATTTTATAGATTGCCTTTATCTACTATGGTGGGAATTTGCAAGTCCTCTTTACATATTTATGTTGACTACTGGCAAGTTCTAATTATTGTTAAGTGTTTTTGGAAGGCTTTGTCACATCAAAGAACTTGACTAAAAACATAGTGTATGACTACTGGCAAGTTCTAATTATTGTTAAGTATTTTTGGAAGGCTTTGTCACATCAGAGAACTTGACTAAAAACATAGTGTATGTTGAAGGCTTGTATTTTCTCAAGTAGTAACGACTGTAAGTGTAACATGTACTAGTCGTATACTTTTAGTGATTTACGCTTTGACAAAGTTACAAGGGTCACACTTTTAATGTATCTCTTGCCTTGGCGGGGATGTATCATCTCTTTGTCAAAAGATTGGGCAGTGTGGTTGTTTGCTTTATGTGCAGTTTCAGATAAGCTACAGATAAAGAGATATGTGTCTTAGTAGAAATTTTCTATGAAAATGGGCAAGTTTTAAGGTGCTTAGACTGAGATGTTGCTGAATATTTTGGCTCCCTTGGTTTTCATTTTAACATAACACAATCATTTATTAACTGAGTTTATTTATTTATTTTCTCTGCGCAGTGGTAGGATCCTTGTTTTGATACCAATTGTAATGTCCCCTTTGGTGATATTCTTATTTTGGGCCCTAAAATCACAATTCTAGCTAAAAATAAGAAATATAATAAAGTCGAGTATAAATCTACCATTTGAAATGCCATTTAACAAGATTAATCCCGGTTTAGGTCCAGCACACAATATTAGTCACTTGGAAGTTGCCATTAAATCATAAGTCAAGATACATCTATGTTAATACTTTACCGGTTACTGAGAGGCGGGGTGAATCAGTAAAAACTATCTTTGATGTAGTTTAAAACTTGTAAATAGATTCTTGAATGTAAAACAAACTGTAAACAGTCATTCACAAGCATAAACAGAATCACACAGATCAACTCAAGTATTTATACTAAGAGGCGGGGTGAATCAGTAAAAACTATCTCTGATGTAGTTTAAAACTTGTAAATAGATTCTTGAATGTAAAACAGAATGTAAACAGTCATTCACAAGCATAAACAGAATCACACAGATCAACTCAAGTATTTATACGTGGAAACCCTCGGTTAGAAGGAAAAAACCATGGTGAGACAGAGCTCACAACTTCACTATTGTAGAATGAAGGCGCCCTGTTAGGAGCTTACAAAAGCACTGATTAAAGTGCTACCCGGTTAAGGGATTTTACAAAAGATTTGTTAAGATCTGAGCCCTGTTAGGAGCTGTCTGGTTACATGACTTTGAACATCAACAAAGATGCTACCCTGTTAGGGGATTTTACAAAGAACCGATTAGGTTCACCCTGATAGAGGGATTTCAATATGCTTTCACTCCTTATAAAGGCAATGATCTATTTTGACACTGACTGTCTGATTAGATCATACCTGTTGATCTCATCTCCGGTTTGCCTGGCTGTTGATCTCACTTTCTTTCTTCACCTTTGTGCTTGTAGCACTCCTCAAAAGATATCTCTCTTCTGCTCTATGCAATCATCAACTATCAACAACAACCCTCTTTGTGTCCTATGACCTATATTTATATAAGAGTTCATCGTAATGAAACCCTTAACTCATAGAACCGCCAGGCTGCAAACTCCGCAATAAATCATGCAATCAGCAAAAAAATATGCGCTTTGATCTGGAGTTTACCTTACAAAACATCCACAGGAATAAAGCTAACTCCTGTTAAAAAGCTAACTCCACTTCTAAGCGGTGGATGTCCTGTATAATCCAGCTCTTAATTCAAACTGATCCACTAAATCTGGTGCAGATCTTTAGGCCATTTTAGACCGGTGTAACCTTATATCCGGTTCAACTTATGCACAATGAGACCGGTGTGTGTTCTTAGATCGGTCTATTGGTTTTCTTTACCTACTGGTGCATACGTTGTGTTGCTTGTCTACCGATGTCTTCTAAGTGTTGTGAGTGACCGGTGACCCCTTACCGGTGCATAGTGTTTGTGGATGTACACTAATGACAACTTAATATTGCTAACAATCTTCCCCTTTGTCATTGGTGGCAAAACTATACACAAACTTCACTCACTTACTAATCACAGTGCCTTGTATCGGTAGAACACTACTTCCGCTGTGCTGGACTTCCCTTGACTGAGTGCTCCAGGTGAAAGTTCTGCAATGTCCTGTAATTTGTTGCCTTTGCACTAATCCCGTCTGCTCATTCTTTGTGCATCTTCTTCCCCTTTTTGCCTCCATAAGACAAAGGGTAATGCGTTTCTTCACATTTGAAGCTTAGTGAAGATATCCTTATATATTGTTCTGGCCGAGTGAAGGAATGGTGCCCACTGACTGGTTACATATTCTGTATTCTTTTGGGCTGCTGTCAGAGAAACAATGATATTCTCCATGTCTTCCACAGTTTTGTAGGCTGGTTCATTGATTAGAGCTTCTGTAGAATTTGCTGTTAGATTCATGATGTCAAATGTTGGAGCTAAAAACATTTGAAATCCAATGATATCTTGGATCCGCTTATTTTTCTCTTCAGCAATTTTTCTCAGTGCAAGAGTTAAACTTGTCATTTCTCTGCTATAGGATGTTGCAGTTTTGTTCTTAATACAAGGCTTTAATCTCTTCTGTTGTCTTGGTTGACTTTTCTGACAGATCTTGCAAAAACACTTCAAAGTTTGATGTTCTACTCATCAAACTTCCTGCTTCTTGAAGTTGTTGTTGTAGAATTCTCAGGTTGGTTGTCACATTCACTTTGATATCTTCAACCTATTTGTGGAGTATCTCCACTCTTTTCTTCTCGTAGTGGTCGATCGCCACTGCTTCTGGATTTGTGAGATCCTCACCGATTGCCTGTGCCAACACTTCTAGCTGATCGATGACCGGTTCATCGCTATCTACGTCAACATCAGGAACGAAGTTGCACAGAATGTTCTTTACAGTGGTTAGGACCATGTCCTGTTTTCTTTGGTCAGCTCTTTGAGCTGCCTGGTTGACATCTTGCCGATGTCTACCACTGTATCGGTGATTTTACTCCTTTTTGCTTCCTTCTCCTTGGCAAATGACAACTTCCTTTTAGAAGAGCTTGGAATGTTTCCTTGTTCTTGTTGTCCTTGCTCTTGCTCCAGTTTAAGTTGCTCGGCGTGGACTAGGATGTCTTCGTCTTGTCCCTTATGATCTTTTGTTCCTTGATGAGCTCTGTTCTCCGATTGAACTTCTCCTTCTGGTAGATTTTGTACTGTAGGAGGTTTTTCCTCGGTCTGAACTTCTTCTTTCGGTTGCTTATTGACTTCAACATCTTGTTCTTGTTCTCCCAGTGGGACTTCTTTTTGTTGTTGCTCCTCAGCTGTATGAAGTTCTCCCATGGATATATCAATTTCTGCCTCTTGTTCAACATTTATTTGTGCATTAGTTATGAACTCCTCTGTTTGAGCTTTTTCCTTTTCAGTAGAAGATGCTTCACCAGTTGTGGATCTGATCGATGGTGCTTGCATTTGTGCAGTTTGATCCTGAGGACCTAGTTTATTTAATGCATTGAAGTCATACTTAAGCCAGTAGTCTAGAGTCGCTTTGTAGACTTGATTCTCATATCCATTTAATATCTCTGCAACTCTGTCTGATGTCTTTAGGTTCATGGATGCTTCTTCTAATAGAAGCTTTATTCTCTCTTCGTTGAATCCAGGTCTGACCTTAAGCAATGTTTCCCTAGTGATTCTGGTGTTTGTGCCTAGACCGGTTCGCCATTTTGATTGTAGCCTGTTGTTTAGTTCTGGTGGGAACTTGGACCTGTAGTCCCTTGGAGTCCTATGATAATCCATGAAAGTTTCTACTATCCTGTTGGCTAAAATTTGTGTAAGTCGCTAAGACTACACCTTACAAAATTGTAACTTTAGGCAACGGCATAGTGAGATAAATCTCTCCTCTTAGCAATAGGGGAGGCTCCCTTCTTACCATAGGTGGCTTCAGCAGGATTTCAACTGGAATGAAATAAGGATGATACTTCTAATCTTTTCCTCTTTTTTCAATAAACGATCTACAGATAAACACAACTTATTAACTCTACAAAGATTACCTATTGCTACGATAATACCGGTGACTTAACAATTGACATAAGAACAACTTCTAAGGCAGCAGTTACTTATAAATTTGGTGAATTAAGAACAAGGGCCGAAAGTCTCTTGCGATTAATCCTATTTTGAGACAGTGAGAATCAATAGTGAGGCTCAAAGTCTTTTATTAATGATTCTGAAATTTAAAAAAAATACTCAGACTTGAAGCTCAAAGTCTTCAACTCTCAGTATTCTCAGCCACTACTACTATAACAATTCTCCTTCTGTAGCTCAAAGTTTCTCAAAAGACGAATTGAGACCTCCAATGATGTATGCAAGTTTAGCTTAGAAATGAATTGAAGAAAGATTGAACAATGCAACATAAGAAAACACCATTCAATCTCAAGATCTACAACACAAAGTCTGAAGAATCTTGTCACTTTTATTCACTTTTGATAACTCATACAATGAAATACAAAGTTTTCATCACCCAAGTTCTTAAGTATAGCCTTGCTTGCTTCAACAAAAGATAAAAAAATTTACAAAGAACTCTCTTCTTTATATAGGAAAATAGAAGAGAGAAAAGTGGAGAGAAAAGGGGAAACCCTTAACCACTTTGACTTATTCAACTAACTACTAGAAAACTTATGACTTATTCAAAGTTGCATGCCTAATGCACGTGCAACTCGATTGCATGAAGTGATTATACAGGTACATGTTATCTTGTATTTACAAAAAAGTTTCACTTCATGCAATCTATCATACTCTACTTAAAACATAAAACATTAAAGACAAACATGCCTTTACAAAGTATTTACAAAGTCTGTGAATTTCCGAAGAGACTCACGAAGAACTGTTTCATCTGGGGCCCCTGTATGTTGTGCAATAACTGTCATCCTCTGATTCAAATCTGTACTTTCAGTAATAGCATTCTTATATTCAATCAGCTGGCTTTGCAAATGATCCAACGAGATTTTGTAGCCAGTTAGTACGTCAATCATATCAAAGTCAAAATTATCCGCATCTAATTGTAAGTGAATAACCTTCGTGAACATAGCTAAAACAACTTTGTCTTCAATGAGTTCTCCCTCTTCCATGATTAATTGACACCTTAATTGATGAAAGACACCATTAATCATGTTCTCATAACTTTTAAGACGTTCTACCTGTTATCATATGTAGCTTGTCGGCCCTGATCAAACAAGGACTGGCGAATTAATTATTAACTCGCACCCCTATCTATGTCTAGTCGGCCCTCTCTAATTAAGTGATTATTATTTGTCTTGGACTGAGGTCGACCCTCCCTTGGATATTAGAGGCGCTTATATATTGGAGAAGACTTGATAGGCAGAGACAATAAAAAACATAACATTATCTCTGCTATTAAAGTCTGATACATGCGAAAATCTCTCTGCACTTGGAGTGAATTCGATCTCAGGTTAGGAACAGCATCATAGAAGCAAGACA
Source organism: Chamaecyparis obtusa (assembly GCA_027943335.1). Lineage (NCBI taxonomy): Eukaryota > Viridiplantae > Streptophyta > Pinopsida > Cupressales > Cupressaceae > Chamaecyparis > Chamaecyparis obtusa. The sequence goes on from BSBK01000362.1 coordinate 425,156, forward strand.
CAGCAGAATCAAGAACAGGAGGAGAGGACTGATTTTGGACCTGCTATTACATCAAGGCAGAACATATCAAGTATATATCGGGTACATTCTTTCCAGCCCTCATTGTTTCATTTCTAGGATATCTCTAGGATTGTTAGTCTCTCTTGATCAATCTGAATATAATAACATGGTATCAGAGCTAAGTTAGATCAAGATCATATTCAGATTTTTAGTAATTAATCTTATACCCTAAGATTTGAATCATGGAATGTTTTGTCCTATACTCAGCCTTGTCTACCCAAACCTCTAACAAACTCTCTTGGGTTATTGATAGTGGAGCCTCTAGGCACATCTCCGGGTTCGGGGAGAACTTTGATAATTTTTCAGAAAACATTAAAGAAAATGTCACCATAGGTGATGACACCTCATATCCAATCATGGGCTTTGGAAATTGTACCATTCAATTAAAATCCAGCATATCCTTGCAACTATATCATGTCCTATATGTTTCGGGCATAAAGACAAACCTAGTTTCTATATCAGCACTTGAAGACAAAGGATATAAAATTGCCTTCATGGATGGGAAAGTATTAGCCTGGACCAAAAATTCCACCTTAAAGCAAGCTTACACCATAGGAATTAGACATGAGTGTCTTTATAGACTTGATACTGTTTCACCTCAAGCTCTAATAGTTGGATCAATCAACTCAAGTGATCTTTGGCACAGGAGGCTAGGTCATCTGAACTTTCAATCATTATCTTCTATGGATAAAATTGTAGTTGGCTTCCCTCATCTATCTCCTAGTCATGAAGGAATTTGCAAAGGATGTGCATTAGGGAAAAATATCAAATCCTCCTTTCCTCACAGTGAAAGCAAGACTAAAGTAATCTTAGAACTTATCCACTCGGATCTCTGTGGGCCCATGTCCGTACCATCTATTGGAGGGTATCTCTATTACATCATCTTTGTAGATGACTTTTCTCGGAAAACTTGGATATACTTCCTTAAGAACAAGGAATCTATTGATGTTCTCAACAAATTCAAAGAGTTCAAAGTCTTGATAGAGAATCTTACAAACAAGAAGATAAAAATTCTTAGAACAGATAATGGTGGAGAATACATTTCTGAAATCTTTAGCTCCTTTTGTATAGAATCAGGGATTAAGAGAGAATTCACCGTTCCCTACAACCCTCAGCAAAATGGAATAGCTGAAAGAAAGAATAGGACCATAGTTGAAGCAACTAAAGCCATGTTACATGATCAAAATCTGCATACTTCACTATGGGCCGAGGCATCCAACACTGCGGTTTACATTCAAAATAGATGTCCTCATGCAGCTTTGCATAATAAAACTCTTGAAGAGGCATTCAGTGGTAACAAACCAGATGTGAGTCATCTTCGAATATTTGGTTGTCCTGTGTACTTTCATGTTCAAAAAGAAAAGAGGACAAAATTGGAACCTTCAGGAAAGAAAGGAATATTTGTGGGATATAGTGAATCTGCCAAGGCTTACAGGATATATGTTCCAGGACAAAGACATATTGAATTAAGTAGAGATGTTATATTTGAAGAAGATCTTACTTTCTCCATCTCTAAGAATTCGGCATATGATGAATTATCTCATTCCAACCCTCCTGAGATTCAGGGGGAGTATCATGACATTGTTGAAAACGATCAAGTAAATGTTCCAAACACTTCCATCATCAAGAAAAGACCGTTGTGGGCCTCCAAAATGTTGGAAGACGCAAACAACTTTGCAACTCCGGCAGGAACTTTCAGGGAAAGTAAAAGACCTAAGAAATACTCTAACTATGCTGCATTTATGAGTGAAATTATAGATTCTGAACCCTCTTCTGTTTGTGAAGCACTTAAAGTCCAAGCCTGGAAAGATGCAATGTCTGAAGAATATGGATCCATAATGAAGAACGATGTATGGGATATTGTTCCTAGACCCAAGGACAAATCCGTGGTGTCATCAAAATGGATATTCAAGATTAAACATGCTGCGGATGGCAGTATTGAGAAACATAAAGCCAAATTTGTAGCCAGAGGATTTACTCAAAGGAAGGTATAGATTATGATGAGACATTTGCTCCCGTTGCTCGATATTCATCAGTTAGAGCAATAATTGCTATTGCAGCTTCCAAAGGTTGGAAGATCCATCAAATGGATGTTAAAACTGCATTTCTTAATGGAGAAATTGGAGAGGAAGTTTATATAGAGCAACTTGAAGGATTTGTCACTAAGGATCAAAAATCTTATGTATGCAAGCTTAAGAAAGCCTTATATGGGCTCAAACAAGCTCCCCGAGCATGGTATGAAAGGATTGATCGCTATCTTCAAAATCTAGGATTTTCAAAGAACGATGCAGATCCTAATATCTATTTCAAGATAACAAATGGAGACATGTTGATCTTTGTACTATACGTAGATGATCTTTTGATCACAGGAGAAGAATACCTGATAGCCAATAGTAAACAAGACCTTGCAAAGGAATTTGAAATGAAGGATCTTGGTCTCCTTCACTATTTTCTTGGTTTAGAAGTATGGCAACAGTCTTCTGGAATTATTGTAAATCAAGGAAAATATACGGTTGATATTCTAAAGAAATTTGGTATGATGGATTGCAAATCAATGTCCATACCTATGGAAATCAACCTCCTTAAGTTAATAGAAGCCTCGGCTAGTTTTGAGGCAGCAGATGCTAGTTTGTACTGTCAGATTATTGGATCTCTTTTGTATCTAGTTAACACTAGACCTGATATCTGTTATGCTGTAAATACTCTAAGTCAGTTTATGGCAAAACCTAAGCAATTGCATATGAGTGCAGTTGAGCATATTTTAAGATATCTTCGTGGGACCCTTGAGTATGGTCTATTATACAAAAATGTAAAACTGGATCTTCATGGCTTCACAGATTCAGATTGGGCAGGGTGCATTACAGACCGGAAGAGTACATCTGGATGTTGTTTTAGCTTGGGATCAGCTATGATTTCTTGGTTTACCAAGAAACAAAACTCCGTTGCTCAGAGTTCAACAAAAGCAGAATATATTGCAGCTTCTCTCGGTGCCAGAGAAGCAGTTTGGTTAAGGAAACTCATAGTGGGATTGTTTGGACAACCTATGGAACCTACTATTATCTTGTGTGATAATCAAAGCTGTATTAAACTTGCCATCAACCTTGTGTTTCATAATAGGTCCAAACATATTGAGATTCTTTATCACTATGTCAGGGACATGGTGGAAAGAAAGGCCATTAAATTGGAATATGTATGTACCGATGAACAAACTGCAGACATTCTCACCAAACCTTTAGCAAGAGGCAAACTTGAACATTTCAGGCATAAACTTGGCTTGGTGAAAATTTGAATCTGTTGTACTAACATTTCATTTATGGTAAAACTATTTATGTTTACATGTGAATTGTGGCAATTCATATTTCATTGATTTGATTTCTTGTGGATCAGGGGTTCACATTTGCATGGATCGGGGATTCATTGCATAGTAATGGGTGAGACATCGTTGGATGTCAAAAGACCATTACACCTAGTAATTGGTGAGACATCGTTGATGTCAAAAAGACCATTACACCTAGTAATGGGTGAGACATCGTTGATGTCAAAAGACCATTACACCTAGTAATTGGTGAGACATCATTGGATGTCAAAAGTCCATTACTCCTAGCAATCGGTGAGACATCATGGATTTGATGTCAAAAGACCATTGCTCCGAGCACTTGGTGAATATCATGGGCTTGATATTCGTGAGACCAATGCTCTGGATATCATAGAGTTGATATCTTCTGAGTCTTGGAGACTCATGGATCAAGGATCCATAATTAAGTATTTAGTAAAAGTACTTGATGTTGGTATGATGTCATGAGTTTGACATCTCTTGAGTCTTGGAGACTCGTGGATTTAGTTGTCCACAAATTGGATAGTATACATCATGGACTTGATGTTTCTATATATTGAAGAATTTGGCAATCCAATGTTTTCATGAATATCATGGACTTGATATTCTTGTGAATCTAATCAATTCACTCAATAATGGATTTGAGCCAAATTTTTATATAGACTTGGGTTTATGGTAGATAGGATCTACCTTAATAAAATCTTTGGATAGGGTATCCAAGATGATTATGTTTTTGGTTCTCAAGGGTGATAGTTTAGGGTGTGTCCTATATAGATGGGATCTATGGTTTGATCTTACCCTCCAGTCTAAGGGGGAGTGTTATCATATGTAGCCTGTCGGCCTTGACCAAACAAGGACTGGCGAATTAATTATTAACTCACACCCCTATCTATGTTTGGCGGCCCTCTCTAATTAAGTAATAATTATTTGTCTTGGACTGAGGTTGGCCCTTCTGTCATGTCCCCTCTTTAGTGACATGTCATTTTTCAGTAGATTTGCCTATCATGGACTCTCGTAGGCAGATGGTTTTGGTGAGAGAGTCATTCTGATGATTATTTGGGGATTGGATGGTCTTATTTGCTCTTGGAGAGATGGTGTTTATCATATTTTTATTATAATGTGTTATGTGGGGCCAAAATGTTATAATTTTGAGTTGAGTTGCACTTTTTTATTTTATAAAGTTACTTTTTATATAAAAGTGCATTATAAAGGGATTTTATAAGAATATTTTATGGATACTTCTAGAAGTTCTAGTGGCTTCTTAAAAAAGTGAATAAATAGAGTGCTTGGCCTCTCATTTGGACATCCCATGACTTGAGTTTACACTACTTTTCTCTTTGAGCATTTGTGGCGCCATCTTGGTCTGCAGATTGTCATTTGATCTTTAGGAACAGAGTTTCTTAAGGATTTGCATAACTGAGGAGGTGAAATATTCTATGAAGGGTTGCACTTTGGAAGTGGTATTTAGCCATTTCAAGTTGAGCTTATTTGGAGTGCTCAGACTTACCTGAGGGTTTGAGTTTTGGTTGCAAGGGGAAAAAAGCAGTTCGAAAAAGTAGATCCGAAAAAGCAGATCCGAAAAAGCAAAGCGAAAAAACAGATTTGAAAAAGCAGAGTGAAAAAGCAGTCCGAAAAATTATTGCAGCCATCTACAATCAGGTTCCTCACTTCTCATTTCGCATTTGGCATATTTTCTGAGAAATGTATGTTTTCAGTTGAGTCCAAAATATAGCTTCAGCACTTTACTATTTTACATTGTACTTGTCTTTGTTTGCCATTTGGCATTATTGGTATCAAAGGAAGGCTAGGATTTTGCAAGTGAAAGGGCATTGTAATTTTCAGTCTATTTATATTGCAAACCTAGGGTTTGATGATCATATTATTGGCTGAAATATGTATGACATTGTTGCAAATTGTTGATATATGAATGGCATATGGTTTTGAGCAATTTCCTACATCATTGACAGTGTTTTAGATGGTATTTGGTTGCTATCTATTATTCTGAATTTTGGGACAGCGAACTCATATATTGCAAAATAATTTTCTATCTACATTTTGAGTTACATTTTTGAGGGGTTTTTAGTGGCCTATTGGTAAGGGTCATTACACCTCCCTTGGATATTAGAGGCGCTTATATATTGGAGAAGACTTGATAGGCAGAGGCAATAAAAAACATAACATATTTTCTGCTATTAAAGTTTGATACATGCGAAAATCTCTTTGCACTTGGAGCGAATTCGATCTCAGTTTAGGAACAACATCATAGAAGCAAGATACAACAGAATCAAGAACAGCAGGATAGGACTGATTTCGGACCTGCTATTACATGAAGGCAGAACATATCAAGTATATATCGGGTACATTCTTTCCAGCCCTCATTGTTTCATTTCTAGGATATCTCTAGGATTGTTAGTCTCTCTTGATCAATCTGAATATAATAACACTACCGCCCCATGACTTTTTGTCATTAACCTTTGTAGCACTTGTTCTGTGTTGATCATGAAATGCAGAAAATCACAATACATCTCCACTAAAGAGATGATCCCAGAAGCACATAAATCATCCAGGCTAATCTCTGTCATGCTCCTCCAAACATCAAGATCAGCATCTAAGAACCTGAGTTGTCGATCAAAAGATGTAACGAGCTCATTCAACTTGAAGGAAACCACTCTTCCTCGTTCACAAACATTCATTGCATTCTGAATCACTTGCAGACCTTGTGATTCCAAATGGCTGCCCCATTCATCCATGGCCTTAGCCTTTTGATGATGCTTGTGAAACTGAAATGGGAGCAACATTCTGTGAATTATTCATCATGTTGATGACTTCAAGAAGGCGTGCATTTTCCTCCTTCAACTTATTCTTCTTCTCCCATAGCTGATCATTCTTTCGCGTGAGTTGTGTAACAACATCTTGGGCATCCTGCTGGCAACTCAAACGTGTCTGCTTACCCAGTTCCACCTTTGTGATTCTCAAATCAGAGGGCTGCCCATCTTCTGTGATTCTATCAACCAAAGGCTCAGCAATCTCAGCATATTTAGTATTGTCCTTCACCACGATCGTTGAGACTGTCTTTGCCCTTTTGTTCTTTGGAGCTGTTGGTTTGGAAACTTGCTTGAAATCAAAGCCCTCCAAAGGAATCCCTTCTTTCTTTCTCTTCTGTGTTATAGCACTGAGCCAAGAAGGTAAAGAGAAAGAAGAAGTTGCTTTTGCAGATGTAATGGCCAGAGTAGTAACCGGGTCGGTCTGTGCAACTGTAGCCACAAGAGGAGGAGCCTCTGTCAGGATTGCCATAGGGGTAGGACTACCATGTGTAACCTCAGATATGAACTACTCCACCTGCACTGAAGTGGTGTCCAACACTGTCATCGAGGAGATGGCCATAGAAGGAATGGTCATAGAGTATGCGTCAAACACATTCTCAAAACTGTGATAAGAATCCTTCTGTATGACAATAGAGGCAGCCGATGAGATAGGCAACGCAAGTGTCACCAAGACTGAATCTATAGGAGGAACTTGCTCCGTAGTAAATTCATCTGTAGCAGTACCCAAAGGTGAGTCAGGAGACTCATCTGATGCTGGTGCTGAATCATGAATCATGGTGGTGGCTGAATTATCTGCAGGAGGAGGTACGTTCGGTGAGGATACCTTAGGTGAGCTAGGCATCTCATCATCACTAGATACAATTTTAACCTTTTCAGGTTCTATGCTTCTGACCTCAAGAACTCTTCCAGTGTCCTTGCCTCCCATAATGGTAAGCTTAGGAAGAGTGGATATGATAGGAATGACAGGATCAGTTGCTGAAGAAGATGCGCCATCTTTGGTTCTTCCTTTGATTTCTGATCTCCTACCAACTGGACCACCATGATCAAAATCTTTACTCGCTCTTACCTTGATACTTTTTAGCCCTCTTCTTTTTAACCAGATGTTGGTATTTGCAAGGATGGACTGGAAATGATCCCAAATAGAGACTCTCTTTTCCTTACAAGGAAGGAGACAAAATAGGCAAATCCTCAACATGATTACGGGTATAATCACGATCAAGAATGTTATCATCATCTTCAACCCTCGGAAGAATATTTGCAAGATTGAAGTCAATTATTTGCTTGATGGGTAGGTGGTGGTAATCCATTCTCCGTATGCCTGTCTTAGTGCAGAGATCAATCCATATGTCCTCCAACCTGTACACATGTACGAATTGCCTTCTCATCTTGTCATTGAGCCCTCGCCAGTCGAAGTGACTCCTAGCCATGAAATTCTTCAAAGTGATCCTTTGAAGCTGATACTCCATGTTTTTGGCTTTAGGACTGTATCTATGGAGTATCCCCCAATCTTCAATGGATTTTGTGAAGAAATGCCCACACTTGGTCTATGTAGTGCATTCTGGTGCATCTGAACAGTCATGAGTTGCCTGGCCAACTCCATGAGTATGATTTTGTCTGTAGGATACCTCAGAAGTGTGTGTGGCTCACCCTTGAAGTAGCCCACCCGCATGTAAGTGAAACTAGGGAACTGAAGAAACAAACAACCATATTCATTTACCTTAACCCATGCCTCATCTGACACATGCCTGTTTAGGAGACTTCTATCGAACAAGCACATGAAATGCCCATAAAAAACATCCTGTACTCTATGGTAGTGAGAGTGGCTAGCCTTGAACACAAGCTGAGGAAAATACTCCCACACAGGAACCAATGACCTATCCCTTTTAGTAGATAGTCCAGAGAAAGAACTAGGAGAGGTAGCGATATATACAAAGTATGAATTCATGTAAAAAGTGCAAGTGTCAACAACTTGGGAAAGCTGTTCACACAACATATCACTGATCATCTCTCCCCAAAATATCCTTTCCTTCGACTGGACAATAAGGGCAATGTACTTGTACATCCAGGGCTCAAAGATGTTTGATGTCTTTAACCCTGCTAGGCGGCTGAATAAGGTAATGAGGTCACTGATTTCTTCCTTGAATTTGGTGCATCGAATTCCCTTTGGCCATCTTGCAATATTTGGCCTTTTATTGAATAGCTAGTTTTCATTAATGAACTTCGTGCATGGAGTGTTGTCATTCCATCTGTCAAGAGCTTTTTGCTTGGTGATATTGATAGTAACAGGACTTAATGGTACTTGGAAGATTCTGTCCTCTCTCTCTAGATCAAGACTAATGATAGTCTTACCATCTTGGTCCTTGATGGTTCTGGATGTGGGATCGAAGTTCTTCGCACATGCAAGTACGAACTCTAGCTCTAGGGCAGCCAATGGAAATGCAGAGACAAGATGAATGCTGAAGATGAATGCTGCTCTGCTTGATTGAAAGCATGTCCTCTGTAACCGCAACATCTACTCTTTGAAGAAAATCTTCAAAGTTCATGTGAGAAACATCTGTATCTTTAACATCATCACAATATGAAATCATCTGTGAAGGCGGGATAGAATTGTGATATGAGTCATACTGGTATTTCATCTTTTTCTTCTCCTTTTCCTTTGCAAGTGTGATCCCTTCAGACAACAATTTTATGTGACTGAGAAGCTGTGACATAAAAATCCCACAAAATAGGAACATCTTCTTGAGAGGGATTCATCAGAGAATGACAAAAGGTGTATGGAGATGACTGATTTTTGGGAAAATGGATGGTTTTCAGCTCAAAGAGAACTCAAGAACAAGTTTCTCATGACAGCAAGAGATATGTAGTGAATGGATAATGAGTGAATGGAGGGATATTATTTTATAATAAAGTGTCAAATTGACCACCATTATGAGTTTGACGTCACATGGCAGTGGTAGGGACATCAGCTTTATGCAAGCGGATTTGGAAAATAGCACATATATAAACTTGCATTTGGTTTGTTTCCTTCATAGAATGGGGTTTTTAATCCCGACTGCATATGCAAGAAAGATGAAGCTCTTGCATATGCATCTTGAGAATAGAAGACATAAGTAGAGGAGACATAAATTCAATCACATGTAAATCAACAATGAAAGCTTTTACATGTAAGTTAAATAATTCTGGAAGATAAACAAGAAAAAGAGTAAGGAAGAAATTACCTCAATCTTCAAGATAGAATCTCTCAAAATCTTGAGCCAAATCTGAAATAAATCCAATTGATTTTCGGATTTAGAAAAGATTGGATAGAAAGAGTATAAATAGATCACATTCCTAGTCTCTCTCCCTTAAATTTGGATAGTCAATAAGCATACACAGCCAAGTGGGGAAGAATGAGAAGAAAAATGCCAAGAAATAGCAACCGGTTGACTATTTTTTTTGCATATGCAATGAGAAAGAAAAACGGCATCTAGGGCACAAAAACCACCAAAAATGATGAAATAAATCTATAAAAAGAAGGGATAACTTACCAAAATTAGTTTGTTGGATGCCAAAATGATTAAAGATAATCAAACTCCTTCAATGAGGCATTTTTGAAGGAAGTATAGCTCAAAGCGGACTGTTTTAACCAAAGTACATGTGCTGTATATTACAAACAACATATGTAATACTCATAAAAATCAATGCTCAAAGGAAAGACCATTAAAAAAGTCATTTGTGAAAGCAAAGGCATATATGTTATACCTCCAAAAATCGATGCCTTGGATAAATGATTAAAAACGCTGTTTTGAACAGTTTGCACACATCCCTTCAACATATGCAAACACTCCCGTAATTGACGCCTTGAGATTTAGCATTAAAAACGTCATTTAAGAGGGATCTTGCATATGCAATCCATCTCCAAATCGACGCCAAGACTGGGAGCTGAAAACGTTGGGAAGAAGATAACAATACTCATGCAAGGGCATAAAAAATCAACGCCTCCAAGACTTGCGTTAAATACGTTCATTTTGAGAATGCATTACATGTGCTTTTCAATATATGCAAAGCACTCAAAAATCAATGCCCAGGCTTGAGATATTAAAAACGTTCTTTTTAGAACACATAACATATGCAGTTAACATATGTAAAGCATTCAAAAATCAACGCCTAAAGGGATTAGTTATAAATGCTGTTTTAGAGTGTCTTTGCATAAGTCTTTCAACACATGTAAAGACACCCAAATTCGACGTCTTGGAGGAAAAGCATAAGGAAAAGACATATTTTCAAAATAAGTTTGCATAACATATGTAACTTATTTCAAATTTGACACCATGGGAAGATATAAAATAAAGAAATGCATACGCACTTTTGAAGTGCATGTACATATCTTTAAAAATATGACTTTTATAATGAAAAAGCCACAAGGGAAGATTATAAATGTTATTTTAAATATGCAGTCGCATATAAAAACGACACTTTAACAAAGATTAAATACGCTCTTTAGAAATTCAATTGCATATGTTTGAAAATATGAAATGTACATGCAGTCGCTGATAAAAACAACGTATTTAATACGAAAAAGACTTAGAAGTGAGATTTTAAAAGTGTTTTGCACATGGATGATATGTAGTGAAGAACGAAAACCACACTTTTAATACTTAAGTCTTTTAAATTTGAATTAATTTAATACATAACTATAGTATTTAAATAAAGTAACATGAAATTAGAAGATTTATAGCTAATTTCACGAAAACGTTAAAAACTAGTCAAATCAACTCGAAATGAGTTGAAATTTGAAAACGAACTTTGAAATCCATTTAATATATTAAAAATAATTCAAACCCGTGCAATCAACTTCAAAAACCCCACTTTTATAAGGATTTTTAAAAAATATGCAGTTAGCCTGAAAACTCCACCTTTTTATCAAAATTTGAGTTGTAGAACTCCGTTTGATGTCTAAGTTAGCTTGAAACGAGTGTAATTTAAAGGGCTATCGACTCAAGGGAAAATCAAGATTAAAAACAAAGGGAAGAACTTAAAGAACGCATGAAACGTGTGTTACAAAAAGCTTTTTCAAGGATAACGAATAGTCCTTATTAACACATTATCAAAACATTCAAATCATAGAGGTTACTCCTACGAATTGACAAGAAAATTGTATAGGGTTGCCACAATTTTGTGATCTCAAAATTGGGGACAACATATCCCTACAATTAGCTTTTGTTTGTCCTCTTCGTTTAGTACACTGTACCACTTTGCAGCATTGTCCACTTCTCCAAAGTCCATTACCTTAGTAATTATATCCTCAACATGCATAGGTTTAATGTTACCTTTGCTTGGAGAAATGAGAACTGCCTGATCTTTGGTTATGTCCACTAATACCGGTGCTTCTTCTCCAAGTACTCCTTTCCCTTTACCGGTGTCAGCTGTTGTTCTTTGAGTTGCTTCTTGTTCTGCTTGCTGCTGGGTCTAAAGAAGTTTGGTCCATATTGCTACTTCTTCATTATGTACTTTCTCAACTTCTCCAATAAGCATGAGGCCTATCCTTTTTATAGTTGCGAAAGTTTTCTGATGAAGTTCAGCTTGTTCTGTGGCTTCTTCTAGAGTAAGGTGATTCTGGACCTCTAGAAGAGCTCTTATCCTTAGCTCCTTTTCTCTATCTTCTGAGGCTTTCCACCGGTCTTCAATATTTTGTAGATGTTCAGGTAGAGTTATGTGAAGTCCACTGGGATGAAGATTGAATTTATGAAGGCAAAACGCTACGGCTTCTTCAATTTTTCCTTTGTCTTCATCATTGGCTAGTTCATATCTTCTTCTAACATAACCTAAATTCCCAAATTCTTTCAGTCCTGCCACAATTTTGTCAATTGTGGGCTTGGCTTTTCTAGGTGGATCCTCCTTTGCCATTTTACCGGTTTTCTTCTTTCTAATAAGAGGAAATGTTTCCTCGGTCTTTGTCTCTTCTTGATTCATCTCTTGGGTACTCTGTACCTGTTCAGCTTTCTTCCCTAGAGCCTTGGGTTGCTCTGACGACTTCTTTTTAGGTTTGGGGGTCCTTTTGTAGACAATCTTGATTGGTACCCTTTTTGACAGATTCTGAAGAATCTCAGTATACGTGCCAAACTGATTGGCATCGAGATCCAAATTTGCATCGATTAAGGCATCGGCATATGCCTTAGCAACTTTGATAGAGATCTCGTAACTCAGCTCAGGAGCATATACATCTCTCGGTTCCACTGCTTGAATGATGCAGTTGTCGGTGGTAACCAGAAAGCATACATCGTCCTTGTAATGCTCAACTATAGTTGACGACACCCTTTCTCTTGCCTGCATTTTCAGTTGAAATTCTTCGAAGTGTTTAGTCATTGCACCTCTTAATTGGTCTCCCAGTTGATTGGCCATCTTAGTAGGATCCCGTACTTCATTGACTTCTTCCTCACGACTTCGAGGTTCTTCATATTTTCAAATATTTGGCTTTGGAGCATTACACAGATGTCGTATTGGGCATTTTCGTGCATAATACGATGCGCAGTGTGAATTGCACCACCTGGTATGCTGTTGAAGTTGCTTGACTGATACACCTTGTATCCAAAAACAACAGATGCAAACCGAACTCCATCATCTTCAATGTCGTTTATAGTCATGAGTCGACCATCAGGCTTGGACTTAGTTTGTTGACGATGACATTGGCGATGGTCCTTAGGGTTAGAGCTTGCCCCCGGTTGCTGTATCCAGTCACTCTGTGCAAATCGTCTTTGGTGATAGGAATATATACACCTCTGTTGAGCCAGAAACTTGGTTCGTTCGTGAAGTCGACTAAGAATAAGTCGGATCATATCTTCATGGAAGACTGACGAGTAGTATATGTTACTATTATACCAGTTCTGAGAGGCGGGGGGGGGGGGGGGGGGTGAATCAGTAAAACTAATCTGCGCTATCTAAAACTTGCAAACAGTTCTTGAAATAAAATAGAAAGTTAACAATAGTTTACTAGCATAAGCAGAACCACTCAGATCAACACAAGTGTTTATACGTGGAAACCCTCGGTTAGAAGGAAAAAACCACGGTGAGACAGAGCTCACAACTTCACTACTGTAGAATGAAGGCGCCCTGTTAGGAGCTTACAAAGCACTGATCATAGTGCTACTCGGTTAAGGGATTTTTATAGAGATCGGTTAAGATCTGAACCTTGTTAAAAGTTGCCTGGTTACAGGACTTTGAACATCAACAAAGATGTTACCCTGTTAGGGGATTTTTACAAAGAACTGATTAGGTTCACCCTGATAGAGGGATTTTAATAAGCTTTTATACCTTGTAAAAGCAATGATCTTGTATGACACTTACTGTCTGATTAGATCATATCTGTTGATCTCTTCTTCAGTTTTCCTGGCTGTTGATCCCTCCAAGTTTCTTCACCTCTGTGCCTTTAGCACTCCTTTGTAGAATACCTTTCCTTTTTCACACCTTTTTTACAATAGCTACCTTTCTCGTCTTATGACCTGTATATATATATCAAAAGAGTTCATCGCAATGAAACCCTTAACTCACAGAACCGCTAGGCCGCAAACTCCGCAATGAATCATGCAATCAGCGACAGAACGCGAGTAATGATCTGGGGTTCACCATGTAAGACATCCGCCAAGGATAAAGCTAACTCTTGTTAGAAAGTTAACTCCCATATAGTTCGGCTTCTAACTGAAACAGATCCTCTTAATCCGGTGCGGATCTTTAGCTTGTCTTAGACCGAAACCGGTGCAATCTTGTATTCGGTTCACCTTATACATGCACTCAGAAACCGGTGAGTGTTGTTTAGATTAGTCTACCTTTGCATATTTGGTATGTTGCTTGGTGACCGGTGTTGTGAATGATTCGTGACTCCTTACCGTTGTGAATGACTGGTGACTCCTTACCGATACAACGTGTTTGTAGATGAACACTAATGACAACTTAAATTCCTAACAATTTTCCCCTTTGTCATTGGTGGCAAAACTTGTACACAAACTTCACAATACATACCTTGTATCGGTGGAACAACACTTCCCCTATTCGGAACTTCCCTTGATTGAATGCTCCAGTTTATTGTGTTGATCATTGACACTTCTTTTACTCCTTTTACTCTTCTTCCCCTTTTTGCCTCTATAAGACAAAGGGTAACCATTTTTTTTCACATTTGAAGCTTTGTGAAGATATCCTTATATATTGTTTTGGTTGTATGAAGAAATGAGGTCCATTGACCGGTTATATATTTTGAATTCTTTTGGGTTGTAGTAAGAGAAATAATGATATTCTCCATGTGTTCCACAATTTTGTACGCTGGTTCACTGATTATAGCTTTTGTAGAGGATGTAGTTGAATTCATGATGTCAAATGTTGGTGCCAAGAATATTTGAAATCCAATAATATCTTGAATCCTTTTATTTTTCTCATCAACAATTTTCCTCTGTGCGAGAGTTAGGCTGGACATTTCTCTGCTGTAGGTTGTTGCGGTTTTGTTCTTTATATCAAATTGAGAGGATAATGCTTTGATCTCTTCTGTTATCTTAGCAGACTTTTTTGACAAATCTTGCAAAAATACCTCGAAGTTTGATGTTCTACCCATCAAGCTTCCTGCCTCTTGAAGTTGCTGTTGGAGGATTCTCAGGTTGGTTGTCACATTGACTTTGATATCATCAACCTGTTTGAGGAGTATTTCTACTCTTTTCTTTTCGTAGTGGTTGGCCGCCATTATTTTTGGATCTGTTAAATCCTCACCGATTGTTTGCGCCAAAACTTCCAGCTGATCTATGACCGGTTCATCTTCATCTATGTCAGCATCAGGGACAAAGTTGTACAAGATGTTCTTTACATTGGTCAGGACCATATCCTGTTTTCTTTTGGTCAATTCTTTTAGTTGCCTTGTTGACATCTTACTGATGTCTGCCACCGTATCTGTAATCTTGCTTCTTTTTGCTTCCTTTCCCTCGGCAAATGATAGTTTTCATTTTGAAGAGGAGCTTGGAATGTCTCCGTGTTCTTGCTGGCCTTGTTCTTCCTCTGGTCTTAGTTGCTCTGTGTGGACAGGGATCTCTTCTTCTTGGCCCTTATTGTCTTCCATTGCTTGATGAGCTCTACTTTCCGGTTGGACTTCTTCTTCAGGTAGCTTACTACCTTCAACATTTTGTTGCTGTTCTCCCAGTGGGTTTTCTTTTTGCTGCTGCTCCTCAGCTGTATGGAGTTCCCCTATGGGTATATCAATTTCTGCTTCTTGTTCATTAGTTAAGAACTCCTCTGTTTGAACTTTTTTCCTTTTTGGCAGAAGATCCTTCACCATTTGTGTGTTCCTCCTTTGGTGTTTGCACTGGTCTGTTTTGATCCTGAGGACTATATTTCTCCAATGCCGTGAAGTCATAATTGTTCCAATAGTCTAGAGTGTCTTTGTAGACTTTATCCTCATATCCATTCAATATCTTTGCGACTCTATCTAATGTTTTTAGGTTCATGGATGCTTCTTCTAGTAGAAGCTTTATTCTTTCTTCACTAAATCCAGGTCGGACCTTATGTAGTGTGTCCCTAGTGATTCTGGTGTTCATGCCTAGACCGGTTTTCCATTTTGATTGTAGCTTGTTGTTTAGTTCCGGTGGGAACTTGGACCTGTAGTCCCTTGGAGTCCTATGATAATCCATGAAGGTCTCTACAATCTCGACAATCAACTTTTGTTTGTCCTCTTCATTTAGTACACTATACCATTTGGTTGCATTGTCCACTTCTCCAAAGTCCATAACCTCAGTTATTAAATCATCAACATGCATAGGTTGAAAGTTACCTTAGCTTGGTGAGATGAGACCCGTTGGATTCATTGCCTGTCCCTTGGTTAAATCCACTAGTACCGGTGCTTCTTCTCCAAGTACTCCTTTCCCTTTACCGATGTCAGGTGCCGGTTTAGTTGTTGTTCTTTGTGCTGCCTCTTGTTCTGCTTGTTGCTGGGTTTGAAGAAGTTTGGTCCATAGTGCGACTTCTTCATTGTGTACCTTCTCAATTTCTCCAATAAGCACGAGGCCTATCTTTCTTATAGTTGCAAAAGTTTTCTGATGAAGTTCAGCTTGTTTTGTTGCCTCGTCCAGAGTAAGGTGATTCTGAACCTCCAGAAGAGCCCGTATCCTTTCCTCCTTTTCTCTTTCTTCTGAGGCTTTCCATCGAGCTTCAATATTCTGTAGAAGTTGTTCCGGTAGAGTAGTGTGCAGTCCATCGGGATGAAGATTGAATTTGTGGAGGCAGAATGCTATTGCTTCCTCAATTTTTTTCTTTGTCTTCATCACTGCTCAATTCATATCTCCTTCTTGCAGAGCCTAAATTTCCAGCCTTCTTCAGTCCTTCCAGAATTTCGTCAATTGTGGGCTTGGCTCGTCTAGGTGGGTCCTCCTTTGATATTTTTCCGGTCTTCTTCTTCCTAATCAGAGGAACTGTGTCTTCGGGGTTTGTTTCTTTTTGTTCTTCCTCTTGAATGCTAGGTGCCAGTTCTTCTTTCTTCCTTCGGCCTTTGGGCTGTTCTGTCGCTGGTTTCTTCCTTGGTGGGGGCGTCCTTTTGTAGACGATTTTGATTGGTGCCCTTTTTGACAGATTCTAAAGAATTTCAGTGTACGTGCCGAACTGAATGGCACCAAGATCCAAATTTGCATCATTTAATGCCTTAGCAACTTTGGCTGAGATCTCGTAACCCAGTTCAGGAGCATATGCATCTTGGTTCAATTGCTTGAATAATGCAGTTGTCGGTGGTGACCAAAAAACATACCTCATCCTTGTAATGTTCAACAATTACCGACGGAATTCTTTCCCTCTCGTGCATCTCTAGTTGAAAGGCTTCGAAATGTTTGGTCATAGCATTGTTTAACTGGTCTCCCTGTCTATTTGCCATTTCAGTGATTTGATGCATGATCGGTTTGTCGGTTCTCCAATTCACAATTTCCGAAACCTGGGAAGAAATCCAAGTAGAAAAAGTATAGGCACATCAGAAGGGTTCCATACTTCATAGATTTCTTTTTCACAACTCCAAGCTTCTTCATATTTTCAAAGATTTGGTTCCGAAGCATTGCACAAATGTCGTTTTGGACATTTTCGTGCATAAAGCGATGTGCAACATGAATTGCACCACCTGGTACGCTGTTTAAGTTGCTTGATTGACAGACTTTATATCCGATAACGGCGGACGCGAAATGTACTCCATCTTCAATGTCGTTTATAGTCATGAGTCGACCGTCGGACTTCGACTTGGTCAGCTTGTTAACAATAGTATTGGAGATGGTGCGCAGTGTTATCGCTTCCCCTTTGTCACTGTACCCGGTCACTCTATGGAGATCCTCTTTGGTGATCTCATGACATGCGCCTCTGTTGAGCCAGAATCTTGGTTCATGAAGACGACTCAGCACTAGTCTAACTTGGTACTCCCGGAAGATTACAGGGTAGCACACACCATTTATTAGACTGGAGGATACCAGATTGGCATATTTGTCAAGAAGTTTCCCTTCTTCACATAACGACACATACTCTCCTTCAATAAAGGTTTCTTCGAGTTCTTCTTGTCTGGCATGAATGAACGCTGTAACATCCTTGGTCAAGAGGACTCCTTTTGGTATGTAAGAGAGAACCAGCCATGTCATTTTCTCTGTTCTGCACAGGCAAGATGTTGTATGCTGGTCTGTTCACTTGATCTCCTTTGATCAACTTCACGGTAGCGGAAGATGAAGCCATTCTTGTTAACCGGTAAATTGCAGATAGTGATTTCTCAGTGATCAAAGTGTGAAAATAATACTTAGCACAAGAATTCCTAAATCGCAAAGTAAGCAAAGTGAAAACTTATGAGTAATTTCCCTTTCTTTTATAGGGTTAGATTATAACGGTAATTACCAAATGGTAACTATTTGTTAAATGACTATAGTAATAAATGCTTTACCTACTTTTTCCTTCCGTTTTGCCAACCGGTTGATTGTAAACTTGCCTTACCGGTTAATCTTGTAGACTGAGTGAGTCCGATTCTCACCAGTCATACCGGGAACAGTAGTGGATCTACCGGTTCCCTCTAAACCCTCATGGTTTAGTTTGCTGAAGAAATATCGCCATCAGTAGATGGCGATCTTTCCTCTGTCTTCTCTTCAGCGGAGATTTTTGATTCTTTTACGAACCAAATCTGTTTGACCGTTTTCTTAGTCTTTTCTTCCTTGTTGATCTTCTCTTCAGATTTAATCGGTTCCTTCTTCTTGCCGGATGATCGATTTCTGCATTCTTTGGCTTTGTGTCCCACTTTGTTGCAGTGATAGCAGATTACTCCAGTTGCTTTGGATGAGTTCATTCTTTTCGTGTCAGTTGACTTGTTGTGAGAGCCATTGTAGTTGTGTAGTCCACAGTTCACACAGTTCACTGTACTCAGGTCCTTGTTTCTCTTGGTACGTATTGGTTTTGGGGATCTAAATGCCATTGTCTTGGATTTGCATTCTTGTGCTTTGTGTCCAAATTTATTGCATGCATAGCAGTACCCTCTGAAGCTTCCCTTGCTGCTGCTGGACACAGATGCGGGACTGGACCAACACTCACTGGTCTTGTGGCCCTTTTTACAGCAGTTCTTGCATTTGCTATTGTTGGTCCTTATTGGCGCATTCCTGCAATTATTAGTCTTATGACCCGATTTCCCACAGTGATTGCAAGATGTGTTAGGGAAATTCTTACCTTTCTGCATCAACGATTTCATCTTATCCTTCTTGATTGCTTTTGCCCTAGAGGGCTCGCCATTCCTTTTTGCATTTTCACCAGTGAAATTGAGACCGGTCTGATCTTTGTGTCTTCTTTGAGCTTTGAGTTGCTCATCAAGCTTAGTTGAACTTTCATTGTATCTTCTCAGTATTTCATTTGTCTCTTCAAGTTCATTCATCTCCCTTAGTTGATGCAATTCTTGAGACAATCTATTGCATGCTTCATTCCTGTCATGCCAGCCTTTCTGCATGTGGGCATTTTCTTGGGTGACACTCTACATGTCTTCTTGAAGTTGTAGAATGATAAGTTCATTTGTCCCTACGGCCTCCACTGCCCGGTCCCTTGCTTTCTTGGAGGCTGATAGAGACTTGACTGCCGAATTTCTTTCGTCTTAGCTTTTCTCTTTTTCTCGATTAGTTTAGTCATCCTCAGGGCATTGTCTTCTTGTTCTCTTTTGAGATTAGAGATCTCATCGATCTGATTCTTTTCCACGAGTTCAGATACTGCCTCCTCAGCTCGTCAGATCCACTCTGCCCAGAGAGTTCATCGATGGTTTCATTGCTCTCATTCAGCTGTAGCGCTAGCTCCTTTTTTTTTGCAAGTGATCTCCTCAATCTGAATTCCAGAGAGGTGATGATGTTATTGGCTTCCTCTAGCTGCTTTTGATACTGGTAAACCTCCATGATCTTTGTCTCCAGCTGTTAGGCTTTGAAGCAGAGAGTACTTAGCTCTGATACCAATTGTTACTATTATACCGGTTCTGAGAGGGGGGGGGGGGGGTGAATTAGTAAAACTAATCTGCGTTATCTAAAACTTGCAAACAGTTCTTGAAATAAAATAGAAAGTTAATAGTAGTTTACTAGCATAAGCATAACCACTCAGATCAACACAAGTGTTTATACGTGGAAACCCTTGGTTAGAAGGAAAAAACCACAGTGAGACAGAGCTCACAACTTCACTACTGTAGAATGAAGGCGCCTTGTTAGGAGCTTACAAAGCATTGATCATAGTGCTACTTGGTTAAGGGATTTTTATAGAGAACGGTTAAGATCTGAACACTGTTAAAAGTTGCCTGGTTATAGGACTTTGAACATCAACAAAGATGTTACCCTGTTAGGGGATTTTTACAAAGAACCGATTAGGTTCACCCTGATAGAGGGATTTTAATAAGCTTTCATACCTTGTAAAAGCAATGATCTCGTATGACACTCACTGTCTGATTAGATCATATCTGTTGATCTCTTTTTCAGTTTTCCTGGCTATTGATCTCTCCAAGTTTCTTCACCTCTGTGCCTTTAGCACTCCTTTGTAGAATACCTTTCCTTTTTCACACCTCTTTTACAACAGCTACCGTTCTAGTCTTATGACCTGTATATATATATCAAAAGAGTTCATCGCAATGAAACCCTTAACTCACAGAACCGCCAGGCCGCAAACTCCGCAATGAATCATGCAATCAGCGACAGAACGCGAGTAATGATCTGGGGTTCACCATGTAAGACATCCGCCAAGGATAAAGCTAACTCTTGTTAGAAAGTTAACTCCCATATAGTTCGGCTTCTAACTGAAACTGATCCTCTTAATCCGGTGCGGATCTTTAGCTTGTCTTAGATTGAAACCGGTGCAATCTTGTATCTGGTTCACCTTATACATGCACTCAGAAACCGGTGAGTGTTGTTTAAATTAGTCTACCGGTGAGTGCACTTCTTTTCATCTACCTTTGCATATTTGGTATGTTGCTTGGCGATCGGTGTTGTGAATGATCGGTGACTCCTTAGCGATACAACGTGTTTGTAGACGAACACTATTGACAACTTAAATTCCTAACAGTATACTCCATTGATGAGTCTAGATGATATCAGCTTGGCATACTTATCTGGGAGTTTCCCCTCTTCACATAGTGACACATATTCTCCTTGAATATATGTTTCACCCAATTCTTCTTGTTTCGCGTGAATGAATGCTGTAACATCTTCAGTTAGGACTCCTTTTGGTACAGACGAGAGCGCCCCTGCCATGTCGTTTTCTCTGTTCTGAATTGGCGCAATATCATAAGTAGGTCGTTCAATTTGATCTCCCCTGATCAGCTCTACGTTAGCGGATGATGAGGCCATTCTTGCTAACCGGTAACTTGCAGAAAGTAGCTTGGATCAGTTTTGCAAACAGTGATTCTTAGTGATCAAAGTGTGAGAATAATACTAAGCACAAGAATTCGTAAATCACAAAGTAAGTAAAGTGAAGACTTGTGAGTAATTCTTCTTTCTTTTATAGAGTTAGGTTATAACGGTAATTACCAAACAGTATTTTCATTAAACGGCTATAGTAATAAATGCCTCACTGAACTTTTCTTTCTGTTTTCCCGACCGGTTGATTATAATTTGCCTTACCAGTTTACCTTGCAGATCGAGTGAGTCCGACTTTCACTAGTCATACCGAGAATGGTAGAGGATCTACCGGTTCCGTTTAAGACTTCACGGCTCAGTTTACTGATGAAATATTGCCATTAGCAGATGGTGATCTTTCCTCTGTCTTCTCTTCAATGGAGCTCTTTGATTCTTTTACGAACCAAATCTGTTTAACTGTTTTCTCAGTCTTCTCTTCCTTGTTGGTCTTTTCTTCAGGTTTGACCGGTTCCTTCTCCTTTTTGGATAACCGGTTCTTGCACTCTTTGGCTTTGTGTCCAACTTTGTTGCAGTGATAGCAAACTATCCCGGTTGTCTTCCCTGGGTTCATTCTTCTTGTGTTGGTTGGCTTATCCCAAGAGTTCATTCTTCTTGTGTAATTGTGTAATCCATAGTTCATACAGTTGACTGTACTCCGGTTCTTGTTTCTCTTGGTGAATACCGGCTTTGGGGATCTAAATGCCATTGTCTTGGATCTGTATTCTTCTGCCTTGTGTCCAAATTTGTTGCATGCATAGCAGTAGCCCCTGAAGCTTCCCTTGCTGCTACTGGACATAGATATGGGACTGGACCAACACTCACTGGTGTTGTGGCCATTTTTACAACAGTTCTTGCAGTGACTATTGTTGGTCCTTACCGGTGCATTTTTGCAGATATTAGTTTTATGGTATGGTTTCCCACAATGCTTGCAAGATGCGTTAAAGATATTCTTACCTTTTTGTGCCAGCGGTTTCTCCTTATCCTTCTTGATTGCTTTTACCCTAGAAGACTCACCATTCTCTTTGGTAACTTCACCAATGAATCCAAGATCGTTTTGATCTTTATGCCTTCTTTGAGCTTTAAGTTGCTCATCAAGCTTGGTTGAACTTTCATTGTATCTTCTTAGAATTTCATTTGTTTCTTCAAGATCGTTCATCTGTTCCCTCAGTTGATACAATTCTAGAGACAGTCTATTGCATGCTTCATTCCTGTCATGCCAGCCTTTTTGCATGTGAGCATTTTCTTGGGTGACACTCTGCATGTCTTCTTGAAGTTGTAGAATGATAAGGTCATTCGCCCCTACTGCTTCCACCCCCCGGTCCCTTGCTTTCTCAGAGGCTATCAAAGACTTGACTGCTAAGTTCCTTTCATTTTCAACTTTTCTCTTTTTCTCGATTACTTCAGTCATCCTCAGGACATTGTCCTCTTGGTCTCTCTTAAGATTAGAGATCTGATCGGTCAGGATCTGATTATTTTTCTTGAGTTCAGATATTGCCTCCTCAGCTTCATCAGATCCACTCTGCCCAGGGAGTTCATCAATTGTTTCATTGCTCTCATTTAACTGTAACGCTAGCTCTTTTCTCTTTGCAAGTGATCTCCTCAGTCTATTCTCCAGAGATGCAATGATGTCATTGGCTTCCTCTAGCTATTTCTGATACCGGTAAACCTCCATGATCTTTCTCTCAAGCTGTTAGGCTTAGTAGTATAGAGAACCAATGGCTTTGATACCAATTGTTAATACTTTACCGGTTATTGAGAGGGGGGGTGAATCAGTAAAAACTATCTCTGATGCAGTTTAAAACTTATAAACAGATTCTTGAATGTAAAACAGAATGTAAACAGTCATTCACAAGCATAAACAAAATCACACAAATCAACTCAAGTATTTATACGTGGAAACCCTCGGTTAGAAGGAAAAAACCACGGTGAGACAGAGCTCACAACTTCACTATTGCTGAATAAAGGCACCTTGTAAGGAGCTTAGAAAAGCACTGATTAAAGTGCTACCCGGTTAAGAGATTTTTCAAAAGATTTGTTAAAATCTGAGCTCTGTTACGAGCTGCTTGGTTATAGGACTTTGAACATCAACAAAGATGCTACCCTGTTAGGGGATTTTACAAAGAACCGATTAGGTTCACCCTGATAGAGGGATTTCAATATGTTTTCACTCCTTATAAAAGCAATGATCTATTTTGACAATGACTGTTTGATTAGATCATACTTGTTGATCTCATCTTCGATTTGCCTGGCTGTTGATCTCACTTTCTTTCTTCACCTCTGTGCTTGTAGCACTCCTCAAAAGATATCTCTCTTTTGCTCTATGCAATCATCAACTATCAACAACAACCTTCTTTGCATCCTATAACCTATATTTATATAAGAGTTCATTGTAATGAAACCCTTAACTCATAGAACCGCTAGGCTGCAAACTCCGCAATAAATCATGCAATTAGCAAAAAGCTATGCGCTTTGATCTGGAGTTTACCTTATAAAACATCTGCAGGAATAAAGCTAACTCTTGTTAAAAAGCTAACTCCACTTCTAAGCGGTGGATGTTCTGTATAATCCAGCTTTTAACTCAAACTGATCCACTAATGTCGGTGCGGATCTTTAGGCCGTTTTAGACTGGTGTAACGTTATATCCGGTTCAACTTATGCACAATGAGACCGGTGCGTGTTCTTAGATCGGTCTACCGGTTTTCTTTATCTACCGGTGCATATATTATGTTGCTTGTCTACCGGTGTCTTCTAAGTGTTGTGAGTGACCGGTGACCCCTTTCCGGTGCATAGTGTTTGTTGATGTACACTAATGACAACTTAATATTGCTAACAATCTATTCTTGACCAATCATAAGTATACTTCATGATATTATATAACATTCTCATATTAAGTTCTAATTAGGCATTTGGCACTAATAATGTCCCCTTATGTTAATTTTAAGGAAATAGGGACAATTAACTCACAAAATTCAATTGCAAGAGACTTCTTTCCAAAATGTCTTTAATAACACTTTAAATGATGTTAATTGATACTAATTAATGCAAGGATGATAGGTTATGATTGACAATTGATAACACTTATAATATGATGATATAAGAATAACTATCATTGTTATCTTTGATTCAACGATTAGATATATGCAAAAATGATCTTGATCTATATATCTATTATTGCACTTCTGCTATACAATATGATTAGTGCAATCAATATTAAAGTATGGGTAGAGTATCTCTGCTATCTGTGATATGGTTGATGATAATTGTGCAAGGATAATCTCTGATCTGTAATTGTGAAGTTTACCCTGCTATTTCTGATATGGCAATGTGTTGATGTGAGTTTTGTGACCACTCCAACGTGCAATACTAAGTATTCAATCCTCCCTCTCTTGAACAAGGAAACCTGTTGTCCTCAACTTTGAGATCACAAAATTGTGGCAACCCTACGGATTTTTCATGTCAATTCGTAGGAGTGTCCTCTATGATTTGAACGTTTTGAATGAAGTGTTATAAGGACAATTCGTTATCTTTGAAAAGCTCTTTGTAACACACATTTCATGCGTTCTTTAAGTCTTTCCCTTTGTTTTTAATCTTGATCTTTCCTTGAGTCGATAGCCCTTTTAAATACGCTCATTTCGAGCTAACTTAGACATCAAACGGAGTTGTATAACTCAAGTTAAGATGTAAAAGGTGGGGTTTTTCAGGCTGAATGCATATTCTTTAAAAATCCTTAAAAGGTGGGGTTTTCAAAGTCAATTGCACGAGTTTGAATTATATTTGATATATTAAATGGATTTCAGAGTTTATTTTCAAATTTCAACTCATTTCGAGTTGATTTGACTATAGTTTTTAATGTTTTCGTGAAATTAGCTTTAAATCTTCTAATTTCATGTTACTTTATTAAAACACTATAGTTATGTATTAAATTAATTCAAAATGAAAGACTTAAGTATTAGAAGTATGGTTTTCATTCTTCACTGCATATCATCAATGTGCAAAACACTTTTAAAACCTCACTTCTAAGTCTTTTTCATATTAAATACGTTGTTTTTATTAGTGGTTGCATGTATATTTTATGTATTTTAAACATATGCAGTTAAACCTCAAAAGAGCGTATTTAATCTTTGTGGGTGTTGTTTTTATATGCGGTTGCATATTTTAAATAATGTTTGTTTTTAAAACTTCCTAGGTGGCTTTTTCTTCATAAAGGTCATTCAAAAATCATGTGTAAAGTCATTCCAGAAGTGCCTATTTACTTCTTTATTTACTTTTTGGGTGTTGAATTTTAAGGGCATTGCATATTTTAAAACATATGCAAGGGTTTTCTAATTCAACGTTTTTGATATCTTCCCATGGTGTCGAATTTAAGATGGGTTGCATATGTTGTAAACTCTTATGCAAACTCATTTTAAAAGTGCGTTTTAACTTCTTTTAGTTATGCTTTCCCCATGACGTCGAATTTTGAAGACTTTGCATATATTTTCTTGTGTGCAAATGCATATTAAAAACAATGTTTTTAATATTTCTTTCTAGGCGTCGATTTTTAGACTGATTGCATATGTTGAAATGATATGCAAAAGACACTTTTTAAACAACGTTTTTAACTATCTATTCTAGGCATCGAATTTCAAGTGCTTTACATGTATATTTTAAAGCATATGCGAAACTGTTTTTAAAGAACATTTTTAATGCATCTTCTTGGATGTCGATTTCCAAAAGGATTGCATATATTTTAAAGCTGTTTTACCCATTCAAGGCGTCGATTTTGAGATGGATTGCACATGCGAAAGCCTCTCATATTCAATGTTTTTAATACTTCCTTATGGCATCTATTTTGGGAGAGCTTACACGAAATTTTTCTTCTCTCATGAGTTGTGTTTCCAGCCATAAGACTTTGGCATCAAATTTTTGGGGGAAAACATATGTGCGTTCACATGAACAAAGCACGTTTTTCCTTTGAGCCGCTCTTGGGCGTCAATTTTCTTGTGCATTGCATATGCTGTTTGTAATACACACCATATGTAATGTGGTCAAAACAGTCCGCTTGGAGCCATTCTTCCTTCAAAAACGCCTCATGGATGAAGAGTTTAAGCATCTTCAATCTTTTTCTCAGCCTATGAACCGATCTTGGTAAGTTATTTGTTCTTTTTATGAATTTATTTTGCCATTTTTGGTTGGATTTATACCCTAGACGCCGTTTTTCTTCCTCATTGCATATACAATAGAAATAGTCAAACGGTTGCTATTTCTTGGCATTTTATTTCTCATTCTTCCCCACTTAGCTGTATATGCTTATTGACTATCCAAAATTAAGGGAGAGAGACTAGGAATGTGATCTATTTATACTCTTTCTATCCAATCTTTCCTAAATCCGAAAATCTATTGGATTTATTTCAGATTTGGCTCTAGATTTTGAGAGATTTTATCTTGAAGATTGAGGTAATTTCTTCCTTACTCTTTTTCTTGTTTTTCTTCCAAAGTTATTTAACTTACATGTAAAGCTTTCATTTTTGATTTACATGTGATTAAATCTATGTCTCTTCTACTTTTGTCTTGTATTCTCAAGATGCATATGCAAGAGCTTCATCTTTCTTGCATATGCAGTCGGGATTAAAAACCCCGTTATATGACAAAGAAGGAAACAAACCAAATGCAAGTTTACACGTGCTATTTTCCAAGTCCACTTGCATAAAGTAGTTGTCCCTACCACTGCCATATGACGTCAAACTCATAATGGTGGTCAATTTAACACTTCATTATAAAATGACATCCCTCCATTCACTTATTATCCTATCCTACATATTTCTTGCTGTCCTCATATGTAATTACCCATGAGAAACTCGTTCTTGAGTTCTCTTTGAGCTGAAACCAATTCATTTCCCCAAAAATCAGTCATCTCCATACACCTTTTTGTCATTTTATGATGAATCCCTCTCAAGAAGACGTTCTCATTTTGTGGGATTTTTATGTCACAGCTGCTCGGTCACATAAAGTTGCTATGTCTGAAGGGATCACACTTGCTAAAGAGAAAGAGAAGAAGAAGATAAAATACCAGTATGACTCGTATCACAATTCTGCCCCGCCCTCACAAATGATTTCATATTGTGATGAAGTTAAAGATACAGATATTTCACACATGAACTTTGAAGACTTCCTTCAAAGGGTTGATGCTGCGGTTACAGAGGACATGCTTTGCATCAAATAGAGCAGCATTCATCTTGTCTCTACATTTTCATTGGCTGCCCTTGAGCCAGAGTTCGTACTTGCATGTGCGAAGAACTTTGATCCTACATCCAGAACCATCAAGGACCAAGATGGTAAGATTATCATTAGTCTTGATCCAGAGACTGTAGACAAAATCTTCCAAGTGCCATTGAGTCCTGTGACTATTAATATCACTAAGCAGAAAGCTCTTGACAGATGGAATGAGGACACTCCTTCATGCATAAAATTTATCAATGAAAATTGGCTGCTCAATAAAAGGCCAAATATTGCAAGATGGCCAAAAGGAATTTGATGCATTGAATTCAAGGAGGAGATCAGTGACCTCATCACCTTATTCAGCCGCCTAGCAGGTTTAAAGACATCAAACATCTTTGAGCCCTGGATGTACAAATACATTTCTCTTATTGTCCGGTCTAAGAAAAAGATATTCTGGGGAGAAATGATCAGTGATATGTTGTGTGAGCAGCTTTCCCAAGTTGTCAACACTTGTACTTTTTACATGAATTCATATCTTGTGTACATCGCTACCTCTCTTGGTCCTTTCTCTGGATTATCCACTAAAGGGGATAGATCATTGGTTCTTGTATGGGAGTATTTTCCTCAGCTCATGTTGAAGGCTAGTCGCTCTCATTACCGTAGAGTACAAGATGCTTTCTATGGGCATTTCATGTGCTTGTTTGATAAAAGTCTCCTAAACAAGCATGTGTCAGACGACGCATGGGTTAAGGTAAATGAGTATGGCTGCCTGTTTCTTCAATTTCCTAGTTTTACTTACATGCGGGTGGGCTACTTCAAAGGTGAACCACATACACTCCCGAGGTATCGTATAGACAAGATCATACTCATGGAGTTGGCTAGGCAACTCATGGCTGTTCAAATGCACTAGAATACATTACACAGACCAGATGTGGGGATTTCTTTATGAAATCCATTGAAGATTGGGGGATACTCCATAGATACAGTCCCAAAAGCCAAAAACATGGAGTATGAGCTTCAAAGGATCACCTCGAAGAAGTTCATGGCTAGGAGTCATTTCGATTGGCGAGGGCTCAATGACAAGATGAGAAGGCAGTTTGTACATGTGTACAGGTTAGAGGACATATGGATTGATCTCCGCACTGAGGCAGATATACGGAGGATGGATTATTGCCACCTATCTATCAAGCAGATTATTGACTTCAATCTTGCAGACATTCCTCCGAGGGTTGAAGATGATGGTAACATTCTTGATCGTGATTATACTCGTAATCATGTTGAGGATTTGCTTGTTTTGTCTCCTTCTTGGTTAGAAAAAGAGAGTGTTTCTGTTTGAGATCGTTTTCAGTCCATTCTTGCAAATACCAACATCTGGTTAAAAAGAAGAGGACTGGAAAGTATCAAGATAAGAGCGGGAAAAGATTTTGATCATGGTGGCCCAGTTGGTAAGAGATCAAAAATCAAAGGAAGGACTAAAGATGGTGCATCTTCTTCAACAGCTGATCCTATCATTCCCGTCATATCTACTCTTCCTAAGCTTACCATTAAGGGAGGCAAGGATACTGGAAGAGTTCTTGAGGTCAAAAGCACAAAACTTGAAAAGGTTTGAATAGTGTCCAGTGATGATGAGATGCCTGATTCACCTAAGGTATCTTAACTTGATGTACCTCCTTCTGCGGATAATTTAGCTACCACCATGAATCTTGATTCTGCACCAGCATCAGATGAGTCTCCTGACTCACCTTTGGGTACAGTTGCAGATGAATTTATTACGGAGCAGGTTCCTCCTATAGATTCAGTCTTGGTGACACCTACGTTGCCTATCTCATCGGCTGCCCCTATTGTCATACATGAGGATTCTTATCACAGTTTTGAGAGTGTGTTTGACGCATACTCTATGACCATTCCTTCTATGACCATCTCTTCTATGATAGTGCTAGACACCACTTCAGTGCAGATGGAGCAGTTCATGTCTGAGGTTACACATGGTAGTCCTACTCCTATGGCGATTCTGACAGAGGCTCCTCCTCTTGTGGCTACAGTTGGACAGACAGATCCAATTACTACTCTGGCCATTACATCTGCAGAAGCAACATCTTCTTCTTTCTCTTTACCTTCTTGGCTCAGTGCCATAACACAGAAGAGAAAGAAAGAAGAGATTCCTTTGGAGGGCTTTGATTTCAAGCAAGTTTCTAAGCCAAAAGCTCCAAAGAACAAAAAGGCTAAAATAGTCTCTAGGATCGTGGTGGAAGATAATGCTAAATATGCCGAGATTGCCGAGCCTTTGGTTGATAGAATTACAGAAGATGGGGAGCCTTCTGATTATAAAATCACAAGGGTGGAAATTGGTAAGCAGACACGTTTGAGTTGCCAACAGGATGCCCAAGATGCTGTTACACAACTCACACGAAGGAATGACAAGCTATGTGAGAAGAAGAACAAACTGAAAGAGGAAAATGCATGCCTTCTTGAAGTTATTAACATGATGAATAATTTTCAGAATGTTGCTCCTATTTTAGTTTCACATCCTGAGTGTTATGTTAAGCATCACTAGAAAGCCAAGGCCATGGATGAGTGGGGCAGCCGTTTGGAATCACAAGGTTTACAAGTGATTCAAAATGCAATAAAAATTTGTAAACGAGGGAGAGCGGTTTCATTCAAGTTGAATGAGCTCATTACATCCTTTGATCAACAACTTAGGTTCTTAGATGCTAATCTTGATGTTTAGAAGAGCATGAAAAAGATTAGTCTGGATGATCTATGTGCTTCTGGGATCATCTCTTCAGTAGGGATGTATTGTGATTATCTGCATTTGATGGTCAATAAAGAACAAGTGCTGCAAGGATTGAAGATAGAAAGCCACGGGGCGATTGAACGCCTTAAAAGCTATGAGAATATGATTAATGGTGTCTTTCATCAATTGAAGTGCCAATTAGTCATGGAAGGAGGAGAGCTCATTGAAGATAAAGTTGTTTTAGCAATGTTCACAAAGGTTATTCGCTTACAATTAGAGGCGGATAATTTTGACTTTGATATGATTGATGTGTTAACCAGCTATAAAACTTCGTTGGATCATTTGCAAAGTCAGCTGATTGAGTATAAAAATGCTATTGCTGAAAATACAAACTTAAATCAGAAAGTGACAGTTATTGCACAACATACAGGAGCTCCAGATGAAACAGTTGTTCGCGAGTCTCTTCAAAAATTTGCAGACTTTGTGAATACTTTGTAAATACATGATTGTTTTTAATATTTTATGTTTTAAGTAGAATAGATATGATAGATTGTATGAAGTGAAACTTTTTGTAAATACAGGATAACATGGACCTATATAATCATTTCATGCAATCAGGTTGCACGTGCATTAGGCATGCAACTTTGAATAAGTCATAAGTTTTCTAGTAATTAATAGAATAAGTCAAAGTGGTTAAGGATTTCCCCTTTTCTCTCCGCTTTCCTCTCTTTCATTTTCCTATATAAAGGAGAGAGTTCATTGTAAATATTTTCATGTTTTGTTTAAGCAAGCAAGGCTATACTTGAGAACTTGGGTGATTAAAACTTTGTGTTTCATTGTATGAGTGATCAAAAGTGAATAAAAGTAACAAGATTCTTCAGACTTTTTGTTGTAAATCTTGGGATTGAATGGTGTTTTCTTACGTTGCATTGTTTAATCTTTCTTGAGTTCATTTCTTAAGCTAAACTTGTGTACATCATTGGAAGTTTCAATTCACCTTTTGAGAGACTTTGAGCTACAAGAGGAGAATTGTTATAGTAGTAGTGGCTGTGAATACTGAGAGTTGAAGACTTTGAGCTTCAAGTTTGAGTATTTTTCTTTTATTTTCAGAATCATTAGTGAGAGACTTTGAGCCTCTCTATTGATTCTCGCTATCTCGAAATAGGATTAATTGCAAAAGACTTTGGGCCCTTGTTTTAATTCACCAAATATATATATAACTGCTGCCTTAGGAGTTGGTCTTACATCAATTACTAAGTCACCGGTATTATCGTAGCAGTAGGTAATCTTTGTAGAGTTAATAAGTTTTATTTGCCTGTGGATCTTTTCTTTAAAAAAGAGGAAAAGATTAGAAGTATCACCCTTATTTCCTTCCAGTTGAAATCCTGCTGAAGCCACCTACGGTAAGAAGGGAGCCTCCCCTAATGCTGAGAGGAGAGATTTATCTCATTATATCGTTGTCTAAAGTTACAATTTTGTAAGGTGTAGTCTTAGCGACTTACAAAATTTTTAGCCAAGAAAACCCCAAATGCTAAAACATGTAATTAATGTGTGATCAAGTGAAGTGACCCCAAGGAATGTAGACAAGCGACTTTCTGTTGGACACAACTTCATTTTTTGATGTGTTTTGTTGGTAATCACAAAGGGACTTATGCTGTTCATTCAATGGAGAATCAACTTTCTAAATGCGAATGATTTGTCAATGTGAGCTCTTTGACTACTAATGAGAATTTGAAATAAAATGCAAATAGGATTGGGTTTAGGGATCTGAGCTAACTCTATCTTTAACTCTACCAATGCAAGAGACTATTGATTGATGAGGTGAAACTAAATCAGTCCTTGCTTCACCAACTTAAACAACTATGCTAAGGAGGGTGCTATCTTCAAAGGATGTATGAATGATTTTCAAATTACTTCTGCACATCAAAACCATAAAACATGCAAATAAATGAACATAAAGCAATTGAAGTTAAGTTCCTTGCAATTGAGTTCAATCTAACCTTGCATTATTACTTGCAATCAATAAGTACCAAAAGGTATGAACATAAGTTTCAATATGAACCACCAACAATAATATCTTTCATATAACTATTCGACTACTTAAGAACTACTCATCATAAACAAATCCTATCTATGTGAGAAGTAAGAAACCATACAACACTCCAAAATAACTTAAGTGATTCACCATGAAACAACAATAAATTTGTAATTACTTTGGTAGTATCTTAGCAACAATTTCTTCAAAAAATCCCTTTACAAAGGATTTGAGCAAGCCTTATATGGAAGCTTCAAGTACAATGGATGACTCAAATTGATCCAAGATCAACGACCCAGATAATTTAAAATAACCCTAATTAAGGCTAGCCCTAACTACCAATTACAAGCATTAAATGCTGGCCAATGAGAAAATTACATTGGCTTGAAATACATATCCTTTTGAGGATGGATCAATGAGAAAATTTAATTGGGGGAATTCATTAAATGCACTCCACATGCCAACTAGGAATAATTTGATTGGTTGAAGATGAAAGGGCACCACCTCAACATGCTTATCTTGTAAACTTCATTTCAACTCCCCTTCTCCATCCTCCTTATTCTGGAAATCCTCTCATTGAAATGTTCTTGAAAAAGCTCTTTCCTTGATATCTTGGCCTTGATCCTTCCTCACGACTTGAACTTGATTTGTATCCTGACTTTCCTTATTCAATGAGATGTGTTTATTTGCAATTCAATCATCACTCTTTGTTGAGGTTTCCAACAAATTTGGATATACGACATTGATCAACATATCCTTTTCTCTTCATCGTTGAAGTTGTGATGTTGCAATAGCTCCTCCTTCAAGCCTTGGGAATGCTGGCTTTGCACTTGCACTTCCATCTTTAGTTTCCAATCGTAGCTCTTTTTTTGCTAGCTTGATGAATGACTTGCAACTGCTTTGTTGATATTTCCGCGTTGATCTTGGATTTTTGAAGGAAATTCAAGATTGTGATAATCTTCTCTTCATAAAACAGTTTACCTTCTTTGTGCATCTTATTTTTTGGATTCCTTCTTGACATGGAAGTCTTGAACTTGTCTTCTACTTCCTTTGTCCAAGCTTCCTTGCCATCTTGAAGTGTTGTCCTCCTTTGAACTTGATCTCTTTGAGCTAGTCGTCCTTCACCCTTTTGATCATCATCTTATGTGTTGGCTAAATATTTTTTAAGTGGTCACAAACACACCACTTACAAAATGAAGTATTTAGACACAATGTACAAGATGTGATCTCTCCTCTCGACAAAGGGGAGATGCCATTCTATTACCATTTTACTCGATAAGTACTTAACTAGAAACTAAAATTTGGATGGAACAATAGATCACTTTCTCTTTTTTCAGAAATGATACGTTGCAAACTCAAAAAAGTCTTACACAATACTTCACTAAAAAGTATTAATTGCAGTAATAATACCAATATACTTCTGATTAAACCTTAGAAAATTCAGCAGTACCAGTTAACCTTTCTTAACAAAGAAATCACACAAGCCCAAAGTCTTATGTACTTTTCCCAAAATGATTTAACAGTAATACACAGTATATAACAGCTCAAAGTCTGTTAGTATAAAGCACTTCTGAATTTGTATGAATAAGAAGGATCGAGCACAAAGTCTTACAATTTCTTCTTGTCACTAGCACTTAACTTAATCCTAATTTAATCGTCAAGATTGCAGCACAAAGTCTACAAGAAATCAGATTTAAAGCTTTCTTTATAACAACACAAATAACTCATATACCTCTTTCAATAGATTCAAGATAATATCACTTTTATGACACAAGAAAACAAAGATAATATAACAAGTTCCTTAAACACAAAGTTTGAAAAACACTTGCTCTTTTATTCACTTTGAAAATATTTTGCACAATGAAATCACAGTTTGTATTGCTACAAATTTTTATGGCATAGTCTACTTGCTTCAATAAAGATAGATGATAATTACAATGAACCCCCCTCATATATATAGGCGAGGAGGTGTGAGAAAAAGGTGGGAGGATTCTAACTAATTGTTGACTAATTCAACATTACAGTCCTATTCTAACCTGACTTGTAACGTGATTACATGTAATTACATTTTATAATTCTACATGCGATGTGATCACATGCAATTACAATTACTGACTTTACATGGAATTTGTCAAAGCTATATTACATTGCAAATACTATTTCCTAAAACGCATAAGAAAACTAAGTGTTCGGAGACACTTCCTCCTCGTCATTTCTGGCCACGAATTTCTGGAACTTTCAGATGGATTCTTGCACTTTACTAGGATCCGACAAACTTGTGTTCCTTGCAATAGCAGTTGTTTTGATGACCACATTGAAACACCGTACAATTGCTATCTTATTTTCTTCAAGAACAATTTGTAATTGATCAAGGGAAAATTGATAACCCGTGAGCTTGTCAATGGAAGTCAGTGTAAAATGATCCGACTCAAGCTCTTGATGAACCATTTGCAGGATTCTAACAACTATGGTTTCCTTCGAAATCAGCTATTGATTATCATTTATCAACTTAGAAGGGTTTTGTTCTCTAGTTTATGTCATCATGGGTTTTGTCCTTCAGAGCTAGAACTTGAAATTGTGTTTGAAAATAATGACATAATGAATGCTTTGAAGAGAGGCACTAGCATTGGTGTTATAGGGAATTACAAAATTTTGTCTGCAAATGTAGTTTTTCCCTCTAAAAATTAAAAGAGAAAAAGTAATTTTACATTAACTAATTACATAATTAAAGAGTAATTTATTTGAGTACCCAAGTAAAGAAATAATAGGGACCTAATATTAAGTTTTGTTGATCAGTTAGGAAAGTGTAATAATACGAATTGGGGTAGCAAGGATAAAAATACAAAGAAAGCAATGAGGGATGTGGAGGCCCACCCTACAAGCCTCTAAGTTGAAATACACCAAACTTGATTAGGAATACCAAAGCTATCTGCTACAACTGAGTCACACAGATAGACAACTAGGTGGGTTTTTAGGGATTCCCTCCCTCTATTACTAGGCAGTCTCTCTCATGAGAGGGGCATCTTACATTCTCTTTATAAGGCCTTAATATTGGTTCATCCTGTCCCCCATAAACATAGTTTGACATGAGGATGGCATCCCATTAGTTATGCTAAAGAAGGATATCTAAAGCCAAGCCCCTTTAATGAGGCATAATGTAATGCCAATGGATGTATGCCATACATTTGCAGAGGAGACCATGGACAGAGAGGATAATTGCATTATATTGCTTTTTTGATTAGACTACTGATTTGATTAAGGTGTAATATTTATTTGTCTTTGTTGGAATGGATAACTAGTTATTTTTTTTTTAGAATAACAACCCATTTCAATATATTTTGTTTTTGTTGTCTTGATTTTTTTGCTTTTTATTTTTGTTCTTTGTTGAATAGGTTTTCGGTTTGTTGGTTGGAGTGCTTATGATTGCCAATTTTCCATATGGCCTATGGATTTGTTCAATTTTCTATAGGATCTTTAATTATGGTTTTTGGGTTTCTTTGGTCTGTGTGGTAACAAGGTTAGAATAAGCACCATGAAGGGAACAAATGGATTAAAAATGGAGTTTAAAATTTTATTTTTGAATGGGAATCTTCAGGAAGAAATTTATATGAGACAAATTGATGTTTTTTTTTTACAATGAAAATATGATTTGTTAGTCTTCGTATGATTGTAAGATGCCTACTTGAGATGAGTTATCTAAATTGTACCACAATACTCATTTGCAGGAATACAAAATATAACCAAATTGCATAAGCATGAATACAAAAAGCTACAAATTGATGTTTTTTTTTTAAAAGGAAAATATGATTTGTTAGTCTTCGAATGATTGTAAGATGCCTACCTGAGATGAGTTATCTAAATTGTACCACAATACTCATTTGTAGGAATACAGAATATAACCAAATTGCATAAGCATGAATACAGAAAGCTAACACAAAACACATCAACTAGGAATGTCGCATGATAGATCTTCTATTGCATAATAGTTTTATATATCAACCACACTTTCCTTTGTTCTAGATTCCATACAAATAGACTTGACACAGTTGGTTAAATCCCCAACCGTCA
This sequence comes from Chamaecyparis obtusa, assembly GCA_027943335.1. Taxonomy (NCBI): domain Eukaryota; kingdom Viridiplantae; phylum Streptophyta; class Pinopsida; order Cupressales; family Cupressaceae; genus Chamaecyparis; species Chamaecyparis obtusa. The sequence continues at coordinate 461,271 of BSBK01000362.1, forward strand.
TAACTCCCAATTGACACCCCTTCAGAACAATGTTTTAGTATAGTAACTAACAAAAGTCTTATTTAATTATTTATGGCATAAATGCAGCTTACATCACCCCCCACAAAAATTGTCGTCTTCTAGACGACACAACCCAAAATGGGGTCCTACAACAAACATAAGTAAATCATCGGGATGGGTGAGAAGACGTCCTTAGAATGGCCGAGGTAGTCGTAGGTGGAAGCTGGGATTGAAGAAGCTTCAAGTCTCTCTCTGCACCAAGTTGCTTTTCCCTTGTTGCTTTTAGCAACCTCAAGGCATCCATAAGGTCCTTCTCTGCAGTGGCCAACTTCTGCTCCTTCTCCATCTGCATTGCCCTCTCCTGGTGCAGCTTAGTGTCCAACTCTTGCACTCTCTCCTGTAGGGCCTCCTGCTGGTCTTTGGCCTTGTGGGCCTACCATGTGGTCTTTTGCATGCATAGGAATGTCTCCCTGAATCTCTGCTCCATTTGGATGAGAGTGTCTATCATGCTAGGCTATCCTCTGAATCCAACCATGATGCGAGTACCCCAATCTTTCTCCTTGTCCACCAACTCCATCTCAGGCCATCCTTGTCCCGAGAGGCGCTCATTGAACTCTATGTGGCAACCCTCCATCGTAAATTTTAGCAACGCTTCAACTACCAAAGTCAGGGATCCTATATCCATCTCTCTCGCTCAGTCTACCATATCTCGCGTGGTTGAGGCCATAGTCTTGAGCTCTATGAGAAACCCTTGGACATAATCCCCAAAATGAGGGGTGTGGCTTCCCTTTGCAGCCACTACTTCTTCCTCCATATGCTAAGTCCCCCCATCTGTTCTTGTACCTAGATGGGATTCCTCAGCTTCTACCTATGGTTGCCCCATCATGAGAGTGGGTGAGGGTGGTGGGATATCCTCTACCTCCATTTGAAACTTGGATAAGAGGTTATTTGCTTTTGAATCTATTCTTCCATCTCCTTGCTCCTGCTTGGGGACTGTGGTGGGAGGTGGTGTCACTGTTTTATTAACCCGCTCTTCCGCTGCTACAGGGGTGGTAGTCACTAAGGTAGATGGAGTGACCACTGGGTGGGGAGACGTCATCGATGTCTATGTGATCAGAAGTCCTATTGGCTGTATTGTCTCGACCCCATGTGAAGTGGCAATTCTGAGACTATGAGCTCCCTGTCTAGTCAGACGCAGATCCATGACCTTGGCTTGTGGTATTTGCTTACGAGGGACCAAGTGCGCTACGACTGACAATTGGGATGGTGTGAAGGCTATGCGTTTTCCTCCCCAATCTGGAAAAGATGATGCCTTGTAGCCGCTATGATGCTGCCAACTGCCTTGCTGGTGCCAACTATTGCCATGTTATCGCTAACTCCCATGTTACTGCCAACTGCCATGTTACAACCAACTGCTGCTGCCATACTACTGACACCCACTGCCATGCTACTACCACCCACCATGCTACTGCCGCCAATTGCTGTGGTAGTGCCGCTCAATGCCATGGCACTGCTTCCCACCGCGATAACTTCCTTTTGTCGGATTGCTTGTTGGGCCTCATACATCTGTGCATCCAATTGCCTCCAATTGCCTCCTCAAATGAATACCCTATGTCCCCTTCTCCTATGGTTGGCTAGCAAGGTGCTGATCTGAACTCTTCCTCATCCTTGGAACTAAAAGAAGTCATGTGGGTATCTTGTTCAACTGTTCCTCCTCCGAGCTGCCATCCTCCTTTGTACTAACTGTGATCTCTTGCCTAACCTTCTTCCTGAGGGGTTCAATACCGCCTGATGAAAATGTGTCTAAGTGTAACCAGTAGCTCATGGCGAGCCTGTATGGTTCCACTCGGTTGGCAGCAATAAAATTACCCTAGTGCTCAGGTATTACCTATGTGTGAAGGGCATCCAAGAAGAGTGCTATGGCATGGTGCGACATATAAAATGTTTTGTGCCTTAGTCGCAAGAATTCCTTGATTCTGTTAGACAAGTATTGCCCCCAATTATATATTGTGACATCGTTTAATCCGTTCATGAGCTGTAGCATCCAGATAGCAATGTCGGATGCCCTACTTCCTTTGATGAGTTTGCTTTTTAGCATATCCATGATACACCTCCATTCTGAAGAAGATATGAAGGATTTTTTCATACCCCTGTTGTTGTTGCTACTCCACAAACTATCCCATTGCTTTTGTGTGAGGTCTTGCCTGTATATATGCTGGAGCAATAGTTTCTTGTCCTCTATGGACATTTTTGATGAGGGTTTTGCTGCTGAGTGCCCCTTACTCGGCACCCCAAATACCCTACCAAAATCTTTTGCTGAGTAGGATACTATAAAATTCTGTTGCAAATACTTCACAATAGACTTATGTGTTGGCATTACCGGAAAGGATGCAACCGGTAAAGATACCACCAGTAATAATCAGTGGTGTTGTCATTGATGTCTATGATAACAATGTCCAAATGCTAGTGAACCGGTGACATAGTGATGAGAAAAGTGAAGTCCAACAATGCACTTGAACAGAGTACTCGATGTAGTACTAATTGTTTAGAGTTGGTGACCAGTGAAGACAATGACCGGAGCAGTGGCCGGTGTAGATAGAGAATAGAGAAGTGACTGGTGAAGATAGAGACCGTAACATTGAATAAGGAAAGATGTAAACTGGCCTACAGTGATCGTTAAGATATCATTGAGACCGATGTATGTCTATTATTTGTTGAGACCGGTGAAAGGCATAGTTGACCAAAGAAGATGGTTTCAGTTAAAGGATATTGAGGAGATTCTTTGACTGTGTTTTTTTGCACAAATCATGGAAGATTTTCTTTTAAGGGAAAGTATGTGACATGCATCTGATGTTTCCTTTCAAGACTGAAACACGACTGGATGGTGGATTCATGGAGGATTTTCTATTAAGGGAAAGTATCTGACACACATCTGATGTTTCCTTTAAAGATTGAAAGACGACTGGATGGTGGATTCAGAAGAGATCTTCATGGGGATCACAACGACAAAGAGCGGGAAGATCTTTTGAAATTGAATTTGAGTGATCTGCGCTTCTTTCTCTCAATTGTACAATTGTCTTACGCTCTGTAGGAAGTGTATATATTCTTCAGTTAGCGAAGATAATCACTTGCCATCATTCTTCCAAGAAGAAAGGGTGAAACAATACATTGATTAAAGCTACTGTAAAGGAAAGGGAAAAGAAGAAGAGAAGAAGAAAAGGAAGAGAGTGTGCAAGGAAGCACAATAACCTGAGGAGAGCATATCAGTGGTGCCCGGTTCTGACTCTTAATGAGTGAAACGGTGATCTTATCAGGCTTTGCAAAGCCATTTCAAACTATCAACCTTTCTATTGCTCTCCAACAATTGCAATAGCCAAATCCCACTATTTGGGTGGACATTAACAGGTCCCTTGTACTAAATCCTTTAATCGGGTGACATCTAGTTGATGTTTTAAAGTCCTCTAACAAGGCAGGCTTTAACAGACTTTATTCAAAATTCTTTAACCGGGTAGCACCTAACAATGTGTTTGTAATCCTTTAACAAGGAAGGCCCTTCACAGGGCGCACTTCAGAAGAGTGCAAAATTTGTGAGTTCCAACTCACACTGTGGTTTTCTCCCAATTTGGGTTTCCACGTGATATATCTGGTGTGATTTTGTGTTGTTTATTTCCTTTATAGGATATGTTTTGCATGCAGTAATAGTTAGTTGATCTAAGAGTGACTTCGAGTTTCATTGGGTGATGATTCACCCCTCCCCTCTCAGCACCGGTTGGGACTATCAATTAGTATCAGAGCCACGTCCTATGTTTAGAGTTGCTTAACTGCAAAAAGGGAAAGATCATAATGACGAGGAAGGAAGGACCCAAGTTCTCTAAGGAAAACTTCAATTTGTGGTACAGCAGAATGGAGTTGTACATGAAGACCATGGGAGATCAGTTTTGGAACCATGTAATCGCAGAGTACAACGAGCCTATCGGTACATTGATGACAGATCAACTAAAGGTCAGAGGTGAATACACAACTACTATGGACATAATAGTCAGTATGCTGCCTGATAATGTGTATACAGAGATTGGAAACCTAACTACAACCTTCAAAATGTGGGCAAAACTACAAACTGTGTATGGAGGCGACTCACATGTTCAAAGAGCAAAAGTAGAAAGCCTCAAAGGCAAATATGATGACATTAAAATGAAAGAAGGCGAAGACATTGAGCAGTACAACAATAAAATAAAAGAAGCGATGAACTCCATCAAAAGTGTTGGAGGAACACTGAATGAGCAGGATGTTGACATATTTAAGTTGTCATTGGTTAAGTAAGATGCAATCATCAATCCCACCGGAGCATCCATAGACTAATCATACTCTGTAAGATGCACCGGTAGACCCAACAGAGTGTTTTGAACCGGTCTTACAAAACATACAGGGAATGTATGACTAACCGGGTATAAGTTTCATATCAGTCGATTGCAAGATAATCTGAACTGGATTATGTGGAGCTGTCTTAGTTAAAACCAGATTATATGGAGCATTTACCAGTTGAAACCGAAGTTAGCTTTTTATCTGGAGTTAGCTTTATTTCCACACAACTGTTTGAAGGTAAACTCAAGATCATTTTGCAAGCTTTTTGCATGCATGATTTATGGGTGACTTTACAGCTTGGTGGAACTATGAGAATTATTTTCTTAATAAGATTAATCTCTTATAAATACAAGTTAGAGAATACACAAGAACTGTTGTTGAATATTTAGAGCAGGAGAGCGAGATATCTTCTGAGAGAATCCAATCACGAAAAGTGAAAGGCAGAAATGTTCAACAACCAAGCAGAGCGGAAAGGGTAACAGGTATGATCTAATCAGATAGAAAGTGTCGTTACAGATCATTGCTTTTATATTGTTAAGTATATTCAAATCCCTCTATCAAGGTGAACCCTTACAGGTTCTTTGTACAAATCCTTTAACCGGGTAACGTCTTAATTGGTGTTAAAAGTCCTTTTACAAGGCGACTCCTAACATAGTCAAGATCCTAATAGATCTTCTACCAAATCCCTTTACTGAGTAGCACTCTTACAAGTGCTTTGTAAGCTCTTAACAGGGCACCTTTATTATTGCAGTAGTGAAGTTGTGGGTTTTGTCCCACCGTGGTTTTCTCCTTTTAACCGAGGGTTTCCACGTATATATGATGTGTTGACTTGTGTATCTCTATTTTTGTTTATGAATGTTGATTATATTCTTTTAATTTTGCAAGAATACACATGCAAGGATAAATAAAGGTAGAAATTGTGTTTACTGATTCACCCCCCCTCTTAGTAATCGGTTAGGATTAACAGAGGATGTGATAAGCAAGATACTGAGGACATTGAGACCACAGTATGCAATCAAGATCTCAGCTATACAAGAGCTCAGATCAGTGATGACATCACAAGTCACCCTTGAGTCTCTAATTGGTAAGTTAACTGCTTTTGAATTAAACAATTATGATAACAGCTTACCTATGATAGATGCTGCCTTTAAGTCTTCTGTAAATGTTGCTGATGCAGCAGTGGCAAGCGGAAGCCTTCAATCAGTGAGCAAATGGTAAGTTTCAATCCCTCATCACCCAAGGTGACAGGGTCAAGTGCTCAATACTTATCACAAGTATCCAAAGGGACTAGGGGAAAGGTTATCACAACCTCAACTATCCAATGTAACCTAATCACTAGGTTTACCAAATTCCTAAGCACCAAAAACCAAGGATCCATGAAGAGGTCTCTTTAGCCCAATAGACAATCAAACCCCAAGAAATGATTTATAAGACCAGGGGTGGCCTACAATCACTGTCATGGCCTGTTTAGGTCCTATTGCTTCAGTTCCAATGGTTCTTTCATTCAAAAGCAACCCACAACACTAAGATGCTTCACAACCTAAGGATTTGGCTTGTAGCCCTTCCTAGAGTGAAATTTGAACATAAGTCAGAATGTTCCCAAATGAGAAAATGATTTGGTCAAGGATTCTGATACCCTTTTGGGGTTTACAAAACATGTCTTAACACCAAGGAGTGGAAGTCAATAGGAGTCACTGCTGTTGCAACATTAGACCGGGCTAATAAGCCTAATTAGGGCTCCAAATACACTACAAGTGCTCTTCCTCCTATGCCAAAACACAAACTAAGCATGGAGGCATGTGTGGATATGTAAAACAACTCAGGATCCAAGTTTGGAGGCCTTGATGAATCCCCAACCAAAATCTAGGATGACTGTCCTAGTCACTTGACTGGTGCACACATAGAGATCGACACCTAGGGTCTTGTGGCAAACTCACTCCTCTGCAAATCCACACTCCTAACCTGCAAAAGATGAAAATACATTGGAAAAGGTTGTATTCCACCAAGGGGCTTCAATTTCCCATGGTGGAATGGGAACATTAGAAACCTTGTTTTTTAAGCCTCAATCCCAGGCACTCCTACAAAAAATCAGATATCTTCCAATCTAGGTCAGATCAATACATGAGACCAACTGCAAATGGAAGAAGACTCAAGGCTTCAACTTTTGGAATCACCGTTTCATGCCCTCACGTCCGTACCTGTCCATATAGTGGTCTGAATCACAAAATCTGCAGAGAGTTTATGATTTAATTGATTTTAATTGCCAAAATACATGTGTTCTCCTACCACCTGCCTATAAGGGCTTATGTAGGCACTCCCAACGGTTACATAACTTGTTTGAACCAACTAGCCGTTTGGGAGTTGTGTTTACAACGTTTGACAACTTTTAAGAAAGTTGCTCGAAAGTTGCATGACAACTTTTAGAGCAACTTTTGCCTAATTTTCAAAATTGCAAATCTAATGACCAAACTTGGTCCTAGCACTAAGCTAATGATCCAACATGGATCTAAAACCTTAAAACATGAAAAAGCCTAAGATCCTATGATTTTTAGGCCCATAGACCATTTTGACCATAGTTAGCCAGGGGCTTATAATTGTGCCAATCCTGGAACTAGGCATTACAACTTGGTCTAGGTGCCTGACTAGTAACTTCTAATCTAGGTAGAGAGTTTAGGACTCTTAGGTGCATTGTTTGATGAGTTTAGAGTAGGTGCTCCTGCACCATACTCCCCTTGAGTTTTAGAACTCAAGTCCCTATTTGACGCTAACAAATCCACCGAAGTCCCATGTTGTTTGATTTGGTCTTCGGTTAGCCAAGTAGCATCTATGTTGGGGAGGCCCTTCCATTTGACTAAGTACTGCATGTACTTCTTAGTCCTGGTAATTTACAAAGAGCTACTATAGAGACAAGTAATTTATGCTCTTTGTAGATGACTTTTCAAGGATGCTGTGGATGCTGTTCTTGAAGGAAAAATTAGAGGCCTTCCATATATTTAAAATCTACAAGGCCCGAGTGGAAAAGGAGACCGGTAAGGATTTAAAGTGTCTGAGGTCAGACGGAGGAGGTGAGTACACCTCTCAAGAGTTTGTTAGCTATTGTGAAGAACAGGGGATAATAAGGCAGATGTCTGCACAAAGAATCCCTCAACAAAATGGAGTTGCTAAAAGAAGGAACAAGACTCTGGTAGACCGTGCGAGGACTTTGATGATTCAGAAGGTTATACCTCATCACTTCTGGAGAGAAGCAATAAGCATTGCTGTATATACATTGAACCGGGTTCAAGTCAAGAAAGGGATCGGTCAAACGTCATATGAGTTATGGTTTGGTCATACACCTAGTGTAAGTTATTTCAGAGTATTTTGGAGCAACTGTTACATGAAGAGAGATGAATACTGCGATAAGTTTGAGCCAAAGAGTGATGAAGGCATATTTTTGGGTTACTCCACCAAAAGTAAAGCCTATCGGTGCTTGAACAAAATGACAGGAAAAATAGTGGAGAGTGCAAACGTGAAGATAGATGATCATTCAAAACAGAGTGATAAGATCAGTCAAGGTAAATCTGACAATCACCAAGGCTATGACTTCAGTGACCAAATAGAATTCAATGAAATTATAATCACTGATGAAGGAGAACAGGTAAACAGAGCTATGGAATTGGGTAATTTGCCTGAGCAAGGAAGGGATCAAAACGTAAGGCGAATTGAAGAAGGTGAACAAGAAGATGTTCATGATCATGCTGGAAATGCTGCTCATCCGGAAAGAGAAGACCGGGATCACCGACCTGTTGTACCAAGGTATGTCACCTGTCATTCCACTGATAACATTATTGGTGATAAACATGACAACATTCTAACCAGGAGAAGGGCTAGAGAAAGTACCTATCTACTTTCTTGGATAGAGCCTAGGACTACAAGAGAAGCTCTGGAGGATTGTAGTATGAATAAAGTAATATTGTATTACTTCTAGTTATAACTTGTCGGGAGGGTAGTTAGGAGCGAGGAGGTGCGTCCATTGGTTTTCCCAACCAACCGACTATCTTATAAGCACTTTGGTCTTTGATGTAAAACGGTTGGTTTTTGGTATGAATAAAGGATATAGCATTTCCTCGCCATTCAGGTACTTTGGTATATTGGTATGGTATTATGGTGTTATGTTGCTTTGACATTGATGTTTAATGTTCTATTGGTACCATTGATACTAAGTTTTGTTCTATATCCTTTGTCTTTATAACCATTCTATATTTTGGCGCCGTTGCCTAAGTTCGAACCTGGAGGTCTCAGCTTGGGCAGGATGGAGTAATGGGAAGACCCTTGCTAGCATGTGTACTAATAACGAATAGTGACGGAGAAGAGGAGGAAATAACAAGGGAAGATCAAGTGACACGAGACCTGGTGTCGGCCTGGGAAGTCTCTGTTGACCAGTACGTGCAAAGGGAAGCCCGAGAGAGAGCGGTTCCCGAGAGCGCAGTACGGGATGAGCTTTCAGTGCCACCAACAGTGTACGATCTACTTGGAAAAATCCCTCGACTATTGGCTCGAAATCTGGTACGCGTGGAGGACGAAAGAGAGGAGACTGGAATGGAGAGGAGACAACAAGTACTCCACCAATCGGCCAAAAGGACACGGGAAGTGGGGGAGCATGATATACCAAGGAAGACAAGGAGGGATTAAAATAATTCATGCCCCTGCTTTCGAATAAGTACCCCAAACGACGACCGGAAGAAGAAACTGAGGGAGAAGCGGCGAGGTGGATCCTAGGGTTACGCCAAGAGGAAGAGAGGCGTTATTTAAGAGGCTTGGCCGAGCAATCTCAGAGTGCAAGCCAGACTGAGGAAAAACTTATTGAACACACAATAGAGGGTCTAGCCAAATTAGCCATTTCAAAAACCTCGGGAAGGAGGGAAGGAGGGAAGCATCGTGAAACTCGGGCATGCCGAGAACAACCGCAAGGTGGGCAAGAAGAATTGCATAGGGAAATAGAGAGTACTAGTGCAGGAGGAGGGAGCATTCCGGCAGTCCCGACAGGAAGTGCCTCGGTAGGAGGGAGTGTCTAGACAGGAAGTGTCTCGGTAGGAGGAAGTGCCCCGGTAGGAGGAAGTGTCCTGACAAGAAGTGTCCCAGTAGGAAGTGTCCCGGTAGGAGGAAGCATCCCAACAGGAAGCGTTCCGGCAGGAGGGAGTGTCCCAGCAGGAAGCATTTCGACAGGAGGGAGCGTCTTGGCAGGAAGCGCTCCGGCAGGAGGGGGTGTCTCGGTAGGAAGAAAATGGCAGGAGTTAAGCAAAAACTTCCCAGATTCAGTGGAGATGGGTCGGAAGACCCTACACGACACTGTAAAACATGCATCATCATATGGCAGGCCAATGGAGAAAACGATACAGATCAATGGTTACAAGCCTTTCCGGCCACCCTAAGAGGGATTGCTATTGATTGGTATACAAACTTGGAGGCCAGTCAGAGAGCCACCTGGAAAGACCTCCGTATTGCATTCGAGGAGGAATTCAGACTGCTACGGGATGATGATGAGATAGTTACAGAAATCTATAACACCAGACAAGGGAAAAATGGATCAGTTAGAAGTTACACAAGTAAACTCAGGGAATTGGTAGGGAAGTTGGATAACAAACCTGCGGATGGGTTGAAAAAAAGATGGTTTATTGAAGGGCTAGCCCCATCCCTGAAGCGGAAAATGAAGATAGTGCCACCAGTGTCCTTTAAAGAAGCATGCACTTGGGCTATGGACATAGAAAGCGAGAATAAAACTTCCAAGTCTAAACAACAAGGAAGCGGAAGTGAAAGCTCAGAAGAAAGTGGGGATGAATCTAAAACCATCCAAGCCCTGAGGAAAGACATGATGCGGCTAATGAAGGAAGTGGCAAGAAGAAAGGAGGAAAAGGAGGGTCGGGACCTCTGGTGCACAGATTGTGAAGAGGGTCATACAAAAGGGACTTGTCCGCTCAAAGCCTTCTGTGACATCTGTCAGGTGTTAGGACACACAATCAAAGAATGCCCTTACAACTTGAAGGCACGAAGTGCTCAAGTATTTTTCACACAAGGAGAACAATCCACACCACCCGTCACACCCCCACGTAACTCTAATACGGAAGCATCACCAGGAGGGTACAGGAATAATAGAAGGGGAAGCAATAATAACAGTAATAGCAACACACCTCGGAGAGCAATGCAGTACTATTCTAAAGGAAGACCCATGATCCAATGTAGGCGATGTAACCAATGGGGACACTTCACACGAGATTTCCAGGACAGGGGAGGGAATGAAGGAATGATGTGTCAATGGTGTGGACTGGGCAACCATGACGATGTGAATTGCCCTAAACAAAAAGGGGTAAATAGGCTGGACATTGTAGACTCTGAGCGGGAAGTTTTGGCCCTCACAAGAATGAAGGCAAGGAAACTTGAATATTCGGACATGGCTACAGAAAGAGAAATATTTCAAGAAGCCACAAAAGACATTAAGCTTAGTACAGAGGAAAGGAGGGAAAGTACGGCTAAAATCCCAAACAAGGGGCTAGTGCCGAGCATCATGAAACAGGTATTGGAAACTACCATCCCCGTAAAAATTATGGATCTATTGAAAACAATACCACAGCTTCGGGTAGCAATATCACAGGGAATAAGGAATCAAGAGGAAACTTACAGGAGGGAAGAGAAAACGGAGAAACCAGATGAGGAACCAGTGGAGAAAAAGGATACCCTATTCACTATTGGGACAAGAAGGATACCTGCAGTAGTGGAAATGGATATAATGGGATGTAAACTATCTAACACTATTGTGGATGGAGTGTCTGGAGTGAATGTATTACTAGAAGAAACCTGGAAGGCGTTAGGGAAACCCACACTCTCGCCACCCACATTCCAGTTAGTAGGTGCAGACCAGCATGGAATCAAGCCAATAGGAACCTTGGTGGGGCAAAAGGTAATAATTGGTACACAAGAATTCTTCTTGGACTTTGTGGTGATTACCCTGGAAAAGAAGGGGTACGATGCCTTGCTGGGGAGGGGTTGGCTGATTGCAGCAAAGGCCACCCACTATTGGAAAAGAAACACCCTATCCATAGAGGCAGATGGGAGAAAATATGTGATAGATTTGAGAAATCAGTGCGTGAGTCAAGATTTGGCATCTGATTTTGAGGAAGAGGACGGGGAAGGTGCAGAACCAGATGGAGTACTCCGACTAGGGGAATGCTCTGAAGACGAAACAAGTTCCCTCAATGGGCTATTTCATTGGCAAATGGGAGATTATGAGGTCTTCTAGCCGGAGTGTAATATGCTGCAAGTTTAAGAAACAAAAGAAAGTTACCCATAGGGGTATAAGGAATACAAGGAGGGTACCACAACCATAAATCATAAGCCTGCGCACATATTTGAGGAGAAGGTGGATTACAAGGAAGACAAATTGCAAACTGTGAACCTTGGAGGAAGGGATGAATGCAAGGAAATCCTAATAGGGGACGATTGGGACCTGGTATTGAAGGCAGCAGCCTTTAAAATTTTTCTGGAATACAAGGATGTATTTGCATGGACATATAAGGACTTAAAGGAGTCCCACTGGAATTGTGCGTCCACCAGATATCGTTGATACCAGGAGCAAGGCCTGTACGTAGGCGACTGTACTGGATGAACTAGAACTATGCCGCCAAGGTAAAGGAGGAAATTACAAAGATGCTGCAAGCAGGGATCATATTCAAGGTATAGACAAGTGATTGGGTGTCCCCCATAGTCATATCCTTGAAGAAGGACGGTGTGGAAATTCGGATATGCCTGGATTTCAGGTGCTTAAATGCGGTAACTATAAAAGACCCCTTTCCTATTCCCTTCACAGATAGTATCCTCGAAGAGGTAGCTGGCCATGAAATATACTCCTTTATGGATGTGTTTTTAGGCTACAACCAAATCAACATTGCTGAGGAGGATAAGTTGAAGACCACATTTGTGGTGGAAGACGGGGTGTATGCCTATATTAGAATGCCCTTTGGGCTGTGCAATGCACTGGCCACCTTTCAAAGAATCATACTACATATCTTTCAGGGTATGTCCGTGGGAAATTTCAGAGCTTTCCTTGACGATTGGTCAGTTTATAGTGGAAAGGAACACCACCTGAAGATCTTGGGCGAATGCATGGATCTGTGCAGAAGAGCTAGACTAGCCTTGAATCCAAAGAAATGCAGATTCATGGTGCCTCAAGGCAGACTCTTGGGCCATATAGTATGCAAAGAGGGCCTAAAAACAGACCCTGACAAGGTCAGGGTAATATTGGAAATGGAAGCTCCATCAGATGTCAGGGGGGTAAAGTCCTTCCTCGGACATGTGGGGTATTATAGAAGGTTCATAAGAGGGTTTGCCGGTGTATCCTGGCCTTAGAAAAGCTCACCAGGAAAGGGGAAAAGTTTTGCTGGGAGAAGGAACAAGAGGAGGCATTCCAGGAACTAAAGGAGAGACTAGTAAACGTGCCAATACTCATATACCCCGACTGGGACAAAGAATTCCACATCCATGTGGATGCTTCCAACTATGCAATAGGAGCCACCTTGACCCAAATGGGGAAGGAAGGACTGGAGTCACTAGACCATCCAATGTACTTTGCTAGTCGGCTACTTTCCAAAGAAGAACGGAATTACAGTACCACTGAGCGGGAGGCACTAGGTATGGTTTATGCAGTTCATAAATTCAGACACTATTTGCTAGCCACCCCCTTTAAATTTTTTCTGGATCATCAAGCACTCATGTATCTTGTGAATAAACGTGTAATCCAAGGGAGAGTAAGCAGATGGCTAATTCTCTTACAAGAATTTACTTTTAATATCATAGTCCGACTAGGGAAGAACCATGTCATTGCGGACCAATTATCCAGAATCAAGTCCGGAGAAGCTTCTGCAAGCGGAATAAATGAGGATTTTCCTGATGCCCATTTATTTCGGATTGCGGTATTACCCAAATGGTACGAAGGGGTTGGCCAGTACTTGTCAACGGCTACATTTCCCAAGGAAATGAGTATACAGGAAAGGAGAAAAATTGCACTCAAAAGCGGGACATTCCAGTTGATTGAAGGATTGCGATACAAGAAGGGGCCAGACGAGATTTTAAGGTGCGTTATGGAGGAGGAGATCTCAGGAGTCCTAAGGGAATCTCATGAAGGACTAGCAGGGGGCCATATAGGGCTTGATGCAACAGCACGAAAGGTATTGTTGGCAGGTCTATGGTGGCCTACGCTGTACGCAGATGCTAGAGAATGGGTTCTGAGTTGTGATACATGTCAAAGGGTAGGGAAACCCTTGAAAAGAGATTTTATGCCGCTGTTTCCATCGCAACCACAGGAGTTGTTCGAGCGGTGGGGTTTAGATTTTGTGGTGCCCCTTCCTGTGAGCAATAACCACAGATGTAGCTACATAGTGGTGGCGACAGAGTATCTTACAAAATGGGCCAAGGCAAGAGCGCTTCCAGACAATACAGCCCGGAGTACGGCCAAGTTCCTCTATGAACACAGTAACAAGGTTTGGGATATTGCTGCAATTTACAAGTGACAGGGGGTACGCTTTGTGAATGAGACCATCAGGACAATGACAAGTGAGTATAAAATTTTTCACTCATTCTCCAGTCCATACTACCCAAGAGCAAATGGTCAAGCAGAGTCAACGAATAAAATACTAGTAACGATCTTATATAAGACTTGTGGAGTAGAAAAGGGAGATTGGGAAGAGAGATTACCAGTAGTTCTGTGGGCCTACAGAATGACTTACAAAGCCACCACAGGACAAACACCATTCCACTTAATGTATGGACAGGAAGCAGTGATGCCTATGGAATTTGGAGTACCAAGCTTGAGAATAGCAGTGGAACACAGATTGGGGGAGACTGAAAGCTTAAAGGAAAGGTTGAATGCTCTGATAAAGCTTGATGAAAAGAGGACACTGGCCCAATGGGCCACCCAGGTGGCATAGGAGCAATGAAAATTCTGGCATGATAAACACTTGAAAAAGATGAATTTTAAAACAGGACAATTGGTTCTGAGGTACAATGGAAAAAATGAAATAAAGCCCGACAAGTTCAAGGTACACTGGCTAGGGCCTTACAGAGTCATGGAGGTAAAGGATAATGGGGCCATAAAATTATCGACCCTAGATAATAATCCTTTAAAAAATCTTGTCAATGGATCTAAGTTAACGCTGTATAATAAAAAAAACAAAATATTTCCCATGTCACTTGGACATAATAAAAGAAGTTAAGGAAAAAGTGGAAAACCAGGAGGAAGAAGAAAATCAGAAAAACCCTAAAATGCAAGTGTTATAAAAGACCAAGGCATACACTCCTCAAACATACCGTGCTGAACACCAAGGCGATTCATGAGCAAATAGAGAGAAAAAGTTGCCGTACAGCACGTGAGAGAATCTAGCCAGCCATCGTACGGACGACAAAAGGAAGGGGACCGTACAAAGAGACCGTACGAAGAGGAGGGAAGGCGGTACAGAAGAAACCTAGAGACCGTACAAGGAAGGAACAGGGCCGTACGGAGGTAATTCGAACAATGAGCCGTATAAGGGAGTCGTATGAGCTACTGTACGGACTGCATAGGAACCGTACGCAGAAGCACCAAGACCGTACGGGGGAGCACCGAGGCCGTATGAGGTTACACAGGCAAGTCCGAGTCTGTACGTGGGAGCTGTATGAACTGCTGCACACAAATATCCGTACGCGTGGCCGTACAAAGAAGGCCGCATGGAGGTTGCACATAAACACGTGGAAGGCCGTACATTGCATGTCGTACGGACGACAGCTAGGCCGTATGTAAGGAGGTGGTGTACCACATTTCGGGAGAGAAGGTGTAGGGCCGTACGTTGTACGAAAGTGGTGGCAAGTACGACAGGGAAGACAAAGGCCGTACACCTAGGAGCAAGAAGGGTTTATGTGGCATACTGGAACTGATGAACATATTGTCATTGATGTCAAAATTAGAAGTTAGCATATATGAACTAGAGATGCATATTCAGTATATTCAGAGATTATATATTCAAATAGTGGGAATACGTATATATGAAGATGAGATGTGATCATCATAATATATCACTTCAACTATTTGTTTCAACTATCTTCTGTATCAAGTCCATTGTCGAAGTATACCAGTAATGGTTAAAAGTTGAAGAGAGCATCCAGTCAACAAACACAAGAAGGAATTGAATCAAACAGCAGAGATGATCATTCCGTATTCCATAAATGATTACATGCTCAAAACAGTGGAGTGTTACCACGTATATAAAGATACAGAGATATATAAAATACTGATACCATAAAGACGCTGTTGGATTTAAGATGTATTACAGATATGTATGAATACAAATGAATATTGTATGCAAGAACAGACTTTTATGTATAGAACGTGTTTTAAAAGGGACAGCAGCAGAATATAACTAAATAGATTAAAAAATATATATATGCCGTGTTTAATACGAAGGATGCTGAAAGATTATTGAAAGTATAGTAAAACGGCAAATATCATAGATGCGATAAAAGGTTTATGCAAAGTTGAAATGTCAAGACAACACATGTTTTATCGAAGGGTTTTAATATTAAATTTGATGTATGTCAAAGAGGAATATTCAAAACGGCGGTTTTGCTTTATCGAAGATTGTTTTCGAAAGTATATATATCAGACTTTGCAGTGGCAGACTTAAACTTTCAAAACAGTATTTTTGATTGAATGATATAAGCGGCAGACACATATTGTCGAAAGACAATATATATATATATATATATATATATCATTAAGGATATATATATATTCAAAAGATGATATTAATTATTATTATTTTTAAAATATAAGATTTAAGTTAATAATATTAACCTTAAAAAGAGGGGTTAATAATTTTTTAAAAAGACACCTTTTCATGATTGAAGAGTCATAAACTTTTAAAGAGACATAATGTTTCAATCAAAATAAGTATATATATATATTTGATCTTTTGTGAAAAAAAAGATAAGTCAGCATGTGGAGATAAAAAGAAGAGCAACAGTAATATAAAGAAGAAAAAATTAAAGATCAAATGTTCAGATTTTGAATATATCATTGTGAGGATATACATATATATAATTGAAAATTAGAAGAAAAATATTGGCTGACTTAGAGAGCAGATTGTGTCCATCATCAGTTGAATTAGCAACAACATTCAGGTGGAAGAAATTTTGCAAGCAGTGAGTTGGTGCTCAGAATCTGGATAGTAGTTGGTGCTCAGAATCCAGACAGGGGAGTTGGTGCTTCCAGTAGGTCGGTGCCTGCGAAGTGTGGGAGTTGGTGCTTCCAGTGAGTCGGTGCTCATAAATTTAGAGGTTGGAGCCTCTAGTAGGTTGGTACCTACAAAACATTGTAAAAGAACAATATTAGATAAAAGCAAATTATTTTGTGGTTTTCTCCCATATTGGGTTTCCACGTAAATATTGTGTTCATGTGCGTAGTTGCTTATTTGAGTATTTGAAGTTATTTTTGATTAAAAGTCTTTAAATTGAAAAATTGTTATTATACTGATTCACCCCCCCCTCTCAGTATAATCGTGTGCTCTTCAGGAACCGCCAATCAGGAGAAAGGAATCAAAACGGTTGGAGCCCAGCAAGTAATAAAGGCATAACACTGTTAGCAAGGAACTATAAGATGGTAAAAATAAGTATGGGCAACCCAAGCAAAGGGGAGATCATAGACTACAAACAAAAAAATCAGGTCTTGCAGGTGAGAAAGGGGAAGAAGATGACAAGCTAGAAGGGCAAACGAGATGTTCCTGAGAAGACTACAGCTGCCAATATCAGCTTTGAAAGCATAATAGGAAGTGAATGCCGGGCATGGTGGGAGAATGTAGAAGAAAAGCACATCCTTAAAGAAGCACTGCATAAGGCAGAGGTAGATAAAATTATCTTTATGCCCATTTTTGATCTGAAAGAATTTGAAACTATATTGCGGGCTATGTTGGAGGGCTATGACAGGCAGGGTCACAAATCCGTTATTGAGTACGCTCATTAGGCAATAACTATTTCCTATTCTGCCAAGGAAATAACCAAGGTATTTGGAATACTTAACCGGGGACAGGAAATCACGAAAGCCCTAAAAACACCAATGGCCATGGAGGAGAAGAAGAAGTGGCTGGAGTTAGTCTGTTAGAAGAACCTCACCAACTAGGGATGGAATGATATTCTAAGCAAAAAGAACAGCAGGGATCTGAAAAAGATTTTCGTAGCTAACGCAGAGTGGAGATGCATTGTAGACTTGGTGAAGAGCAAACTTACTGCTGGAAGCCGCACATTGGATATTGCCATCTGGATGTTGCCAGTAGTTGACGGGCTAAATAGAGGACAGATATACAACTAGGCACAATTCCTGTCAGACAGGTTACGAGAATTCATGGAATTGAAACATAAAGCATTCTATATGCCCCACCATGCAATAGCCTTATTTCTGGAAGTAGTTCGCCTGCAGGTAGCAGCAGAGCACAGAGGACCGCTGATTCCAGCAAGTAGGGTGGAACCCTACAAACTAGCCATATCATACTGGTTTCACTTGGACACCATGGGTGCAAGATTAGGTGGGGGTGAACCACGGACGAGGAAACTCATACAGGAAGTAGCGAAGAGTCTCTTTGCGAAAGAATCTTCCAGCCAGGAGGAAGTAGGAGAGGACAGTGCGGAAGATGACGGTGACACATCCTCAGACTCCCAGGAGGAGGAAATCCTCCTTGGCCATCTGAAGGGCACACCGCAAGATGTTACTTTTTTGCCACTAGGGGAAGGGCCATTGCCAGGAGGGGTACCTGAGTACGCAGAGATTCACAAAACCACGAGCACCATGGCAGAGGGAGGAAGTACCATGATGAGTATGGAGGAAGAAGGGAACAGATAGGAGAAGCTTCTAAGATGGGGAGCCACAAGACTTTCCTTGCTTGGCATGGCTAATCTGATCTCGACAGATCAACAGACGTAGACCAAGGTCATAGACCTCAGAGGAGGGCAAGCAGGTAACCACAAGATAAGACTCCACACCTCACAAGGTATTGAAGTAACCCAACCAGTTGCCTTGGTGGTACAGGCCGACGGGAAAAAGGGCTCAGAGGGTACGGAGGGACAGAAGGATACACAAGGGGAGGATGCAGGAGAAGACGAAATTTTGGAAGAAGCAGATCGATTGTTGGAGGAAATGGGAATGGTACTTCCACCTTAACCACCACCCAGCGAGGCCAAAGAGGACACAATAGGAACCCAAAATCAACCCTAGGGTGAGACCTGGATGATCACATCGGAAGATAGGGCAGCACGGTTCCTTAAGGAGTTGGTAGCTATGGAGCAGGCCACGAGGGAAATTATGGAGCAGGCCAAAAGCCAGAATGGGGAGGCCATAGTGGAAGCAGCAAAGTCCTTGGAAGCTTTCGTGAAAGGAGCTTGTGAAACAGATTGGAGCTTACTTGAGCAGGGGGGATACACAAGAAGAGAAGTGGCAGAAGCATGGATAACGACAGGCATCATACCACATGAATAGGGGTAGGCACCACTCATGCACACTCTGGCGGAGATAGAGGGGGGGCCTTTAGGAAGACCTACTTGGAGCTTCAACAGGAAAGGGAGCTGACTAGTGGCATGAAAAAGGAGTGGGCAGAAGAAAAGGCTGCATGGCAGAAGGAACGAGTGGCTCTGGAAGAGAAAGCGGCACAAGCGGAAGCAAAGAAGATGGATGCTTTATGGGTTTTCCAGGGAGTTCGGGCCAAGCAGAAGCTGGCCGAATGAGATCTATCAAACATTCGGGAACAAGCTTCGAATCCAGGGACGTCTTCACAACTCAATTCCGAAGCTTAATTTTGTTTTTAGCACTGTTGTCGTCTGGAAGACGACTATTTTTTTTTGGGGGGGATAAAGGTAGTATGAATAAAGTAATATTGTATTACTTCTAGTTATAACTTGTCGGGAGGGTAGTTAGGAGCGAGGAGGTGTGTCCGTTGGTTTTCCCAACCAACCATCTTATAAGCACTTTGGTCTTTGATGTAAAACGGTTGGTTTTTGGTATGAATAAAGGATATAGCATTTCCTCGCCATTCTGGTATTCTGGTACTTTGGTATTTTGGTATGGTATTATGATGTTATGTTGCTTTGACATTGATGTTTAATGTTCTATTGGTACCATTGATACTAAGTTCTATTCTATATCCTTTGTTTGTATAACCATTCTACAAGGATGACATCTGGGTCAAAGCAATGGAAGAGGAGCTAGAGAAAATAGTAAAGAATGAAACATGGACTCTTGTACCCAAACTTGAGGACAAGAATGTTATAGGCACCAAGTGGGTGTTTAGAAACAAGGTGAACGAAGAAGGAAAGGTGGTGAGGAACAAAGCAAGGCAGGTCTGCAAAGGATATAAAGAGGAAGCAGGACTAGATTATGTGGAAACCTTTTCACCGGTAGCAAGACTAGAAGGGGTAAGAATCCTCCTTGCCTATGTTGCCCATAAAAGGTTTAAAGTATCTGTAAAATCTACATTTTTCAATGGTACATTGGAAGAGGAAGTATATATAGAGTGGTCGAAGGGCTTCTCATCGACAGAGAAAACTGATATGGTCTGCAAGGTGAAGAAGGCTCTTTATGGACTGAAGCAAGCCCCAAGAGCTTGGTATGAGAGATTGCACTCATATCTCCTAAGCATAGAATTCACAAGAATAGGTGACAACAACAATCTGTACCTTAAGACTGGTAAAGAAGAAGGAAATTTGATTGCTGAAATATTTGTGGATGATGTCATGTTTGGAGGCGATGATAAAATGAGCAAAGACTTTGCTGAAGAAATGAAGAAAGAATTTGAAAGGTCTATGATTGGTGTAATAAAATTCTTCATAGGCCTACAAGTCCATTAGCTCAGTAAAGGTATATTCATATCCTAGTCAAAGTATGTGAAAGAGATTCTTAAAACATTTGGACTAGAAGAATCTAGACCGGTTGGTACACCAATGATAACTAACTGCAAGTTATCAAAGGAGGACAATGCCGAAGAGGTTAATGAGACACTCTACCGATCAATGATCGATAAGCTTCAGTATGCTGTGCACAGTAGACCGGACATTGTACATGCGGTTGGTATTGTCACAAGATTCTCTACAAATCCAAAAGAGACACATTTGATAGCAGTAAAGAGAATCTTTAGATATCTAAAGGGGACTGAAGAGTATGGTCTCTGGTTTCCTCACCAAGGAGGTTTCAAGGTAAAAGTGTTCACCGATGCAGACTGGGCCGGTAACATTGATGACA
Source organism: Chamaecyparis obtusa (assembly GCA_027943335.1). NCBI lineage: Eukaryota > Viridiplantae > Streptophyta > Pinopsida > Cupressales > Cupressaceae > Chamaecyparis > Chamaecyparis obtusa. The sequence goes on from BSBK01000362.1 coordinate 481,912, forward strand.
GAAAGAGCACAAGTGGAGGTGCATGCTTTCTTGGAGAAAGGATTGTGTCATGGACAAGCAAGAAGCAGAACTACATATCACAATCCACAACAAAGGCTGAGTATGTTGCTGCAGCTATCAACTGCACACAATTGATCTAGATAAAATAGATATTAGAAGGATCTTGCTTTGGCTTGCCTGTCTTTCCTTTAAATTTAACTTTCCTCTTTCCAGTTTTTAACTTCTTTTCAATTCTGAGCTTCTTTTCAGGTCCCACCATTTCCTCATTTTGTCTCTTTTTTATGCCTTTTTCTTCATCACCTCAAACCTTCACTTCTGATGCATACAAGTGCCAGGAGGTGTTTTATAACATTCATTCTCACGACACGTCCCTAGGTACTCTAGGTCAAATATTTTGTCAACTAAAGGTGCCGGTCCCACTCCTTTGAAACTTCCATCCACATACCGTCCTGTATATTTTTGATACCAGACCACCTCTTCTCCATTTATCATCGGGGGTCCTTCTAGATACAAAATCACTCGCCATAGCGAATTTTGCTAGGTCTTGTATGGTTGTACGTGGCTTGTTGTCCCTCCCTATTATACTTGTCTATTATTTCTTCTCTCTGGACATCATCTGCAGAAATGAATAAATCATCCATTTTCACCACCATTCTTAAGCATGGTCCCAGAGTGGCACCATATTCCTCTAGATCCACCTCCTCCTCTAGGTCCACTTCTAGAACACCCTCCTTGGTATCTTGTTCCTTCCTCCGTTGCTTTTCGACTTCCTCGTCAATGTTGAAGGCAACAAACCCCTCTCTTCCTTCGTATGGAGCTCTCCACCTCCAATACCCGTTTATTCTAACTTAGAGGGGTGGGGGTCCAAATAGTGCATTTATGAGGTGTTTGTGTATTTTGGGTATTGCTACACCTTCTACATGCTTTCTGGCTAATCATTCCTCCAAAGCCATCATAGGCTTGGCCTAGTCCAGGTCCAGCCTATATGGCTCTTCGATTATTATTGGACCCTCATCAATTTCTTTCCCTCGGCCAATAGTCCAATCTCCCTTTGTTGTGCATTCGAGCATATTGATCTTTGCACTATGTATCCCTCTCTCCTTGTATGGTTTCAGGCTGGATCCATTTACTAGTTCGTTGATGGGTTTTTATTCCAATGTTTCAAGTTTAACAACCCCATTGATCCCTACTTCCCTCACTTTATATGACCGGAGCCAACGAACTTTGAACTTCCCAAGCTTAATTTCATTACGATCGTTATATTTCAGAACTAACTAGCTTGACCAGAAGTTCATTCGCTGGAGATGTTTATCATGCTAGAGTTTCCTTCTCTGTTGGGCCACTTCCGTTGCCCACTGCATTGTCATTCGTTTCTCATCCATCTTCATCAAATTGATTAGTCGTTCTTGGAGACTTTTTGTATCCCCCCATTGGTTCTCCATTGCTACCCTTAGACTTAGCACTATGTATTCTACGGGTACAATCGCCTCCTGACTATACATTAGCTGGAATGGTGTGTTTCCTATTGTTGCCTTGTATGTAGTCCTGTACGCCCATAGTGTGACAAGAAGCCTTTCTTCCCTATCGCCATCTTCAACTCCGCATGTTTTATAAAGTACTGAAACCAACACCTTATTTGTGGCTTTTGCTTGTCCATTCACTCGAGGGTAGTACGGGCTCAAGAGGTTATGGAATATCTGAAACTCCGAGGTCATGTTCCTGATTACCTGGTTCACAAAATGTTCCCCTCGGTCACTGGTGATGGAATTGGTATTCCAAACCGGGTGACTATTTTCTCGTATATGAAGCGGGCTGTACAAATTGCCATGTTGTCAGGGAGTTCCCTTGCCTCTGTTTACTTTGTCAGTTATTCTGTCGCAACTATAATGTACTAGCACTGCCATGTGGTGCTGACCCTAAGAGGTCCCACAAATTTGAGGCCCCACCTCTTGAACAACTCTTGAAGTTGTGAAGGGAATAGCAGCATAAAGTCTCGCTTCAAGGGTCTCCCTGCCCTATGGCATGTGTCGCATCCGAGTACTCATTCCCGAGCATCATTATATAGTGTTGGCCACCACAATCTTGCCAATAGTACTTTCCGTGCGGTTGTATCAAGGTCCATGTGCCCTCTTGCCAGCCCCTCATGAGATTCCCTAAGTATGCTTGGTATTTCTTCCTCCATAACACACTGGTGGAGGACATGGTCCGGTCCTATCTTATATAATAGCCCACTAACCAGCTGGAACGTCTTACTCTTGAGTGCAAACTTCCTACGTTCAGTCGATGGCATCTCCTGAGGGAACGTGAAAGTGGGAAGGTATTGACCGATGTGTTCATACCAGGAAGGTAGGACTACGATTTGGAATAGATGGGCATCCAAAAAGTCCTCGTTTACTCCATTTGCAGGTTCCCCCAATTTTATCCTTGACAACTGGTCTGCTATGACATGGCTCCTCAAAGGGCGTACAATGATTGTGAAGGTGAATTCTTGAAGCAGTAACAACCATCGACTTACCCTTGTATGATGGGCTTGTTGACTAAGTACATCAAGGCTTGGTGGTCCACATAAAACGTGAATGGTGTCACCAAAAGGTAGTGTTGAAACTTTTGTATCGCATAAACCATGCCCAAAGCTTCCCTTTCTGTTGTACTATAATTCCTTTTTGCTTTTGACATGAGTCTCCTTGCAAAGTAAATGGGGGTGCTCCACTCCTCATGCACCAGTTTGCGCGAGGTTGGCCCCAATAGCATAGTTGGAGACATCCACATGGACATGGAATTCCTTGTCCCAGTCTGGGTAAGCCAAGGTTGGTGCACTCACCAATTGTGCCTTCAGTTCATTGAACGCTGCGCCTTGTTCTCTATTAGACCTGAATAGTTCACCTTTCCTTGTAAGTGTTTCCAATGGTAGTGATATTTTGGCAAACCCTTTGATGAACCGTCGATAGTAACCAACATGTCCAAGGAAGGATTTCACCCCTGTCACATCCTTAGGATCTTCCATCTCAACCATCACTTTCACCTTGTTTGGATCATTCTTCAACCCCTTCTTACAGACTATATGCTCTAGAAGTTTGCCTTGCGGTACCATGAACCTACACTTCTTTGGGTTCAATGCTAGTCGCGCCCTTTGGCATCTTTCAATGCACTCCCGTAGGGTAGTCACGTGGTTCTTCGTCCTGCTATAGATTGACCAATCATCCAAGAATGCCTTGAAATTTCCTACTGACATCTTGTCAAAGATGTGGAGTATGATCCTCCACGTCACTGTCAGTTACCAAAACTTGCTGGTTGAAAGTACGATCCATTATGCCGCCATCCCGCCAATCCTACCCTACTTGACCGCCAAGTTCGAACGTAGGCAACGACGCAAAAATGTAAGATGCCTACCCGAGATGGATTATCTAAATTGTACCACAATACTCATTTGTAGGAATACAAAATATAACCAAATTGCATAAGCATGAATACAAAAAGCTAACACGGAAACACATAAACTAGGGATGTTGCATGATAGATCTTCTATTGCATAATAGTTTCATATATCAACCACACTTTCCTTTGTTCTAGACTGAATACAAATAGACTCGACACGGTTGGTTAAGTCCCCAACCGTCTTAACTCCGAACTGACACCCCTTCGGAATAATGTTGTATTATACTAACTAACAAAAGTCTTATTTAATTATTTATGACATAAATGAGGCCTACAATGGTTTGAAGTAGTTGACATGGATATTGTATCAAAAGATTGATGCTTTCACATTAGAACTTGGGTCCATAAGGATGTAGGAGAGATTGTGATGCTAATCTTGTCTTTGTTACACTATGTTCTTTCCAATTGTTTAACTTTGAGTGTGATATGTATAGTCCTCTTGACAAATTTTGATGCTTTGGGGACCTCATTATCTTGATCTACTTTAAAATTGTCTTGTGCTGACTAAAAAAATTGCTAAAAAGTTGTAGCATTAAAAAAGGTTTGAAATCGCAGCAGACAAAGATGTTGGATTGCTACCTTATCTTTGGGTAGAGGCAAGGAAGGAAGACATAATAAGTCACAACAGTAATAACAAAACCTAGGGCAAAAATAAGCAATAAATTAGGGCTGATGGGGGGAAAAAAAGTAGTACATTAGGGCTTACTATGGCAAAATAAGCTAATAAATAAGGGCTGACCTAGGGAAGCGAGTTAATGAATATGTTTATTATTCTTTAAATTATCCACCAAAAGACAGTAAGGTTCGATCTATGGCTGCAATTTAAGGAAGTTGACCATATTCCATTAAATTAGACAGCAATCATGAAAAGTTATGTCTCCTGAAATGGAAATGATGGGATGAAGAGGCGTGACTCCATCCCAATTGATGGTACAAATGTAATGTCCCCTTCCTAATTTGCCCTAGAATTTGCCATATTATTATAATTGCAACAAATTAGGGTTAAGGTTACATCTTACCAAATGGAAATTTCTTTAAATAACGCGATATTGGATTTGAATCTTGCAATCATAACATAAACAACATATACAAATATATATCCATATTTTTGTTTAATGATCAGGGTTAGATAAGATCACAACATAACCATATACTATTATTATGCAAGCATATAAAAGATTGGAGAAAGAAACATGATAGGTCTACCCAAAGCCATTTCTACACTCAGCCCAAGACTAGATGTATATCAAAGCCCTCCTCTTTGCTTGATTAGTGATTTGCTTGTACTTGCTTTCCCTATCCATGTCTTATCCTCCCAAAGACAAGCCATCTTACAGAATTGGGTTGGGGCTGTAAGGGGGTTTCTCATTCCTATGAAGTGCCCTTTTTGCCTCCTTACATGATGTATACCAGAGGAGTCCTCTTTGCTTTCTTAGTGGTTTGCTTTTACTTGATTTCCCTATCCATGTGAAATCCTCCCAAAGACACATGCCACGTTGCTGAATTGGGCTGAGGCTGTAAAGGGGTTTCTCGGTCCTATGTAAGTGCCTTTTCTGCCTCCTTACATGATATAAGTGCTCTTTTGGCCTCCTTACAGGACGCAAGTGCTCTCTTGGCCTCCTTACAATATTACGTGAGTTTTAGACTCAAGGAATACAATTGTGCGAGCAGGAAAAAAGACCACGAAAAACAGAATTTTCAGAACAAAAACCCTAGTTGGATTTTTTTAAAAGGAGCAATATCTTGCAAAACAACCTAGAAAATATTTTTCCCAAATCTTAAAAAAATTTCGAAATTCAAAATTTTTAGGAAAAAAAAATTAATCTTCAAGCTCTGATATCATATTAGGCAAGTAATTGGTAAAATAATTGTTGTATTAACAAATGATTGAGAGATTATTATAAAGAATTTTTGATGAAGGGTGCTCCCCTTAATACCACAAACACATAATAGAAACAGAGAAACAATAACAATATGCAAGAACATAAAATTGGCTTCTTAATATCTCCACAAATGTGGAATTACAAACTTTCAGAATTACAACATGCAAAGCCACATGGGCATTCCCTTACAATATTCTGTAGGACAAAGCCTCAAATTATTACCTAGATCTACTACCCAGGACTGTCCCGAACTACTCCGAACTACCTAGACAACACTACGGGCCTTCTTTATATAGGCAATTTCCACCGCTCGAGAAGGTTCCAGAAATTTAGCCCTAAGGGCCGACCAAACTTAGAATTATTTTATTTTTCAATTTATTACATCAAAGTCGGCTCAAAATAACTTTTCAAACCCGAACAGAAATTTTGAAGGAAATTTATTTTCCGCCATTTCAGGTGACCTAACTTCCAGAGACCATAAGTCATCACCAGTTGACCCGATTGACTATTATAATCCCATTTTGGAAAGGGCGCGAAGAGCTCTACAACACTTGATTCAAGCAAGCTTCATTTAGCCGAAAATTCAACCTCATCTGGGACCTCTAAAGCCTTCAAAACTGAGTTCAAAGTTTCTATACCCTGTTTCCAAAACCGAAAATTTTCAATATCTTCAAAACTAGACTTGATCTAGCAATGAAACTTTACTAGCAGGCTGATATGACCAAAACGAACTTCCACCTGTGAAATCAGAACATTTCAAGATCGTACGGAAAACTTACTAAAAATAGTAAATTTCCAAAAATAGTAGCTCTGCACAAGATAGCCCTTATTTGAAAAGCAAACAAAATATTTTTTGGGTGATGCAAGATTGCTCTTACACCCAGGATGCTCCTGCATCAATTTTACAAATGTACAAAATAGAAAGTTTCTAACAAGAAACTGAAGAAACAATAAATTACATAGATGACCATTAAAGTAATCAAATAATAATATTCTAATATATAGGATGCAAGTGCTCCCTTGGCCTCCTTACATGACTCTCTTTATCCTACTCTTACAGCTCAAACCCTTCCTACGAGGTGGGTTGCAAACAGTTGAGAATATCCTATATTCTATTATGAACATTCATCTCAGCATTATCAATTATTCACAAATGCATGTATATAGATATATCACAATTTCTTGTAAATAGGATGGATGCTGAAAATGGAAGATCTGATATAATATCAGTCTGCTGATCTGCAGATAAATTCTTTGGTCTAATTGCTGATCAATCTTATGAATCGCCCTTAGTACTTTTGGGCGCTGGTGCTGACTTGCTCTTAAACTTCTTGATAATTGATTGGCAGATGTAAAGGACTACTGAATATGTTAGATTGCTGATGATATAACCCGTTGAATGTATTTATTGCATGAATGATCCCTTCCACTATTGCAGCCCTGCTCCTTTTATATCTCATTTACTCCTTGAGGAGTGGCGACCATTGAGAGGAGAAATACCTCTTTTTTAATTGCAAACTAATTGTTTACTTCTTCCTTCTTGATCTCACCCCTTAAGATTTACTAACTAGTTTATTATTTGTTATTGCCTTTACTGCTAATAATCTTTAATCTGTGTTTGTTGTGGCTTGATTATTGTTATCACTGGAGTTTTGATTGCCATTTTTACTTGATTAGCTGATCATCGCCTTCCTTATGTGATGTTTATTATTTTCTTTTTCCTCTTTCAGTGAGAAGAGCCTTCTCCCTATGTGAGGACATGACAACAAAAGGAGGAACACTTCAACCCAAGAAGGCATCAAAGGGATCTAATCAAAAATAAAAATTTGCAATTAAGTAATCAGCAGATTGGTAATCCATCAAGAAATTAAGAAGATCAGACCTGATATATATATTTATGCAATATGCATTTAATAAACCAGTGATTGAGGATGTAATTGGTATGCAATGTGATTATTTAATATTTATTCTATTATTTATCTTAATTTAAGATATTAGTGGAATTATTGATCTATTTAGACTGGTTCCCTCAATGTAAGCACACCAGCTCGATTTGGATGGATTTGTCTCGATTGGATCTTCCTATCACTTGTAAGGCCAAGGGGTCAAATTGTCTTTGTTGGATGCTCCATGCCCTTGGGCTTAGTCTTAGTGAATAGTCAATATAAGGATTCTAGAGTCTTGGTGAATAGTCAATATAAGGATTCTAGCAAACCAGTTCTCCTGATGTAAGATCACCACCTCAAGTTGGATGGAATTGTCTTGGTTGGATGTTCTTAGTTCCTACCACTCATGAGGCCAAGGAGTCAAATTGTCTTGGTTGGAAGTACCTTGCCCTTGGACCTAGTTGTATAGCAAACCAGTTTCCACAATGTAAGAACTCCACCCCAAGTTGGATGGAATTGTCTTAGTTGTTTCTGTCACTTGTGAGGCCAAGGGGTCAGATTGACTTGGTTGGATGTTTTGTGCCCTTGGGGTTAGTTATAGTGAACAATCTCCATGCACCCTATTATGTTTTCCTTAATCCATAGTATGGTTGATAGTGGCAAAGAAGTAAATATGATAGAGTTTGATGGGATGAGAAATATGGTGCAATAGGTTAATTAGTTGAGTATGGTGATAGTCCCAACCGGTGCTAAGAGGGGAGGGGTGAATCAACACCTAATAAAACTCAAACTCACTCTTAGATCAACTAACTATTACTGCATGCAAAACATATCCTATAGAGGAAATAAACAACACAAAATCACAACAACATAGAACACCAGATATATCACGTGGAAACCCAAATTGGGAGAAAACCACGGTGTGAGTTGGAACTCACAAATTTTGCACTCTTCTGAAGTGCGTCCTGTGAAGAGCCTTCCCTATTAAAGGATTACAAACACATTGTTAGGTTCGACCCGGTTAAAGGATTTTGAATAAGGCTTGTTAAAGCCTGCCTTGTTAGAGGACTTTAAAACATCAATTTGATGTCACCAGGTTAAAGAATGTGGTACAAGGGACCTGTTAATGTCCACCCAAATACTGGGATTTGGCTATTGCAATTGTTGGAGAGCAATAGAAAGGTTGATCTTTTGACATGGCTTTGCAGAGCTTGATAAGATTACTGTTTCACTCACTGAGAGTCACCACCGGACACCACTCGTATGCTCTCCTTAGGTTACTGTGCTTCCCTACATACTCTCTTCCTTTTCTTCTTCTCTTCTTCTTTTCCCTTTCTTTTACGGTAGCTTTGATCAGTGTATTGTTTCACTCTTATTGGCAAAATGATGGCAAGTGATTCTCTTTGCTAACTGAAGAATATATACACCTCTTGCAGAGCGTAGGACAACTGTACAGTTGAGAGAAAGAAGCGCAAACCACTCAAATTCAATTTCAAAAGATCTTCCCGCTCTTTTCCGTTGCGATTCCCATGAAGATCTCTTGTGAATCCACCATCCAGTCATATTTCAATCTTTTAAGGAAACATTAAATGCGTGTCACATACTTTCCCTTAATAGAAAATCCTCCATGAATCCACCATCCAGTCATGTTTCAGTCTTTAAAAGAAACATTAGATGCATGTCACATACTTTCCCTTAATAGAAAATTCTACATGAATCCACCATCCAGTCATGTTTCAGTCTTTAAAGGAAACATCAGATGCGTGTCACATACTTTCCCTTAATAGAAAATCGTCTATGATTTGTACAACAAAACACGGTCAAAGAATCTCCTCAATATCTGTTAACTGAAACCATCTTCTTTGGTCAACTATGCCTTTCACCGGTCTCAACAAATAATAGACATACATTGGTCTCAATGATATCTTAACGATCACTATAGTTCGGTTTACAGCTTTCCTTATGCAGTGTTCTGGTCTCTGTCTTCACCAGTGACTTCTCTGTTCTCTGTCTACACCGGTCACTGCTCCAGTCATTGTCTTCACTGGTCACCAACTTTGAATAGTTAGTACTACACTGAGTACTCTGTTCAAGTGCATTGCTGGACTTCACTTTGGTCATCACTATATCACCGTTTCCCTAGCATTTGGACATTGTTATCATAGACATCAATAACAACACCACTGATTATTACTGATGGTCTCTTTACCGGTTGCATCCTTATCGGTAATGCCAACAATCTCCCCCTTTGGCATTGATGACAATACTATGTTATCGGTTCACTAATGCTTCTTTGATTATCTCCCCCTTTGACAATAATGCTAGAGGCTTGTCAAACGAACTTCCATTCTGATGACTGCTCCGCCTACAAGCAGTAGTCCTCGGTCACCAATCCGGTTTAGATGAAACTGTTTCCTCCTTTTGCACTTGTCGGATTGATGATCTCCTTTGTCCTTTTATTGAAGATCATGAAGGGGAATTACCCCTAGTTTACCTCTGAGATATTCAAAGGTACTTTTCGGTAAAGGCTTTGTGAATATGTCAACTACTTGTTCTTTTGTGGAAACATATTTCAGCTTGACATCTTTGTTCTAGACTTTCTCTCTTAGATAGTGATACTTTATAACAATGTGCTTCGTCTTTGAGGGCATAGTAGGATTTTTGGATATGTTGATTGCACTTGTGCTGTCACAAAATATTGCTATCGGTTCAGGGACCTATTCTTGGATTCCTTCTAATATCTGTTTTATCCAAATCACCTGTGTGCAGTTGATAGCTGCAGCAACATCCTCAGCCTCTACTGTGGATTGTGACGTGTAGTTCTGCTTCTTGCTTGTCCATGACACAATCCTTTCTCCAAGAAAGAATGCACCTCCACTTGTGCTCTTTCTGTCATCAATGTTATCGACGCAGTGTGCATCGATGAATACTTTTACCCCGAAACCTCCTTTGTGAGGAAACCAGAGACCATACTCTTCAGTCCCCTTTAGATATCTAAAGATTCTCTTTACTGCTATCAAATGTGTCTCTTTTGGATTTGTAGAGAATCTTGCCACAATACCAACCGCATGTGCAATGTCCGGTCTACTGTGCTCAACATACTGAAGCTTATCGATCATTGATAGGTAGAGTGTCTCGTTAACTTCTTTGGCATCGTCCTCCTTTGGTAACTTGCAGTTAGTTATCATTGGTGTACCAATTGGTCTAGATTCTTCTAGTCCAAATCTTTTAAGAATCTCTTTAACATACTTTGACTAGGATATGAATAAACCTTTACTAACCTGATGGACTTGTAGGCCTATGAAGAATTTTATTACACCAATCATAGACAATTCAAATTCTTTCTTCATTTTTTCAGCAAAGTCTCTGTGTTGGCATTACCGCTAAGGATGCAACCGGTAAATGGTAAAAGAGCACCGATAATTACCAATGGTGTTTTCATTGATGTTATTAAATGTCTAAGCTAACAATGTCCAAATGCTAGGGAACATGTGACAATAATGTTTAGGAAAGTGGTGACATGGTGATAACTTCAGTGTTGTTGAGTAATTCCCTTACGGCTTAGAGAAGCTCCAGTGAAGACAATGACCAGTGAAGTCAATAATCAGAGCAGTGAAGTTAACTGGAGCAGTGACCGATGAAGACAAAGACAAGAACATTGCATAAGGTGTAAACTGGTCACCAGTGATAGTTAAGATACCATTGAGACTGGTGAAAGGGACAGTTGACAGACACTGAGGAGACTCTTTTACCGAGATTTGTTGCACATATCACGCAGGATTTTCTGTTAAGGAAAAGACCGGTAAAAGACACAATTGAAGGCTACTGAGGATATGCTTTTACCGTGATTTATTGCACAAATCATGGAGGATTTTCTTTTAAGGGAAAGTATGTGGCACACATCTAATGTGTCCTTTAGAAGTCTGAAACAAGATTGAATGATGGATTCATGGCGGATCTTCTATGAAGGGTAAAGCTTGCGACACACATCTGATGTTTCCTCTCATGACTGAAACATGATTGGATGGTGGATGAAAATGAAATCTTCACGGAGATTGCAACGACAAAGAGCGGGAAAGTCTTTCGTAATTTGATTTGAGCGACATGCGTATCTTTCTCCTTCTATATAGTTGTCCCACGCTCTGCAGGAAGTATTTATTCTTCAATTAGCGAAGAAAATTATTTGCCTTCATTCTGCCAACAAGAAAGAGTGAAACTACACGTGTTATTACTAACCGGTTATTGAGAGGGGGGGTGAATAAGTAAATACTTGTTTCTAATATAATTCAAAACTTGTTCAGTTATCCTTTCTTGTTAAGCAGAATATAAACAATCATTCATAAGCATATATAGAAACACACAGATCAACATGATGTTACGTGGAAACCCTCGGTTAGAAGGAAAAAACCATGGTGAGACAGAGCTCACAACTTCACTACTGCAGAATGAAGGCGCCCTGTTAGGAGCTTACAAAACACTTGTTAGAGTGCTACCCAATTAAGGGATTTGGTAGAAGATCGGTTAAGATCTTAACTTTGTTAGGAGTTGCGTGATTAAAGGACTTTTAACATCAACAATGATATTACCCTGTTAAAGGATTTTACAAAGAACTGATTAGGTCCACCCTGATAGAGGGATTTCAACTTGCTTTCACACCTTTAAAAGAAATGATCTTCTATGTCACTAATTGTTTGATCAGATCATTCCTGTTGATCTCTTCCCCGATTTTTCTGGCTGTTGATCTCTATTGCCTTTCACCTCTGTGACTGTAGTGCTTCTCTCAGAAGGTATCTCTCCTCTGCTCTATGCTTTTACCAATTATCAACAACTCTTCTTCTTGCGTCCTATGACCTGTATTTATACAAGAGTTCACCCTAATGAAACTCTTAACTCATAGAACCGCCAGATTGTAAACTCAACAATAAATCATGTAACTAGCAAAAAGCTGTGCGTTGTGATGTGGAGTTTACCTTTAAAACATCCGTAGAAATAAAGCTAACTTGTGTTAAAAAGCTAAGTCCACTTCTGAGCGGTGGATGTCCTGTATAATCCGGTTTTAACTCAAACTGATCCGCAGAATCCGGATCGGATGTTTATGCAGTTAGACCGGTATACACTTATACCCAGTTCTTCCTTGTATGAAACATAAGATCGGTACTATGTACTCAGTTCAATCTACCAATGTATCCCCTTTGCTTAGTCTACTAGTGCATACACTCTGTTCCTAGTCTACCAGTGTCTTGAAAGTAACGTGAGTGACCGGTGAACCTTTAACGATGTGAATGGTGTTTGTGAATTACACTAATGACAAAATGTATTGCTAACAATCTTCCCCTTTGTCATTGGTGGCAAAACCATACTCACTTACATGTGATATTTTTATACCTTGTTTTTTGTAGACTTTTCTTTCCTCTGTAGCACACTTCCCCTGTTCCAGACTTCCCCTGTCTAAATGCTCGCTATTTTGTCCTGATCCCTTCTGCTTCCCATTTCCCTTTCTATTTCTCTGCATCTTCTTCCCCATTTTGCCTCCATAGGACAAAGGGTTAAGCTTCACATAGGATTTTACATTTGAAGCTTTGTGAAGATATCCTTATAGTTTGTCTTGGCAGAGTGAAGAAACGGTGCCCATTGACCGGTTACATATTCAATATTCTTTTGGGTTGCTTTTAGAGAAACAATGATGTTGTCCATATCCTCCACTGTTTTGTAATTAGGTTCATTGATAAGAATCTCTGTAGAAGTTGCTGTTTGCTGCGTTGAGTCAAATGTTGGTGCCAAAAATAACTGAAATCCAATAATATCCTGGATTCTCTTATTCTCCTCTTTTGTATTCTTTCTGAGAATTAGAGCCAGACTGGTCATTTCTCTGCTAAAATTTGCTGCAGACTTATTTTTGATGTCAAATTGAGAAGAACCCACTCTAATGTCTTCTGAGGTTTTTGCAGACTTCTTAGTCAGATCTTGCAAAAATATTTCAAAGTTTGAAGTCCTAGTCATCAAACTTCCTGCAACTTGGATCTGCTGTTGACGAACTTTTAAGTTCTTTGACAGAGTTACCTTGATATCTGCAACTTGTTTGTGGAGAATCTCGATTCTCTTCTTCTTGTAGTGGTCTATTGCCACAGTTTCTGGATCTGTTAGATGTTCACCGATGGCTTGTGCCAAGACTTCTAGCTGATCGATGACTGGTTCATCTTCATCTATATCAGAATCCGGTACGAAGTTGCACAAGATATTGTTCACAGTGGTCAGGACAATGTCCTGTCTCTTCTTGGTCAGCTCCTTGAGCTGACTAGTTGACATCTTGTTGATGTCAACCACTGTATTAGTGTCCTTGCTCCGTTTAGCTTCTTTATCCCAAACAAATGACAACTTCCTCTTAGATGAGGAGGAGCTTGGAATGTCTACTTGCTCCTTTTGCTTGGGCTCCTGTTCCGGTTGAGCTTGCTTAGTTTGTACAGGAATTTCTTGTTCCTGTCCCTTATTTTCTTCATCTCCCAGTTGAGTTTTATCTTCTGGTGGCACCTCTTCTTCAGGTAGATTTTCCTTGGTAGGTGCTTCTGCCTCAATTTGAGCTTCTTCTTCCGGTTGCACATTAGCTTCAACATCCTGTACTTGTTGAAGTTGTTCTTCCGGTGGGACTTCTTCTGTGCCCTGCTGTTTAGCTGTATGGAGTTCTCCCACAGGTACATCACTTCCTAGTCCTTGTTCAACATTTATTTGTTCGCCAGATGTGAACTCCTTTGTTTCAACATTTTCAACACCGGTTGCAGATTCTTCACGATGAGTGAATTGAACTGGTGGTGCTTGTACTTGTTCAGTTTGTTCTTGAGGACCTAGTTTTTCCAGTGCACTGAAGTCATATTGGTGCCAGAAGTCTAGAGTCTCTTTATAGACTTGATTTTCATATCCATTTAGTATTTGGGAAACTCTATACTTTGTGTCCAGGTTCATTGCTGCTTCCTCTAGTAGAAGCTTTATTCTTTCTTTACTAAGACCAGGTCTGATCTTTAACAATGCTTCCCTATTGATCCTCATGTTTGTGCCTAGACTTGTTCTCCACTTTGTCTGAAGCCTAGAATTAAGTTCCGGTGGGAACTTGGACCTGTAGTCCCTTGGAGTCCTATTGTAGTCCATAAAAGTTTTTACTATGGCTACTATTACTGACTGCTTATCATCTTCTGCTAGCAAACTATACCATTTGGCCGCATTATCTACTTGCCCAAAATCAATTACTTCATCAACAATATCATTAACACTCATTGTGCATGTCTTACCTTTTCCTGAAGAGGTTAGAATGGTTGGACGAGCTGGATAGTCATTGCCTTGTTCATCAGTGATATCTACAATTACTGGTGCCTCAGCTCCAAGCACTCCTTTCCCTTTATCGGTGTCAGCGACTAGTGGAACTGTTGCTCTTTGTCGAGCTTCTTGTGCTTGCTGCTGGGTCTGAAGAAGTTTGGTCCAAATGGCTACTCCATCATGCACTTTTTCAGCTTCTCCAATAAGCATGAGACCGATCCTTCTTTTTGTTAAGAAGGATTGTTGATGCAGTTCACCCTGTTCGGTCGCTTCTTCCAGAGTGAGGTGGTTCTGAACCTCTAGAAGAGCTCGTATCGGCAACTCCTTTTCCCTGTCCATAGACGCTTTCCATCTAGTTTCAAGAATTTTTAGAAGACCATCAGGCAAGGTCGTATGAAGCTCCGCAGGATGAAGATTGAACTTATAGAGGCAGTACGCTACTACGTCTTCAATTTTCCTTTTATCTTCTTCTCTTGACAGATTGTATCTTGTTTGGATGCCACCCATTACACCATACTCTTTCAATCCTGCCACAAATTCATCAATTGTGGGCTTCTTGCTTCTTGGTGGATCCTCCTTTACCGGTTTGCTTGATCCCGTCTTCCTTTTGATTAAATGAAGTATGTCTTCTGAGTCTGACTCCTCTTGTTCTCCCCCTTGGGTACTGGTTATCAGTTCTGCTTTCTTCCTTCGAGCTTTGGGTTGCTCTGCTGCCATTTTCTTATTTGGTGTGGGGGTCCTTTTGGTGTAGACAATTTTGATTGGTGCCCTCTTCTTCAGATTCTCTTGAATCTTTGCGAATGTACCGAACCGGTTTGCAGAGATCCAAATTTGCTTCATTCAGGGCATCAGCATATGCCTTAGCAGTCTTGGCAGTGATCTCATACCCGAGCTCAGGAGCATATGTTATTATTGACGGGTTATTGAGAAGGGGGGGGGTGAATTAGTAAGAACTATTTTCTATTGCAATTCAAATATTGTTTAGTACTTATTGTAATCTAAGCAAAGGAAAAACAAACATTCATAACTGTAAAAGTACACAGATCAACACAAGATATATATGTAGAAACCCTCGGATAGAAGGAAAAGACCACGATGAGACAAAGCTCACAACTTCACTACTGCAGAGTGAAGGCATCTTGTTAGGAGCTTACAAAGCACCGGTTAACGTGCTACCCAGTTAAGGGATTTTACAAAAGATCGGTTAAGATCTGAACCCTGTTAAGAGCTCCCTGTTTACAGGACTTTGAACATCAACAAAGATGTTACCCTATTAGGGGATCTTAGAACGAACCGATTAGGTCCACCTTGATAGAGGGATTTCAATTTGCTTTCACACCTTATAAAAGCAATGATCTTATGTGACACTGATTATCTGATTAGATCATACCTGTTGATCTCTCTTGGTTTGCTTGGCTATTGAATCTTTTTTGCCTCTATGCCTTTCACCTCTGGTGACTGTGATTTCTACACAGATGTCTCTTCACCGCTCTGACTCCTCAACGATTCTCAACAACCTTCAACAACAGTGTTCTTGCGTCCTATGATGTGTATTTATATAAGAGTTCATCGTAATGAAACCCCTTACTCATAAAACCGCCAGGCTGTAAACTCAGCAATAGATCATGCAACTAGCAAAAAGCTATGTGTTATGATCTGGAGCTTACCTTGCAAAACGTCCGTAGAAATAAGCTAACTCCTATTAAAAAGCTAACTCCACTTCAGAGCGGTGGATGTCCCGTATAATCCGGTTTTAACTCAAACTACTCCACAGAATCCGGTGCGGATCTTTAGACAGTTAGACCGGTACATCCTATACCCGGTTTAACTCTGTATGCGCTTTAAGACCAGTACTGTGTACTTAAATCAGTCTACCGGTGTATTCCCTATTCTTTATCTATCGGTGCATACATTCTGTTTCTAGTCTACCGGTGTCTTCTAGGTAACGTGAGTGACCGGTGAGCTTTTACCAGTGCATGGTGTTTGTGAATTTACACTAATGACAACTTAAATTGCTAACAATCTTCCCCTTTGTCATTGGTGGCAAAACTATACACAAAACCATATTCACTTGTGACAATTCTTGTCTGTAGAACACTTCCCCTATCTGGGTGCTCCGGTGGCTATTCTTCTGTCGCTCTTCTTCTTATCCACTCTGTTTCCTGCTCTTCTTCCCTCTTGCACATATTCTTCTCTTCTTTGTTTCCTGTTCTGCTCGTCTTCCCCTTTTTGCCTCCAAAAGACAAAGGGTGTTACATCTTTTCATATTTGAAGTTTTGTGAAGATGTCTTTGTATATTGTTTTGGTAGATTGAAGAAATGGCGCCCATTGTCTGGTTGCATATTCTATGTTCTTTTGGGCTTCTATCAGAGAAACAATGATGTTTTCCATATCTTCCACAGTTTTGTAAGCTAGTTCATTGATCAGAGCTTCTGTAGAATTTGCTGTTTGGTTTGTGATGTCAAATGTTGGTGCTAGAAACATTTGAAATCCAATAATATCTTGGATTCTCTTATTCTTTTCTTCAGCAATTTTCCTCAGTGTAAGAGTTAAACTTGTCATTTCTCTGCTGTAAGTAGTTGCAGTTTTGTTCTTAATATCAAACTGAAAGGACAAGGCTGTAATCTCCTCTGAGGCCTTTGGTGATTTCTCTGACAGATCTTGCAAAAATATATCAAAATTTGAAGTTCTGGTCATCAAACTTCCTACCTCTTGAAGTTGTTGTTGAAGCATTCTCAGGTTGGTTGACACATTCACCTTGATTTCCTCAACCTATTTGTGGAGTATCTCCACTCTTTTCTTCTCATAGTGGTCAATTGCCATTGTTTCCGGATCAGTGAGATCCTCGTCGATTGCCTGTGCCAGAACTTCTAGCTGATCGATGACCGGTTCATCTTCATCTATGTCAGCATTAGGGACAAAGTTACATAGAATATTCTTTACTGTGGTCACGACTATGTCCTGTTTCCTTTTGGTCAACGCTTTTATCTACCTGGTTGACATCTTGCTGATGTCTACCACTATATCGGTGACCTTACTCTTCTTAGCTTCCTTCTCCTCGGCAAATTACAACTTTCTCTTAGATGAGGAGCTTGGTATATCTGCTTGTTCATGTTGCCTTTGCTCTGGCTCCTTTTGAGCTTGCTCAGTGTGGACTGGGATTTCTTCCTCTTGTCCTTTGTTCTCTTCAGCTCCTTGTTGAGCTGTATTTTCTGGTTGAACCTCTTCTTTCGGTAGGTCTTCTTTGGCAGGTGGTTCTTCCTCTGTCTGAGCATCATCTTCCAGTTGCTCTTCAACCTCTATATTCTGTTCCTATTGATGTAGTGCATCCGGTTGCTCTGCAGCTGTACGAAGTTCACCCATCGGTACTTCAATCTCTATCTCTTGTTCAACATTTATTTGTTCACTAGTTGGGAACTCTTCTGTTTGACCTTTTTGCATGCCGGTGGCAGATTCTTCACCAGTGGTGAATCTTATCGGTGGTGCTTGTAATTGTTCAGCTGGACCCTAAGGACCTAAATTGTCCAGGGTACTGAAGTCATACTTTTTCCAGAAATCCAGGGTCTCTTCATAGGCCTCTTTATCAAGTCCATTTATTATTTTGGCAACTTTGAGTCCGGGTTGCAAATTCATTGATGCCTGTTCTAATAGAAGCTTTACGCAGTTTTCACTTAGGCCTGGTCTAACTTGAGTCAAGGTTTCTCTACTTATTCTTGTATTTATTCCTAGACTGGCTCTCCATTTGGCTTGAAGCCTAGAATTCAATTCCGGTGGAAACTTTGACCTGGAGTCCCTTGGAGTTCTATGATAGTCTATAAATGTTTCCACTATTGCTATAATGACTGCCTGTTTATCATTTTCTTCTAGTACGCTGTACCACTTTGTAGCTTTATCTTCTTCTCCAAAGTCCATCACCTCATCAACAATATCATTGACAGACATAGGTTTAGTGTTACCTTTGCTTGGAGAGATGAGAACGGCTGGTCTGGCATGGTCGTTGCTCTTGTCATCAGTGATGTCCATTGTTACTGGTGCTTTAGCTCCAAGCACTCCTTTCCCTTTACCGGTGTCCGAGACCGGTGGAACTGTTGTTCTTTGAGCTGCTTCTTGTTCTACTTGCTGTTGGGTCTGAAGGAGTTTGGTCCACATCAGTAATTCTTCATTATGCACTTTTTCAACTTCTCCAATAAGCTTGAGACCTATCCTTCTTTTTGTTGAGAAGGTTTGCTGATGAATTTCAGCTTGTTCTGTGGCTTTTTCTAGAGTTAGGTTGTTCTGGACCTCTAGAAGAGCTCGTATCCTGAGCTCCTCTCTATCCTCTAAAGCCTTCCACCTATCTTCAATAATTTGTAGAAGATCTTCAAGTAGAGTTCTGTGAAGTCCACTAGGATGTAGATTGAATTTTTGAAGGCAGAACACTATAGCTTCTTTAATTTTTCTTCTGTCTTCATCATTGGTTAGTTGATATCTGCCTCTAACAGAACCTAAACCACTAGATTCTTTTAGTCCTGCCACAAATTCATCAATTGTGGGCTTTCTTCTTCTAATCAGAGGAACTGTTTCCTCGGTCTCTATGTCTTCTCGATCTTCCTTTTGAGTACTGGGTTCCGATTCTACTTTCTTCCTCCGAGCTTTGGGTTGCTTTGTCGCCGGTTTCTTCTTTGGTGTGGGGGCCCTTTTGGTGTAGACATTTTTGATCGATGTCCTCATTTTAAGATTCTCTTGAATCTCGGAGAATGTACCAAACCAGTTTGCAGAGAGATCCAAATTTGCATCATTTAGGGCATTAGCATATGCCTTAACAGTCTTGGCAGTGATCTCATACTGTAGCTCAGGAGCATATACTTCTCTTGGTTCCACTGCTTGAATGATGTAGTTATCAGTGGTAACCAGAAAGTATACATCATCCTTGTATAGGTCAACAATAGTTGACGACACCCTCTCTCTTGCGTGCATTTTTAATTGAAGTCCCTCAAAGTGCTCAGTCATCACACTTCCTAATTGGTTTCCCAGTTGATTGGCCGTCTCGCTTATTTGATGCATAACTGGTCTATTGGTCTTCCATACAACCTTTCCGACTCCTGGGAAGAAGTTGGAGTAGTAGAAGTAGAGACAAACCAGAAGGGTCCCATAATTGATTTTTTCCTCACGACTCTGAGCTTCTTCATATTTGCAAATATTTAGCTTTGGAGCATTGCACAGATGTCGTATTGGGCATTATCGTGCATTATCCGGTGTGCGGCGTGAATTGCTCCACCCGGTATGTTGTTTAAGTTACTTGACTGATAAACCTTATAGCCAAGTACAGCAGACACAAAACATACTCCATCATCCTCAATGTCGTTCACGGTCATAAGTCGACCATCAAGTCTTGACTTAGTTAATTTATTGATGATGGCATTGGCGATGGTCCTTAGGGTTAGTGCTTCCCCTCGGTTGCTGTATCCGATCACTCTATGCAGATTGTCCTTGGTGATCGGATTGCATGCACGTCTTGTGAGCCAGAAACCTGATTCGTGAAGATGACTGAGAACTAGTCGAATTAGGTCTTCCTTGAAGACGGTCGGGTAGCATACTCCGTTGATAAGTGTAGATGATATTAGCTTGGCAAACTTATTAGGAAGTCTCCCTTCTTCACATAGTGACAGGTACTCTCCTTGAATATATGTTTCACCCAATTCTTCCTGTTTGGCGTGAATGAACGCCGTGACGTCTTCGGTTAAGAAGACTCCTTCTGGTACAAATGAGAGCGCACCAGCCATGTCATTCTCTCTATTTTGAATTGACAATATGTTGTATGCTGGCCTATTCGCTTGATTTCCCTTGATCAACTTTATGGTAGAGGATGACGATGCCATTGCGAACAGTTGATTAAGAGATAGAAGCTTTGATTGGTCTAACAAATTATCGCTCACAATGATCAAAGCGCAAGAATATTATTCATAAAAGTTCGTTAATCTCAATGAAAGAAAATTAAAAATGATGAGTAATTCTTCCTCCTTTTATAGGGTTAGGTCATAACGGTAATTACCAAACGGTAACTATTTGTTAAATGGCTACAATAATAAATGCCTTACCTAACTTTTCTTTCTGTTTTTGCCAACCGGTGATCCGGCTTTTTTTGGTTTGGCCAACCCTGGTTGATCACTTCTTACCTGTCCGGTTGTTCTTGTAGACTAAGTGAATCCAATTCTCACTAGTCTTGCTGGGAATGGTACTTGGTCTACCCGTTCCCTCTAGGCCTTTACGGCTCAGTTTGCTGAAGAGATATCACCATCTGCAGATGATGATATTTCCTCTGTCTTCCCCTCAGCGGAGCCTTTTGATTCCTTTTTGAACCAAATATGTGTAACTGTTTTCTCAGTCTTCTCTACCGGTTTGGCCGGTTCTTTCTTCTTATTGGATGATCGGTTCCTGCAATTTTTGGCTAAGTGTCCAACATTGTTGCAGTGATAGTAGACTATCCCGGTTGCCTTCCATGGGTTCACCCTTCTTGTTTTGGGTGATTTGCTCCGAGAGTCATTGTGACTGCATTCCACTGTTTGTACAGTTGGCTGTGCTCTGGTTCTTGTTTTTCTTGGTTAATACCGGTCTTGGGGATGTAAATGCCATTGTCTTCGATCTGCATTCTTCAGCCTTGTGTCCAAACTTGTTGCATGCATAACAGTATCCCTTGAAGCTTCCCTTGCTTTCACTAGACATCGATGTGGGGCTGGACCAGCATTCATTGTTCTTGTGGCCGTATTTGCAACAGTTCTTGCAGTAATTGTCGTTGGGCCTTACCAGTGCATTTCTGCAGTCATTTGTTTTATGACCCGGTTTCCCACAACGATTGCAAGATGTGTTAAAGGTCTTCTTACCTTTTTGTGCCAGCGGCTTCTTTTCTTTCTTGCTTGTCTTGGTTCTAGAAGATTCACCATTCTCTTTGGTGACTTCACCGGTGAATCCAAGACCGGTTTGATCTTTATGCTTCCTTTGAGCTTTAAGTTGCTCATCAAGTTTGACCGAGCTCTCATTGTAGCTTCTCAACGTTTCATTTCTTTCTTCAAGCTCTGTCATCTGCTCCTTCAGTTGATATAACTCCAGTGCCAGTCTTTTGCATGCCTCATCTCTGTTATGCCAGCCCTTCTGCATGTTGGCATTTTCTTGGGTGACAATCTGCATGTCCTCTTGAAGTTGTAGAATGATAAGTTCATTCGCCCCTACAGCTTCCACTCTCCTTTCCCTTGCTTTCTTAGAGGCGGTTAAAGACTTGACTGCTGTGTTCCTTTCATCTTCAGCTTTTCTCTTTTTCTCAATTAGCTCAGTCATCCTCAGGGCATTGTCCTCTTGTTCCCTCTTAAGATTGGAGATTTGATCGGTAAGGATCTGATTCTTTTCCATGAGTTCAGATACTACCTCCTCGGCTTCATTAGATCCACCCTGCCCGGAGAGTTCATGAATGGTTTCGTTACTCTCGTTTAGCTGTATAGCCAGTTCCTTTCTCTTGGCTAGAGATCTTGTCAGTCTTCTCTCCAGAGAGGCTATAATGTCATTAGCTTCCTCTAGCTGTTTTTGATACTAGTATCCCTCCATGATCTTTTTCACAAGGGGTTAAGCTTTATATAGCAGAGATCCAGGCTTTGATACCAATTGTTATTATTGACCGGTTACTGAGAGGGGGGCAGGGGTGAATCAGTAAGAACTATTTTCTACTGTAATTCAAATCTTGTTTAGTACTTTTGTAATCTAAGCAAAGGAAAAACAAACATTCATAACTGTAAAAGAAGTACACAGATCAACACAAGATATATACGTGGAAACCCTCAGTTAGAAGGAAAAAACCATGGTGAGACAAAGCTCACAACTTCACTACTGCAGAATGAAGGCACCCTGTTAGGAGCTTACAAAGCACTGGTTAAGGTGTTACTCGGTTAATGGATTTTGCAAAAGATCGATTAAGATCTGAACGCTGCTAAGAGCTGACTGGTTACAGGACTTTGAACATCAACAAAGATGTTACCTTGTTAGGGGATTTTACAACAAACCGATTAGGTCCACCCTGATAGAGGGATTTCAATTTTCTTTCACGCTTTATAAAAGCAATGATCTTATGTGACACTGATTGTCTGATTAGATCATACTTGTTGATCTCTCTCGGTTTGACTGGCTGTTGAATCTTTTCTGCCTCTATGCCTTTCACCTCTGGTGATTGTGATTTCTACGCAGATGTCTCTTCACTACCCTGACTCCTTAACAATTCTCAACAACCTTCAACAACACCGTTCTTGCATCCTATGACCTGTATTTATATAAGAGTTCCCCGTAATGAAACCCTTAACTCATAGAATCGCTAGGCTGTAAACTCAGCAATAGATCATGCAACTAGCAAAAAGTTATGCGTTATGATCTGGAGTTTACCTTGCAAAACATTCGTAGAAATAAAGCTAACTTCTGTTAAAAAGCTAACTCCACTTCAAAGCGGTGGATGACATGTATAATCCAGTTTTAACTCAAACTGCTCCGTAGAATTTGGTACGGATCTTTAGACAGTTAGACCGGTACATCCTATACCCGGTTTAACTCTGTATGCGTTTTAAGGCCGGTGCTGTGTACTTAAATCAATCTACCGGTGTATTCCCTATTCTTTATCTACCGGTGCATACATTCTGTTTCTAGTCTACCGGTGTCTTCTAAGTAACGTGAGTGACCGGTGAACTTTTACTGGTGCACGGTGTTTGTGAATTTACGCTAATGACAACTTAAATTGCTAACAACATATACTTCTCTTGGTTCGACTGCTTGAATGATGCAGTTATCGGTGGTAATCATAAAGCATACATCGTCCTTGTATAGGTCAACAATAGTTCACGGTAGCCTCTCTCTTGCGTGCATTTTTAATTGAAATGGCTCAAAGTGTTCAGTCATCACACTTCATAACTGGTTTCCCAATTGATTGGCCATCTCACTTATTTGATGCATAACCGGTCTATCGGTCTTCCATACAATCTCCGGGAAGAAGTTGTAGTAGAAGTAGAGATATGCCAGAAGGGTCCCGTACTTCATTGATTTCTTTCTCACGACTCCAAGCTTCTTCATATTTTCAAATATTTGGCTTTGGAGCATCGCACAGATGTCGTATTGGGCATTATCGTGCATTATTCGATGTGCGGTGTGAATTGCTCCACCTGGTATGCTATTTAAATTGGTTGACTGATAAACCTTGTAGCCAAGTACAATAGATGCAAAACGGACTCCATCATCCTCAATGTTGTTCACGATCATAAGTCGACCATTAGATCTTGACTTAGTTAATTTATTGACGACGACATTGGAGATGGTGTTTAGGGTTAGTGCTTCCCCTCGGTTGCTGTATCTGGTCAGTCTATGCAGATCGTCTTTGGTGATTGGATTGCATGCACCTCTAGTGAGCCAGAAACCCGGTTCTTGCAGACAACTGAGAATTAGTCGAATTAGGTCTCCCTGGAAGACGGTCGGGTAGCATACTCCATTGATAAGTCCAGATGAAATTAGCTTGGCATACTTATCAGGAAGTCTCCCTTCTTCACACAGTGACAGGTACTTGCCTTGGATATACGTTTCACCCAACTCTTCCTGTTTGGCGTGAATGAACTCCGTGACATCTTCGGTTAAGAAGACTCCTGGTACAGACGAGAGCGCACCAGCCAGGTCGTTTTTTCTGTTCTGAATTGGCAAAATGTTATATGCTGGCTTGTCTACTTGATTTCCTGCGATCAATTTTACAGTAGAGGATGATGATGCCATTGTGAATAGTTGATTAATAGAAAGAATCTTTGATCAGTCTAACGGATAATCGCTCACGATGATCAAAGCGCAAGAATATTACTCATAAAAATTAGTTATTCTCAAAGATAGCAAAGTAAAACTAATGAGTAATTCTTCTTTCTTTTATAGGGTTAGGGTATAACGGTAATACCAAACGGTAACTATTCATTAAACGACTACAATATTAAATGCCTTACCTAACTTTTGTTTCCATTTTTGCCAACCGGTGATCCAGCTTTTTCGGCTTGGGAAATTCGTGTTGATTACTTTTTACCTGTCCGGTTATCCTTGTAGATTGAGTGAGTCCGATTCTCACCAGTCTTACAGGGAACAGTAGATGGTCTACCGGTAACCTCTAAGCCTTCACGGCTCAGTTTGCTGAAGAGATATCACCATCAACAGATGATGATCTTTCCTCTGTTTTCTCCTCAGCGGAGCTCTTTGATTCCTTTTTGAACCAAATTTGCGGACTGTTTTTCCAGTCTTCTCTTCTTTATTGATCTTTTCATTTGAAGATCAGGTCTTTTCTTCTAGTTTGACCGATTGTTTCCTTATGTTCCAACTTTGTTGCAGTGATAGCAGACTATCTCGGCTGCCTTCCATGGGCTCACCCTTCTTGGGTTGGGTGAATTGCTCCAAGAGTTATTGTGACTGTGCATCCCATAGTTTGTACAGTTGGTTGTGCTCTAGTTCTTGTTTTTTTTGGTGAATACCGGTCTTGGGAACTAAATGCCATTGTCTTTGATCTACATTCTTCAGCCTTGTGTCCAAATTTATTGCATGTATAGTAGTAGCCCTTGAAGCTTCCCTTGCTTCCACTGGACACCGATGTGGGGATGGACCAGCATTCATTGGTCTTGTGGCCAAACTTGCAACAGTTCTTGCAATAGCTGTTGTTAGGCTTTACCAATGTATTTCTATAGTTATTTGTTCTATGACCCGGTTTCCCACAATGATTGCAAGAGGTGTTAAAAGTCTTCTTACCTTTTTGAGCCAGCGGCTTCTTCTTATCCTTCTTGCTTGTCTTTGCTCCAGAAAACTCACCAGTTTCTTTGGTGTCTTTACCGGTGAATCCAAGACTGGTGTGATCTCTACGCTTCTTTTGAGCTTTGAGTTGCTCATCAAGCTTCACCAATCTCTCGTATGTTCTTATTGTTTCATTTTTCTCTTCAAGTTCTTTCATTTGTTCCTTCAATTGATACAACTCTAGTGCCAGTCTTTTGCGTGCTTCATCCCTGTCATTCCATCCCTTTTGCATGTTGGTGTTTTCTTAGGTGACAATTTGCATGTCTTCTTGGAGTTGGAAAATGATAAGTTCATTCGCCCCTACAGCTTCCTCTGCCTGGTTCCTTGCTTTTTCAGAGTCTGTTAATCACTTAGCTGCTATGTTTCTTTCGTCTTTAGCTTTTCTCTTTTTCTCGATCAGTTCAGTCATTGTCAGGGCAATCTCTTCTAGCTTCCTTTTGAGATTAGCGATTTGACTGGTTAGGATCTGGTTATTTTCCATAAGCTTAGAGGCTACCTCCTCAGCTTCATTAGATCCACTCTGCCCAGAGAGTTCATCAATGGTCTCATTTCTCTCATTCAATTGTAGAGCCAGCTCCTTTCTTTTTGCAAGTGATCTCCTCAGTCTATTCTCCAGAGAGACAATAATGTCGTTGGCTTCCTCTAGCTGTTTCTGAAACCTGTAAACCTCCATGATCTTTCTCTCAAGCGGTTAAGCTTTATATATGAGAACCGAGGCTCTGATACCAATTTTTATTACTAACCAGTTACTGAGAGGGGTGGGGGGGGGGGGGTGAATCGGTAAATACTTGTTTCTAATATAATTCAAAACTTGTTCAGTTATCCTTTCTTGTTAAGCAAAATATAAACAATCATTCATAAGCATGGTCAATCATTCAGTCCCTTGTATTAAATCCCCTAATCGGGTGACATCTATTCGATGTTTTAAATTCCTCTGACAAGGTAGGCTTTAAGAGGCCTTGGCCTTATTCTAAATCCCTTAACCGGGTCTCACCTAACAGTGTTTTTGTAATCCCTTAACAGTGAAGGCTTTTCATAGGGCGCACTTCAGAAGAGTGCAAAATTTGTGAGTTCCTACTCACACCGTGGTTTTCTCTCATTTTGGGTTTCCACGTGATATATCTGGTGTTCTATGTTGCTGTGATTTTGTGTTGATTATTTCTGTTATAGGATATGTTTTGCATGTGATATTAGTCAGTAGATTGAAGAGTGTCTTCAAGTTTTATTGGGTTTTGATTCACCCCTCCCCTCTCAGCACCGGTTGGGACTATCACTTTGCTCTTTTTATCATCACCTCCAAAGAGGATATCATCCGCAAATACTTCAGGAATCAAATTTCCTTCTTCTTTACCAGTCTTAAGGTACAAATTGTTGTTGTCACCAGTTCTTTTGAATTCTATGCTTAGGAGATATGAGTGCAATCTCTCATACCAAGCTATTGGGGCTTACTTCAGTCCATAGAGAGCCTTCTTCAACTTGTAGACCATATCTGTTTTCTCTGTTGATGAGAAGCCCTTCGACTGCTCTATATATACTTCCTCTTCTAGTGTACCATTCAAAAATGCAGATTTTACATCCATTTGATATACTTTAAACTTTTTATGGGTAGCATAGGCAAGCAAAATTCTTACCCCTTCTAGTCTTGCTACCAGCGCAAAGGTGTCCCCATAGTCTAGTCCCGCGTCCTCTGTGTATCCTTTGGAGAATAGCCTTGCTTTGTTCCTCACCACCTTTCCTTCTTTGTTCACTTTGTTTCTAAACACCCACTTGGTGCCTATAACTTTCTTTTCCTTAGGTTTGGGTACAAGAGTCCATGTTTCATTCTTACTATTTGCTCTAGCTCCTGTTCCATTACTTTGACCCAGTTGTCATCTTCCAGAGCTTCTCTTGTAGTCCTAGGCTCTATGCTAGAAAGTAGACAGGTACTTTCTCTAGCCCTTCTCTTGGTTATAATGTTGTCATGTTTATCATCAATAATGTTATCAGTGGAATGATAGGTGACATACCTTGGTAGAAGAGGTTGGTGATCCCTATCTTCTCTTTTCGGTTGAGCAACATTTCCAGCATGATCATGAACATCTTGTTCACCTTCAATTGCTCTTACGTTTTGATCCCTTCCTTGCTTAGGCACATTACCCTGCTTCGTAGGTCTGTTTACCTGTTCTCCTTCATCAATGATTATTATTTTATTGAATTCTATTTGGTCATTGAAGTCATAGCTTTGGTGATTGTCAGATTTACCTTGACTGATTGTATCACTCTGTTTTGAATGCTCTTCTATCTTCACGTTTGCACTCTCCATTGTTTTTCCTATCCTTTTGTTCAGGCATCAATAGGCTTTACTTTTGGTGGAGTAACCCAAAAATATGCCTTCATCACTCTTTGGCTCTAACTTACCAGAGTATTCATCTCTCCTGATGTAACAGTTGCTCCCAAATACTCTGAAATAACTTACACTGGGTGTATGACCAAACCATAACTCGTATGACGTTTTACCGGTCCCTTTCTTGACTTGAACTTGGTTCAATGTATATACAATAATGATGTTACCTTACCGGTTACTGAGAGGGGGGGGGGTGAATCAGAAAATACTAAATCTCATTGTTTAAAACTTGTAAACAGATTCTTGAATGCAAAGTAGAAAGTCAACTGGCATTCACAAGCATAAACTAAACCACACAGATCTACTCAAGTATTTGTACGTGGAAACCCTCGCTTAGAGAGAAAAAAACCACGGTGAGACAGAGCTCACAACTTCACTAGTTCTAAATGAAGGTGCCCTGTTAGGAGCATACAAAGCATTGGTTAAGGTGCTACCTGGTTAAGGGATTTTTACAAAAGATCGTTTAGGATCTAAACCCTATTAAGAGTTGCCTAGTTATAGGACTTTGAACATCAACAAAGATGTTACCCTGTTAAGGGATTTTTACAATGAAGCGATTAGGTTCACCCTATTAGAGGGATTTGTATATGATGAGATACCTTTTAAAAGCAGTGATCTATAATGACACTGATTGTCTGATTAGATCATACGTGTAAATTTCTTCCCCTGTTTGCCTGGCTGTTGATCTTCTTTTCTTCCTTCACCTTTGTGCCTGTAGCACTCCTCAGGAGATATCTTTCCTCTACTCTCTGCAATTTCCACTTATCAACAACAGCAACATACTTTGCCTCCTATGACGAATATTTATACAAGAGTGATCCTC
Source organism: Chamaecyparis obtusa (assembly GCA_027943335.1). Lineage (NCBI taxonomy): Eukaryota > Viridiplantae > Streptophyta > Pinopsida > Cupressales > Cupressaceae > Chamaecyparis > Chamaecyparis obtusa. The sequence goes on from BSBK01000362.1 coordinate 510,439, forward strand.
TTGACTCACAGAACCGCCAGGGAGTAAACTTGACCATAAAATATGCAATGCAAGAAAGCTGTGTTGTGATCTAGAGTTTATCTTGAGATCATCCGTAGAATTTAAAGCTAACTCCTGTTAAGAGGTTAACTTCACATCAGAGTAATGGATGTGTCGCATAATCAGGCTCTTAACTCAAATTGGACCGGATTTTTCTATCAGTTAGATCCATACCGGTTTGTCGTTGGATGTTGAATAAGACCGATATCGAGTGCTTGGTTCAGTCGACCGGTTTATCTAACTACTTAGTTAACCGGTGCATACACTAAGTGCTTTATCTATCGGTGTCAAGTGGTGATCTTCAACCGGTGTGAATGGGTTTGATGAAATACACTAATGACAACTTATATTGCTAACAAACAATGCTTATTGCTTCTCTCCAGAAGTGATGAGGTATAATCTTCTGAATCATTAGAGTCCTCGCACAGTGTACCAGAGTCTTGTTTCTTCTTTCAGCGACTCCATTTCGTTGAGGGGTTCTTGGTGCATACATCTACCTTTTTATCCACTGTTCTTCACAGTAGCTAACAAACTCTTGAGAGGTGTACTCACCTCCTCTGTCCGACCTCAGGCACTTTAGGTTCTTACCGGTGTCCACTCGGGCCTTGTAGATTTTAAACATATGTAAGGCTTGTGATTTTTCTTTTAAGAACAACGTCCACATCATCCTTGAAAAGTAATCTACAAAGAGCATAAAATACCTGTCTCCATAGTGCTCTTTGTCCTCATTGGTCCACAGAGATCTGTGTGAATAAGATCCAACACATTCTCCTTTGAATAAGACTTGTTGCTGAAGCTTGTACTGGTTTGTTTTCCCAACTGACACTCTTTGCACATGGTTCTGTCTGGCTTTATGATGTCAGGAAGCCCTTTGTCTGACTTCTTTCTACTTACTTTGACTATGCTGTCAAAGTTTATTTGGCATAGTCTTTTGTGCCACAACCAGTTATTGTCATCTTTTGCCATAAGGCAAGTTTTCTCAATTTGACCTTTTGTTGTTGCCATAAGGCAAGCTCCCTTGGTTGAGTTTAGGTAGAGCAGGTTCTGTTTGCTCTTTCTACCGGTAGCAACTTGTTCTCCTGATTGATTCTTGACAATACATGATCCCTGTCGAAACTCTAACTGGTGTCCTTTGTTGTTTAGTTGAGCCACGCTCATCAGATTGTATGAGTCCTACCGAGTATACATCATCACAAACAACTTTGTCACTAAGTGCTATTGAGCCCTTTCCTCTTCTAATAGCACAGGGAGCATAATTTCCAAATTTCATTGATCCACCATTACCGAGCTTCAAGCTGATGAAGTTGCCTTTGTCACTGGTCATGTGGTGAGTGCATCCATTGTCAATGATCTAGTGCTCACATCGGTGTGAGCTGGAGATAAGTGCCATTTCAGTTATCACTGTGCTTTCTTCCTTTATTGCCACAAAGGCAATTTCATCATATCTCAATTCTTCAGATTCGTTGTCAGTGACACCTTCCTCAACAAGGTAGCACTCCTTTCCTTTATTCTTGAATCGGTTGTACTTTTCTTTATTTTCATTCTCAGGACACCTGGCCACAATGTGTCCTATCTTATTACATTAAAAGCATTTCAGTGGAAGTTTACCTTTGTACTTCCCTTTTACTCTGGGAAATCTCCTTGCGATGAGTGCTTCAAACTCATCCTGTTCTTATTCTTGTAAGGGCAGATTGTCAAGGAAATGACCAATCCTCCCGATAGAACTATTACCGGTCTTTCTTCCTTTCTTAGTGGAAGCAATATTTACAGAAGACTTAAAGGAAGTATCTATCATAGGTAAGCTGTTATCATAATTGCTTAATTCAAAAGCAGTTAACTTACCAATTAGAAAGTTGAGGGTGACTTGTAATGTGCTCATGGTTCTGAGCTCTTGTATAGCTGAGATCTTGATTGCATACTGTGGTCGCAACGTCAACAATATCTTTCTCATCACATCCTCCTCATTTAGCGTTCCTACAACACATTTGATGAAGTTCATCACTTCTTTTATTCTGTTGATATACTGCTCAATGTCTTCGCCTTCTTTCATTTTCATTTTGTCATATTTGCCTTTGAGGCTTTCTACTTTTGCTCTTTGAACATGTGGGTTGCCTCCATACACAGTTTGTAGTTTTGCCCACATTTTGAAGGCTATAGTTGGGTTCTCAATCTCTGCATACATGTTATCAGACAATGTACTGGCTATCATGTCCATAGCAGCTATGTGTTCACCTCTGACCTTCGGTTGATCTTTCGTCAAGGTACTGGTAGGTTTGTTGTACTTTGTGATCACATGGTTCCAAAACTGATCTCCCGTGGTCTTTATGTAAAACTTCATTCTACTGCACCACAGACTGAAGTTTTCCTTAGAGAACTTGAGTCCTTCCTTCCTCATCATTATGATCTTTCCCTTTTTGCAGTTAAGCAACTCTAGAAATAGGACTTGACTCTGATACCAATTGATAGTCCCAACCGGTGTTGAGAGGGGAGGGGTGAATCAACACCAAATAAAACTCGAAGTCACTCTTAGATCAACTAACTATTACTGCATGCAAAACATATCCTATAAAGGAAATAAACAACACAAAATCGTAGCAGCATAGAACACCAGATATATCACGTGGAAAACGAAATTTGGAGAAATCCACAGTGTTAGTTGGAACTCACAAGTTTTGCACTCTACTGAAGTGCGCCTTGTGAAGAGCCTTCCTTGTTAAAGGATTACAAATACATTGTTAGGTGCGAACCGGTTAAAGGATTTTAAATAAGGCTTTAAAGCCTGCCATGTTAGAGGACTTTAAAACATCAACTAAATGTCATCAGGTTAAAGGATTTAGTACAAGGGACCTGTTAATGTCCACCCAGATACTGAGATTTGGCTATTGCAATTGTTGGAGACTAATAGAAAGGTTGATCTTTTGAAATGGCTTTGGAGAGCTTGATAAGATCATTGTTTCACTCATTAAGAGTCACCACTGGTATGCTCTCCTCAGGTTAGTGTGCTTCCTTCCACACTCTCTTCCTTTTCTTCTTCTCTTCTTCTTTTCCCTTTCTTTTACAATAGCTTTGGTCAGCGTACTGTTTCACTCTTTCTTCTTGGCAGAATGATGGCAAGTGATTCTCTTCGTTAACTGATGAAAATATACACTTCGTGCAGAGCATAGGACAGCTGTACAGTTGAGAGAAAGAAGCGCATACCACTCAAATTCAATTTCAAAAGATCTTCCCGCTCTTTGCTATTGCGATCCCCATGAAGATCTCTTGTGAATCCACCATCCAGTCATGTTTCAGTCTTTAAAGGAAACATCAGATGTGTGTCACATACTTTCTCTTAATAGAAAATCCTCCATGAATCCACCATCCTGTCGTGTTTCAGTCTTTAAAGGAAACATCAGATGCGTGTCACATAACTTCTCTTTATAGAAAATCCTCAATGAATCCACCATGCAGTCATTTTTCAGTCTTTAAAGTAAACATCATATGCGTCTCACATACTTACCCTTAAGACAAAATTCTCCATTATTTGTGCAATAAAACACAGTCAAAGAATCTCCTCAATGTCTGTTAACTGAAGCCATCTTCTTTGGTCAACTATGCCTTTCACCTGACTCAACAAATAATAGACATACATCGGTCTCAATGATATCTTAATGATCATTGTAGGCCGGTTTACACCTTTCCTTATGCAGTGTTCTGGTCTCTGTCTTCACCAGTGACTTCTCTATTCTCTATCTACACCGGTCATTGTCTTCACCGGTCACCAACTTTGAACAGTTAGTACTACACCGAGTACTCCGTTGAAGTGCATTGCTGGACTTCACTTTGCTCATCACTATATCACTGGTTCCCTAGCATTTGGACATTGTTATCATAGACATCAATGACAACACCATTGATTATTACCGGTGATCTCTTTATCGGTTGCATCGTTACCGGTAATGCCACCGTATGGTAGGTATTGTTAGTGAGTGGTAAGTGTGGGAAAATGGTTGGGATGTGGTGGACATTCGATGAGAGGGAAGGTGGTCTAAGAATAGTAAGGTGTGTGAGAGGATGTGGAATTGGTGGGAGAAGAGGTCATGATAGTTGTAATTTGAAGGTATGTAGTGCTAGTCATGAGTAGCTAGTAATATGAAGGAATGTGGTTAGGATGTGGAGTAGATGTATTTATGTATTGAAGAGCTAAGATTTCCCTCACCATGTAGACAAGATCCCATGGTAGAAAGATTGACTAATCTAAAAGTGATCCAATAGCTTCTCTTCTTCTTCTCACTCCCCTTAATGCCTCTTTCATTGATCCCAACTACTATAGTTTAATTTTACTTAATCCTCTTGTTTTGGAAGATCTCCATAGTCTTTTTTGAGTCACAACCTTCTAATCTATCCACTAATTCATATGTACATGGCTCTCGCATTATCCTACTAGATTGGCAACAAACATCTCCATATCTTTTGGCATGAGCATCTTCCTTCATTTGCTATTTATCTTTTATGATGCAGAATGATTTCAGCTCTTCCTTCTCTACTCATAGATTGTACATGGAGTAGGTGGCCTTATCTATTCTCTTATGATATTTGATCAGACAAATCCCCCCGCCCCCCTTCCCCGGACAAAAAAACCAAAAACGTCCTCTAGGATAACTTAGTATCTCCCTCAAATAGTTCTTTATATTATAGGATTCTTACACATTTACAACAATCTATTAGAGCCTCATAGACATAGTTGACAAGAATAACATTGTTCTAATACCACTTCATTCAATATAGGCAGGTGGGTCCAATGAAAGATAGCCTTGTCTAGCCTCTAGTTATTCAATCATAAATCATATGAAAAGTAGAAGAGACTATCACCACATAGAAGTTCAAAATTAACAATATAAAACCTTAGGAATATGACTATAGTTAGGTGTTGATAATTATAGCCTTTCGGCTAGGATCAAATTGGACAAAAGAATTAATAATTAATTATTATTACTTATACCCTAGCTTGTGCGATTTTATAATAATAATGGTATTATTATAAAATACAAGTAATTAAATATATATTGTGTTTATTAATTAAAGGGCCCCTAACTAGGGCAAGTTGGCCCTCTTGGAGGGTGACAAAATTAATTTCACACACATATTTATGATGAATCGATTTTGGGAGAGAGATCATCAAAAACATAACATGTATCTCTGCTCCTAAAATCAGAAACATGCGAAATATTCTTCTTCCTCTTGGAGCGAATTTGTCTTGATTCTTATTCTGTCCTGGAGCAGCGATTTAGGAGAAACATTCTGCAGATTGGAGTGCGACGTAGGGCTGGAATTCGGACCTGTTGTAGCAGCGCTTAGTCATCTCATTAAAGGCAGATCTACATTGGATTTCGAACAAGTTGGAGAGCAAATCGGGTACCTTCCTTCCATCTTGTTCTATGTTAACTTGTTTCAATTTTAAAGGCCATCTATAGATTGTTCTTTTCCTTGCATTAATCTGAAAATCTTAACATTAGGGAGGGTTAGTATAATCTTGAGATGCCCCTACATTAGGCCTCCTAGAGTAATAAAATACGAGCCCTTGCTTATGTGGATAAAAGTTGACTTGGCTTAACCATGAGGTATCCTTAGCAAGTTTGGTCTTCTAACTAACTAGATAATTGTTGTAAGTTCGTCTAAATGCTCGAGCTCAATATTAACTCATTTCCTTCTTGTTATTTCTTAGGTAGTCGTTCTTTCAATTTATTCAATTGTATTTCATCTACTTCAATTCTTGGAGATGATTCACTTCATGATGTGGATATATTTCCAAAACATTGAAGATTGGAGAGAAATCTTACTAGTTAACAACTCAAAGTTGTTGGCATTTGGTTGAAACTTCCTCTTGCAAGGGTCAATTTTCATCTATTTTAACTTGTTGTAGGTGTTCTTTGGAAACCCTTATTTTCGAAGATGAGTAGGGACCAAGTTTCTAACTTCAAAAGTCTTCTCTCTTCTCTTAAGATCCACATACTACTAGTTTGCATTTATCATAAACATATACTTGGAATTTATATTGTTAACTTTTGCATTTTTGGTGCCTAGTATAGTCTTGAGAGAGAAAATAACATTTTGACCTCCTTTGTGAATTCAAGACATCTTGTCAAAATATAATATATTTGTAATGGTAAGTGCATATTCAATAATGAAAATGGTGTTACTTTATATAGGCAATTACATTATGATGTTTCTGAACAAAACAAATGTAAACAAAAGATAGATTTAGAAACTACCTAAGCTAACTAAGATGACCATTAAAGAAACATTACATTATTTTTATACCCTCCCTTAATGGTCATTGTTCTAACAACCCTACAAAAGACATTGTTTGTAGGTCTTTTGGTCACAAATGCATAAAAGGCTGCCACCTTCTGGTCACGAATGCATAGAATGCTGTTCCCGTCTCTTCAGAATGCTCTGCGAGACAAGTCTGCTATTGAGAGCCTCCGCAATGTTGCAAAACTTTTGGAAATGACCAAGATAACCAAAATACTTTGAACTTGATGTTGGGAAACAAAACTATGCCTCCTTGCAGCCAGAGATACCAAGTTCAGCTTTTGAAACTGATACTACAATTTTGAGAAGGAAATTGTCAAACCTTACACTGCTTCAGAAAAACAGCGAAGATTTTGTTCAAAAGATCAGCAAAAACTTTTGCAATTGAGCAGTGTGACCCAAAAAAGACCGCAAAATACCATGATTATTGTGGGAAAAAATCGCCAAACCATCCAATGATTTTTTTGGAAAAAATAAAATAATCCTATGTAATCTCCCTTTAGGGAGTCCACCCAAGTTTTCTTTAACTTTCAAAAAATTCCTATTGCATCATGCTAGTATTTCATTGAATGGAATCCAAAGCATCGTATCCAAACACTATTTGTGGTTATTAAATCTCAAAATGCAGACGGACTGAAGTGTCTTAATACTAATCTCAATGTTTGCCTAGTACTTGCAATGAAGATCTCCAGAATTATTGTTTGAAATCAACCCCTAATTCAAAACCCACTTTCAGATGGGCCCACGATCTAGCGATAAAATTACTCGACTTTGAAAGGCGCCTTAATGAATGCCAACTATTTCGAGTTGTGGTGATGCCGCAATCATTCACAACAATGCATAGTTGCCAACACAAATATATTTGTCGTTGAGTCATATACAGTTTTGTCACTAATGAAATATCAATGGGTGTTCAACTCTAGTCTTCTGCAATGTATCTTTGATTCAAGCAAGCAATATTAGTCTTCAGATGCTGCTTGTACTCGAGCCTAGATCAAATCTCTTCTAATGCTTGCGATATAAACATACAATCCTCTGTCTTGCTGCCAAGAAGTCCAAAAAGTTTACAGCTCTACCTTATGTGTAATTGCATTGAATATATGTTGTTTCAGAAAGACGATCTATTGCCAATTTGACTTGAGTGTACAATTCTGTATAGCCTATTTCTGATGAGAATCACTGTGGATGGTAATATAGTTGGCTAGATGTGTTGCCCGTTCTAAATAATTTTCTTGCTAGGAAGTGAATGCTGTGTGTTCCGATGATAATGAGGGATAATTCTCCCTCATCACACCCAACATCAACTAACACAAGTCTGACAATCTTCCCAAATTATTTTCCAAAGTTGGAATGTGCTGACTATGTTCCTTAGGTGTTATTAACTATCAACAACTTTAGATAACGCTGAGTTGATCATCTAGTGCCGTTTATGATGATCCTTATACTTTCCTCTTACCTGTTCATGACTCCCTCTTCTTCCTTGTTCGTCTTCACTCCTTTTATACCTTTCATATATTAGGAAGGAAGCAACTATCCAAGCGGATCTGACCTTTCCCTTGGTAATTGCTCCATCACATAAGTATAGGTTTTAATATTTGTTTCAACTCCTTTAATAAATCATTAGAGTCTTTGACCTTAATATCTTTGTATTAACATTAATCTCATGATACTCATATGATATATTTTTGATATTATATATGGAAGTTCAAACACATATTTGATTATATTTTAGATTTTAGCAATTTATATTATTTTAATATTCTAATATTGTTATTTATTTATATTGTAATTATACTATTTTATTATTATTTTATTATTACGATGTTATTTTTTAAATTCGATCTTGGAAAAACAGGACATCATAGTTTGCTCTTCGCCAAAATTGTTTGTCCTCAAGCAATGCCAATTCATTGTGAGTGGCTTTTGCTACACAACTCTAATATCATTTTGCTTTACAATTGTCCTTGATGGATGAACTTGCATATGAGTTAGAAAATTCTCATACAAAACATAAAAGAAATATAAGAGTATCTAGATTCTTTCACTCAATAAAGATAAGTGGAAAGGAGGCCTTGCCTTGAACCATTTCTACACAAAGTCCCAGAGAAGTTAGTTGGCTAAAATTTTTGTCAGTCACTTCGACAACAACTTACAAAATTGTGACTTTAGGTAACGTTAAATGAGATTTCTCTCTGCTCTCAACAATTGGGGAGGCTCCCTTCTTACCATAGGTGGCTCAGTAAGGACTTAATTGATACTAACTATCAATTCCTCTTCTTTTAGGAATGATATACAAATATTTTTCAAAGCACTAAATAAAATTACCCCAAAAAGGGCTTATCGCTATTGTAATATTGATAGGCTTCTGGTTGACATAAGAGCAACCAGGAGTATACCAATTTTCTTCCTAATGAAACATTTATAGAAACCCAAAGTTTCCTACACTTTTTTCCAAGAGATATTTAAAGCTTAAAGTCTTTAATTGTATACCTTCTAAAGTTTACAAAGATATTTAAGATAGAAAGCCACTATAAACTATTTGAAAGCCACTATAAACTATGTCAACTCTCTACTATTGTAACACAAAGTCTACAAAAGTATGCATATCAAGTACTTGTGAAGTTATGACAGCAGGAATAATTCTATTCAATGAACTCAAGATTGAATCACTTATGCAACATAAGAATACATAACAACTCACAAGCTCTCCATCACAAAGTTTGAACTAACTTGCTTCTTTTATTCACTTTGAAACTATTTGCACTATGAAACACCAAGTGTTCACCTTACAAGAATTTCAGCATAGTCTACTTTCATAAAGTCCAAAAAGATCCTTTTTACAATGAAACTCACTCCTATATATAGGTGAGGAGATGGGAGAAAAAGATGGGAGAAACCCAACAAATTTTGACCTATCATATAACTAACTTTGACTTATTCAAACTACAAGTCCTAATGTGTTAAGTGTCACAAGACACTTCAGGATGTCCTTTAGAGGCATCCATGAAAGTCTCAAATCGACGAATGGATTCGCGTATTGTTTTAGGATTTGGTACACTTGTATGTTGAGCCATAACAACCGTTTTAATGATTGTGTCCGCACACTTGGAAATAACTTTATTGTTTTCTTCAAGTATAGTCTGGAAAAGTATCCAATGAAAACTTGAAACTGGTGAGCTTGTTCATTGAACTTAGAGTAAAATGATCCACCTCAAGCTCTAGGTGAAACATTAACAAGAGCTCCGAGACTGCAATGTCTTCTGAAATCAGCTCACGGTTCTCACTTATCAACTTGCATGACAATTCCTCAAACCCTTTGCTGATTGCACGCTCCTTTTCTTCACAGGTCTCAACAGCCACCTTTACATCTATCACTAGCCCCTCAATAACCTGATCCTTATTTACAATCAACTCTTGATATTCAATGTACATTTCCCGAGAGGAAATGAACCCCATATTCACACAACACATCCAAATCAATTTCTGAAAACTTGTTCCAGACTTCTAAATCCTTCTCTAAAGCCTTTAGATCTTGATTGAAAGCTGCAAGGACCTCATTCAATTTGGACTTGGTGACCCTAGCACGAGTTAGTATCCAGAAGACGTCCCTTACCAATTGTGTCGCTTGAGTCATCATCTAACCAACCCAATCATCCACGGCTTTTGCTTTTTCCCCCATCTTTGCTTGTGTGATAGACTCTTCTGAGATGGAAGAAGTGATTAACCTGCTCTGATGTTTTAGTGATCTTTTGGATCACTGCTAGTAATCGAGCCTTCTCATCCTTAAGCTGATTCTTCTTAGCCAATAGCTGATCATAACTCTGAGCTAGTATTGCCACGGAGTCTTGTGCATCATTTTTAAATCCAGCATGTGTTTGCTTCCTTAGTTCCACTCTCGTGATCCTGTAGTTAGATGCTTGCAATTCATCATGCGGTTTGTCAACAAGAGGCTCCGAAACCTCAGCTTACTTTGTCCTATTCTCGGATCAACCACCACTCTGGAGACTATTTTCGCTTTCTTTCTCACTTAATTCTTGGCCCCCTTTAGTTGCTGAAAATCGAAGTAGGCTAAAAGAAACACTTTGTGCTGGAGCAATGGTGACTATTATAGACATTGATTCTGATTGCACAAAAATCGTTATGATGGGTGGTGCCTAAGTCTGAATGGATACAAGAGGCTGAGTACTCTGAGAGGCTTCATCAATAAACCTGTTAAAGTTCGTAACTGAAGTGTCCAAGAGCGGCACAAAAACATCCAACATACTAGGATATGTGGAATAAGCTTCAAATACATTATCCATGTTATCATATTGATCCTCAGAAATGGATGCAGGAACGGATGAAGAAACAAGCACTATAGACGAATCCACAGAAGGAACACAAACTGTAGAAAGTGAATCCACATTGGTGTCAAGGAGTGACATAGGAACTTTATCAAGTACAGACACCATGTCAGGAATCGAAACTAAAGTGTCCAAGAGCGGCACAAAATCATCCAACATACTAGGATATGTGGAATAAGCTTCAAATACATTCTCTAGGTTATCATATTGATCCTCAGAAATGGATGTAGGAACGAATGAAGAAACAAGCACTCTAGACGAATCTACAGGAGGAACACAAACTGTAGAAAATGAATCCACATCAGTGACATAGGAACTTTATCAAGTACAGACACCATGTCAGGAATTGTAGGAATCATCTCTGAGCTGAAAGCAAGAGATGTCTCTGGGTATGACCTTCCTATCATTCATCTTCATACCCACAATTTGTATTCTTTCATGTGCTATTTCTCCTTCTGTCAATACCACTTCCTCTAATGGCCGAATCAAGGCTTTGTTACTTTGAGTTTGAGCCTTGTTGTACCTACAACTACTGATGAAGAACCTTCCTTTGTCTTGGCTCTTATCTCAGATTTAAGCCCAACTAGGGTTCCAGTGTCAAAATCCTTACCAGGTCTGATCTTAATTGTTTTGATGCCCTTTTGTTTCAACCATGCATTAGTATTGGCCAAAATAGGCTGAAACCTGGCAAAGATGGACATGCATTCCTTCTGTGACCACTTAATAGGAGTAATAAGAAACTTTTCATTGTGTTGTTCATGATACTCAAGTTCAAGAATGTCTTCATCATCTTCAACACCCTCAGGAATCTTTGTCAGATTCAAGTCTATGATCTACTCCAAAGTTAACTTGCTGTAATCCATCCTCCTTATGTCATCCTCTATGCATAGATCAATCCAGATATCCTCAAGGCGATGGACATGAATAAAAGTTCTCTTGATTTTATCATTCATGCCCCGATAGTCAAAGTTCTTTCTGAGCTTAAACTTTGTAAGTTTAATCTCTTGTAATTCTATCTCCGTACATTTTGCCTTTGGTGACGTAATCAACACGTATCTCCCTATTTGGAGCGGGTTTTGTGTGGAGATTCCAATTCCTGCCTTGTGCTCAGTTAACTGATAAACCTGAATTGCCATGAGTTGCCTTGCTAGCTCCATATGGATGATTCTGTCTGTAGGATATTTTGGAAGCATGCACGACTCATCATCAAAATAACCAACCCTCATGTAGGTAAAGGTTGGGAATTGTAGAAATAGGCATCCATAGTCGTTCACTTTGTTCCATGCTGCATCTGACACTCTTCCTTTTGCAAGTGTTCTATCAAAAAGGGACATAGTACCCAAAGGATGCATCCTATACTCCCAAACAAGAACTAATGACCTATCACCCCGAGTGGAAAGACCAGAGAAAGGTCTGAGGGAAGCCACACTATACACCAAGAATTCATATAAAAGTGATTGTGGTAGGAACCTGAGCCAACTACTCACACAAAGCATTACTGATGATTTCTCCCTAGAAGATATGTTGCCTGGATCTCATGATGAGGGAGATAAACTTATACATCCAAGTCACAAGAAATTTTAGCATAGCCTTTTTGCATAAAACAAAAGATGAAATTTACAATGAGGCCATTCCTTTATATAGGTGAGGAGTGGAGAAACAGATGGAGAAAGACAAGGAAACTCTTAACCACCTTAGACTTATTTAAAATCTTACTTTGACTTATTCAAGATTTCAAGGCCTAATGCACTTGCAATCGGATTATATGCCAGCTACTGTACAGGTGAAAGTTCCCCAGTAGTTACAACTTGCCTTCATAAGTGGGTTTTTTGAAGTCAAAAACACATGTTTTCCTCTAAAAAATCGCCACTTCTCAAATACACAGCCAAAGGGAAGTTAAAATGTATTTTTAAGATGCAAATGCATGTTTAAAAAGGCATGTAAATGCACTCAAATTCGACGTTCATGGCTGCTTGGTTAAATATGTTGTTTTAAACATGTCTTTGCATATTCAAAAAGACATGCAAATGCCTCCAAAATCGACGCCCTCAAGTGCTGGGTTAAAAACGCAGTTTAAATATGTAAAAACATGTTAAGAAAAACATGCAAGTGGCTCCAAAATTGACACCCAAGTGTGTTGGGTTAAAAATGCACTTTAGGAATTGAAAAACAACACCTTAGTGTATAAAAACAACACTTCAAAAGGATTAAATACGCAGTTTAGACATGTCTCTACATATAAAAATAACACTTCAAAAGGATTAAATACGCTCTTTTGGAGGACAACTGCATGTTTTGATATAACATGTTTTTGGCTTAGAAAAAACCACTTTTATATGTTTTTCATTTATAAAAACATACAAACATATGCAGTTGTATATAAAAACAACGTATTTAATGCTTAAATGACTTAAATTCAAAAAGTGGGTTTTGAAAAGTGATTTACATGTGGATGATATACAAAGAAGAACGAAAACCCCACTCTTGTGAACTTTAGTGATTTTAATTTTAATTAGATTTATTATATAACTATAGTATTAATAAAGTAACATAAAATTAGATCACTTAAAAGCTAATTTCACGAAAACATTAAAAACTATAGCTAAATTAACTCGAAATGAGTTGAAATTTAAAAATGGACATCAAAATCTATTTTATATATTAAATATAATTTAAACTCGTGCAATCGACCATGAAAATCCCACTTTTGCAGGATTTTCCATAGAACATGTAGTCAGCCTGAAAAACCCCACCTTTTGCATCATAACTTGAGTTATACAACTCTATTTGATGTCTAAGATAGCTCGAAACGAGTGTATTTCAAAGCGCTATTGACTCAAGGGAAAAACAAGGTTAACAATTACTGACAAGAAAGGGAAAAACGAAGAAAAGGACTTGAAGATTACCAAAAATCAAGCGCTTGCAATTAGAGAAAAAAAACTCATCCTGACAAGCAATAAGGTGATTGACTTGACGGGAACCCTCAAAAAGGATGCATGAAATATGCAAAATAAAGAACATTTCAGGGATGACGAATTGTCCTTATAACACATTATCCAAAACATCGAAAACGTAGAGGATACACCTACAAATTCATAAAAAAATTGTGTAGGGTTGCCATAATTTTTTGATGTCACAATTGAGGACAATAATCATATCAAAAGTGGGAGCTATGAACAAATGAAAGCCAATGAGATTTTGAATTTTCTTGATATATTCCTCGGATGCTTTTCTCAGTGTAATGGCTAAACTGGTGAGCTCACAACTGTACTTTATTGCTGAAGAGGTCAGAGGATTGAATCGAGTTGTTGTCTCTTTTGTTGTTTGATCTGTTCTTTCTGTGACGTTGAAAAAAACTTCCAAATTGGATGTTTTTGTTTTTATATTTCCCGCTTCCTGAACCAGTTTCTTCAATTCCTTGGTGCTGGAAGACATGGTAGCTATAACGATGACAATCTGTCCAAGCAAGATATTGGTTCTCTTTGTTTCATAATGCTCTATAGCTACTACTTCAGGATCAGTTACTTCCTCTCTGATTGTCTGTCCTAGAATTTCTAGCTGATCTATTATCGGTTCTTCTTTATCAATATTTGCATTTGGAGCAAGATTATACAGTATAGTCTTTACATTATTGAGGACCATATCTTGTTTTCTCTTTGTGAGCAACATGAGTTGGTTAGTTGACATTTTTCTAATGTCTATCAATGTTTCACCTATTTATGGAGTTTAAAATTTTGCCTTCTTGGAATTAGTTTCTACTATGAAGGATAGCTTCCCTTTTAGTGAAGAAGAGCTTGGTATATCTTCTGATTGTTCCTGCTGAGTGTCCTTTTCTCCTGATTTGTTTTCTTCTTCTCTTCGCTGTTTGTCCTCTTTTTCTTCTTGTAGTTCCTGATCTTCTCGGTTGATCTCTTCGCCAACCTATAGGCTGACTCTGTCCTTCTAGGCGTTATATGTAACTTTCCCTTCAACCTTCTCTGTTGATGATGCCCCTGTTGCTTGGTCTTCTGGTCTCATTGGTGCAATCTATTCACCAGTTGTGGTCTTCTCATCGGTTGTGTCTCTTGTCTCATCATCTTTACTCTTAGATGCCTCGGTGTTCATTTATATGTCTGCTAGGACCATTGCCTCTATTTGTGGAACTTGGGAATGATCCCGTGGACCTGTTGAATGAGGTGTCTTAGTAGATACCTGTGTCGGTGTCAATTTTTCTTGCTTCTTTGCTGGAGAGGTGAAATCATGATTCTTCCTTAATTTCACTGTTTCTTCATAAACTTTGTTTTCTTGGCCATTTATGATTTTGGCCACTATGTCTCGAGAGTCCTGTTTCAGTATCTCTGATTCAGTATATTTAGACTTATGACCCGTGTTACCATCAAATGATGGTAACCGGTAAGCTCTCTACCGGTCCAAATATTGTCATTGATTGGCAAAAGAGGATAGAGACGTGACATCTCTATACAAGCTGACGCTCTAAGAAAATCTACATCAAGAGAGGTTGGTTTATAATTCATTGTAACTGGTCGCTACACTAAGCATTAGTAACCGGGTAAGTCACTCAACTAGGGAAGAGAGTATTCCAATTTCACCCAAGAACCGAGCTAAAACCAGTATAGACAAGAGCAGCTAAAAGCAATATACAACTAGTGTCTATAACACAAACGGGACAATGAAACCGGTCATCCACGCGAGAGGAAGCACACCGAGGACAATGCAACCGGTAAGACAAGAAAGAAATTACAACAGATTGAAGGATGGATATATTATAAGACTCCGGTATGAACCGAGGAAGTCATAGTCAACTGTCAACTATCTGTTCCAACCAACTCAGTCTACCGGAATTTATTGCAATACATTCGGGTGATCTTGAGTTGTCTTGGTGATCTGTTTGAGGCGCAGGTAAAGGAACTTGTGGCGTGATTGAAGGATTTAAAGCCGGATTTAGAGGCTTTAAATCAAGGCATTATCTCCTATGAAGGAAGGTTGCCTGACACGCAACTGTTGTTTTCTTCATAAAGCGGATAAAGCTAAAGCATGCATCGGATGTGTTCTCAGTAAACCATTACTTTACTAAGTGATGTAATCGTAAGATCTCAGGATTAGGTCATACATTTGAAGCACAGTTAGGGCAACAAATCGGTATATATTCTTATGCCTGTTGTGAAGAAAAGTTGTCTTCATTCTGCCGAGAAAAAGAGTGAACCTATATGCTCCAGAAGCAGGGGTAAAAGAAAAGTAGAGAAAGAGAGATAAGAGATTGTGCAAAATAGCACAGCAGTAGATGAGAATACACCTACGGCGACCAGTGTTGATTCTCAGTTGAGCGTAAATAGAGATCTTATCAAGCTAAGCAAAGCCATTTGTAAAGATCACACTTCTATTATTTTCTAGCAAACTACAATAGACATCCCAGTATTTGGGTGGACTCTAACAGGTCCCTTGTATCAAAATCCCTTAACCGGGTAACATCCTTCAAGGTGTTTAAAAGTTCTTTAACCAGGCAAGTCTTAGCAGGCCTTATTGTAACAAATCCCTTGACCGGGTCGCATCTAGCAAGTGCGCTTTTATCCTTTAACCGAGAAAGCTCTTAACAAGGTGTACTCCAGGAGAGTACAAAATTTGTGAGGTCTCCTCACACCGTGGTTTTTTACCCTAACCGGGTTTCCATGTGATAAATCTGGTGTCACTTTGTGATTGTTTACTTACTGTTATTATTTGCTTAAATCTGTTTGCCTTTTGTGTTGTAAGTTTACTTCACTAGATTTAGCAAGAAAAAGTTTTTACAAGTGCTGATTCACCCCTCCCCTCTCAGCACCGATTGGGATTGTCAATTGGTATCAGAACCAAGTCTTGTTTTATTTGTTGCTTAACTGCACAAGGAAAAAGTCAAAATGATGAGGAAAGAAGGACCAAAGTTTCCAAAAGAAAACTTCACCTTATGGTGCAACAAAATGAAGCTGTATATGAAGACCATCGGTGACCAATACTAGAATCACATTACCATTGATTATAGTGAGCCCACTGGCACCCTAACACCTGATCAAGAAAAGATCAAGACTGAGCACACGGCTGCTATGGATATGATAGCTAGCACGCTACATGATTCTGTCTATGCTGAGATTGAACACCTTGAATCTGCCTTCAAGATGTGGGGCAAGCTGCAAACAGTTTATGGAGGGGATCCTAATGTTCAAAGAGCCAAAGTCAAAAGCCTCAGAGGAAAGTATGACGATATGAGGATGAATGAAGAAGACATCGAGCAATACAGTAACTGGATCAAAGAAGTGATCAATTCCATCAGATGCGCCCGAGGAAAGCTCAGTGAAGAGGAAGTAATCAGCAAAATATTGAGAACTCTCAGACCTCAATATGCTATCAAGATCTCTGCCATTCAAGAGCTCAGATCGGTGACCAAAGATTAAGTCACTCTAGACTCCCTTATCGGTAAGCTGGCTGCCTTTGAATTAAGTAATTTTGATAATAGCTTATCTATTCAAGAAGCAGCTTTCAAGTCCTCTGCCAATATCTCTTTCACTAAAAAGGGAAGAGAAACCGATAATTACTCGACCAAAAAGATTGGCAACCTTGCTGAGAATCTACTCTCAGAAGAGATGGAGCAAGAAGAGTTTGAAGCATTCATTGCAAGAAGATTCCCCAGAGGGAAAGGGAAGTATAAGGGAGAGCTCCCTTTGAAATAAAGAAAAGGAGTGCTATCTAGCAGGAGTCACATATAACGAATCTGAAGACTCGGAGGATCCAGAAATTGCATTTGTTGCAATAAAGGAGGAGAGCCCAGTAATAGAAGAAGTTGGACTCATATCAAGATCTCATCAGTATGATGACTGGATCATTGACAGTGGATGCACTCACCACATGACCGGTCACAAGAGCAATTTTATCAACCTCCAGGTCAGTGACAACGGATCAGTTACCTTTGGGAACAATGCTCCCTGTGGCATCAAAGGTAAAGGTTCTATCACTCTCTGCAACAATGTCATCTGTGAAGATGTGTACTGGGTTGAAGGACTCAAGTACAACATGATGAGTGTTGCACAACTGAACAACAAAGGATTCCTGCTGGAATTCGGACAAGGTTCCTGTATAGTGAAGAATTAATCTGGAACTCATGTTGCAACCGGTAGACAAAGCAAAGGTAACCTTTTCTATCTTAACTCAATGGAAGGAGCCTGTCTCATAGCCTCGGTCAAAGGAGAATCTAGCAAAATCTGTCTTATGACCAAAGAGGACAACAGTTGGTTATGGCACAGGAGGCTCTGCCACATAAACTTTGACAGTATTGTCAAAGTAAGCAAAAAGAAAATGGTAAGAGGACTTCCTGAGATTACAAAGCCCATCAAGGGCGTTTGTGAAGATTGTCAGTTGGGAAAGCTGACCGGAACATCCTTCAACAGTAAGTCCTTTGCCGAGAATGTTCTAGATCTGGTGCACACTGACCTGTGTGGACCAATGAGAACAAAGAGCTACCATGGAGACCGATACTTTATGC
Organism: Chamaecyparis obtusa; assembly: GCA_027943335.1. Taxonomy (NCBI): domain Eukaryota; kingdom Viridiplantae; phylum Streptophyta; class Pinopsida; order Cupressales; family Cupressaceae; genus Chamaecyparis; species Chamaecyparis obtusa. The sequence continues at coordinate 528,622 of BSBK01000362.1, forward strand.
TTTTTGTGGATGACTTATCCAGAATGATGTGGACACTCTTTCTTAAGGAGAAATCAGAAGCTTTCCACATGTTCAAAATCTACAAAGCTGGAGTGGAAAAAGAGACCGGTAAAAGCTTGAAGTGTTTGAGATCAAACAAAGGAGGTGAATTTACCTCTCAAGAGTTCACTCACTACTGTAAGGAACATGGAATAAAAAGATAGCTATCTGCACCAAGGACTCCTTAGCAAAATGGAGTAGCAGAAAGAAGAAACAAAACGCTGATTGATTGTGCTAGAACATTGCTTATTCAAAAAGATCTGCCTCATCACTTCTAGAGGGAAGCTGTTAGTACTGCAATTTACACACTCAACCGAGTTCAAGTCAAAAAGGGAACCGATAAGACTCCTTATGAACTTTAGATCAAACATACTCCCAGTGTAGGCTACTTCAAAATCTTTGGTAGTAAGTGCTATGTTAAAAGAGATATGTACTTTGGGAAGTTTGATCCCAAGAGCGATGAGGGAACATTCTTGGGTTACTCTACCAAAAGTAAGGCCTATCGGTGTCTGAACAAAAGAACAGGAAAGATAGTTGAAAGCGTCAATGTAAAAGTTGATGAATCTTCAAAACCAGAGATAAAGACCGATCACGATGATCACAACAGTCTTCAAGGCTTAAACGAAGGGAATGCCTTTGAATTCAACAAAGATATGACTGAAGATGACAGAGAAATACACATGGACAGACATCTGGAGCAAGAGAATGTGCCTGAACCCAACATGTTGATAGAGGAGGGCGAACAAGTTGATGTCCCGAACCATGATGAAGACAATGCTCAACCGGAAGAACCAGACCGGGAACAGAGACCTGTTCTTCCAAGGTATGTCACATATCATCCTACTAACAATATAATTAGTGACAAACATGGGAACGTCTTGACCAAGAAGAAGGCCAAAGAGAACATGTGTTTGCTTTCATGTATTGAGCCCAAATCCACCAAAGAAGCCTTGGAAGATGAGTATTGGGTCAAGGCCATGGATGAAGAAATCGAACAAATAGAGAAGAATGACACATGGGAACTTGTGCCTAGACCTCAGGACAAAAATGTCATTGGGACAAAATGGGTCTACAGGAACAAACTGAATGAGGACGGTAAAGTCATGAGGAATAAAGCAAGATTGGTTTGCAAAGGATATGTTGAGGAAGCTGGACTAGACTATGGAGAAACTTTTGCACCAGTGGCTAGATTGGAAGGGGTAAGAATTCTTCTTGCCTATGCAGCTCACAAAAGGTTTAAAGTCCATCAGATAGATGTGAAGTCTGCGTTCCTCAATGGAATATTGGAAGAGGAAGTCTACATTGAGCAACCAGAAGGGTTTATATCTGCTCAAAAGATTGATATGGTCTGCAAACTAAAAAAGGCTCTCTATGGGCTTAAGCAAGCTCCAAGGGCTTGGTATGAAAGGTTGCATTCATACCTTCTGACCATTGGATTCACAAGAACCGGTGACAACAGCAATATGTATCACAAAACTGGAAAAGATGGAAATCTAATTGCTGAAATCTTTGTTGATGACATCATTTTTGGAGGGGATGGTAGGATGAGTAAAGTCTTCGCTGAAGAAATGAAGAAAGAATTTGAAATGTCTATGATTGGGCCCATAAAATTCTTTATTGGACTACAGGTCCATCAGCTGAAAGAAGGTATCTTCATCTCTCAGTCCAAGTACATAAAAGAAATTTTTAAGACTTTTGGACTAGGAGAATCCAAACCGGTTGGAACTCCAATGATAACTAATCTCAAGTTATCAAAAGAGGATGATGCCAAAGAAATAAATGAAACAATGTACCGGTCCATGATAGGAAAATTGCAGCACGTTGTTCACAGTAGACTGGACATTGCTCATGCAGTTGGCATAGTGGCAAGATTCTCAGCTAATCCCAAAGAAACACATCTAGTGGCAGTAAAGAGAATCTTCAGATATCTAAAAGGAACCGAGGAATATGGCTTGTGGTTTCCTCACCAAGGAGGATTCCAAATAAAAGTCTACACTGATGCAGACTGGGTTGGCAACATTGATGATAGAAATAGCACAAGCAATGGTGCCTTCTTTCTAGGTGGGAGGATCGTATCGTGGACAAGTAAGAAGCAAAACTGCATATCACAGTCCACTGCTGAAGCTGAATATGTTGCTCTTGCAATCAACTGAACAAAAGTGATTTGGATCAAACAACTGCTGAAAGGTATTCAGGAACAGGTACCTGAACCGATCGCAATTCACTATGACAGTACCAATGTCATCAACATATCCAAAAATCCTGCTATGCACTCCAAGACCAAGCACATTTCCATCAAGTATCACTACTTGAGGGAACTAGTACAGCATAAAGAAGTAAGATTGGAGTATGTTCCCACCAAAGAATAGATTGCTAATATATTTACAAAGCCATTACCAAAGAGTACTTTTGAGTATCTCAGAGGTAGACTAGGGGTTGTACCTCTCTCAGAACATCTGTAATCATCAACCGGGAGTCATGAGTTCATTATGATTCAACAGAAGGTTACACCTTATCTTTCATGAACTGATGAAAAGGACTGCTGCTCGCAGGGGGAGCAAAGTAGAGAATGAAAATCTTTCTGATTAGCCTTTTGGCATTATTGTGAAAAAGGGGGAGAGATTGTGGCAATTAGCAATCGGAAATCAAAACGATTGGTAAATCAGGGAAGTAATGCAAGACTCTAAATGCCCTTCACAGTTTTGCCATCAATGCCAAAGGGGGAGATTGTTAGCATCAAATGATGGTAACCGGTAAGCTCTCTACTGGTCCAAATATTGTCATTGATTGGCAAAAGAAGATAGAGACGTGTCATCTCTATACAGGCTGACGCTCTAAGAAAATCTACATCAAGAGAGGTTGGTTTATAATTCATTGTAACCGGTCGCTACACTAAGCATCAGTAACCAGGGAAGTCACTCAACTAGGGCAGAGAGTATTCTAGTTTCACCCAAAAACCGAGCTAAAACTGGTATAGACAAGAGTAGCTAAAAGCAATATACAACTAGTGTCTACAACCCAAATGGGACAATGCAACCGGTCATCCACGCGAGAGGAAGCACACCGAGGACAATGCAACCGGTAAGACAAGAAAGAAACTGCAACAGATCGAAGGATGGATAAATTATAAGACTCCGGTATGAACCGAAGAAGTCATAGTCAACTGTCAACTATTTGCTCCAACCAACTTAGTCTATCGGGATTTATTGCAATACATTCGGGTGATCTTGAGTTGTCTTGGTGATCTGTTTGAGGCACTGGTAAAGGAACTTGTGGCGCGATTCAAGGATTTAAAGGCGGATTCAAAGGCTTTAAATCAAGGCATTATCTTCTATAAAGGAAGGTTGCCTGACACGCAACTGTTGTTTTCTTCATAAAGCGGATAAAGCTAGAGCATGCATTGGATGTTTGCTCAGTAAACCATTACTTCACTAAGTGATGTAATCGTAAGATCTCGGGATTAGGATGTAATTGTAAGATCTTCGGATTAGGCCATACATTTGAGGCGCAGTTAGGGCAACAAATTTGTATATATTCTTATGCCTGTTGTGAAGAAAAGTTGTCTTCATTCTGCTAAGAAAAAGAGTGAACCTATATGCTCCAGAAGCAGGGGTAAAAGAAAAGTAGAGAAAGAGAGATAAGAGATTGTGCAAAACAGCACAACAATAGATGAGAATACACCTGCGGCGACCGGTGTTGATTCCCAATTGAGCGTAAATAGAGATCTTATCAGGCTAAGCAAAGCCATCTATAAAGATCACACTTCTATTGTTTTCTAGCAAACTACAATAGACAAATCCCAGTATTTGGGTGGACTTTAACAGGTCCCTTGTATCAAAATCCCTTAACCGGGTGACATCCTTCAAGGTGTTTAAAAGTCCTTTAACCAGGTAGGTCCTAGCAGACCTTATTGTAACAAATCCTTGACTGGGTCGCATCTAGCAAGTGCGTTTTTATCCTTTAACCGGGAAAGCTCTTAACAGGGCGTACTCCAGGAGAGGACAAAATTTGTGAAGTCTCCTCACACCCTATTTTTTTACCCTAACCGGGTTTCCACGTGATAAATCTAGTGTCACTTTGTGATTGTTTACTTACTGTTATTATTTGCTTAAATCTATTTGCCTTTTGTGTTGTAAGTTTACTTCACTGGATTTAGTGAGAAAGTTTTTACATGTGTTGATTCACCCCTCCCCTCTCAGCACCGGTTGGGACTGTCAACCTGGTTTGCCACAATGTTTGCAAGATGGTTTGAAGAGTCTCTTACCTTTATCTCCAGTTGGCTTCTTCTTGTCCTCCTTGATTCCTATGAGGTTTGAGGACTCACCGGTTTCTTTGGTGCCTTGGCCGTTGTAACCAAGTCGTGTGGTGTCTTTTTCCCTTCTTTGAGCATTCAGTTGCTCATCCAACTTCTTAGAATTCTCATTGTATTTTCTAAGCTTTTTATTTTTTCTCTTCAATAGTTTTCTACTACATCTTTAGTTTTTGAATTTCTACAGCCATTTTTGTACTTGCTTCTTCCTTATCATGCAAGTGTTCATGCATGATGGCATTCTCTTGAGTTATAGTATGAGTGCATCGCTCTCTCTTAGAGCATCTTCAGCTAAGTTCCTTGCTCTTTCAGTAGTCTGTACGGCTTCTTTAGCACTCTTTTTCTCATCCTCAGCTTTTCTGCTTGCTTTGACAAGTTCTATCATTTTTAGTGCATGACCTTGTTCTCTTTTCAAATTAGAGACTTGATCGGTCAGTTTCTGGTTTTTTTCCATGAGTTCAGAAATTGCTTCCTGAGCTTCATTTGAACTACTCTGTTCAGACAATTCATCTATCGTGTCTTGGCTTTCACTCAGCTGCAAAGCCAATTCTTTTCTCTTTCCAAGAGATCTTCTCAGTCTATCTTCAAGTGAAGCAATCCTTTCATTTGCTTCCTCTAACCGCTTTTGATATCGGTAACCCTCCATGATCGTTACTCAAGCAGTTAAACTTCTTTTCCTAAGAACCTAGCTCTGATACAAATTGTTAATCCTATCTGGTGACTTAGAGGGGAGGTGAATCAGTCAAATCAACTTATTTAATATTTATCTTATGAAATAGAAATAGCTACTGTGTGATAATGAAAATTTAATGTATGTTTAACTTAAACAGAAATCACATGCAACAACTTACACAAGATTTATACATGGAAACCCTTGGTTAGAGGAAGAAAACCACAATGGGACAGAACCCACAATCTTCACCACTGCAGTAATAAGTTGTCCTGTTAAAGGCTTACAACAACACTTGTTAGAGGTGCTACCTTGTGAACGGATTTAACATAGATCGGTTAAGATCTTAACCTTGTTAGGAGTCGCCTCACCAGAGGACTTAAGAACATCAATCAAGATGTCACCCAGTTAAGGGATTTATACAAAGGAACCTGTTAGGGTTCACCCTGATAAAGAGATTTTCACGAACTTCAAACAATAAGAAAGATGATCTTCTGTAGGCACCTGATCTATCATTTAGATCATACCTATTTTATTTCTCACTTAGCTTTGCTGTTCAATCTCTGTCGTTCACTCTTGATGATTGTATCCCTTCTCATGAGACTCTACTCTTCTGCTTTGCTATTCTGCTTTATTTCTATGTACTTGATTGCTCCAACAAAACTTTACTTATGCACGATGACCCGTCTATATAATGATCCTCACAATTCAGATTCGAATTATGGCGCCAGGCTACAAGTCCTCCAAAACGCCGTTGTTCTGGAAGGCATGCCAAAAAACTCGCATGCAAAACTCTAGTTGTCAAACGTATCCCATTGATACCGGATCGGATATATAGGACAATTGGAAATTATAAAAGCACAGACCGGTAGGTCTGATACTATTGCACGAAAATCGGTGTGTTGCCAGTTGAATCATCTGCCTTCTTTAGTTCTCTACTAGACCGGTTAGACAAGACCGGTATTGTTGTGACTGGCTTCTCTTTATGTAGCTAGTTCATTTACACTAGTTACTTAACAAGTTTGATGTTTGTCAACTGTGACAACTACTAGTTCACCACTGCTGCTCTAAAATTATGACCAGTGTGTTTGATGTTTGCCAATGTTGACAACTATGCATAATGCCAACAAAATATGCCAAATACTAAAAGTATTATGTCCACTCAAAATTTCTCTGAATTGATACTAGATCTGGAAAGTAGACAAAAATTATGGACTTTCAAAAAAAATGGCACCTGAATATGTGTCCATATGAGCCCGAACAAAACCTCTAAAGTTGCAAAAATCAGGATTTGTGATTTTCACAAAACATCACAAATCACCTGCACCATTGTGTAGATCGTGAAATTCTACCTCAAAACAAAAAAAATTGCTCGAAAAAAGGAGTCCAAATGATTGAGATATCGCTGTTTGAAAATCGCCTCTGAAGTTATTTTTTCTAAATCGTCGTCGCCACACTTTCAAAATTCAAATGGCTCTAGATTTGGCCTGGGGTGCTCGATTTGGATGAAACAAAATTCTATTTAAGGGTTTTGGGACCTCTTCAATGTGATGCTAATCTCTAATTTGTACCAACAATAAAATTCTCTCTAAATAGGTATACAATGACACTCCTACGACTCTAATACCATGTAAGAATTTGCCTAAAGCAAAGATTGAAATGCCAAGATCTAGAAGCTCATTTGATAGCACAAAAGAGATAGGCAAAATGATGATCAAATGATTGATTCAATATTGATGAACTAATAAGAGATACAATTGATCATGTCCAATTGATTAAGTACAATGAAGATGTGCCTAAATATATAGGCAATGCATGATAACTAGGAGATATGCAAATGATTACCTATCAACTAGACAAGGTGTAATCACATGTCCACCAAAGGTGGATCATCCTCCATTTTACAACAAAGTATGTGCAACAATGAGAGGACGATAATGTGATAAGAGCACTAAAGGTAGATCTCACACCTAAAGTGGAAATTCTCCTACACCATGTGCTAAAATGAAATGCAAACTTCTAGGTATCTTAATAACAAACTACTATGTAATGCATTATCCTAAGTAAACTTAAGTGTAATTAGTAGTATTTAATTACACCAATAGGGATCAACATAGTGTTTCACTAGTTGTAGAAGTCGACGTCTCCCAACTTGCTCTTGGATGCGAAGAGACCTCCGTACGACAATTTTGGCTTCCTTCTATCCTTTTGTCTCCCCCTTCGTGCATTGTCTTCTGCCCTTGTTTGGTAGGTTGGGCATTAATTGTCGAAGTTACTTCGCTTGCTAGTATCACGTGGTTCCTCCTCCCTCTGGTTCCTCTCTTCGTATCATTGCAATATTTGTTGTCTCTATGCTCCCTTTCTCGTGCCTCACGTTGATCTTGGAGTTCCAACAATGCTTAGGCCAACAATCTCAAAAGGCTACCCAAAAGATCTTAGACTAGACTGCTCACTGTGAGTTTGGCGCATACCGTACCAGCCGAGATTGTTGTCTCCCGAGCCTCTCCTTGTATGTACTCGTCAACTGACACGTCCCTATTGGCATATTTAAGTTGTCATTGGATAAGTTAAAAGAAAACATCAATCCCACCGATAAACCGGTAGACCAACCATACTCCTTAATATGTACCAACAGAACAGAGTATATGTACCGGTAGACCAAACAGAGTGAACTAGTCTTATAAAACATACAGGGGATGTATGAACAACCGGGTATAAGATTGATACCGGTCGACTGCATGATAATCCGCACTGGATTAAATGTAGTATTCACAGTTAGTATTGGAGTTAGCTTTATTTCTATGCGGATGTTTCAAGGTAAACTCAAGATCATTTTGCAAGTTCTTTGCATGCATGATTTATGGGTGTGTTTACAGCTTGGCGGAACTGTGAGAAGTATTCTTTAATAAGATTAATGTCTTATAAATACAGGTCATAGGATACACAATAAGTGTTGTTGAATATTCAGAGCAGGAGATAGATATCTTCTAAGAGAAGCTACGATCACAAAAGGTGAAAGGCAAAGAGGTTCAACAGCCAAGCAGAGCGGAAAGGGTAACATGTATGATCTAATCAGATAGAAAGTGTCATTACAAATCATTGCTTTTACATTGTTAAGCATATTCAAATCCCTCTATCAAGGTGAACCCTAACAGGTTCGTTGTATAAATCCCTTAACCGGGTAACATCTTAATTGGTGTTGAAAGTCCTTTTGCAAGGCGACTCCTAACAGGGTCATGATCTTAACAGGTCTTCTACCAAATCCCTTTACCGGGTAGCACTCTTACAAGTGTTTTGTAAGCTCTTCACAAGGCACCTTTATTACTACAGTAGTAAAGTTGTGATTTCTGTTCCATCGTGGTTTTCTCCTTCTAACCGAGGGTTTCCACGTATATATGTTGTGTTGACCTGTGTATTTCTATTTTTGTTTGAGTGATTGATTATATTCTATTAATACTGCAAGAATATATATATATAAGGTTTAATTGGAATAGAAATTATTGTTTACTGATTCATCCCTCCATCTCAGTAACCGGTTAGGAATAACAATTAGTATCAGAGCTCTTTTGGTTCTCAAAGATATAAAGCTTAACCGCTTGAGTAAAAGATCATGGAGGGTTACAGGTATCAAAAGCGGCTTGAGGAAGCCAATGACATCATTGCCTCTCTTGAGAATAGGCTAAGAAGATCCCTTGCTAAAAGAAATGAGTTGGCTCTACAATTGAGTGAGAGCAATGAAACGATTGAGGAACTATCTGGGCAAAGTGGATCAGATCAAGCTGAGGAGGCAGTCTTCAAGCTTATGGAGAAGAATCAGATCCTAATCGATCAGATCCCAACATGAAAAAGAAGCAAGAAGATAATGCCCTAAGAATGACTGAAATAATCGAGAAAAAGAGGAAAGATGAAGATGAAAGGAACAGTGCAGTGAAATCACTAACAGCCTCTGAGAGAGCAAGAAATCTGGCAGAAGAAGCAGTAAGAGAAAGTGATCTTGTCGTTCTGCAACTTCAAGAAGACATGCAAATAGTTACACAAAAAAATGCAAACATGCAAAAGAATTGGCATGATAAAGATGATGCATGCAAAAGGCTGGCAATTGAATTGTATCAATTGAAGTAGCAAATAAAATGACTCGAGGAAAGAAATGAGACTTAGAAGATACAACGAGAGTTCAGAAAAGCTTGATGAGCAACTAAGAGCTCAAAGAAAGCACAAGGATCCCACAAAACTTGGGTTTACCGGTCAAAGAAGCAAGGAAACCGGTGAGTCATCTGAAGTCAAGAAAGGCAAGAAGGAAAAGAAGAAATCGATAGAACAAAAGGGTAAAAAGTCCTTCAATACTTCTTGCAATCACTGTGGCAAATCGGGCCATAAGACAAATGACTGCAGAAATGCACCAGTAAAACCAACTACTACTAACAGTTACTACAGAAACTGTTACAAGTATGGCCACAAGACTTTTGAATGTAGGTCTCATCCCAATAGTGTGTCTAGTGGAAGCAGGGGAAGGTTCAAAGGTTACTGCTACGCATGCAACAAGTTTGGACACAAGACTGATGAATGCAGATCTAAAACTATGGCATTCAGATCCCCACTGAGACCAAAATTCCCTAAGAGGAATGAGAACCGTAGCACAACAAATTGTGCTAATTGTGGAATACATAGCCATAATGACTCTTGGTGTCATTCACCCAAGAAAGGAAGGGTAAATCCATGGAAGGCCAACTGGGATAGTCTGTTACACCTGCAACAAAGTTGGACATCTGGCCAAAGATTGGAGGAACGGGCCAGTGAACAAAAGAAGAGGATCGGTCAAACCGGTGAATAAGACCTCGTCTCTCAATCAAAAGGACAACAAGGGAAAAGAGACCGAGAAAAAAGTCAAGAAGATTTGGTTCAAGAAGGAATCAAAGAGCTCCACTGAGGAGAAGACAGAGGGAAGATCATCATCTATTGATGGTGATATCTCTTCAGCAAACTGAGCCCAAAAGGCTTAGAGGGAACCGGTAGTCCGTCTACTATTCTCAGTAGGACTCGTGAGCAATAAACTCACTCAGTCAGTAAGTAAAACTGGACAAGTGTTGTCTTGTCAATCGAAGTTTCATCAACAGGAAAAAGCTTGAAAACCAGTTGTCAAAAAAACAAAAGATTAGGAAAGGTAATTAATGCTATAGCCGTTAACAAATAGTTACCATTTGGTAATTATCGTTACACCCTAAATTTATATAAAGGAAGGAGGATTACTCATTTCACTTTACTTTGTGAATTGTGATTTATGATTTCTTATGTTTGAGTAATATTCTCGTGCTTTGATTCACGGTCATTGATAAGTTATTTTTGTAAGACCAATCAAGTGATTCTCTGTGTAAACCAGTCAATAGCAATGGCATCATCATCTTCTGTTGTCAAGCTGATCCAAGGAAATCAATTTGATCGACCTATTTACGATATCATGGCAGTACAGAACAGGGAAAATGATGTCTGGTGCATTATCATCAATGCCTAATGGAGTTCTGATGACCGAAGATGTCATAGCGTTTATTCACGCTAAGCAAGAAGAGCTGAGTGAAACCTTCATCCAAAGTGAGTACCTCTCGCTGTGCCAAGACAGAAAGCTTCAGGACAAATATGCAAAGCTAGTATCTTCAGGGTCGATCAATGGAGTATGTTATCCAACTATGTTTCAACCAAATTGGATACGACTGGTTCTCAATCGAGTGCACGAACTTGGTTTTTGGCTGGCGAAAGGCTCATGCACTGCAATCAACAAGGAGGATCTACATAGGGTTACCAGGTATATCGACAAAGGGGAAGCTCTTACCCTTAGAACCATTTCGAATGCTGTTGTTGCAAGATTGACAAAATCAAAGTCTGATAGTCGGCTGATGACTATAAATGATATTGAAGATGAGGGAGTTTGGTTTGCGTCTACAGTGATAGGCTACAAGATCTATCAATCGAGCAATCTCAATAGTGTGCCGGGAGGAGCCATTCACGCCACTCACCGGATCATGCATGACAACGCGCATTATGACCTTTCCGCCATGCTTCGAGGGTAGATTTTTGAAAATTTAAAGCTCGGTATCATAAAGAAGTTCTTGAAATATGGAACCCTACTGGTATGTTTATTCTTTTATTACCATAATTACTTTTCGGGAATAGGCAAGGTGACATGGGAAACTGATAAACCAGTAATGATTCAGATCAGTGACATGGCCAACAAACTAGGAAACTAGTTTAGTAAAGTCATGAATGACTATTTTGAGGCGTTCCAGCTGTGGATGCATGCCAGGGAAAGGATTCCCTCAACTATTGTTGATTCTTACAAAGATGAGGTGTGTTCACCACCGATCACTGCATCATTCAAGTAGTGGAACCTAGAACCGAATATACTCCAGAATTGTGGTATGAGATATCTGCAAAGACAACCAAGGCATATGCAGATGCCTTACAAGAAAGTGATCTTGATCTGTCAGCCTACCGGTTTGGGACCTTTGAAGAAATTCAAAAGAATCTAAAGAAAAAGTCATCGGTTAAAGAACCTTAAAAGGTATATGTCAAAAGGTCTCCCACTCCGAGGAAGAAGAAATCAACTGAGAGGAACCCAAGGTGCAAAGGAAGAGAGCACAACAAGCGCCCAGTGCTCACGGGGAAGAAATAGAAGAAACATAGACTGAAGACACAACTCTTCTCCGAAAGAAGAAATCTTCAAAACCGGTAAAAGAGGATGCACCAAGAGGAAGGAAACCTACAATTGATGAATTTGTGAAAGGGTTAAAAGATATATGTGGTATGACATCAGTCGGAAGAAGGTATGAACTAGCTAACAAAGAAGGTAGGAGAAAAATAAAAGCTGTAGTTCATTGTATTCATAAGTTCAATCTTACTCCTACTAAACTTCATAAGACAATACCTGACGATCTTCAAGAGATTCTTGAAGCAAGATGGAAAGCTTCAATGGAAAAAGAAAAGGAGCTAAGAATTAGGGCTCTACTTGAAGTTCAGAATCATCTAACTCTGGACAATGCAACTCATCAAGCAGAACTATACAAGCAAAACTTCTTGATAAGAAAGATGGTAAGTCAAATGCTTGTTGGATAAGTTGACAAAGTGCACGAAGGTGTTGCTACATGGACAAAACTTCTTCAACAACAACACCAGGCAGAAGAAGAATGCCAGAAAAACACTGAGCCACTGATCAAAGATGCGGTAAAGGAAAGGGGATACTAGGAGCTGAGGCTCCAAGAAGAGAAAAAGTATCAATTGGACCGGTCATCGTCGATATCACTAACGATAAAGGTGGCGATATGGCTCCATCAACAATACTGGCGTCCCCAATAAAAGGGAAGGCTCGTACACTAACTATAGATAATATTGTAGATGAAGTCATGGATTTTGGTGAAGTAGCCAATGCAGCAAAATGGTTTAGTGTGTTAGGAGAGGAAGATAAACAAAAGATAAAAGTGGCTCTATTGGAAACCTTTTTGGATTTCAACAGAATTCCAAGAGACTACAGGTCTAAATTTCCTCCTAAACTCAATACGAGACCTATGAATAAATGGAGAACTGGTCTAGGCTCCAACAATAGAATTGTTAAGGAGACATTGTCACAGGTAAAACTTAGTCTCAATGAAGATACTACTAAACTTTTAATGGAGGAAGTATCAATGAATTTGGATACAAGGAATAGAGTTGCCAAGATAGTAAATGGATATGAAAAGGAAGTCTATCAAGAGACACTTGAGTTCTGGCAACAATATGACTTTAGTACTCTGAAGGCAATAGGTCCACAAGAAGAAGTTGAGACAGTACTGAAGCCACCGGTACAATTCACTACTCATGAACCAACCGGTGAAGAACAAGTTCCAATACAAACATTCACAACCAATGAACAACTGAATCTGGGAGAACAAGATGAACATGTACTGGGAGAGTCATCAATCAAGATGACTACTGATAAAGGGACAAATGAGGAAGAGATCACTGTGGAAAAACAACAAGCAGCTGAGGAACAACGCTTAGAGGAAGCTCCACTGGGAGAACAAGTCCAATAGCAAGAGGAAGTTCATCTGGAGGAAGAAGCCCATCCAAAAGGTGGAGGACGACCAGAAGAAGAAGTCCATAGGGATAAAGAGGTCCTACCGGAAGAGGAAGTACAACCGGAAGGGGAAGAAAATAAAGAAAAGCAGGGCAAATAGGAACAAGAGGTACTTGTACATACTAAACAGGAAAAGCCCGTAGAAGATCAACCGATACGGGAACCAAAGAAAAAGGAACAGGTCGATGTTCCAAGCTCATCCTCATCTACGAGGAAACTTACTTTTGCCACAGAAATTGAAGCCAAGAAGAGCCAAGTTAGCGAAACTGTGGTTGACATACACAAGATGTCAACTAGACAACTTAAGGAGCTCACTAAGAGGAAACAGGACATGGTCCTTTCTAGTGTAAGGAACATCTTGTACAACTTTGTACCAGATGTAGATATTGATGAAGAAGAACCTGTCATTGATCAATTGGAAATATTGGCACAAGCAATAGGAGAATATGTCACCAATCCGGAGACAATTGCCATTGATCATTATGAGAAGAAAAGAGTAGAAATTCTACATAAATAGGTTGAAGAGTTAAAAGTAACAGTATCTACAAACACAAGGGTACTCCAGCAATAGAATACAACAGACAGATGACTAGTCTTTCTCTAATTTTAAGAAAAGATTTAGAAGGGAAGACTAAACGAGTCCAAGATCTCATTAGATTCCAACTATTTCTTGCCCCAACATTTGATCTTATGCAAAGGACTGCAACAGATGCCGAAAACCTGATCAAGGAACTGGACTACAAGACAATAGAAGACATGGAGAATATAATTGTATCGCTGCAAGCAGCACAAAAAAATCTGGAACATGTCTCAATGGAATCCGTTTCTTCATTCAGCGAAGAAAATGTATAAGGATATCTTCGCAAAGCTACAGATATAAACCAGAATAATTACCCTTTGTCCTATGGAGGCAAAAAGGGGAAGATAATTGTTGGCAAACTGGAAGAAGATCATCAGGATAGATTACGGATTAGAAGAAGATCAGAACACAGGATGGAAATAGATACAGAGGCAGAAAAGATCAGATGTAAGATAACTAACAACATGGGGGAAGTCTACATGAAAGAGAAGATAAAGTGAATAAAGTGATGTTTTGCCACCAATGCGAAAGGGGAAGATTGTTGGCATATTTAAGTTGTCATTGGATAAGTTAAAAGCAAACATCAATCCCACCAGTAAACCGGTAGACCAACCATACTCCTTAATATGTACTGGTAGAATAGAGTATATGTACCGGTAGACCAAATAGAGTGAACCGATCTTATAAAATATATAGGGGATGTATGAACAACCGGGTATAAGATTGATATCGGTCAACTCCATGATAATCTGCACCGGATTATACAGAGTATTCACAGTTAGTACTGGAGCTAGCTTTATTTCTACGCAGATGTTTCAAGGTAAACTCAAGATCATTTTGCAAGTTCTTTGCATGCATGATTTATGGGTGAGTTTACAACTTGGCGGAACTGTGAGAAGTATTCTTTAATAAGATTAATGTCTTATAAATACAGGTCACATGATACAAAAGTGTTGTTGAATATTCAGAGCAGGAGACAGATATCTTCTGCAAGAAGCTACGATCACAAAAGGTGAAAGGCAGAGAGGTTCAACAGCCAAGCAGAGCAGAAAGGCTAACATGTATGATCTAATCAGACAGAAAGTGTCATTACAAATCATTGCTTTTACATTGTTAAGCATATTCAAATCCCTCTATCAGGCTGAACCCTAACAGGTTCGTTGTATAAATCCCTTAACCGGGTAACATCTTAATTGGTGTTAAAAGTCCTTTTGCAAGGCGACTCCTAACAGGGTCAAGATCTTAACAGGTCTTCTACCAAATCCTTTTGCTAGGTAGCACTCTTACAAGTGCTTTGTAAGCTCTTCACAGGGCACCTTTATCACTGCAGTAGTAAAGTTGTGGGTTCTGTCCCACCGTGGTTTTCTCCTTCTAACCGAGGGTTTCCATGTATATATGTTGTGTTGACCTGTGTATTTCTATCTCTGTTTATGAGTGATTGATTATATTCTATTAATACTGCAAGAATATATATAAGGTTTAATTGGAATAGAAATTATTGTTTACTGATTCACCCCACCTCCCCGCTCAGTAACCGGTTAGGAATAACAGTCCCACACGTGAACCAAGTTCTGTGTTAACTGGTCCTCTTGGGTTACTTTGATATTGTCTTCTTCGTCATTGTTAGTTACCAGGACTTGTTAGTCAAAGGTACGCCCATTATGCCACTATCCTGCCAATCCTACTTCCCTCAACCACCAGTTCAAACTTAGGCAAGAACGCAGAAATGTTAGATGCCTAAGTTGAGATGGATTGCACAGTATATATAGATTTAATAGGATTGCATAATACTAGAGATAAATGAAATACAACGATAGCATGAATAACATAGAATCACATTACACCATAAATGACAAAATGATATATCCTTCGTAGCATAATAGTTCCAACATTAACCACCCCTTTCACTTGTTCCAGACTCCATACAAATAGACTCGACACGGTTGGTTAAATCTCCAACCGTCACCAACTGATGACACAATTGACACCCCTTCAGAACAATGTTTTATGACATTAACTCAACAAAAGTGTTATTTAATTATTCATGGCATAATTGCCGCCTACAATTTGATAAATATAATTTGAGATGTATGGTTGATACCTGAAAACAAACTCCAAATGAATTGCCAAATTGTATTGCTCAATGATCCTCCTGACTGTGACTTTCAATAGCGAAGAGAATGTCATTCATGAGGGATTTTGTCCTCACAAACCCTAAGGAGGAACTTTCCAATATTTCTTAAATTTCTTATTTCATCCAGCATGCCTGAAAAGTGAACCCTTAGAAGTCTTTTATAATACTCTTATATGAGTTCATTTGCTCATCTCACCAATCTAAGATAAGTAAACATTACTCTCCATTTACTTTTTTGTCTCCAATGTGTTATAAATAAAGGGACCTTTATTATATAAATATTTCCCACTTCATTATAGTCTGACATTAATAAAGTTAAATATTTATATTTAACTTCTTAATCTGACTTTGTTAATGTAGAAATAAATCATATCAATGATATTAAAATCTCTTTCCAATATTAACAATTAACCATCGACATGATACAGAAACTAAAGATCTTGGCCCTGCCCAAATGACTTACTATAAGTAGTAAATATGCCAATACTACTTTCAGACACCTCAGATTGATCTGTAACGAAAATTGCAGGACCATGGAGAAATAGGCTAACGACAAACACAGACAACATTTGCTAGAAAGGGAACATTATGGTAGTCTTTTTTCGCTTAAGGAGTCCTCGCACATTTTGCAAGTTAGACCTGACAAGAAAAATTTTGTCAAGAATGAATAATTGAAACTATTCAAAAGAACTCACTATTGCAAGTAATTCCTTATGAGTATAATGAAAATTGCATTATGCTCCTTGAAAAGTTCTCGATGCATATTGAATTGGGAATTCTTTACCAACTTCTCTTTCTTCCTTTGAGACGGTTCCCGAACAGCTTTTTGAGGGATCAATTTCAATTACCTTCATTCTAGATCTTGGGAGATTTAATGGTGGCAGTTTTTAACATTTATCCTTAATCCTTTGGATTGCATCATAATTTTTTTGTTCCCACTTAGGGGATTCTGTCACGAGCCATAATAGATATATTTAAAATACTATCTCACGTATAATTCACAAAAAAAAATATATATTATGTTAACTTTAATATACAATTCCTTAATCAATATTATAAATATGATAAATGTTATGTTATAATATTTCAAACAAATATATATAATATATAAATATAAATATAAATATATTATATAAGATGATAATATATATAAATAATATATACTAATATATTAATCAATATATATAAATATAGAATATATTAATGATATATAAGGCACGTTATTAACAAACATAAATAAATAAAAATATAAGCAAACGACCAAATAGAATGGTCGACCTTTCAAATGACATGGTAGTCAAAATAAATACCACTGACGGGACTTTATTATCATCACATTACAAATATTACAAATGATGGGGCTTTATATAATTATCACTTTACAAATATTAATGTCAACAGTCGTGTCTCCTAGGTAAGCGACGTAGGCCATGTGTATATAGGGAAGATGGGGTATCGAAAATCATCATAGGGATATATAGAAATTTACGGAGATAATTATTTGAGGAAGACAAGTTCTTATCAGCGAGTAGAAGATCAGTGAATGGTAGAGATCAACTTTGACTTTCAAACCAAATAATAATGTCAATGAATGGTAGTGTTCAAGGATCAACAATATATCAATTATTTGCAACCTGTTAAAGGTGACTGATAATAAATATATATTGAAAAATATAGAGATATAATGAATGTATATCTGTAATAATAATCAGAAATATATATATATATATATGAAGCATATATCTTAAGTATATATTTGATCTATATATCTGAATATTCTATAAAATATTCTGAATGATCTAATACATCTATTATAAGGATGAACTAATATATGTCCATTTATAAAAGAGAAATCAGAATTATAGATCAGTTATGTTACATATATATATATATATATATATATATATATATATATATATATTGTAATATAAAATATTAACATATACTTGACCAATTCCTTAATAACTCATTAATCACTATTAAGGGGATAGGGAGTGCGTGTAGGAAGAGGCGGGTAAATCGGTTACATGATGGAAAGATCCCGAGATAGATAGAGCCTTGAGGGAATCTACTTGTAGACTATGCAAGCGTCCTAGCACAATAAATCTACCATCTTTCTTCAGGTCTCTGATTAGGAGTGAAGTAAGGAATTAGAGCTTAAGTATATATTATGATTTAGAGATTATTCTTAATGTAATATGATTTAAATGCATAATGATGTATGATAATTATTGGGAATTGACATCCTCCTAGTATGAAACATTACAAATTGCCATTCCCAAGGGCAATTCAAACCCTAATTGAGAATTTTAGAACAAATTTAAGTAAAGTCCCAAATGGGGTCATTACAATGGTATTAGAGCATGATCCCGCCATCCTGCAAGGTAAAAGATAAACAAGGAATATAAACAAATGTATATACTTGAGATAATATAGACTATAACTAAATTGTCGTGATTACATTGCTTATATATAGGTGTCTCACCTCGTAATCATTCAAAATAAATGGAGTAAGTTAGGGAATTGCAATTTACCAGTTCCCCCAAGCTAAGTAGGCCACCCCAAGCGATGGAATTGTTAGTGGGACGTTCTTGCGTCTTGTGGGCCAAGAGGTGAGTTGTCATAGTGGGACGTTGCACGCTCTTGGACTTAGTTGGGTTGAGCAGTTTACAGGCACCCTCTCGAGGCTTTCCTACCAAACTAAATCATGATTGATTATGGAAGACGCGTTTAGCATTCTTTGTTGTCCAGTCAATAAGAATGAATCTAAGAATGTGTATTATGTGTGTACTCTGTATGCTTTGTGTCTTCATGCATCAATGTGTATAATTCATGTATGCTCTATATTTTCATGCATTAACATGTATGTTCCGTGTCTTCATGCATTAATGTGTATGCTTCGTGTCTTCATGTATTCATACAAGTATTTCATATATTCTGATGTATGGCCTTAATTTTGATTGATCTAGAACAATTTAGAGTAACAACGCTTGTTATCATAATGACTTTGTTAGACACCCCTATGAAATAGTTTAAAACTTTAAACAAGATCAGAACTCAATAAAGGAAATTATGATAGTAATTGCTGTTAATCCTAAACGGTTACTAAGAGGGGGGGTGATCAGTAAATTCAATTTCTTGTGTTCTTTCTTTCAATTAAATATTCTTGTTAATAATGAAATCAAAAGAATACTTGAACAATCATAAACAGAAATTAAATGCACAGATCAACACAAAATTTATACGTGGAAACCCTCGGTTAGAAGGAAAAAACCACGCTGGAACAGAACCCACGAAACTCCACTACTGCAGTAATAAAGCTGCCCTATTAAAAGCTTACAAAGGACTGGTCAAAGTGCTACCCGGTTAAGGGATTTAATAGAAGATCGGTTAAGATCTTGACCCTGTGAGGAGTCTGATAGTCCCAACCAGTGCTGAGAGGGGAGGGGTGAATCAGCACTCGCACAAATTCTTTATTTTATCTTTAACCCCGTGAAGTAAACTTACAGCACAAAAGAAAGTAGTTCTAAGCAAATAGAGTAGTAAGTGAACAAACACAAATTGACACCAGATTTATCACGTGGAAACCCGGTTAGGGTGAAAACCACGGTGTGAGGAGACCTCACAATATTTGTACTCTTCTGAAGTACGCCCTATTAAGAGCCTACCGTGTTAAGGGATAAAAACACACTTGCTAGGTGCGACCCAGTCAAGGGATTTGTTACAGTATGGTCTGTTAAGAGTCAAGACTTGCCCGGTTAAAAGACTTCAAACACTTTGAAAAGATGTTACCCGGTTAAAAGATTTTGATACAAGGGACCTATTAGAGTCCACCCAAATACTAGGATTTACCTATTGTAGTTTGCTAGAAAACAATAGAAACAAGATCTTTACAGAAGGATCTGCTTAGCCAGATGTGATCTCTATTTGTGCTCGACTGAGAATCATCATCGGTTAACATAGGTGTATTCTCAACTATTGTTGTGCTGCCTTGCACAACCTATTATTTCTCTTTCTTGATTTTCTCTAACCCTTTCTTGTAGCATATAGGCTCGCTCCTTTTCTCAGCAGAATGAAGGCAACTTTTATTCTTGACAGGCATAAGAATATATAGAGTTGTGTTGCTTTGACTGCGCCTAAAATGCACGACCCAATCTTGAGATCCTTTGATTACATTACATAGCAGAGTACTGGTTCACTGAGCAACATCCGATACATTCTCTAGCTTTATGAAGAAAACAATAGTTGAGTGCCAGGAAACTTACCTTCATAGGAGATAACTCCTTGATTTAAAGCCACCGAATCCGGCTTTAAATCCTTCAGTTATGCCCAGAAAAGCCATTGATTCCGGCTTTAATTCCTTTAACTGTGCCACAAGTCGATAATCGAGACAACTCAAAGTCACCCAGATTTACTGCAATAAATCCTGATCGGTTGGAACAGATAGTTGTCAGTTGACTATGACTTCCTTGGTTCATACCGGAGTCTTGTAATGTATCAGTTGAGTCCTTCGATCTATTGAATTCTCTTTCATGTCTTACCGGTCGCATTTGCGTGGTCTACCGGTTACACTATCCCAGTTGTGTTATAGACATTTAATATGATTATTGCACTTTGGCTATTCTTGTCTATACCGGTTGAAGTTCGGTCCTTGGTTGATACTAGGATACTCTCTTCCCTGATTGAGTGCATTGTCCGGTTGCAGATGCTTAGTGTAGTGACCGGTTTCAATGAATCTATAGTTACTCTTTTCTTGTAGCTAAGGTAGGTGCCAAACCAGCCTCTCTAGATGTAGAGTTCCTAAAAGCTACAACCTTTATAGAGATTACAAATCTCTATCATCTTTTGCCAATCAATGACAAGACCCGGACCGGTATACAGCTTACCGGTTACTGATGCCAACAATCTCCCCCTTTGGCTTGATGGCAAAAATGTGATAGGCAATCATGTTCTCCCCCTTTTTGACAAGAATGCCAAAAGGCTAATCAGAGAGATTTCCATTTTCTACGTTGCTCCCCCTATAAGCAGCAGTCCTTTTCATCAGCTCATAAAAGATAAGGTGTAACCTTTTTTTTAAATCATAATGAACTGATGACTCCCTGTTGATGATTACTGATGATCTGAGAGGGGTACAACCCCCAGTCTACCTCTAAGATACTCAAAAGTACTCTTTGGTAATGGCTTTGTGAATATATCAGCAATTTGTTCTTTGGTGGGCACATACTCCGATCTTACTTCTTTGTTCTGTACAAGTTCCCTTAAGTAGTGATACTTGATGGCAATGTGTTTGGTCTTGGAGTGCATAACAGGATTTTTGGATATGTTTATGGCACTAGTACTGTCATAGTGAATTGCGATCAGTTCAGGTACCTATTCCTAAATACCTTCCAGCAGTTGTTTGAACCAAATCACCTGGATGCAGTTTATTGCAACAGCAACATATTCAGCTTCAGCAGTGGATTATGAAATGCAATTCTGCTTCTTACTTGTCCATGATACTATTCTTCCACCTAGAAATAATGCACCCCCACTTGTGCTCTTTCTATCATCCACGTTGCCAGCCCAGTCTGCATATGTGTAGACTTTAATTTGGAATCCACCCTTGTGTGGAAACCATAAGCCATATTCCTCGGTTCCCTTTAGATATTTGAAGATTCTCTTTATTGCCATTAGATGTGTTTCCTTGGGATTAGCAGAGAATCTTGCCACTATGCCAACTGCATGAGCAATGTCGGTCTGCTATGAACAGCATACTGCAATTTCCCTATCATGGACCGATACATTGTTTCATTTACTTTTTTGGCATCATCCTCTTTTGATAACTTGAGATTAGTTATTATTGGAGTTCCAACCAGTTTGGGTTATTCTAGTCCAAAAGTTTTGAGAATTTTTTTTATGTACTTGGACTGAGAGATGAAGATACCTTCTTTTAGCTGATGGACCTGTAGTTCAATAAAGAATTTTATAGGCCCTATCATAGACATCTCAAATTCTTTCTTCATTTCTTCAACAAATGCTTTGCTCATTCTGTCATCTCCTCCAAAGATGATGTCATCAACAAAGATTTCAGCAATTAAGTTTCCATCTTTCCCGGTTTTGAGATACATATTGTTGTTGTCACCGGTTCTGATGAATCCAATTGTCAAAAGATATGAATGCAATCTTTCATACCAAGCCCTTGGGGCCTGTTTGAGCCCATAGAGAGCCTTCTTTAGTTTGCAGACCATATCAGTCTTTTGAGCAGATGTAAACCCCTCCGGTTGCTCAATTAGACTTCTTCCTCCAATATTCCATTGAGGAATGCAAACTTCACATCCATTTAGTACACTTTAAAGCCTTTGTGAGTTGCATAGGCAAGAAGAATTCTCACCCCTTCCAATCTGGTCACTGGTGCAAAAGTTTCTCCATAGTCTAGTCCAGCTTCCTGAGCATAGCCTTTGCAAACCAGCCTTGCTTTATTTCTGATGACTTTACCATCCTCATTCAGTTTGTTTCTGTAGACCCATTTAGTCTCAATGACATTTTTGTCCTGAGGTCTTAGCACAAGTTCCCATGTGACATTCTTTTTAATTTGTTTAATTTCTTCATCCATGGCCTTGACCCAATTCTCATCTTCAAGGGCTTCTCTGGTGTTTTTGGGCTCGACACACGAGAGAAGACAGACATTCTCTTTGGCCTTTTTCCTAGTGAGGATATTCCCATGTCTGTCACCAATTATATTGTCACTAGAGTGATATGTGACATACCTTGGAAGAGCCGCTCTCTGTTCTTGGTCCGGTTCATCTTGTTGAGCAATTTCTTCGTCATGGTTCTAAGCATCTACTTGTTCACCATCCTGGGGTGTCCTGACAGCTTTGGGCACAATTTCTCGCTCTTGATTTCTGTCAGTGGGAGTTGCCTCCTTATCTTCAGTTGTTGCTTCATTGAACTCAAAGACATCTCCTCCATTAGTAAAATTAAGATTTTCATGATTGACATGTCCGGTCCTCTTGTCTGGTTCTGATGATTCATCAATTTTTACATTGATGCTTTCAATTATCTTGCCTGTTCTTTTGTTCAGACACCGATAAGCTTTGCTTTTGGTAGAATAACTTTCCAGAGAATATTTCTCTTGATGTAACATATACTACCAAAGATTTTGAAGTACCCTACAGTGGGAGTATGCTTAAACCATAGTTCTTAAGGCGTCTTACCGGTTCCCTTTTTTACTTGAACTAGGTTGATTGTGTAGACGGCAGTGCTGACAGCTTCTCTCCAGAAATGATGAGGAAGATTCTTTTGGATCAACTGGGTTCTGGCACAATCGATCAGCGTTTTGTTTCTTCTTTTTGCTACTCCATTCTGCTGAGGAGTCCTAGGTGCAGAAAACTGTCTCTGTATGCCATGTTCCTCATAGTAATGAGTGAACTCCTGAGAGGTGTACTCACCTCCTCTGTCCGACCTCAGACATTTCAAGCTTCTACTAGTTTCCTTTTCTACTCTAGCCTTGTAGACCTTGAGCATGTGAAAAGCTTCCAATTTCTCTCGGAGAAAGTGTCCACATCATTCTCGAGAAATCATCTATAAATAGCATGAAATACCGGTCTCCATGATAGCTCCTTGTCCTCATTGGTCCACACAGGTCTGTGTGTACAAGGTTTAGAACATTTTCAGCAGAAAAAGACTTACTACTGAAACTTGCTCCTATCAGTTTTCCTAACTGACAATCCTTACAAATACCACTCATGGGTTTTGCAATTTCTGGGAGTCCTCTGACCGATTTCTTTTTACTCACTTTGACAATGCTGTCAAAGTTTATATGGCAAAGCCTTTTGTGCCATAGCCAGCTATTGTCTTCTTTGGAGATAAGACAGATCTTGCTTGATTCTCCTTTGACTGAAACAATCAAACAGGCTCCTTCTGTTGAGTCTTGGTAGAACAGATTGCCTTTGCGTTGTCTACCAGTTGTAACATGAGATCCGGATTGATTTTTGACTATGTAGGAGCCTTGACCGAATTTCAACTGGAAACCTTTGTTGTTTAGCTGTGCCACACTCATCAGGTTGTACCTGAGTCCTTCGACCCAGTACACATCTTCACAGACAACATTGTTGCAGAGAACAATAGATCCCTTACCCTTGATGGCACAAGGGGCATTGTTTCCAAATGTGACTGATCTACTATCGTTGAGCTCCAAGTTGATGAACTTGCTCTTGTCACCGGTCATATGGTGAGTACATCCACTGTCAATGATCCAATCGTCATGCTAATGGGATCTGGATATGAGTGCAACTTCATTAATAGCTGGGCTCTCCTCCTTTATTGCAACAAATGCAATTTCTGGATCTTCTGAGTCTTCAGACTCATTGTCTGTGACTCCTTCCTCCGCAAGATAGCACTCCTGCTTTGCTTTGCTTTTGAACCGGTCTCTTTTGTCTCTGTTTTCATTATCTAGACACCGGGCAGCAATGTGTCCTATTTTGTTGCAAGAGAAACATTTTAAAGGGAGTTTTCCTTTATACTTCCCTTTCCCTTTGGGGAATCTTTTGGCAATCAGAGCTTCAAACTCATCTTGCTCCATCTCCTCTGGGAGCAGATTCTCAATGAGGTTGCCGATCTTACCGGTAGAGGAGTTACTGGTTTCTCTTCCCTTTTTGGTGGAAGAGGCATTGACAGATGACTTGAATGTTGCTTCCTGAACGGATAGGTTATTATCAAAATTGCTTAATTCAAAAGCAGCCAACTTACAGATTAGGGAGTCTAGGGTGACTTGATTGTTGCTCACCAACCTGAGCTCTTGAATGGCAGATATTTTTATAGCATACTGAGGTTTGAGAGTTCTCAGTATTTTGCTCACCACCTCCTCTTCAGTCAACTTGCCTCCAGCACTTCTGATGGAGTTGATCACTTCCTTGATTTGGTTGCTATATTTCTCGATATCTTCTCCATCATTCATCCTCATGTCATCATACTTTCCCCTAAGGCTTTCAACCTTAGCTCTCTGAACATTGGGATCTCCTCCATAGACCATTTGTAACTTTTTTCACATTTTGCAAGCAGAGTCAAGATGTTCAATCTCAGCATACACGTAGTCGGGTAACGTGCTAGCTATCATGTCCATGGTAGTCATGTGCTCAGTCTTAATTTTCTCTTCATCAAGTGTCAAGGTGCCAGTGGGCTCACTGTAATCATTGGTAACATGAATCCAGTACTGGTCACCGTTGGTCTTCATATATAGCTTCATTCTGCTGCACCATAAGGTGAAGTTTTCTTTTGAAAACTTTGGTCCTTCCTTTCTCATCATCATAGCTTTCTCTCTGTGCGGTTAAGCAACAAAGAAAAACAAAACTTGGCTCTGATACCAATTGACAGTCACAACCGGTGCTGAAAGGGGAGGGGTGAATCAGCACTCACACAAATTCTTTTCTTTATCTTTAACCCCGTGAAGTAAACTTACAACACAAAAGCAAGTAATTATAAGCAAATAAAGTAGTAAGTGAACAAACAAAAATTGACACCAGATTTATCACATGGAAACCCGATTAGGGTGAAAACCATGGTGTGAGGAGACCTCACAATATTTGTACTCTTCTGAAGTATGCCCTGTTAAGAGCCTACCCTATTAAGGGATAAAAATGCACTTGCTAGGTGCGACCCAATCAAGGGATTTGTTACAGTAAGGTCTGTTAAGACCTGCCCAATTAAAAGACTTCAAACACTTTGAAAGATGTTACCCAATTAAGGGATTTTGATAAAAGGGACCTGTTAGAGTCCACCCAAATACTAGGATTTACCTATTGTATTTTGCTAGAAAACAATACAAACAAGATCTTTATAGAAGGCTCTGCTTAGCCAAATGTCATCTCTATTTGTGCTCGACTGAGGATCATCACCGGTTAACACGGGTGTATTCTCAACTATTGTTGTGCTGCCTTGCACAACCTATTATTTCTCTTTCTTGATTTTCTCTAACCCTTTCTTGTAGCATATAGGTTCACTCTTTTTCTCGACAGAATGAAGGCAACTTTTATTCTTGATAGGCATAAGAATATATAGAGTTGTGTTGCTTTGACTGCGCCTAAAATGCACAACCTAATCTTGAGATCCTTTGATTACATTACTCAACAAAGTACTGGTTCGCTGAGCAAACATCCGATACATTCTCTAGTTTTATGAAGAAAACAATAGTTGCGTGCCAGGCAACTTTCCTTCATAGAAGATAACTCCTTGATTTAAAGCCATTGAATCCGGCTTTAAATCCTTCAGTTATGCCCCAAAAAGCCATTGATTCTGGCTTTAATTCCTTTAACTGTGCCACAAGCCGATCATCGAGACAACTCAAAGTCACCCAGATTTATTGCAATAAATCCTGATCGGTTGGAACAGATAGTTGTCAGTTGACTACGACTTCCTCGGCTCATACCGGAGTCTTGTAATGTATCAGTTGAGTCCTTTGATCTGTTGAAGTCTCTTTCATGTCTTACCAGTCGCATTTGCGTGGTCTACCGGTTACACTATCCCGGTTGTGTTATAGACACTTAGTATGATTATTGCACTTTGGCTATTCTTGTCTATATCGGTTGAAGTTCGGTCCTTGGTTGATACTAGGATACTCTCTTCCCTGATTGAGTGCATTGTCCGGTTGCAAATGCTTAGTGTAGTGACTAGTTTCAATGAATCTATAGTTACTCTTTTCTTGTAGCTAACGTAGGTGCCAAACCAACCTCTCTCGATGTAGAGTTCCTGAAAGCTACAACCTTTATAGAGATTACAAATCTCTATCATCTTTTGCCAATCAATGACAACACCCGGACCGGTATACAGCTTACCGGTTACTGATGCTAACAGTAACCTGACCACAAACACAAGGAAAACACGCAAGCAAGGAATGACCAACACACACGGCGAGAAGATGCATAATCTCATAGGATGACACAGAGGTCCAATACAATAACCAAAGATGCAGAATACCCGAATACATGGAGACCACTAAACATTTGGACCAATGTCCCAAGCACAATCACTATACCACTTATCACAATATATCAAGGTGCTACTCAGTGCTACAGGATCTAGAGACGAGAGTACCAGCCATAGGGAATATCTCTGTCTGCATGGGTCAATCCTGACATTGGGACTCAAGGACCATCTACCACCCACACAGGTAAATCCTGACATCTGGGGATTCAATAGTTTCCAATTCTCACACAAGGGTCAATCTTGACATTCGAGGAATACCAAGTAATTTTGATTGGTGTTTTACTTTTAACCCAATTGTTTTATTATGTTTTGACTTTTTAAGTAAACTCCTAGATGCATCCACTACAGCCAGTTCTGGGCCAGGGTCTTCATAAGGAGCTACTCCTCATGACTACTCAACGTACCTAGTCCTATGACTCAATATCACACAACGAAGACCAATAAAAGGAATGTCAACTCGATCTACATGAGGACATAACAAAGCTCTTCATCAACTTGGCTACACCAAGGATGAAATATAGGGACTTCGTCCACTCGTCTACGCGAGGACATCAACAAATGCATCGTCATCATGGTCTACACCAAGGATGGAAAGCTATATAAACATCCACAAGCAAGGATGCAAGAAAAGACTCTCAAGTCTAAATCAATAAGGAACATGATAAACTCAGTTGATCTCAAACCAAGAGTATGGGTCACTTGGATCTTGGCATAGGAGCATAGCACAACTACATTCTGGGATGCAGTCTCAACACCTACATGCACATATCTCATTCAAGCTTCACTCAAGCATGAAAGGAGTCAATACAAAGACAAGAGCAACCACAACAAAAGCAACAACGGGAGGATAACTCAATTCCCAAAATACTCAAGGAAAGAAACCGAGTAACATTAATAAAAGGCACAACAAAAAATAGCTCAATTGGCCACTATGCCAAGGGCACAGATTCACATGAAATTTGACAAACATCTTGCTAAACATGAGGAAGGCTCAACAAGGCTAGAAAGCAATAATTGGAGAATAAAGCACTCCCAAACACTCGAAGCACCAAAATCAAGCGAAGTCAACAAAAGACACAAATGTCACACTACTCTATTGGCCATGATTTTAAGAGCTCGGATTTTGATAAAATCCATTACACATCTCGCGGAAACATGAGGAAGCTCACAAATCACAAAACCACTTAAAACCCAAATTCCAGCAAAATTCGACTAAGTAAGAAAATAAACAATTAAGCATTGAAAGAGCACATTTGGATCGAGATATAAAAATACCCAGAATGTCCTATGACCATTCTAATTCTTCGATTCTACTTATTATGGTAGACACTACTAATTTCAATAATTGGATCATGCCAAACATGACAACTGATAGGTTTTGGATTGAACACAAAACGATGCAGGGAAGAAAAATCCCAAAAATCAAACTTCAAATGAAGCAAAAATAAGAAAATCAATTGGTTCCCATATGCCCAACATCACTTTTCAAATAAAATTCCCGTTTTTGGGCTCACACAGAAAAATGAGCATCATAACGGCATAAAAACTTGCATTCCAAAATACAAAATATGCATACGTGCAACCGGGCAATGGATAGCAATGAAATTGTGAGGGAACACTAGTTCTCAACCTACAAACTAATAGCAATTAAGAACTCTTCGAAAAACAAGGCGAAAAGAAAGATCCGAGAAGCCCCACCTCTCACATGGAGAAAAACACCAAAACGGAGAGGAGAAATTGCGCACACCAAGACATTAATTGAGCTTTCATGGAAAGTGTTGCAATTGCGGTAGGACTCCAACGAGTCGCTACTCGCACAATTCTGCCAAGTAGAATTCACCCAACATGCAAATCTCCAAAATGCTCACAAGAGGGTTTTAGCAATTTTGCTCTCCCAAAATGCCAAACTAAGATAATGAAGTCTAATTCTTCAATATTAAGTCACTTTTTCCACTTCAACCAAAAAGGTTAAAATAAAACCACTTAAATCAAATAAATTAAAACCCCCAAAAATTAACTCGAACTTAACCTGGACTAATTTAATCAATTCCAATTAAATGGAATAGCACTACGATAAAATTGCCGGAAAATAAAATAACATTAAAATCAACATTTTAAATAATTAAATCCTTCTATGACAATTGCAGAGTTCTAAATGCACAGACGCACTCATAGGTCTAACACAATATGCAATATGAGATCCGGATTTACCGACATGTGCCGAAAGGATAATATAATAATCACAGGTACATTTTTCATAGAGGAACGATATTGGCTCAGTAATGAAAGGCCATAGGTCAGGGATATAGACATACTCAAATCTTGTAGCTCGGGCATAATATGTTTGGTACCTATTCATTGAAACAAGAAAACATCAAGTGTAGCTTCTCACAATATAAATAGCCGAAGCACGTAATATACATGATAACAAACAACGAAGAGTGATACATCGTGTAGATCTCACGAATGAGTGACTACAACTTTGTCTCACTTCATACATGCACAAAGGGCATAATGCATAGCAATTGTGCGATATAGCAGTAAACATCATATTATTTAATTAACATTGCATTTAAATATAACACATTTAAATAAATCGTTTTACGACATATGAGCATAATCAATGAAAGTAAATAACCGAAATATCCAACCGCATATAAGGCACAATAATTGTGGAGTCTAATAACATTATCCTAATACATAATCAATAGTCATGAATGCCAAATGCACCAAATATCATCAAGCATCCTCATGCAGATATGATCAAAATACTAATAACAACATAATCTAACATATAAATCATCAATGCTGCAGTAACTGAAATAAAGGGTGGTAATCAAGTGCATCACACAGTGCAACCACCAGCTCACATCTCATGGGTACTCACGGAATAACATCATGATACAATCAAAATCCCGTAGCCACTGAAAAAAACCTTAGTGGAACCACAAATCACATCATAAGCCACATAATCCATGCCTCATAAGCCAAATACCATCATGGCCACAACAATAATCTCAAAATGAGCACAAGAACAAACTGAACTGTGTGCATCTCACAATACTAGTATAAAATCATAACACGGGAATAATTGTCGAATCACATAACAAGTCAAGCACAAATCCATACACCAAGAATACAATGAGTCCTCTCAACTTAGACAACAGGTAGACAACCAGCCACAACACAATAGTTCTCACAACCAGGCATAAATAGCTTGTCGATGCCACGACATAAATCAGATCACCCCGAAGGTACAAACCTCACACGGGTCCGACATGATCACACAATACAAGCATAAATGGTCAAAGGCACATCCATTAGGATGTCATGTAGAAAGAAAATGAGAGAGGCACTACATGGCAAGATCAATGCTCTAATACCACTTGTAATGTCCTTATCCTAGATTTCCTTGTAATCTGCCCCAATTTACAAAATCCAAAGAAAACAAGGAACACAATATAGTTAGAATCTAGAGATTTAACCCTAACCTAGGAATAAGATGAGACAAGCCTATCTTGAAACCTGCAACCAAATCAGATCATAGTATAATCAAATACGTGTAATACATCAATTTTGAGGGTTAAGAGAAAAATACACTTATAGCACATAATTCTCATGGTCTCAACCATAATGAGAGTTGAGATAGTAAGGACATGATGAGGTGCCCTGACTATCCCGGTCTCTAGGCCCAAGAGAGGAAACTCTATCCCCCTTGGCCTCATGTGGTCTTAACCATGTTCATGAGGTGGCATACCTAGCGGAGCTTGTACATTGCTCCCTTCATCACGCTATCCTTCTCTCCTCTTATGATAGAGGATCAATTTCTTAGTTACCTTAATAAGTACCCCACATAGGCTCGGAGGGAAGACTGCAATAGGGTGCCCTTAACTCGACCCTAGGCTCAAGAGCAAAATCTCTATCTCCCTTGGCCTCATGCAGTCCTTAACTGATCTCATGCAGTGGTGTACCTAGTGAGGCCTCATCATTCCTCCTCCTTGCACTTCCTTTCCTTCCCTAATATGGTTAATTATTGTAGGTGTATGAGATTGTCAATTGTATAGATTGTTATTACTAACCAGTTACTGAGAGGGGGGGTGAATCAGTAAATACTTGTTTCTAATATAATTCAAAACTTGTTCAGTTATCCTTTCTTGTTAAGTAGAATATAAACAATCATTCATAAGCATATATAGAAACACACAGATCAACACAAGATGTATATGTGGAAACCCTCGGTTAGAAGGAAAAAACCACGGTGAGACAGAGCTCACAACTTCACTACTGCAGAATGAAAGCGCCCTGTTAGGAGCTTACAAAACACTTGTTAGAGTGGTACCCGGTTAAGGGATTTGGTAGAAGACTGGTTAAGATCTTAACTCTATTAGGAGTTGTCTAGTTGAAGGACTTTTAACATCAACTATGATGTTACCCTATTAAAGGATTTTACAAAGAACCGATTAGGTCCACCCTGATAGAGGGATTTCAACTTGCTTTCACACCTTACAAAAGCAATGATCTTCTATGACACTGATTGTCTGATCAGATCATACCTGTTGATCTCTTCCCCGGTTTGCCTGGCTGTTGAATCTTTTATACCTCTTTGCCTTTCACCTCTGGTGACTATGATTGCTACGCAAATGTCTCTTCACTGCTCTGTTTACTCAACAATTCGCAACAACCTTGTTTCTTGCGTCCTATGACCTGTATTTATACAAGAGTTTACCTTAATTAAACCCTTAACTCATAGAACCGCCAAGCTGTAAACTCAACAATAAATCATGCAACTAGCAAAAAGTTGTGCGTTGTCATCTAGAGTTTACCTTTAAAACATCCGTAGAAACAAAGCTAACTTCTGTTAAAAAGCTAACTCCACTTCTGAGCGGTGGATGTCCCGTATAATCCGGTTTTAACTCAAACTGCTCCGCAAGATCGGATCTTTATGCAGTTAGACTAGTATATCTGTTACCCGGTTTATCTCTGTATGCACTTTGAGACTGGTACTGTGTACTTAGATCGGTCTACCAGTGCTTCATCTACCGGTGCATACACTCTGTTTCTAGTCTACTAGTGTTTTCTGAGTAACGTGAGTGACCAGTGAACCTTTACCGGTGCATGGTGTTTGTGAATTTACACTAATGACAACTTAAATTGATACAATCTTCCCCTTTGTCATTGGTGGCAAAACCATACACAAAACCATACTCACTTGTGACAATTTATACCTTGTTCTCTTGTTCTTTGTAGACTGCTCTCTTTCCTCTGTAGTTGTAGAACACTTCCCCTGTTCCGGACTTCCCTCATCTGAGTGCTCCGGTGGCTATTCTGCTCTTGTTCCTTTTCTGACCTTTCCGCTGCTGTCTGAGTGTTGCTCTGCTTCCCATTTCCCTTTCTATATTCTCTGCTTTCTACTGCTTCTTCTTCCCCTTTTTGCCTCCATAGGACAAAGGATTAAGCTTCACTTAGGATTTTACATTTGTAGCTTTGTGAAGATATCCTTGTAGATTGACTTTGCAAAGTGAAGGAATGGTACCCACTGACCGGTTACATATTCTATGTTCTTTTGGGCTGCCTTAAGAGAAGCAATGATGTTCTCCATATCTTCCACAGTTTTGTAATCCGGTTCATTGATCAGAGCCTCTGTAGAAGTTGTTGTTTGGTGCATGATGTCAAGTGTTGGGGCCAGAAACATCTGAAATCCAATAATATCTTGGATTCATTTGTTCTCCTCTTCAGCTGTCTTTCTCAGTATTAGAGCAAGACTTGTCGTTTCTCTACTAAAATTTGTCACAGATTTATTCTTGATTTCAAATTGGGATGACAAAGCTCTTATGTCCTCTGAGGTCTTTGCAGACTTTTCAATCAGATCTTGCAGAAATATTTCAAAGTTTGAAGTTCTGCTCATCAAACTTCTTGCCACTTGAAGTTGTTGTTGAAGAACTTTTAAGTTGTTTGACAGAGTTACCTTGATATCTGCAACTTGTTTATGGAGAATCTCCACTCTTTTCTTCTCATAGTGGTCAATTGCCACTGTTTATGGATCAGTTAGATCCTCAACGATGGTTTGTGCCAGAACTTCCAACTGATCGATGACCGGTTCATCTTCATCTATGTCATCATCTGGTACAAAGTTGCACAAAATGTTCTTTACGGTGGTCAGGACCATGTCTTGTTTCCTTTTGGTCAGCTCTTTTAGCTGTCTTGTTGACATCTTGCTGATGTCCACCACTGTATCGGTGACCTTACTCTTTTTAGCTTCCTTCTCCTCAGCAAATGACAACTTCCTCTTAGATGAGGAGCTTGGTATGTCTGCATGTTCTTGTTGCCTTTGCTCTTGCTCTGATTGAGCTTGCTCAGTGTGAACTGGGATTTCTTCCTCTTGTCCCTTATTCTCTTCAGCTCCTTGTTGAGCTGTATTTTCTGGTTGAACCTCTACTTCAGGTAGGACTTTCTCGATAGGTGGTTCTTCCTCATTCTAAGCATCATCTTCCGGTTGTAAATTAACTTCAACATCTTTTTCTTGTTGAAGTTGTACTTCCGGTTGGACTTCTTCTGTGAGCTGCTCTTTAGTGGTATGGAGTTCTCCCACAGGTATTTCACTTCCTATCTCTTGTTCAACATTAATTTGTTCACCAGATGTGAACTGCTTTGTTTGAACTTTTTCTTTTCCGATGGAAGATTCTTCACCAATTGTGAATCTGACCAGTGGTGCTCGCATTTGTTCAACTGGATCCTGAGGACCTAAATTGTCCAAGGTACTAAAATCATAATTTTTCCAGAAATCCATAGTCTCTTTGTAGACCTCATTCTCAAATCCATTTATTATTTTGGCAACTCTATACTTTGTGTCCAGGTTCATTGTTGCTTCCTCTAGTAGAAGCTTTATTCTTTCTTCACTAAGACCAGGTTTGACTTTTAACAGTGTTTCCCTATTGATCCTTGTGTTAGTGCCTAGACCGGTCCTCCATTTGTTCTGAAGCCTAGAATTTAATTCCGGTGGAAACTGAGACCTGTAATCCCTTGGAGTTTTGTGAAAGTCTAGAAAATTTTCCACTATTGCTACATTTACTGACTGCTTATCATCTTCTTCTAGCACACTATACCACTTGGCAGCATTGTCTATTATACCGAAGTCCATTACTTCATCAACTATATCATTGACTGACATAGGTTTAGTATTACCTTTTCTCGGAGAGATGAGAACGGCTGGTCGTGCTAGCTCGCTGCTCTTGTTATCGGTGATGTCAATGACCGATACTGTGGAGCTCTTTTCTTTGACAAGTGCTTCTGCTCCAAGCACTCCTTTTCCTTTTACCGGTGTCAGGGACCGGTTGAACTATGGCTCTTTGGCGAGCTTCTTCTGCTTGCTGCTGGGTCTGAAGTTTGGTCCAAATGGCTACTCCATCATGCACTTTTTCAGCTTCTCCAACAAGCATGAGACCGATCCTCCTTTTTGTTAAGAAGGATTGTTGATGTAGTTTGGCCTGTCCGGTGGCTTCTTCCAAAGTGAGGTGTGTCTGAACCTCTAGAAGAGCTCGTATTCTCAACTCCTTTTCTCTTTCCATTGAAGCTTTCCATCTAGCTTCAATTATTTCTAGGAGATCCTTAGGTACAATCTTGTGAAGTTCGGTGCGATGCAGATTAAACTTGTGAATGCAATGCACTACTGCTTCTTCAATCTTTCTCTTGTCTTCATTGTTGCTTAATTCATACCTTCTGCCCACTTGTCCTAACCTCCCTGTTTCCTTTATTCCTACTACTAATTCATCAATATCTTGCCTTTTTGGTCTTGGTTCAGGCTCCTTCACCGGTTTGCTTGATCCCCTCTTCCTTTTGATTAAAGGAACTATGTCTTTTGGTCTGACTCCTCTTGTTCTCCCACTTGGGTGCTGGTTACCGGTTTTGCTTTCTTCTTTCAAGCTTTGGGTTGCTCTACTGTCAATTTCTTCTTTGGTGTGGGGATCCTTTTGGTGTAGACAATTTTGATCGGTGCCCTCTTCTTCAGATTCTCTTGAATCTCTGCGAATGTATCGAACCGGTTTGTAGAGAGATCCAAATTTGCTTCATTCAGGACATCAACATATGCCTTAGCAGTCTTGGAAGTGATCTCATACCCCAACTCAGGAGCATATACTTCTCTTGGTTCCACTACTTGAATGATGCAGTTATTGGTGGTAACCAGAAACCATACATCGTCCTTGTATAGGTCAACAATAGTTGACGACACCCTCTTTCTTGCGTGCATTTTTAATTGAAATGCCTCGAAAGTGTTCAATCATTACACTTCCTAACTGGTTTCCCAGTTGATTGGCCATCTCACCTATTTAATGCATAACCGGTCTATCGGTCTTCCTTACAACCTTTTCGACTCTCGGGAAGAAGTTGGAGTAGTAGAAGTAGAGACATACCAGAAGGGTCCCATACTTCATTGATTTCTTTCTCTCGACTCCAAGCTTCTTCATATTTTCAAATATTAGGCTTTGGAGCATCGCATAGATGTCGTATTGGGCATTATCCGATGTGCGGCGTGAATTGCTCCACCCGGTATGCTGTTTAAATTGCTTGACTGATAAACCTTGTAGCCAAGTACAACAGACGCAAAACGGATTCCATCATCCTCAATGTCATTCACAGTCATAAGTCGACCATCAGATCTTGACTTAGTTAATTTGTTGATGACGGCATTGGAGATGGTCCTTAGGGTTAGTGCTTCCCCTCGGTTGTTGTATCCGGTCACTCTATGCAAATCGTCTTTAGTGATCGGATTGCATGCACCTCTAGTGAGCCAGAAACCCAGTTCGTGAAGACGACTGAGAACTAGTCGAATTAGGTCTTCCTAGAAGACGGTCGGGTAGCATACTCCATTGATAAGTCCAAATGATATTAGCTTGGCATACTTATTAGGAAGTCTCCCTTCTTCACACAGTGACAGGTACTCACCTTGAATATAAGTTTCACCCAACTCTTCCTGTTTGGCGTGAATGAACGTCGTGACGTCTTCGGTTAAGAAGACTCCTTCTGGTACAGACAAGAGTGCACCGGCCATGTCGTTCTCTTTGTTCTAAACCGGCAATATGTTGTATGCTGGCATGTCCTCTTGATTTCCCTTGATCAACTTTACGGTAGAGGATGATGATGCCATTGCGAACAATTGATTAACAGAAACAATCTTTGATCGGTCTAACAAATAATCGCTCACGATGATCAAAGCGCAAGAATATTACTCATAAAAATTCGTTAATCACAATGAAAGCAAAGTAAAATTTATGAGTAATCCTCCTTTCTTTTATAGGGTTAGGTCATAACGGTAATTACCAAACGGTAACTATTTGTTAAACGGCTACAGTAATAAATGTCTTACCAAACTTTTCTTTCCTGTTTTGTCAATCAATGATCTGGCTTTTTCGGTTTGGCAAACCTCGGTTGATTACTTATTACCTATCCAGTTACCCTTGTAGACTGAGTGAATCTGATTCTCACCAGTCTTACCGGGAACGATAGATGGTCTACCGGTTCCCTCTAAGCCTTCTTGGCTCAGTTTGCTGAAGAGATATCACCATCAGCAGATGATGACCTTTCCTTTGTTTTCTCCTCAACGGAGATCTTTGATTCCTTTTTGAACCAAATCTGTCTGACTGTTTTTTCAGTCTTCTCTTCCTTATTGATCTTCTCATTTGAGGATGAGATCTTCTCTACCGGTTTGACCAATTCTTTCCTTTTGTTAGATGACCGGTTCTTGCAATTTTTGGCTAGGTGTCCAACTTTGTTGCAGTGATAGCAGACTACCCCGGTTGCCTTCCATGGGTTCACCTTTCTAGTATTAGGTGATTTGCACCATGAGTCACTGTGACTGTGTATCCCACAGTTTGCACAATTGGTTGTGTTTTGGTTCTTGTTTCTCTTGGTGAATACCGGTCTTGGGGATCTAAATGCCATAGTCTTTGATCTGCATTCCTCAGCCTTGTGTCCAAACTTATTGTAGGCATAACAGTAGCCCTTGAAACTTCCCCTGCTTCCACTGGACACAGTTGAGGGGTTGGACCAGCATTCATTGGTCTTGTGGCCATGTTTGCAACAGTACTTGCAGTAGTTGTTGTTTGGCTTTACCGGTGCATTCCTACAGTCATTTGTTCTATGACCCGGTTTCCCACAATGAGTACAAGAGGTGTTGAAGGTCTTCTTACCTTTTTGTGCCAGGGGCTTCTTCTTTTCTTTCTTGCTTGTCTTGTCTCCAGAAGACTCACCAGTCTCTTTGGTGACTTCATCGATGAATCCATGACCGGTGTAATCTTTATGCTTTCTCTGAGCTTTAAGTTGCTCATCAAGCTTGACTGAGCTCTCGTTGTATCTTCTTAGGGTTTCATTTCTTTCTTCAAGTTCTTTCATTTGTTCCTTCAGTTGATACAGCTCTAGTGCCAGTCTTTTGCATGCTTCATCCCTTTTGCATGTTGGCGTTTTCTTGGGTGACAATTTGCATGTCTTCTTGGAGTTGCAAAATGATAAGTTTATTTGCCCCTACAACTTCCTCTGCCCGGTTCCTTGCTTTTTCAGAGGCTGTTAAAGACTTTGCTGCTGTGTTTCTTTCATCTTCAGCTTTCCTCTTTTTCTTGATCAGTTTAGTCATCCTCAGAGCATTCTCTTCTAGCTCCCTTTTGAGATTGGCAATCTAACCGGTTAGGATCTGGTTCTTTTCCATAAGCTCAAAGATTGTCTCCTGAGCTTCGTCAGATCCACTTTGCCCAGAGAGTTCATCAATGGTTTCATTGCTCTCATTCAATTGTAAAGCCAGCTCTTTTCTTTTTGCAAGTGATCTCAGCCTATTCTCCAGAGAGGCAATGATGTCGTTGGCTTCCTCTAGCTGTTTTTGATACCTATAACCCTCCATGATCTTTCTCTTAAGCGGTTAAGCTTTATATGTGAGAGCCAAGGCTTTGATACCAATTGTTATTACTAACCGGTTACTGAGAGGGGGGGTGAATCAGTAAATACTTGTTTCTAATATAATTCAAAATTTGTTCAATTATCCTTTCTTGTTAAGCAGAATATAAACAATCATTCATAAGCATATATAGAAACACAGATCAACACAAGATGTATACGTGGAAACCCTCGGTTAGAAGGAAAAAACCACAATGAGACAGAGCTTACAACTTCACTACTGCAGAATGAAGGCGCCCTATTAGGAGCTTACAAAACACTTGTTAGAGTGGTATCCGGTTAAGGGATTTGGTAGAAGACCGATTAAGATCTTAACTCTATTAAGAGTTGCCAGGTTAAAGGACTTTTAACATTAACAATGATGTTACCCTTTTAAAGGATTTTACAAAGAACCGATTAGGTCCACCTTGATAGAGGGATTTCAACTTGCTTTCACACCTTACGAAAGCAATGATCTTCTATAACATTGATTGTCTGATCAGATCATACATGTTGATCTCTTCCCCGGTTTGCCTGGTTGTTGAATCTTTTTTGCCTCTTTGCCTTTCACCTCTGGTGATTGTGATCGCTACGCAGATGTCTCTTCACTGCTCTGTGTACTCAACAATTCTCAACAACCTTGTTTCTTGCGTCCTATGACCTGTATTTATACAAGAGTTTACCTAAATGAAACCCTTAACTCATAGAACAGTTAGGCTGTAAACTCAACAATAAATCATGCAACTAGCAAAAAGCTGTGCATTGTGATCTGGAGTTTACCTTTAAAACATCCGTAGAAACAAAGCTAACTTCTGTTAAAAAGTTAACTTAACTTCTGAGCGGTGGATGTCCCGTATAATCCGGTTTTAACTCAAACTGCTCCGCAAAATCCGGATCGGATCTTTATGCAGTTAGACCGGTATATCCTATACCCGATTTATCTTTGTATGCACTTTGAGATCGGTACTGTGTACTTAGATCGGTCTACTGGTGCTTCATCTACCAGTGCATACACTCTGTTTCTAGTCTACCGGTGTCTTCTAAGTAACGTGAGTGACCGGTGAACCTTTATCGGTGCATGGTGTTTGTGAATTTACACTAATGACAACTTAAATTGATAACATAGACAAATACATATTTACTTGCATATGTTTATTTTAAGCATATAGATATGTTAGAGATAAAGTCTGTACAATATATTGACATTCACATTCATTAAAATATGCATGAGTACAATTATTCCTTCATACCACAACAATTTAAGATGTTATTACATGGATCACCCTACTGCATATATGATTACTTCTGCTGTTCATTTGATTGTTGTTGAATGATTGATTGATTGAATGAATTCCTTTGATTTGATGATTTGAGGTATTGGTGAGTTATGATTAAGTAATCGTAATTAGATGATTAAAGAGTGACAATATAATGAATGCTAGTTTGATATATTGATGGATGATGATAGAATGAATGTTGATTTGATAGAGGGATTCTTGATTGTTGAAGTGTATGTTTTCTTGATCACAAGGTGAAGTCATGATTGATGTGGATTCTATGATTGTTTGCTTGATCCTGCTGATTTATTGTTTACTTGATTTCTTGAGGGATTAATGATTGATGGAAGAAGGATGATGATTGATGATTCCTTTTTCTCTGCCATTAATTCTTTCTTTAATCACACCTTCATGTTTCTCTTTCTTCCTCTCTCACCCTTTTTCAAATGAAGTTCTCTTCTCCCTTCTATATCCCATGTTTGAGGGAGTCGCAACTTTTCATTTCATGCGTTTTGATCACTCATAAAACTTAACTAAATTTAATTATGTTATATTTTTGTTTTATTATTTTATACTTTTTAATTTAAATTTTATTTTTATTCTTTAAATTTTAATTTTATTATTTTATATTTTTAAATTTAAACCTTTTTTTTTTTTTTTTTTTTATCAGTAAACGGCCGAAGCCTTGATTTTATTTATTTAAAATTTATCTTTTTACATTTTCCTCCGTTCGTGCGGGCACTGGTAGGAAAGAACGGGGAAGAAAACCTCCAGTCTGGCTCGGGACTATAGTCCAGGAATAATATATCAAGTTTAGAGTTCCTACAAGCGTAGGATTACAAAGTTCCACTTGATGGAGTTGAAGAGGGCATTCCCTCTTTAATACAGGTTATTGGAGGCATACCTCCATGATAGTGAACATAAATATACATTAATCTTTTGAATACAATGCTCTTTTAAAATGAGCATTCCCATCTTGTGCCGTACATTTATTTAGATTGAGATTACATATACCTTGCCCTTATCTTTAGAGCTAATGAGCCTTCCTTTAACTTTAAACGCGCTTTTGAAAAATCATGTTATTTTCTCTCATCCTCGCTCTTCGAGTATTTGCCTTAGCTTTGATAAGTTCTCGGGCCTCCTTTTCTTTATTTCTGCCTTTTTGGTCTGTTATGATTTTCCTGTATACCTGCAAAATAGATAGACACTATGCCACCTCTATTCTCCTAATTTACAGTTAATTAATCATTTTCATGATTCAATCCTCAAAAAGCTAGTTCAGGCTAGGTATTGATGAAATTATGGAATTGCAAATCTTAAACCGTGAGTTAGTCTACTAAATAAAATATTACAATCTAAGTCCATTTTTATTGGCAATCATGCTATAAGCTTTATTTCATTATTATGAACATAAGAAATTTATGAGCACTTTAGGAACCTTTTAATTTGTCATAACATTTTCTATTTTAAAGATTATCATTTTTGTGATCGATGAAACTTCATTGTAGGATGGCATGCCCCTAAAATTTGATGCTTGTTTTGACTAAATGAGACGTTAACTTCTTACATTCCCTATCTTGAATTTCTTTGTGCATGTTCGTGTGTGTATTTTTTCATTTTTATACTCACAAATTTTTCTATACTTGTTTACCTTTAAATTCATTTACATATATTTACATCTATTCTTGATTTCCTATTTTGAAATCATTTTTTTCACCTTTCGAGTTCTTTCAAACTCATGAATTTCTTCAATTTCTTGTCCGTCAGCTCCTAGATTAGCTAACTTATCTGCATCTGTGTTGCCCTCCCTGTAAATGTGATTTACTGTATAATCTCCTATAACTTCAAGAGATTCCATTATTTGTTCAATAGCACTATTTAGTTTCCAGTTCGGTGTTCTACCCTGTCTAATTGCATTTATAATAATAGCTGAGTCTCCTTCAATTGCAATTTTTTTAAGCCTCCATTTTTTGCACCATGCTAGACCTAATCTTATAGCTTCTATTTCAGCTTCGTTATTTGTCTTCATTCCTATAGGTTTTGCTATGCTTCCTAATATCTTTCCTTCCGCATTATATAAACATATCCCTATTCCCGCCACCCCTGGGTTTCCCCTAGCTGCCCCATCAAAGTTCAACTTAATCCATCCTTGCTTTGGTGGTTTCCATTTACAGTTTCCCTTGATAAGGATTTATTGTCAATGCTAGATCCAATCCAGGGAGGAACTTTCAAGCCATACCACTTCTTTCTCTGGTCGTTGTCTTCTAGTGAGAATTCCATCATTGTTTGTCCCAGCATATTTCTATTGTTTGTAATTTCTACTATATTTGCCTCTAATTTGTTCAAAAATCTCTCGATGTTCATACTTTTATCCTGAAAAATCCTTCGGTTCCTTTCCTTCCATAATTCCCAAATTAACAGAGATGGGATAATGTATCTCATTTTACTGTATAAATCCTTCTTACATGATCTTTGCCATGAAATAAAAACTTCTGTGATATCATTTTGAAGAGCAGTCTTCAGATCTAATTTCTCCAGAGCCCAAAGCCAGCATTTATTGGCATACTCACAATTTAACAATATATGATTTATCGTTTCACTTTCTTTCTCACACAGGGCACACCTAGAAGGACCATGGTACCCTATTTTTTCAAACCATTCAGCAGTGAGAATCCTTTTTTGTAAAGCAGCCCATGAGAATAGACCTGCCTTAGGAAGACAGTTTCTATTACAACATAGATCAATGGGAAGACTGGTGGGAGTGTAATCTATCCCTAATATAACTTTGAAACCATCTTTCGAATTGTATACACCACTCTTTGAGGCAGCCCATATGATTATGTCCTCTCCTGAACGTGGATAGAAGTTTCGTTCTTGTAGAGCCTTGTTAAGTTTATCTTGGAAATCAAGGGGAAGTCTGAATTCCTCTAGAGAATTCCAAGCCCAGCTTCTCCCCTCACTATTATTAATCTGTGAAAAATAGTCTTTTACCCGCTCTCCCTTACTATGCTTGATTAGTTCAATTAGCTGATCATTCCCAAGAATTTCATGAAGGGCCGGTTTTCCACCCCATGAATCATCCCAAAATAGAGCCTTATCCCCGCTTTTCACGTCCCAAGAAAGGACTCTAATACTATATCTTTACATTCTTTTATGAAGTTCCATATGCGTGAGCCCGTCGGATAATTATCAAAACGACAAACACTTTCCTCCACTTCTCCTAGTAAGTATTTATATCTGAGTATTTTAACCTATTTTGCCTTTGGGTTTTTAATCATTCTCCATACTAATTTCGCCCCCAAGGCCTTGTTTTGAAGCGTAAGGTCTTTTATACCCAAACCTCCCTCTTCTTTTGGCTTACAAATCTTATTCCAAGCAATTAAAGCTAGTTTAGATTTCTCCTCCAACCCTTGCCAGAAAAATCTCCTTAACTTTCGAGCAATCTCCTTATTAATACCTGCTGGAATTCTCATGCTCATCATCTGATAAATAGGAACTGCAGAGAGGACTAACCTGATCATAACAGCCCTTCCCGCATTTGATAACCATTTTCCTTTCCATTGATCTAGTTTCTTGGAGATATTTTGAAATGTACTTTCCCATAAGTGATTTGATTTGACCCCTTTATCCAGAGGTAAACCTAAATATTTACATGGGAAGAAACCTTCTTTGAAGTTTAGAATACGTTTAATCTCATTCTTTCGTCTCTCTTGAATATTGATAAAAAAAAATTCTGATTTTTCCTCATTTATACATTGTCCAGAAGCGTTAGCATAAGTATTTAAAATTTCTTTGAAAGCTTGAGCTTCTTCTAAAAGTGCTTTTCCAAAAAGGAGATTATCATCGACATATTGTTGATGAGTAGTAGCCTCGACTCCCAAAGTAATCTTGATTCCTTTAACCTTATCCTCTTCCTAAAGTTTCTTAATACCTCTCCCCAATGCTTCCGCCATAATAATGTACAAAAAAGGAGATAACGGATCTCCCTGCCTCAAACCTTGAGAGCTGCTGAAAAAGCTTTCAAGAGACCCATTCACCATAATTGAGAAGTGAGGGGTGGAGATGCATTCAAAAACCATATTGATCCATTGTTTTGAGAATCCAAAAGCTTCCATACATTTACACAAAAATCTCCAATCCACTTTATCATATGCCTTACTGATGTCTAACTTAATCAACATACTCGGATCCTTATTATTTGTTACTGAATGTATAGCCTCATGAGCAATAATCACTCCATCCAGAATTGACCTACTTGGGACAAATCCCGTTTGTTCTTCAGATATAATCAATGGAAGAAGTTGTTTCATTCTGCCTACCAAAGCTTTTGAGAACATTTTATATAAAGTGTTGCACAGAGAGATAGGTCTGAACTCGTTAAAGTTCTCTGCATTGACCTTTTTGGGAATAAGAGCAATGAATGTGTTATTTAACTCTTTAAGAATATGTCCTGAGTTCCTCATGCCCTCTAGAGCATCAGTAATTTCCTTGCCCATAAATGACCAACACTTTTGAAAGAAAAAAGTTGGGAATCCATCAGGACCAGGGGATTTATCCGGGTTCATTTCCTTTAGAACCTTGAGTATTTCATCTTCTGTGAATGCGGCATTTAGGAGGTTATTTTGACGCGGAGTTATAATACGGGGGATGTTTCTTAACAGCTTGGCCTGGTCCAACAAATCCACACTCCCTAAGTTATTCAAAGATTTTTCAAAGAAAGAGACTGCTAAATCTGTAATTTCTTTGGGATCCTCTATTGTATTACCATTGCTATCTCTGATTTTGGAAATCTTATTTATATTCCTTCTAGCTTTGACGCTATTGTGACAAAATTTGGTGTTTCGGTCCCCTTCTCCGAGCCATGTTTCTCTCGCTCTTTGCCCCCAAAAGGCGCTAATTTGTGAAAGAGAATCATAGTATTTACATAATAGTTCTTGTTCTATATTATCGTCTGAAGTCTGTTTTCCTTCTTCAGTAATCTCCTTATTCACATTTTCCAGCTCTTTTTCTATAAGGTCTCTTTCCAAAAATATATCCCCAAT
This sequence comes from Chamaecyparis obtusa, assembly GCA_027943335.1. Lineage (NCBI taxonomy): Eukaryota > Viridiplantae > Streptophyta > Pinopsida > Cupressales > Cupressaceae > Chamaecyparis > Chamaecyparis obtusa. Next base: position 572,650 of record BSBK01000362.1, read on the forward strand.
AGTGCTTTTACTCCATTGTGATAGATTTCTTTTTATTAGTTTTAGTTTCCTTATGACTTTATATATCTTGGAGCCTTCAAACCTTGCCTCTGTCCACCATTTTTTAATTAGATCCAAACATTCCTCATTAAGTAACCACATTTTTTCAAATCTAAACGGGATTCTTTTATTTCTGATTGGTTCCGAAATTACTAGTTCTATAGGAAAATGGTCGGAACTGGCAATGGGTAGGACCTCATTAGTAAAATTAAAATCAAAATTCCTCAACTCCCCTATAAAAAAGAACCTATCCAATTTTTCTACTATTAACTCTGTGTCTGTCTTTACGTTTGTTAGTCCAGGTGTATTTCCCTTGGTCTAATTCAATTTCCGACGCCCCTATAATGTTTATCCATTCCTGGAATTCTAAAGTTGTTTTTGATAAGTGTTTCGTCCCACCCTGTTTATCTCCCAAGGATAGGATAGTATTAAAATCTCCTCCTAGTATAAATGTTTCGTTCGGAAAGTTCTCTATATAATCCTTAATCTCCTGCCATACAATTCTCTTTTCATGTAGGAATTTTGGAGCATACATGTTTATTATATTAAATTTTAAATCTGACTTTAAACTTTTGATTTGACCTCCCATCCAATTTTTCTGTTTTTCATGAATATTGAAAACAATTTCTCTTGGATCCCAAATAAAAGCAATTCCACCTGAAGCACCTTCTGCCTCATAACCTACTAATTCTCTTATTCCTATACTCTTTTTTATATTCTCATATCCTTCATTAGAAAGTTTAGTTTCTTGTATCATAGCCATATTTGGTTTAATTTTTGCTAATTGCCTTATTACAAGGCGTTGTTTGTTAGGGGCATTTAAACCCCTAACATTCCAACTAATGATCTTCATGAGGACTCGGGAAGGACCTTCCCCTTCCCAGAGTATAGAATATCGGTAATTTTAACCTGACCTAGCGCCATTCCTTCCTTTGCTCTTAGTTCAGCAAGGGATTTTCTACCTCTTGGTTTGACTAGTTTCCCCGTATCAGCTTCTAACTTGCCCTTAATAGATTTACCTAAACCTAAAGTTTCTATATTGTTCCTAACAATGTTCTCTTTGTTTTCCTCACAGAGATCATTTGACAGTGAACCTAATACTCCAGTTATAATATCGTTACTCCTAGATTCCTCCAGAATAGAGGTAGGGTCTAAACCTAAAAAGTCTAGCAGTGATCCTTGGTCAATGGTCTCCACTAAGGGGGGTTTTTCCATTCCTTCTATTTTCATTTCTATTGTCTGATGCCAAGATTCGGAGGGGATGTGTTCTGAGTTTTTATCCATATTAGGATTATCTGCAATCTCTTTTTGGGTTCCTGCATTAACATTCATAGTTCTTAACTCCACTGCGGATTTCCTCCCCCTCTTCTTTTTAATTCTATTGATATTAGGGGTGCTCAGACTTCCTCTTTTCATTGCTATACCTAACTGCCTATCTTCGTTGGTGATACCAAAGAGGCCTTCTATGGAGTCTTTAACTAACGAAAGATTGTCGCCGGATTTGATTCCATCCATGGTTGTTGCCATTCCTAATTGTCTATCATCATTGTTGATTCCTTCTAAGCAAATTCTGATTTCTTCCTCGTTTTGATTTCTTGTGTTATTTATATCTTCTTTCCTACCATACGTCGGATCTTCTCTATCATTAGGATCCCTTTCCATATCTCCTATCTCATCTAGATTTGGTAAACATTTCATTTCCATGTTTTCGTCTCCATTATCCTGAGTGTTGTTTGATGCCGACATCTCTATAATGCTTTTAATTAGCAAACTTTTTTGGTGCTCAAGTTCCTCTTTGTCACATATTTCGTCTATAAGGGTATCCATTAATTCATTAGTGATCTCAACTATTTCTTCTTCTATTTTTTGGTTCTCTTTTAGAAGTGATCTCTCTTTAGCTTCTGGACTGTTGGAGATTCTATTCGGACTGTAAGAGGTAATTTCAGTGTTAATTCCTTGCTTGAAACTCTGAGTACTAAGGTTATTCTTATGCTCTGGTGATAAAGGTAGGGGAGATTTGACCTCAACATTTAAGGTCTCATTTATTGATATGTCCTTTTCAAGAGAGAAAGGGGGTTGACACACAGAGTCTAAAGGGTGTGTGGAGATGCTGATCGGATTAATTTTCTTTGGAGTAGTCATAGTGAAACCTCCTTTTTCTGTGTTAAAGCTCACCTTCAATTCCGATGTCTTCTGATTATGAGTGTCAATTTGTCCTACATTTTTGGTTTCTAGATCCTTTGTTTGTCTTTCTACAAAATCTTCTAGAATAATGGGGTTAATAATAATAGAGTTTGAATTAAAGCATAATCTAATGGGATGAATCCATTTTTGATGATAGTTGATCTTTACTCTAATGATTTTTTCATACTGGTTATTATCATTATCAATAATGCTTAGAAAGTCACCAATTTGTTTTCCTATTAATTTGACAGTTTCAACATCAGATAATTCTATAGGCAGATTTCTAAGAGCTATAGCTTTTTCTACAAGAAAGTCCTTAAGGTTTATTGGGTTGAACAGGGGAACCCAGTCAAAAATATAAAAATCAGAGTCTTTATACTTAGCTAACCCTTCATTTCTAATTTTACTTTTAATATTTCCATCTTTACAATTAATGAAAATAAAATTTTCTGATAAGTTAGATATACTTACCTCATTCAGGAGTTGAGATTTTAGCCAAGCTATCAGATCTGTGGTAGAAGTTCCTACTCCCGACCATCGACAAATCAGCCTTGTATCTGCAAAATAATTTTGTCTCTATTCTATGCATTTTCCATCTAGATCTATTCTAATCATGTTAGGATTCTGAAAGAAATTACCTATTATTTTAGCATTGTTACTCTCCATAGTTTTATTACACTTATGAGGGGGCGAGTATACCTGTATGTTTTGTTCCTGAAACATCCTTAACCCATTGTTACCTGTTAAACCTTTTAAATTCTTTCTCTGTGTATGTTCATTTGTGGGTAGAGCTCTGAGACCTTGGTATGGAGCTTATTCTGTCCTGCCTTATAGCTTTTATGGGGGGGTGAATATTTCCCATTATCTTCCTCTTTAAGCAAATCAAATGAATTATTCAAAGATAGATTAAAAGGTCTATGAGATAGCTGATGCCTGTTAACCTTTTTCTTGTTTTTAACTATCTTCCAAGTGGATTCGTTCTTTATCATGCAAACGGGAGGTGCTTGAGTAGGTAAGATCCTGCCTTCCCCCTTAGCAGATAGGGGTTCATTGGTTCTGCAATTTAAATTGTGTTCAGGTCTTCCCACCTTAGCAGCCCCGATGCCTATGCCCAAATTTGCATACTTAGTCTTGGAATAGATATTTATCTGCCTGTCCAATGTTTCGACTGAGAAGACTTTTAACTTAACGTCCCTAGTTTGCTTAGGGATTAAATTGTTTACTCTAAATGCAGAATCAGGATTCTCAGCCCTAGCCATTTCCTTAAATTTTTCCTTCTGGAGATCCTTCTCTTGTTTATCTGGTAATGAAGATTTATTAGGGTTAATAGAGGAACCCTTAATCGGAGCGAAAACATCATTGGATGGATTAGGTTTTGCTCGAGTGGAGATTGCGTTCGATTCCAAATCTGCATTTTCTTCCGCTAATTTCTTCTGTTTTGCTATGAAATCTTTCAAATGCTCATATGAAGGGTGATGTTGTACTGGTTTACGGCAATCCTTTTTCTTGTGGCCGTAGAGCCAACAATTGAAACAATAGCTTGAAAAAACTTCTTCTTTGTCTTGCTTTTTTGCAGAACCTGTAACCACATTGGGCCTTTCTACTAAATCTTTCTTTGCATCTCGATACGCATGGAACAGACCAATATTTATCTGACGCCTTTGAAAGGCGTATTTCCTTTTTGTATGAAGAGTTCGCATTTTGTTGATTTCATTAGTCCTTACTGAAATTTGTTTTTGCCAACAACCTTCATCAACAATTTTGAATTCTGCTTGATATCTGCAGTCTGACTTTGATGGCAACAACAGCAGATCTTTATATCTGAATTGGGTCTGATCTAAATTGATCTGAATGATATCACTTAGTTGAATATGCTTTCAGCATTGGAACAATAATGCTTCTCAAGAATCTTTACGACAACTTTTGTTCCATTCCACTTTGCCAACTGTTAGCTATCCTGGATTGTGTTGCAGTTAAAGTTCTGGACTCTGCTTCCAACAGAATGATATCTGCTCAACTGTGTGTTCAGAATGCAGAATCTCTGCTAATAACTGTATGCTAAGACTAGGTATTTGCTGGGCAAGATTGACTGAGATAATAGACTTCCTTCCAAGTTATTTGGATGCCGAATTCCTGGACACTTGTGAGCAGCATCCAATGATTTTTGCAATTTCTTTCTCAGCCAAAACTGTAACTGGAAGCTACTGCCTGCCCGAACTGGGGAGAACAATTGATAAACCCTGCAACTCAAATTGAAACTGAACTAAACTGTAAAGGTTCTGGCACTGGCGACCTGCTATGATTTTCTTAAAAATTAGAAGTGTCGTAACCAATGCCTCCAATGAAAATCTGACCTTGAGCAGACCTGGGCAAGCTTATGATGATATAGGAATGGAAGGATGTTACCCGGTTATGCTTCCAAATATAAGTCCTTTATCCGATCTTCAATGCTGGTCCAAGTTATGTTTGTGAGGAATTCTGAATTTGCCCACCTAGGGCTTCTTTGTATGTTATGGATCTGCTCTAATCCCTAGCTTTGTATTCACAACGATTATCTTCAGAATTCGCCTTTTAAAGTGCAAGGATCGTGAAAAGCTCGACAACAATATGATCAGGTATCGAGTTGAGACTGCCAATGCGATGTATGTTAGAAACCGCAGTGTCTATGGTGAGATTGAGCAGACTTGGGGAGGCACTGCGAGGTGTTGACATTTGACTACCCGCTGTATAAGGAAATCCTCTCCTCTTCTTAGAGAATCGAAACCCCCAATTGCATATGGTATTCGAACTTTATAATTGCCGAGCCTGCCAGCATGTACTGTAAGTTATACTTCTATAAACTTATTGAGCACGATGATTTTGAAGCCCCGACTCGCTGTGCAGAGATTTGCAACGTTTGCGAAGATGAACTCTGGTTTGAATTTTCGTCAATTTAAACTTTATTTTTATTCTTTATATTTTATTTTTATTTTTTTTCTTTATATTATAATTTTATTATAATTTATTATTAAATCCTATTTCAAAAAGGGGGCAATTCAGTTTGCCCTTCCCAATATTGCGTGTCCTCAAGCAATGTCAATCCAAATCTTTCAATATGAGTACCTTCTATTGCACAACTCTAATATTAACTCAACTTGGAAATTTAATCGAAGATATGCTTTGTCTTTACTCCTAGGTGATGTGTATCAATAATCTTGAACAATGTGAACAGGAGTTTATATTAAGATAAGGCTTAGAAGAATGATGCACAATAAATTCATATCTTTATTTGGACTAAGTTAATAGATCCTTCTACATGGACTAGAATGCGTCTATTGATTTTTTACCATACAGGCTAGCAGTATCAATGCTTTGATACCACTTGTAATGCCTCTCTCTTGGATTTCCTTGTAATCTGCCCTGAATTCACAAAATTGAAATGAAACAAGGAACACAATAAAGTTAGAGATATAACCCTAACCTAGGAATAAGATGAGATAAGCCTATCTTTAAACTTGCAACCAAATTAGATAATAATATACACCATTCCCCTTCACATGCTATCCTTCTCTCCTCTTATGATTGAGGATCCATTTCTTAGTTACCTCAATAACTAACCCATATAGGCTTGGAGGGAAGATTGCAATAGGTTGCCCTTAACTCGACCCTTAGTCCAGGAGAGGAATCTCTGTCCCCGTTGGCCTCATGCAGTTCTTAACCGATCTCATTAGGGGTTGTACCTAGTGAGGCGTCACCATTCCCCGTCCTTGCACTTCCTTTCCTTTCCTAATATGGTTGAATATTGTAGGTGTATGACATTGTCAATTGTATAGATATAAATATATATTTACTTGCATATGTTTATTATAAGCATATAGATATGTTAGAGATAAAGTTTGCACAATATTTTGACATCCATATCCATTAAAGTATGCACAAATACAATTATTCCTTCATGCCACAACAATTTAAGAGGTTATTACATGGATCGCCCTGCTGCATATATGATTACTTTTGTTCATTTGATTGTTGTTGAATGATTGATTGGTTGAATGAATTCCTTTGATTTGATGATTCGAGGTATTGGTGAGTTATGATTAAGTAATTGTGATTAGATGATTGAAGAGTGACACTATAATGAATGCTAGTTTGATATATTGATGGATGATGATTGAATGAATGCTGATTTGATAGAGTGATTCTTAATTGCCAAAGTGTATGTTTTCTTGACCACAAGATGAAGTCATGATCGTTTGCTTGATCTTGCCAATTGATTATTTACTTGATTTCTTGAGGGATTAATGATTGATGGAATAAGCATGATGATTGATGATTCTTGCTTCAATGCTTGGAAGGAAATCTCCTTTATTGCTGGAAGGGTCACCACCTTTCATAAGAATTGAGTCACCAGTTTTCATTGTTGCCTTTGAGAATAATATACCATTGCTGACATTGATCTCCCTTGAATGTCCTCAAATGAAACCTTCTTCCCTTTATCTCTTCCAATATGGGGGAGAGTCACACCTCTTCATCATGTCTACCATTCGCAACTGTCACAACCTTTTGCAATTACCACGCTTCGAAAGCGTCACAACCCTTCACCGTTTATGTCCTTTGTGAGAATCACAACCTTTCATAATTACCACCTTTCGAGAGAGACACAACCCTTCATCATTGCTGCCCTTTGCAAGAGCCACAACCTTTCATAATTACAACCCTTCATCATTGCTGCCCTTTGAAAGAGTCACAACATTTCATAACTTTGCCTTTTGAAGTTACTTCCTTATTTTATTCTTATTCCTTTTTTCTCTTCCATTAACTTTCTTGAATCACACCTTCCCGTTTCTCTTTCTTCCTCTCTCACCCTTTTTCAAATGAAGTTCTCTTCTCCATTTTTTATCCCATGTTTGAGGGAGTCACAACTTTTCATTTCATGCCTTTTGACCATTCATTAAACTTAACTAAATTTAATTGTTATATTTTAATTTTATTATTATTATTTTTAATTTAAATTTTATTTTTATTCTTTTATATTTTAATTTTATTACTAAATCCTATTTCAAAAAAGGGAACATTTCAATGAACTGCAAAAAAAAAACCCAAACCCCCAAAAAATATTGACCAAACCCGTCAATCAAACCATCAACCCTAAACCCGAGCCAGTAACTTAGACCAAATGCAATGAAAGAGCTCCAAGCAACATAAATTGATCCTGATTGCACTATTTTTATTAGAATTTGATCATGTCATTGGTGCATGGGCCAACGTGGTAGTTTTGCTGTATTGGATTGTCAATTGTGTTTAGTTGCCTCAACAAGAGGAATTCTAATGTAAAGCTTATGGTGCAGAAAAACTTCCTCAAGTAACTTGTCGACTTGCTGCAATGGGCATTGCTGTTCTTGAGTAGGGATGATCATGAGGGAACTAGAACTGTAGTTATGCCGTAGTACATGGCAGTTCTACAAATCAAGTTTCATCTATACTACTAACTTTGTATGGTCAAAACCACCGAGCCTTATTCATCATATTTGATATGGCAGAGCTTTGACAATGTTAAATTTTGTGAGTACACTTTCTGCATTACTTCCAGAAAACAACAAAACAAAGAAAATGAACTGGTGAAAAGCAATTGAATGCTTTTCTTGTAACTTCCAAGCCATGCTTTGCCTTTTGCAACTGTGTCTTGATTTGTAATAGCTATTCATCAAATAAAAATGGTCGATTATTTCAAGCTCTACCACTACTAACAAAGATCAAGTCATTTGTCGGAATAAAATGAACTGGCCTGATGAATCAGGAGTTACTGAACATGCACATATGTATAGCTACCACTAGCCAGTCTGTCCAGTTGTTAACAAGTTCATTCCCAAATATACAGTTAGAGCTGTCTCTCTCTCTCTCTCTTAGGAGGACGATTAGTGAGAAACCGGCACCTTATAGATTGTAAGGGAATCAAATTTGTGCCTTATTCTACTATTTTAGAGAAGGGCAATGATTGGCTGCCTAGATAGGTCAGCTTTGGTTGACACATCTAATGTCTTGTATCATTGTACAAAATTTGTAAGTTCTGAATTAATATAATACCATGACGTAGTTCTTGCAGTGTCCATCGTTCTTACATTCCTTTTGTGAAGGGACTCTAATAATTGTTGTTGTAATCACTCCCTCCATTTAAAATTATTCACTTATTACACAGTCACATCCACTTTATTGTGTTCTCCTCTGTGTTACCTGACTTGCGTATGGCTCATCAAACATCATAGAGGTGAACAGGTATGGAAAGAATGGCATGGGATAATAAATCAGCTGCAAGATCATTGATGAGATTGCTACATCTCAAGGGTGAGGATTTTGATAATGACCAGCAAGAAATCTTACCTTATAAGTAACAATTCTTAGTTATCCAATACTAAATGGTATATAGTCACACCAATCCTCCTGTTATTGTACATAAATTGTTTATAGTGGGAAGAGCAGTTTGGGTGATTTTGCATCTAACTATTTATTTTTTGAAGTTAGTGAATTGATAATTTAGATTTGTGTAACTCTTTATGTTTAGAAATGGATGATTGCTTTCACAAGATATCTTTATTGACACCGTGTGAATTTTGCATCTGATTTTTAATTTGCTATTTTCATTATTTGTTTTTGTTTAGGTTGGGATTCATTTTTTGTATAATTTTAAAATGCACATACATGTGATGATATTCCAAATAACAAATAATGCAAAACCTTTAAATTCAGTATATCCAATTCTTGTGGTTTTCTACAAATATTGCTAATTTTAAATGTTCAATAATTGGGTTTCATAGATTCTCTTATTGTTGTGGTCATGTTTATCATGGAAAAACATTTTTGTATAGAAAGGAATTTATGTTATAGATTCCTTCCCCATTTAAGTAGTGTCACATGCATAAATATATTTAGAAAACATCTTCTATACATGGCCATCTGAAATTCTCGAGTACGACTTACTGAGCATTTTAAGATTTGTGTACTCTAAGCAATTGATTATTTACATTATAGTTGTCAATTGTTGGCATGCTATCTATTTTGACATTAATGAAAGAAAAATAGATGACGCCAATTATGAAAGATATGTTTTTTGTAGGTAGTATGTATTATTTCTGAAGAATATGAATCTGAAGACAGACTTTGGAGCTTGGTTTTGGTAATTCTTCTAAGAACCATCAAGTTCCCAGCAGCAGTTAGTGCAGCCATTACTAGATCCTGGTGAAAATGAATTATTATATGCTGTTTGCATAGAGGGCAGAATATATACTGCTTCTCTGAATGTCAGAACAACCACTGACAATATTCATGGAGATGTTATTATTGGTGCATATGCCGATCAAACGTAATTTTCAGTGACAAGTCCTATAAATTTTCATTCAGCATTCTTTGATCTCGTGGATTCTAAATCATGCATATTTTTTGTACTTTTGGCCAATTTCCTGTGTTACTGATATTTTCGAGTGTCTGAAATATGCATCTACGTTCTGTGTGGAGCTGATGATATAATGATTTTCCATGTGATCATTTGAGTTTCCTTTTTGCATTTTGTGGTGTTCGATAATGCACAAGATGCATTATCATCTATATATACTTATAGCATGTATATATATTGTACAAAAAGTTAGGTCACATTTTAGGATCATTTACTAGGTTTTTGTATAGCATTTTGAAACTGATATGTTTTATGATGTTTTCTGTGAAATTATTTTAATATTTGAAAGTTCTAACTGTTATATGTTTTACAGGGAATAAGATATGTAGAAAATCTGGTTGTAAATTTAGTAATTTATTAAGTTTCTTAGGATTGTATTTTTATTTTATCAGTTTTTTACTTGTTTTGATGAGGAAAACTGATTTTTACTTTAAGAAAGCAAGTCACAAATTTATAGAAAACCATTCTAGTAATCCAGTGTTCCAATTTGCATTATGGAAATGGTTTGAGTCCTTATTTGCTAGTGAGTTGGAATCGAGGCTAATAAGCCATAATCTGCAAAGCATATATTCTATCACAAGGAGGTCCAAATATCGTAGCTCTACAACAGGGTTGCACCAAACAGATATCGTAAGCAAACCTTAGGAAGAACTCTAAATAAATAATTTAGTTATGAATTTGGCACAATTTGTTGATAGAAACGTTGAGCCATTTGCTAACATGTTTAAGTTAAAAGATACATTGAATGTATATAATGACAACCTCAATGTAAGCATAATCACTGACTAAATCAATTGCTGCAATTCATCAAGAATCTGTGACAAGACTTAGGGCTTCAGCAGCTGGTTTAGCTCTTAGTGCAAGTTGCTGGCGCTATGGTTTTGGAAGTTTGTAGTAGTCATCTTAAACCTTTAGCCTTCATATTATATAGATATTTTGTTAAGAGGGCTGCTTCCTTTAATCCTTGGGATCAATGGAATCGTGATATTGGAGTTGGATGACTCATACATAGAAAAAAGTTGTAAAATGTAATTTTGTACCCTCCAAATGTCTTGTGGATCATCTCCAAACTGCTGTAATCAAATGCAACTTACTTTACTATGCTTTTGTTTCCATCTGAAAGAAGGATTGTTTCATTTCTCTAGTTAGTGAAGATGTCATTTATATCATGAATATTGTAGATAAAAAATCTGGTGGTCTAACAGTGTCATCATCTGAAGTTCTGGTTCTTTGAATCTTCCATGACGTGGTAATACTTTTGAAGCTTGTTTATTGTGTAAGTTGGAATGCATGCTCATTTTCATAGGCAATAATTGAGGGTTAGAGAAAAATAAGAGATTAAATTAAAGTCTATAAAGACTCTTGCAAATTGTTGGGAATTAGTGTTCACACAGGTGTTAGAAATTTAAGTCTATGTTGATTTAAATAGATGTCATAATATTAAGTTGTTGAAAAACAACTTTGTATTATTATGTCACATGGTTTGTTAAATAGGTTATTAGAATAGAGGTACGTATTGAGCTATTAAAAACAACGTAATATTAATAGGAAATTTGTTTGGGTTGTTTCCTATAAAATAGGATATGAAAATACTATAAATATGTAATGTACTTCATATGAAAATGTAGAAGCATGTATATCTTGTTTCTAATTATTCCAGCTTCTTTTTGTCTCTACCATATTACTTATATGGTATCAGAGCAGGCACGATTAAAGGGATTGAAGAAGTTTTTGTGCCTATTAATTATCGTGTTGCAGATTGTAGCAGTAGAGTTTGTTGCAGCTTCTGAGCTCCTGGAGCCCATTGTTGAAACCTGAAAATTGCAGCGAAAGACATCAACACAAGCAAGATCATGTAAAGAATACTCACCGAGGAAAATGACAAAGAGCTTAAGATATTAATTTTGTGTCTCATTTTCTCATATAATTTCCAGCGAGCTTTGGTGTGGATGCTAATGCTTCTAGATCTTTTAGGCATGTTTCAAGTGTATGTAAAAGTGGAGGATTAATTATAAAGCTCAAGGTAGTTTCTTTCGTGTTCTAATAATTAGTTTTCTTTTTGTTTACAACCAATGTTGCCAGTGTCTGCTTGATCAGCGTCACAAGTTCAAATTCTCAGAGCTTCCCAATCAAGAATTGCTCACAAGTCATATTTCCATGAGCTCACTATGAATACTTTGTAGGCAAAAATTTAGGCCGAAGAGAATAAAAGAGTTTGGCTTAGAGGCGGAGGTGTCCCATCAATTATTTATCAAGAATGGCCTATTTTTCATTAGGTAAGAATCCTTGTAGACACTATGCAGTCCTCCGATAGAAATGTGGCTAAATTAAATTTCTGTGGGCCTACACCAAACACAATCTAGAAAATTGCTCACGCCTAAAGATTTGAAAGAAAAGGAGTGTTGAATTTCTCAAAGGTGTAAGTCACATTGTAAGTTATGTTTTCGGGTAGCTATTGAGATTATAAAGGTCGAACATGATTGCGAAAATATTCATGAGCTCTAAGCACAAAGCAATAGAAAATCTGCTAAAGGTTAATGTCTGCACAGTTCTTCGCTGGGCAATATTGATATCTTGCCTTGGAGCCCTAGTGTGTAGTGTTTGGTTGTGAAGATTTAGAAGCTGATCAACATGAAAATGGAATTAAGGGACTTAGGTTAAGAAACGCTTAGTGTCATGGATCAACTTGTTCAAAGTGGTGTAGCTAACTCTTCCTTTTTATGCTATAGAGGTATGGGCATAAGTGGAGGTGCTGATTAGGGGTTGTAGGTTATGTTCTAGGGTGTTTTAACAAATAGTGGTAAATATAAATTTGTGTTTTATTCTTGTATAATATGAAAAGGGGTTATTTTCCCCAATTCATAAGATATATTAGAATACAAAACCACCTCAAGGTCAATATGACTAACACAATTTGATAAGGAAGATGCCAATGCAATATCCACGTTTGAATTTGGTTTTTATTCCTTTGTTGCTTTGAATTGAGAAAGAGGAAGAAATAATGATATTTATATCCAAAAGACTAAATAAGCGCAGATTTGATTTAATCTAATTAAGAAAACTGATGTAAAAGGGGACGGAGGAAGATTTGAATGCACTTGGAAATGAAATAGGAAAATTGAGTTTTCTGACATGAATTTCTAACTATCGGAATATCAAAATGAGTTGTAACTGTGTATTTGAGGCCTAGATGTTGTAAATTGACTTCTTGCCAAATTTGAGCTCAAAATGGTTAGGACACATTGAGTTTGGTGACGTATCCCCGAGTACACATTGAGTTTGGTGAATTGTCCCTGATGTTTTCGGTTGAAGCTTTCATAGATCTTGTGATTGTACCTATTCTTCTTAGATCTGATCCAACGGCTTTGTATATTGTTTTGCACATAGAGAAAAGGGAAAAGGGTTGGGAAAAAGGGGTTGCCTTGGTCAAACCCCTGTTTAGGAATCAACCTTGAAAATGAATTGAAATTGCATAATGAAATATGAAATAGAAACTAGATCTAAATCACCTTCCTTATACCTTGGTGGCACAATACTTATTTTGATGTAATTACAAGTGTTAATGCAATAGCTTGATCTCCACAAAAACCCAAAAGGAAATTGTGAAACATAAGCCTTGTATAATGAATGTTGTAGTTTGGCACAATGCTTGATGAAGAAGAAAAATGCTTTGAAGGTTTGAAGGCTTGGATGCTTGATTGTAGAAGAGATCTTGAACTCCAATTTGCTTGATTGCTCATGAATGCTTGAAAAATTGATAGTGAATGCTTGCACTTGATAATGGATACCAAAATGAGGAGAGCTAGGGGGTTTATATACATCTTGCATCATTATGGGAGTCAAAAATTAAGCAGGCCGACGATGGGACTACATGTCCCCCCAAAACAAAGGCATGGACTTTCGGGTGAAATTTGGGCCCAAAAACCTTGGGATAGGTCACCATTGGTGAGATGTCCTACGAAGAATGGGCCAAAATTTGGTTTGGGTGTTCGGGAAAGGCAACAGGGGTGAGATTTCTAAGTACAACTCAATCCGAGGTCGAAATGGCTCATGAAGGCCACAAATATAGGGACATAGGGCTTAAGAAATAAAATGAATTATTTGATTAGAGAAAAAATAGAGCACACTTAGATGAAATGAATTTTCATCTCTTTTTATGTAACATCTACTTCAAAAAAATTTGAAATAACTTACACTAGGAGATCGACCATGCCACAACTCATAAGGAGTTTTGTTTATACCTTTCTTTAAGTGAACTCTGTTCAATGTGTAAACAACAGTAATCACCACTTCTCTCCAAAATATTTGTGCAACACCTTTCTGAGTCATTAAAATTTTGGCACAATCAATGATAGACCTATTTCTTCTTTTAGCAATACCATTCTACTGAGGCATCCTAGGAGCTAACATTTATCTTTTAATTCCCTTTTCCTCACAATATGAAATAAACTCATGTGAAGTAAACTCGCCTCCTCTAATAGATCTAATACATTTGAAGGTCTTATTGGTCTCCTCCACTATGGCTTTGTAGATCTTCAACATGTAAAAATATTATGATTTGTCCTTCAATAGAAACACAAGCCACATTATTCTGGAATAAACATCAACAAGCAACATGAAATACCTATCTCCATAGTAACCTCAAGTTCTCATTGGACCACACAAATTGGTATGAACCAGGTCTAAGATACTTTCAAAAGAGTAATTTTTACTGATAAAACTTGGAACTAGTTAACTTCCCAAGATGACATTCTTTACACATTACATTGTCTGGCTTCGCTAGGTTAGACAAACCTCTCACTATCTTCATCTTATTAACTTTGACCAAGTTATCAAAATTTACATGACAAAGCCTTTTATGTCATAACCAACAGTCTTCTACCTTAGCAATCAAACAATTATTAATAGTATAAATCAAATGGAACAAGTTACCTTTGGTTTGTTCATTGGTAGCAATCAATTCTCTTGATTTTCCAATGATTTTGCATGTACCTTCATTGAACTCAAGTCTATATCCTTTGCTATTTAATTTGGCAACACTCAACAAGTTGTATCTCAAACCATCAACCTAGTAAACATCATCACAATTTGTCTTATCATTCAAAGCAATGGATCCTTTACCTTTTACCATATAGGGAGCATCATTCCAAAATCCTACTGAATGTCCATCACATTCCTCCATCTTGATGAACTAGTCTCTATCACCAGTCATATGATGAGTGCATCCACTGTCAATGATTTAGTCATCGTTCTGATTCATGTTCGACACTAAAGCCTTTTCACTTTCTTCAGAGGGTTCTTCCTTTACAACAACAAACATAATTTCTTCTTCATCTCTTTCATCAGATTTTTCACCAGTAACACCTTCCTTGGCTAGATAACATGATTTCTTGTTCTTGTCCTTAAATCTTCTTAACTTCTTCCTGTCATTGTCAGGACAGCTAGAGGCAATATGTCCAATCTTATTACATGCAAAGCATTTCAAAGGTAGCTTACCCTTATATTTACCTTTTCCTCTAGGCAGTCATTTTACAAATAAAGCTTCCAATTCCTCGTGTTCTTTTTCTTCGGATATAACAAATTCATAATCATTAGAATAAGATGTTGAAGAACTATTAGGTATCTCCTTTCCTTTCCTAGATGGTGCAAGAGTCAATGGTGACTTGAAAGAAGCTTCATCTTTTGGCATACTGTTATCATAATTGCTTAATTCAAATGAAGTCAATTTTCCTATTAATGCATCAAGAGTAACTATGATAGTTCCTAGAGATATGAGCTCTTGAATACTTGAAACTCTAATAGCATACTGAGGAAATAGACCTCTTAACACTTTTCCTACCACTTCCTCCTCAACAAGATTACCACCAGCTTCACATGTAGCAACAACCTCTTTGATTCTCTGACTATATTGCTCAATGTTCTCATTTTCTTGCATCCTCATTTCATCATACTTTCTTCTAAGACTATCAATCTTTGCCTTTTGCACATGTGAATCTCCACCATATATGGTCTTCAATTTCTCCCATATTTCGTAAGCAGTATCCAAGTCTCTTACATCAATAAATTCTACATCTAAAAGAGTACTGACAATAGCTTCCATAGTAGCAGTATGTTCTTGCCTAGTCTTCAATTGGTCTGCAATCAATGTTCCTGAAGGGACAATATACTTAGTAACCACGTGATCCCAATACTAATCACCCATACCTTTAAGATAAAGCTTCATAAGGCCCCACCATACTGAGTAGTTATCTCTTGTGAATTTAGGACCTTCCTTTCACATCATCTTTGGATCTTTGCCTCAAGTTGTTAAGCTTCACCACAACAAAGGACCAAAGCTCTAATACCAATTGTTAGATATGAGATCAAATTATTGAGAGGGGGCAGAATCGGTAATCTACTACATATCCAACTTTTAACCATTTAAACCTTATCACAACATTCACAAGATTAACTTTAATAGAAACAAATAAAAGTATAACCATAAACACATCAGCACAACAATGAAACACTTGACACAAATTTATCTCGTGGAAACCCAAATAGGGAAAAAACCACGATGGGGATTAGTACCTACTAAATGATGTACTCTTGTGAAGTACGCCCTATGAGGAGCTTAACCCTGCTAGGAGTTTAGAAAAGAACTGTTAGGTGCTACCTAGTTAAGGGATTTACCTTAGGCATGTTAGAACATTTTACCTATTAAGAGTATCCTTGTTAGAGGACTTATAACATAAGAAAATGTGCCACATTGTTAGAAGATTTACAATAGGGACTTGTTAGGATCCACCTGATTAAGGGATTTGGACTATTGTAACTATTAGGGAACAACAAATAGAATGATATGTAGAATAGCACTACCTCCATTTGATTAGATCCACTGAAGCACAAAATATCTTCTCAACACACTTAACTCTACATTGGCTTGATCACAACTGGTTCTTCACAACCGCGCTTATCCAACACATGATCAACACTAAAAACTTTCGACTTTATCCATTATATACTATTCATCAAGCCCTTGAGTTGTTCACCGCCTTAAGCTAGCCCTAAATGACTTACATTTTAACTTTCAAACTTCTCGCTCGAATCTAATGCATCAATACATACATCTTGATGTATAAAACAATTTTCCTATATCGCGTCAGCCAATACAATGATTTATATAGAATTTTGTGTAAGGGGTCAAACATGTTTTGACCAAACACAAGTTTCCTCTAGAACCCTCTCCACACACTAGCATCAAATAATGTAATACCATATCATCACCACCAATCTTTAAGACACATCACTAGATCATGATTGACTCAATCGAATTCACCGCAACCTTTACACCAATCATCGATCAAAGATTTATCAATTATCGCTCAAGAACATAAACACTTCAACCTGTTAACAACTCTGACTATGCTCACTAGTCACCTATCCTTCACACCGGTCACTCAATGAGCTGTGATTGCAACCATAGCTTCTAAACACTATTTTCCACCATATCCTATAATCGCATCACATGAAACAACAAAGATTTGACAAACCAATTAAATCACTTGTCACCTGTCACTAACTGTTCTAGAAATTATTGTCTACTTTCATTAGATCATAACTTCCTTACTGATCTTCATCAATAGTAGCAGTCATTCATTTTGACATTCAGCGACATCCCTAAGTCTCTCATAAGAATCGCTACGACTGAAACTTATCGCAACACCTTGATCATCATACGTATGCTTAGCAATATACTAGCAACACTAAGTCAATAATTGACAACAATTATACCAACAACTTACCATTATTGCATCAATTATACCAACAACTTACTCACAACCCCACAATTGTAAATAGCTAAACCATGAGCTAATTGAGTAACCAACCTGGGTTATCAAATCATTTCATCGCATCAATGTGTGCCAACTCGGATGACACAATGTAGCTCGGTAACACAAGGACACAAGAGAAGCATTACAACATTCAATTGTGTGCCACATCACAATGAACTCCTGTGAATAAATAAATTACTCGGTAACACGTTGAGACCAAAAGAATCACCCAATGTGCCACCACGTGCCAATTCAAATGACACAACGCAACTTGGTAACCTGGGGAGACAAGAGAAACATTCCACCAAGCCATCGTGTGAGATCCACAACCTCTTAACCAACAAATAATGCATGCGCATTTATAAATGGATTAAGTTATCACATCTTTGCAAGTCTAAATTGCAATTAAGGAAAATGGTTGCAAGCTTGCGATGAAATAAATTGATAACCCATATTAACTAATCAATGAATAACAAGATAATGATAGATTGACTACAATGTGAATAGAGCACAGGCTACACATTAGAGACAATAAGAACTCACCTAGTTAGAAATGTCATTGTGGTAGAAATTATTGAAGTTGATGAGAAACCAACCCACAGTTCCCAAGAACACCTGCATGCAAACACTTGTCACAGAAAGAGAGAGAAGAAGCAAGAAGCTATGGAGGCCTGAACGCATTGATCCATGAGAGAGGAGAAATCATTCTTGATGTGCAAAAACAAAAGTTGCAAATCAATAATAAATAATCTGTTACACAATTTGATATGAAAAGATCATCCAATATGAACTGCATGATACTAGGAACATTGAAGGTGCAGAGAAAGTACAAAAACAAATAAAGATACATGAGGCTAATGTCGTTGGAGGAACACTGACATGACAAAAGTAGATGGCAAACAAAGGCAAACATCAAACCCCCCCTAACACTTTATAATGGAGTGCGAGTACATAGAGCACAAACATGTGCAAAATCTCATACATGCAATAGAATGACACTTTATCTCAGTGCGTGTGCATAAAATAATGCTACAAAAGTGAACTATACACTGCTCAAAGAAGAGAGAAGGCTGGTGAAACAAAAGAACAACCTTAGACAAGCCATCCCTCAAAAGAAAAAGATCTCAGGACCTGAAACATCCAAGATATCCACCAGATTGCAAAAATGCAAAAATTTGAATAAAATGTACCTAGAGTAGATTCTGGAAAAATGACTCATAGCACTGGAAATCTCTTAGAACAAGCTTTCCAACAATGTATCATTTTCCCAAAACGGAGTCTGGATGCACAAAATAGAGCTCCCAGAGTGCAAAATTGAACATCTGGCTTTGACAGTAAAAAACACCATAAAAAAGCAAAGTCAGAAATTCAAACCTTCAGATCTGGATAGAGCTCAGAACCAGCTTTTCGATGATATCTTGTTTGCCCGATTTCGACACCGTATGCTCAAATTATGAGCAAAATACCAACTGATGCACTGGAGGGCCAAAAAATGGTGCAAATGATGATGATGATGATGATGATGATGATGATGATGATGATGATGCATGCATGCATGTTGACGTCATCAAATGACAGGCTTAAATTTGACGGCCAAATGGCTGTCACCACCCAAATAAATAAAATTTTGCAAAATTGCATGCACGCCTTGGGATTTGTGTCAAGTCATATAGATTTTTGCCTCGATTTACGTGTCAAGACAACAAAATTTTTTGCTCTGATTTGTGTCGGGCAATAAAAGTTTGCCTCGATTTTTGTGCTAGCTAATACAAATTTTGCCTTGATTTATTGGCTAGTCCATACAAATTCTACATTGATTTGTATACCAGTCCATACAAATCCCATCTCGAGAAGCGTGTCAAGATGTCTCGTACAAAAAAAAGCCCCAAAATGCAAAGTTGTCCAAATTGGATATGCCTTATATGGAAATTGGGGTTTTTGGGTGCTGTGGACGCAATCATGAGGTCTGTTTGGGCCAAAAATGCTCCAAAAAATAGTGACCACCTCGGGATTTATGCCAAGGTAGATTGCAAAAAAATATTTGCCACAGATTCCAACTTTGTCCAAATTAGACAAATTTTATATGAATGTAGGGGTTTTTGGATGCTGTAAACCCAATTGTGAGGTTCGTTTGAAGCCAAGATGAGAAAAAGAGGTCCCCCAGATCTGACAAAAAATCTTCTAAAAATACAGATCTGATGAACATGACCGAATCTCTCAGAAAGAGGATAGGGAAAAATAGATCTGAAGCTTTGATACCATATTGGAGTTGATGAGAAAACAACCCACAACTCCCAAGAACACCTGCATGCAAACACATGTCACAAAAAGATAGCAAAGAAGCAAGAAGCTATAGAGGTCTGAATGCATTGATCCACAAGAGAGGAGAAATCATTTTTGATGTGTAAAAACAAAAGTTGCAAATCAATAATGAATAATTTGTTACACAATCTATTATGAAAACAAAGGAGATCAATCCTTATAAAAGGAGATCTGAAAACCTAAAAAGGTAAAACCTAGGTTGCACAATAATAATTAATAAAGCAATTAATTATTATATGTCTAAAGTTTAGCTTAAGTAGAAAGAGGTAATAAGTGACTTAGTAATTAAATCAAACATGATTTAATTAATAAAAAAACACTTTATTACTCTAACAGAAATAATATCACATTCACTAGCACTTACACCTAATAAGGTTCAAGGAATAAGTCGTAAAATCTAAATATGAAAAATTAAAAAATAGATTGTAATTGTAAATTCTAAACCTAAACCAAATTTATTTGTAATCAAAACCCTAAGTCAACTTAAACTAAATTAAACACTAACTCTAAACCAAATTTTATCCTAACCTTAACAATAAAGCAAATTGAACCCTAACCCTGAACCTGATGAAGCAGTATAAGAAACTAAACCTAACGATTATCAAATTTATCTTGCTCTTTTAATCCAAACAAATCTACATGACATAGAATCAAATCAAATCATGGAACCCTTTTTAAAAATAACCTTAAACACTGTTAAACCCAAACCTCACTCAGCCATAATCTTAAATAAGTTTCAACCCTGACTTTGAACCTAATGTGATTACAATCTTTAAACAAAAACAGTTATCCTAAAACTAAATATAGACCAAATTGAATCTTAAACCTAATAGTAGATAAATCTAAACCCAGACCCAAATCCAAATTAAACCCTACCCCTAACACACAAACTTGAAACTTAGTTCCCTAACAATAAACAAAAATAAATTATAAACCTAAACCAAATTGAATTGTAATCAAAACCCTAAATCAAGTTGAACCCTAATCATAAAACTAAATGAACACCAAACCATATTAAACACTAACTCTAAACCAAATTTTACCTGAACCTTAATGATAAAGCAAATTGAACTCTAACACTGAGAGTATTTGAACACTAAAGAAAATTGAACCCTAACCCTAAACTTGATGAAGCAGTATACGAAACTAAACTTAGCAATTATCAAATTTGTGTTTCTCTTTTCATCCAAACAAATCTACAGGACATAGATTCAAATCAAATCTTGGAACCCTTTTAAAACATAACCTTAAACACTATTAAACCCAAGCCTCACTTGGTCATAAACTTAAATAAATACCAACCTTGACTTTGAACCTAATGTGATTACAAACTTTAAATAAAAATAGTTATCCTAAAGCTAAAAATAGACCAAATTAAATCTTAAACATGATAGGAAACAAAGCTAAACCCAAATCCCAATCTAGATTAAACCCTGCCCCTAACACATAAAAACTTGAAACATAGTTCCCTAACGATAAATGAAAAAAAAAATTCTAAACATAAACCAAAATGAATTGTAATCAAAACCCTAAATCAACTTGAACCCTATGTTAATCCCTAAGTTTTGTTGTCTATTAGTGTCTTACACTTAGTCATTTTCTAGGCAATGTTGGTCGGTCATCACTACGACCGAGTCATCATGTATAGGCCAAGTTATGTATATTGTACATTTACCAAGTAATAGTTACTGCCGAGCAAGTCAGTGGTCACCGAGTACTTCAGTATTAGCTGAGTCAGTTTATGTCAATTTATGTAGAGATGTTAGTGTCGAGCACCAGGGTATGAAGGACAGTGAATGCTGAGTGCCAGAGATATCAAATGTCAAGTAAGCCAGATTTGACATATGTGTTTGTTATGGCACAAAAACTTAGGTAAACCATTTTGGCTGACATCTACATGATATTTATTATTGATAGAGGAAATCATGGAGGTGACTATGCTCTAGAATTGTAGTCATTAATCCCTATGTAATTCATGTAACCAAACATAATTAGGGAATGGTTAAGCGGAAAAAGTAGACAATCCAAATCGTAGATCTCATATCATGGAGATGATAAATTATTTATATAAGATGAGATCTGAACCCTAAAATGTATCATGTGAGAGGAGAATTGTATGAAGAAGATCCCATACTTGTAGAGCAACAAAGTGCTTTGATTATCAGAAACAGAGTTCAATGATCGAGAAGAGCAGTGAAGGACAGAATAGAGATAAATTTGATAGAGGAGATCAAATCTATACTGTAAAGAGAAGATATGTAATCAGCATCACAGTGCAAACCGAAGGATCAGGTACTAAGACATTCTAACAAGTGAATCAGGGTAAATCTCTTAACATAGTGGTTTTAACAAACCTTAGTAAATCTCTTAACCAAGTGCTTACTTTGTTGTAAGTTCAAATCATTTTGCAAGGTAGATTGTATAAGTCTCAAAGCTCTTAACAAGGTAGACCCCTCATAGGGTAGATCATCATTTATGATCAAACTTGTAGCCCTAACATGCAAACTTTAATATTGTAGTAGTGAAGATTTGTGGGTGTCATCCCCACCCCTATTTTACCTTTCAAGGGTTTTTGGGTAACCAAAATCATTGTGTTATGTGTTATTTTCATGAATGATGGTTAGGATATTAGATCTGTTACAGTATTAAATTTGATGCTTATGTTATGTGAGTTATTTTATGTCAAAATGGAACAATTAGTTGATATCTGATTCACCCCCCCTCTCAATATCTCACTTTCCCATAATAGATTTCCAACAATTGGTATCAGAGTCTAGTCTCTTAAATAATTCTAACCACTTGTGAGACAAAGATCTTGAGATGGAGGTTTATAAGTTGGGAGATCATAGAGAAACAGAAGATTGATATTTAGCTTGCATTACAACAACTTGAAGCAGCCAGAGGTGAACTGAAGAAATCCCTAAGCAGAAGAAGAGAAATAGCAATACAATAGAATGGAAATCAATACCGAGAAGAGGATACTAAAGGACTATTTGACAGTGGTAACTCTACTGAAAGTGACAAAGCCATAAAAAATCTACTAGAGAAAAACAACATACTGAGTGAGGATATCAAAAATCTAAAAAGAGAACAAGAAATACAATCAGTAAGACTCTATGAAGTTGAACAGAAAAAGAAAGTTGAAGAAGATAAAAAAATTGTTGAAGAAGATAAAAGACAAATATCAATGAGACTTGATGAAAGGACATGTGACATGCAAAGATTGAAAAATACTCAATTGGACATGGTAAATCAGTTGCTACTTGCTAATCAAGAATTAAGCAGGAAAGCTGTGGAGATCACAAATTTGAGATTAGAGAACAGCCAACTGAAGAATGAACTAAGATCTGAAAAAGAACTCAATGAAAAGATGAACAAGCCTTATGAAGTTGTGAGATACTTTGAAGAACTGTTAAGGTCACCTAGAAGATCCAATGATACATCTGGACTTGGACATGATGAGCACTCGTCATCCACTGAGGAAGGAGAATCATCAAAGAGTGGAGAACAGAGGAATGCAAAGCCAAAGAACAACAAGCCTACATGCCATCATTGTGGAAAGCTAGGACACACAGCTAACATCTTTAGAAGCAAACATGGTAAGTCTAATCCTAAACCAAAATTCAATGGATATTGTTTCAACTGTAAAAAACATGGACATCAGGCACATGAATGCAAGACAAAGGTCAGTAATCCACCTACATCACCTAGATTTCAAGGACGTTGTTTAAACTATCATAAATTTGGACATAGAGCATATGAGTGTAGATCCAAAGCCAAGTGGACATCCAATCAACAAACTAAAGCACCTAATAAGGGCAATACATACAACTGGGACTACAATACATGGTATAGTTGTCATTACTGTGGAAAATATGGTCATATTGGAGAAAACTTTTTGAAGACACATTTCAGAGGTAAATCCAAGAGTTGGATGAATGGAAGTATGGTATGCTACAAATGCAATAAGATTGGTCACTTAAAGAAAGATTGTAGAGAATATCTACCGAAAAATGAACAAAACAAGAGTGAAGAAATTGTTGAGCATATGAGAAATCAGATGAACAAGGCATGGAAGAAGAAAGGGGAAGCAAGCAGTAGTGGAGTTAGTGAACTTGAGGTCACTCAATCCGATGGACCAGGTGATCACGCTAATTCGAACTAAGAAAAGAAGGTATGTGTGGAACTGAATCTTGCAATGTTTTATTTTACATCAGTTCCTAACATTTGATAAGATAAGGTCCATATCTGCATAGATTAAGATGTATTAGGACAGATTTGAATGAGAAGCTACATTGTATATTTGATGTCGAGCATCAGTATTTTAGCCTATAGTGACCAAGTTACTAGTGTTTAATGAGCTCCTATGATGTACACTAAGTCGTAACCGAATGGTTGTATCGACCGAGCTTATGTTAACCGAGTTGACATGAGATTTTTGAGACAATTGTATCTTACCTTGAAAGTGTACAGATCATTAATGAAGCCCTAATCGGACCGTTTGAAGTCTATAAAGAGAGAAGTTACTGTTTATCCTCATTTCACCAGTGATTTGAGAACTCTTCAGAATAATTCTAGAGTGATTAACCAGAGTGACTTGCGCTAACCGTGATTTGCAGAAATATTCACAATGTGTCATCGACAAACATCTGAGAACCACTTGTGCAAGGTATTTTACCGAGTTATTTATTTCAGAAATTGAACCCTTGAATTTGAAGAAATGGCATCTGCATCATCGGTTGCAGTTAAGAAGAAAGGGAAGGAATTTTTTAATGTTCAACTTGTAAGGAATGACGCATGTAAGCTGCATAAATTCCAAATCGTTCTAGAGAGTGCAATATTGGGGGATCTCACTAGAGCCCTATCGTATATCCCTCAGAAGGTTTTGATGATCAATGACATTCACTCATGCTATATGTGTAAGATTAGAGAGATTGGAGACTATGAGCTCAGAGAAGCATATGACAAATTATGTAGCAACGGGGTGTTGAAGCCTAAACACCAAAAGGTTGTTGAGCGAGGGTTGGTGCATGCCCTTGATTTCCCACAAAACTTCAAAGTTGAATGGATCAAAATTATATTGAGTCGAGTACACGACATAAAAATTTGGCTGGAAGATGGACCAATTAAGATCACCAAAGAAATGATACACCGGTTAACTGGATACCCTAGCCTCATAGGAAATAAAACTATGAGATGTCAAAGCAAAGAAGAAATTCAAGCAAACACCCAGGCGGCGTGGAACAAATAGAGAATGACAATTTCAACTATCACAGACCCAGAAATTAATTTTGCAGTGAGGGTGATAGCTCATAATTTTTATTAGTCCAGTCGGTTGGATAGTGTCCCATGCATGGCAATAGACCAAGCTTGGAAGATAGTAAAGAAGGATCATACATATGACCTTGTCGAGCTTCAACTAGCACAACTTGTTGAGAACCTCACATCCATCAGAAAAGAAAAGAATTCTATGTGTAAGTTCAGTTCTCTACTTGTCTGTCTATTTTTCTACATACAGAATAGTTTTCCTACTGTTGGGGATGTAGTATGGGATAAGAATAGACCTGTCACATTATAGATTAGTGATTTTATTGATCATCTGGGTGAAAATTTTGAGAGTGTAATGGACAGTTATTTTGTTGAATTCAAGAAGAAAATGAGGAAAAGAAGTAGGATCTTTTGGTGTTCAAAATGGATGCTTATGCTCTTAGGCTGCCAATATACCCTCAAGTTGATTTTAGGATTGGTTAGTTCCAAAATGTATAAGGATCTTAGGGTAACTAGACCAACTATAGGGACAAGACTGCCCTCTTCACTTCTGGCTCTGCAAAACCAAGGCGGGTGCACCTAACCCAATGAAAACTATACTTCACACACCAAAGACTAGGTCTAAACAACAGATTGATAGTAAGAAAGTACTAAATGCTAACCTCACATTCATTGACTCTACATTACTATACGATGACAAAACCACACAACCAACAACTTAAAGCTTGAAAAGGTTATTGATTTCAATATTTGGAATGCAATAACTTCAACCAGTGTATGTTAACAAGAGGAATACTCATTTAGGCCAGTGCCTCATCCATTGGGCAAGAGTTCTTAGACACAAAGACACACAAATTTGAGAATACCTGAGAATTCATAGCCATAAATACATTTATCCTAATCTTTACTGCTTACAAAACATCCTTACATAGACAAGGGCAAACCCATATCCCATCTAGAGCATAGTTTAATCCAATCCTAAATCAGAACTCAAGAATGAAGATACATACATAAGAACAATATGTAATGAGCTAGAAAACTCAAAGCTTACTTGACTTGACACAAAGGAGAGATAAGAACCAGATATTTGTATTAAGTATGATGAATTCCTTCTATGTACACAATGAATCACAAGACACCCTGCTTGCAAATTACATCTTAGACCTGCAACTTTCTTCTCTCATTAACAAAACACTGAATCAAAATAATTGAAAAACCCTTGGGACCAGAAACTAGGGATTGTTTTTTAACTTTGAAACTGGAACCCCTACAAAATCAAAATTTCCACATTAAATACCACTGGTTACCTTGGAATCCCAAACAGGTTAGGATGCAACAAGCTACGGATAACTAGGGTAAGGGTTAGGGTTTCCACCCACCAAACAATTCAAACAGATCAGAAATTAATACATTGGAGGGAAAACCAAGAAACCCTGAGCAATCAGATCAAAAGTTCAATCTTCACTTATGGTAATTCTTCTGGAAATGTACTGAAGATCATGAAATTCCTGCAAATTCATCTGATTTGACCCCTGCAACATGCCTCAAGCACCGTTTATTCATTCTCCCACGGCACAACACTCCTCTATGATCAATCATCAAATACCTGGACCTCACCACAACAACCGCAAATCATTTCTATTAAGTTCAGTCGTCAAAACATTCAATTCTAGTCCTTTCTATCACTGGAAAGCATTCAAATTTTTAAATCTATAGAGAACAACTACTTTTATGGCGCTACTGACGTATCAACGGCCCACATTCAAATCTGAACTTGGTTTATATCATGACCGTTAGATGCTTTTCCTTTTCCTGGGTTATGTTTTTACTTTATAAGAATCTGGCGAATATGCAACTGAAAAAACCTTCGCCCACTCGCAAGAACTTTGAGAGCACTGCTAAATTATTTGGCTATTACGCAAACACTATTTGCCAAATCGCTAAGTCTTTAGACCCTTTGCCAAAACATCATGCGAACCAGCGAACAAAGCAAGCATTTGTCAGAACCACCAAAAAGACTGAGAAATTTTATTGGGCCCGCATCAAGAAGATCGACGGTTGTCTATTTTTCGCACAGACCTCCAAGATTCCTCCAGATCATAAGACAATTGTCGGATGAAGAATCTTACCCTGCTTTGACAACCCTCTGACACCGAGTGAAATCAACAGTTGTCTTAAGTTCGCATGTGTCAGAAAAAACCCTTAAGAACATACGTCGGTCGTCAATCCTCTGTCATTTTCAGAACTACTGAAACTTGGAAATCCTCGGCCCCACTTGCATAATCCAATTCATCACCACGTGGATGAATGAAAAGCAAACAACTCAGCACACTGTGGCACATAAAAACCATTTGGCAATCGAACCCACCTTAATACTGTCGCCTGAGAATAAAGTAACATCGACGGCTGGTGTAAGATCTCAAAGCTCTGACACATCTCATGAGAACTTACACCAACCATTGATCAACTACGGATGTCAGAACCCTCTGAGTCTCGGAAAATCAGGTCCCACTAACAGCATATCTAGTCATTCACCCGTGGACCAATCAGATACCACCAAATCAGCACACTTGGCATGTGGACCCGCTTGAAAAGAAAGGCTACGTCACAAAAGGAAATCAACAGTGGGCGTAAGATCTTATAAGCCAGGAAGATTCTATCTACTTATAAGACAACCATTGATTAAGAATCTCACTGCAGGGCACTTCTATTTCGCGAATGCACGACTAAGGGAAAAAGATATCAGTGTTCGCCAGGTTGCTAGATAAAAAGATAAGACCGCCAGGCATTTAGAGAACTACGCGAACATTGTTCGTTGAATCACCAAAAAGTTTATAAGGCATGAAAAAGTATTACCTGATTCAATGAACACTGGGCAAAGAAAATAACCACGTGCACTAAGGGATTCTTAAGTGGCGCAAAAAGGTAACACAAAATTAGAATAGGGCGAGACAAAACTAGGGTTTTTTCATGGCAACGACTAGATTTTTTGAATTTTGGCCTAGGGTTTAGCCAGAAAAGGAAGATAAACAGTTGCAGAGGTCCGAGAAAAGGGTATGGCCATGAAAAATTTTATATAGTGCTAACAGGATCCCTGCATCACTAGTGGAAAAGTACTACAAAGATATATGTTTCCTAGTTGATACATATTTCACATATGCACAAGCAGTCATACTGAGGGTATCATGGCTAACCTATACATTTATGTTCATCTTTCATCACTAACCTATCATCACACAACTTATTGTACTGTTCATATATTACTCCTCATCCTAGATATTCCAACTTGCAATGTATGTATGTTCTAACATCCTCAATATGTAGAACACCATAGGGAATGTTAGTTAGGGCACCCACTAGTTTATTTTCCATCAATTTAAATGGATGCCTTTTGAACTCTGGTCTAGGTCTCTCAGTTATATCAATCAACTTGGGAGTATACATTCTATCTTTCAATCACAAGAGCATATAGCATATAAATACCTCAAACTATTTGCACGACAACAACCATGACACCCGATCAATTTTCTCTTTCAAATCACCACAAATAATCTCTCAGCAAATGGCTCAAACAACACTCCTTTTTCTCCACAACAACTCTCAAAATGTGCAAGGTGGATAATGAAATCCAAAATAGCCTTTTTATCTACCTTAGCACACATGCATTAAATACACTTATTGATAAAACATACCTTTTCACCGATTGACCCAAAAGTTCATTATCAATGATCAAAACATCATACAATCCAACAAAACTTTATAATATTCTCCAAAAGAATTTATTGCATCTTAAAATGCTGATATATATTACCACACACTTGTAGGGAGTTCATAGATGGATTTAACAATACTTGCTCCCCC
Organism: Chamaecyparis obtusa; assembly: GCA_027943335.1. Classification (NCBI taxonomy): domain Eukaryota; kingdom Viridiplantae; phylum Streptophyta; class Pinopsida; order Cupressales; family Cupressaceae; genus Chamaecyparis; species Chamaecyparis obtusa. The sequence goes on from BSBK01000362.1 coordinate 601,564, forward strand.
TAAGTCAAAGGTGACTTAGTTTGATGATGAACCATCCACACTTGATGGTGACGTGGATCCCTCTAATGTCTTGATGTCATCCTTCTTCTTTCATATCTTTCTCATCTCATTCCTAGTCTCTTCCACATTAACAATTTGTTTTCTCTTTTGATTTGTTGACCAGTTTACCGGTTGGTTTCTCATTCTACAATTCCTTGTTAGATGACCAATCTTGTGAGAATAAAAACATGTCATCCTAGTTGATCTCCATGGTCTAACATTACCTCTTAGAGTTCTCATTCGGTAATTCATAGCCATGTGTTCATAATTACCATAGATTGAGCATGTGACATCGAATTGCTTCTCCTTTTGGTAAGGTCTTCTCCTATTCACAAGTAGTCATTGATTGTTTACTCTTAACCTGCACTTATCAACTTTATGACCGTATTTATAACAATTATAATAGTTACCATAAAATATACTAGATCTAGACCTACAAACATGAACAATATGACCATACTTATTGTAGTTATAGCAATATCCATCAAAAATGCTAGATCTATTTGTAAACCTAATCCTACAAACATTTGCAGTATGACCCACTTTGTGACAATTGAAACATATAGGCTTGTACGCTTTCTTACCAGAATCCCTTTGTGTTACCTTTGGTGAGGACTTTACTTCTTTCTTGATCTCTTTTATTCTAGAAGATTCACCAACTTTAAAGGTAGATTGACGGGTATATCCAAGGCATGTAGTCTCTTTTCTTCTTTTATTTTTGAGTTTCTCATCAAGTTTAGCATAAATTTCATTGTATTTCTTCAGTAAATCATTTGCATTCTTCAGTTCTCCTTTCACTTTCTCATTCTCATTTCTTAGACTCTCATTCTCTCTTCCCAAATTCTCATTACTCATCATCACATTATTGAACACTCCTCTTAGATCTTCTAGTTCCTCTTTAGTCTCATGAAGATGTGCATGCAAGGTTCCTACCTCTTGCTCTAACTTGAAGATTTCATGCTCCTTATCCTTCAATGCTTGGTCCTTAGCTTTTAGGGAATCTTAAACAACTCTCTTTGCTTCCATCTCCTCACACATTCTGATTGATTGGGCTTCAATGTCTCTTTTAAGATTATTCTTATCTTTGTACAATTTTTTATTCTCCTTACCCATGGCTTCTAGGGATTCTTCAAATTCCTCAGATCCACTATATTCAGACAATTTCTCAGTGTATTCTTGAGTCCCATTCATTTATTCAATAAGCTCTTTTTTCTTAGCCAGTGATTGCTTCAACTGAACTTTCAGTTCTTTAATAAACCTTTCAACTTCATCAATTTGTCTCTTGTATCTCAAACCCTCCATATTTTCCTTAAGGATCTTCCCCAAGTTTTTAGGCTTCTTCAAGGGTACAATGCACTAAGAGAGGGGGGGTGAATTAGTGCAATCACAAATCTAATGCTTTTAACAATTATCTTCCACAATAACCAACATACAAATGCTAATGTAACAATGAGGCATAACAAGTAAAACATTCACACACATTGAACACTTGATACAATATATTTCCCATGGAAACCCTTGTTAGAGGGATAAAACAATGTGTCTAGATGAAGCCCACAAATTTCACTAGTGCACCATGAAATCTGCCTTGTTAGGAGCAATTACAACAATCCTTCTGAGGTTATACTTGGTTAAGAGTATCAGTAACCTAGTTAAGAATTCCAACAGTCCAATTAAAGACTACCCTGTCATGGGATTTCAAACTCTAATTAAAGAATCAGCTGGTTAGAGGATTTACACTTTAGATCTTGTTAAAGATCATTCTCACCATTTTAGGAGTGACCTTGTTAAAGGATTTAGCTTGCCAATTTGTTAGAATCAACAAGTAAAGAATGACCTAATATTTTCACTCAATGCATGATAGATCCAATGTATTCCTAATAAATTGTGTTTCTTAGATAAATTTCATGCCTCTGTACTATCTTCAACAATCTCTATCTATCATCACATACCATCACGATATCATCCAACTCCTTCCTTAGAGATTTTCATAACCATTTATATACTTGTTTTGGGTTGGTACTAGAACCCTAAAACATTTTACAAGTCAGCCCTCAAATACAACTTAAACATATGAGTGAGCATTCCAAAATCAAAATTCAACATCCTTGATGTCATCTCAAAACATTAAATCTCGAAAACACATGGTCCAACCACTTACATTTGACCGGAACACTAATCTAACCGACTATATCCACCGGTTCACTACCCTTGCTGCCAGTTCCACTTAAATCCTTAATAACTCACTCAAATATTCAAACTAAATGATGTGATCATAGATATAGCTCAATATACCTCTTTAGATCATGTTTGTATGATTGCACACCTTAACTCAATCTCTAACTCTAGATCTGATTGGTTGTGTCTTTCTTATTGTCTTCTTACCGATTAATTGAACATTTAGTTGCTTCTCCATTTGATACTTCAACACCATTAGTAAATATAATCTCTTGACATCAACAGATCATGTTTCCATTAATGAAAACATCACAACACACTCGTGTGGCCAAAACACATATTTCCTTCATAAAAATGCCAACATTATCTACTCTAAACTTCCTCATCTCAAAAGTAACTAGTGCACAATAGATTTGATCTAATGTATACTTGTCTAGATCTCTACTATCCTTAATATCATATAATTTAGATAAATATTATTTGAGAATATTTCTAAGTACCTTCATTACCACGTCATTTTCATCCAAAACTCTACCAACACCTCTAATTTTATTTACGACTTATATTACTCGATGTATATATCTATTAATATTTTCTTCTTCGACCATTCTTAGATTATCAAATATTGTCTTGAAACCTTGTAGTATGACATGATTTACTTTTTGATCTCCTTCATATATACTACTAATATTTTCCTACACATCTTTAGCATACCTATAGCTCATCAACTTCAATATTTTATAATCAGTCAAACCATTAATAATTTTATTCTTTTCCTATTTCATTATTCTCATGTAATCTGATCTCATCCAAAGATGTAAGAGGAGTGGAGAGAGAAGTGTAACCATCAACAACATAATTCCAAATACCATAACACATAGACACCAAATTTGATTCTATTTGCATCTTCTAGAAAGAGTACTTTATCCCATCAAACCTGGGAATCTTGCAATATCCATCTTGAGCCATCTTTGACCTTCCTCAATGGTTAGGGTTTTTTTGAAGGAACTTGGAATTGATACCAGATATTGAACACACCTAAATATTGATATGGGTGAGGTGGATCAGTCTTAAACAAAACTCTTAAACTATTAATTTAAATTCATGGTTAATTAATCCTTGTTGTGTGTAGTAGCATAAAGAATATAAATCAATGATAAGCATGCATAAGAGTATATTAGATTTACATGGGAAAACTAAGAAAGGAAAAATTGTGGTGAGAGTTATCTCAAAAAATATGATACAAGCTTTATAATATTTGTTTTAGGCTCATTTCCAATGAATTGTACTAATCCCTAAACTTGCAAACTAGGGTTCTCTGCCCTTGGGAAAGATACAAAAGGACTTGAAGGATAAGACACATGACTTAAAAGAAATACACAAACTTTGATCAAGGTACACAAATATATGAATCAAGATGAATGAGCTTTCAACACATTGCCACCAATAAGTATCCAAACATGAATTTGTCCTTCAATTTCTCCCTCAAGCGACCAAATTCATAATGAAATCAACACCCACTATCTCTTCTACAAATCTACCATTCATTCCATACTATACCATCTAATTCACACACACTTGCACACCTTTCATCATTAATTTGATCTTTCTATATATACCATCATCTTTATTGTGAACATCAACTAGTTGTTATGTAGGGCAGAGGATAAACATTGGTTCTATGAAGTTGGCCACCAAAATATAATTGTGGTGAATGCAGCTCAAAATATTTTAACACATATTTCACTAATTTACAAAAAAATTAACACACACTATCACACATCTTCCGAGATTGGAAAAAAGGCAACGTGTAGATACACCAAGCAATACATCACTAGTCATCCCAAAATGCGTCCTTCAGATGAATACTCTCAATGTAGATCCTCAAACGCCAAGGTAGGACCCATGAATAAATGCAACACAATCTTCAATTTAGGTGAAGGCACCCAATGTTACAAGCATTATAATATTTTTTTAGGCTCATTTCCAAGGAAGTGCACTGCTCCCTAAACTTGCATACTAGAGTTCTCTTCCCTTAGGAAAGATACAAAAGGACTTGTTGGATAAGACACGTGACTTGAAAGGAAAACACACAAACTTTGAGCAAGGTACACAAATATATGAATCAAGATGAATGAGCCTTCAACACATTGCCACCAATATTAAATCTCCAAACATGAATTTTTCCTTCAATTTCTCCCTCAAGTGACCAAATTCATAATGAAATCACCACCCACTATATCTACTAAAAATATACCATTCATTCCATACCATACCATATACTTCACACACACTTGCACACATTTCAGCATTAATTTTATCTTTCTATATATACCATCATCGTTATTGTGAACATCAACTAGTGGTTAGGTAGGGCAGAGGATAAACATTTGAAGTTGGCCACCAAAATATAATTATGGTGAATGCAACTCAAAATATGTTAACACATACTTCACTAATTTATAAACATTTTGAACACACATTATCACACATCTTCCAAGATTGGAAAAAAGGTAATATGTAGATACATCAAGAAATACATCACTAGTCGTACCAAAACACATCCTTCGGATGAATACTCTCAATGTAGATCCCCAAACACCAAGGTAGGACCCAGAAATAATGCAACACAATCTTCAATTTAGGTGAAGATGCCCAATGAATCATTACAGGCTAAAGAAAAACTTATTTCAGACATACTAGAATAGTTACCTTGAAACATATATTCTAGACACATTGCACCAAAAAATAGATCACTTAGAAACATGCATAACACACCAAGAATTTTCTTAAGCATCCAAAGGCTTCTCAAATCCTTCTTTATTCTTCTTACTTCAGAATAAAATTGACAAAACATATATGATAGAATCATTTCATTTTGAATAGTCAAACATAGATAGATCATCACCATTACTACTTGCAAACAACGTCGAGTTCTAATATTGAATTGAGAAATAGCACAGATGGTATAAACATGGCATCCAAGCTGCAACACTTGAAATATCATTGCAAAGAAATAAGGAGTATATTTTAGACCAACTCATGTTGGTTTGTGGTGATTGATCAGGCAAGTATTGTACACTTTCCATGTATAGTAGGGATCAAGTTTAACTCATCAAGCTTTTTAAGTTGACTCATCAAGCATTTACCTAGGTTGATTCGTCAAGTATTTTTAGGGTTAACTTGTTAACCGACATAAGTTTTGTTAAAATAGCTTATGGTTGGGTTTTTCAAATGATAATTTTGTAGTTTCTTGTAGCAGTATTGAGTTGGTAGATTCTAACAAGTTGAAATTACTGGATATTAAGATTGGACTCTCTATTTGTTGGACGTAGCCCAAGATTGGGTGAACCATGTTAAATTTTTGTGTCTTTTTGTTCTACTTACATGTCCTTTATTCATTTGCATTATTAGCTATATTTGCATGTAACTATTAGATTTGTGTCTTCTAATCCTAACAAGTGGTATTAGAGTAGGTTGCTTTCACTTATCCTCTACAGGACGGTCTCACGGTTGAGTAGGAGTTTCATAGTTGAGTGGGAGTAATGGTAGATGAGGGTAAGTTGAATATTGAGAAGTTTAATGGCCAAAAAATTCAGTTATGGAAAATTAAAATGGAGGAATATCTCTATCAGAAGGATTTATGGCGGCTATTGGAAGGAAAATCCAAGAAACTAACAATAATGTCTAATGAGGATTGAGATATTTTGGATAGAAAGGCATTTGATAGTATTTTTTTATGTCTGGCTCAATTAGTGGCATTTAATATTACACAAGTAAAGACAACTAAAGAGTTGATGGAAACCCTAGTGAAGTTATATGAAAAGCTTTCCTCTTCGAATAAGGTATTTCTTATGAAGCATTTTTTTATTATGAAAATGGTAGAAGGTGGGTCAATTGTTGATTATTTAAATAAGTTTAATATAGTTAACAATTAATTATCTTCTATTAATGTCAATTTTGATGAAGAAATTAGAGATATTTTGATTTTTTGTTCTTTCCCTAAAAGTTGGAATGGCTTGGTAGTGGTTGTTAGTAACTCTGTTTCTAGTTCAAATACCCTAAATTTTGATGATGTTGTTGGTGTTATTATGAGTGAGAAAATTCATAGAAAAATAGTGGGTGGATCCACATCAAGTAGTATTTTGAATGCAGAAAGTAGAGGAAAATGAAAGGAGAGAGGAAATAATTTTGGAATTTGTGGAAAATCATGAGGAAAATCAAAGGGAAAAAGGTCTCAATCTAGAGGATCAAATGATTATTGGTACTTCGAGAAACTAGGTCATTAAAAGAAATATTGTTGGTGTCGTAAAAATAAAGGAGGAGACAAACAAGAAGGAAAAAAAGAGGTAAATGTGGCAATTAATAAATCAAAAGAGGATGTTTTGATTCTTTCCCTAGAAAATGTTGATGATTAATGGGTTTTAGATTCAAGGGCCTCATTTCATGCTAGACCCCATAGAAGTTATTTTCTTTATTATGTCCAAGGTAATTTTGGGTTGGTTTATTTGGGAGATAATGAGCCATGTCATATTATTGGAAAGGGAAGAATTAAGATTAAGTTGTAGAATGAGAATAATTGGCTACTACAAGAGGAAAGACATGTTCCAGGACTGAGTAGGAATTTAATTTCAGCGGGGAAACTAGGTGATGAAGGTTTCAAAGTTACTTTTAATGATAAAAATTGGAAGGTTTCAAAAGGTTCCTTAGTAGTAGAAAAAAGTGTGAAAGTAGGCACCTTATATCTTTGTACAGGTCATATTGTTCCGTCTACTTTAATTGTTATAGAGAAAAGTCAATGTTCAAGAACAATTACTGCAGTTGAGTAGGTAGAACATGAAACAATCATTGTTGATTCTAAAACAACACTATGGAACAACTTAATTAGGCACATGAACAAAAAAATTTATAAAATTACTTCATTCAAAGAAAGTTTTACTAGGTCTAAAATGTGTCAATATAGATTTTTGTGAAAGTTGTGTATATGGAAAACAAAAGAGAGTTAATTTTCTAAAGAGTGGGAAGGAAAAGAAAGATTTAAAAAATTAGAACTTGTACATACAAAAGTATGAGGACCAGCTCAGGTATATTACCTTGGTAGCTTTATCTATTATGTTACATTCATTGATGTTGTAACTAGGAAAGTATGGATTGATTTCCTTATGTATAAATCTGATGTATTTGAAACTTTTTAAAAATAGAAAATCTTGGTTGAGAATGAGACTGGTAAAAGACTAAAATGTCTCATATATGATAATGGTGATGAGTATTGCATCAAAGAGTTTGAAAACTATGTTGGAAACTGTAATTGAAGCAATTGTTGTATTCTCATTGATGTCAAACCTTAACTGGTAAGATTGTTGCAATTTAAGAAAGTACTATATCTATTTGATTGTTGCTAAGGGGAAAGGCAAGGTTGGTAACAATAGCACCTAAGGAAAAGTTGAGTTATCTTAATACTTCAATGAGTACTTGATTATGTGGCATAATGATAAGACAATGTATTGTTTACCTTAGTAAGAATGAAGACTAAACTGGTAGGCTTAACCAAGCAAAAGTGAAGAAATCTAGTTTAAGCCGAGTGCTGTTAGTGTCAACCGAGCTAGTATATGTTGAGTAAATTTAGTGTTGACCGAACACCAGTTAATTACTGAGGAAGATAGTATTAGCCGAGGAAATAGTTTTTGAGGTGACTAAGCTTTCTAGTGAAGACCGAGAAGTTGAACATAGTATTAACCGAACATCAGTATTTTGCATTTGAGGGAGAATTCAGATTTTCAGCCGACATCGTTGAATTCTTGGATTATGTAAAACGTGTTGACTTTATTTATTGATTGTATGAAAGCATTTAATGCACTGTAAAACATTTTATTGTAAATCTATTAAGAGACTCGAGATATTTCTAGAAGCATAGCCAAAGAAAATAATGTAGGACGGATTCAATGAATCTGACCTAACCCTAAGATCTACAAAGGAGATTAAACGGCAAAAGATGTATTGACCTAATAGAGGAAGTATTAAGGAAACCTGAGTTGAGGATGAAGGAAGAGAGGATGCTGGAAGTATTGTTGATGTTATTAACTATCTAAGCAGAGAAGGCTGAAGGAGAAGTGTTGTGATTGCTTGAAGAGAGTTCTGAGAAGATTAGTGATGGAGATGGTAAAGGTTCACAGTCAATAAGCGAGCATATGTGTACAAAATTGGATCTGATATTTGCAAAGTGAGTTGTATATTTTTTAGATCAATACTACTGTTATTTTCTAACCATTGTATCAGTCAAAATCTTTTTAACAGAGGTTGACCTAACAGTCATAGGTATAAATCCTTTGAGCAAGGTTGCATTCTAATGGAGTGTATGTAAGTCCTATAACAAGGTGCACTTTTAACAAAGTGGTTTAAATTCTTTAACTGGGTCACACCTAACAATGTGTTTGTAACCTTTAAAAGGGTTGGCTTTTTACCGAGCTCACTTCAGAAGAGTGAACATAATAGTAACATGTTACAAAGTGTTTTTTCTCAAATTGGGTTTCCACTATAAATCCTGGTGTTGATACTTGTGTGAATTTTTTGGTTTGAATATTTCTATGTTTTACAAGTTAGATGTTATTGGATAAGTGGACTGCACTATTATATGTTTCTGTTATGCAATCAGTAATGACCGAGTAGCTGTTGGTTATTAGATCTAATTTGTTGAAGAGTTTTAAAGTTTGTTTTATACATCTGGACCTGAGAACAACTGATTCACCCCCCCTCTCTGTTGTTCTAAATTATATTAACAATTGGTATCAAAGTTGTTGGTGCTTACAGAGAACAAGTTTGAAGGTACTTGAAGCAAATGATTAGGATGTATAAGAAGGAGGTACCAAAGCTAAATAAGGAGAACTTCCCTGCATGGCAAAGCTTGATGAAGTTGCATCTAGCCAGTATTGGTGATTCCGCAAAGTATTATATTGAGCATAACTATGTCACACCTATTACACCTCTGACTGCCAAGGAAATGAAAGCTAAAAAAGAGCACAACCAAGCAATGTTGGAGATTATGTCTGCCCTAAGTTATCCAGAATTTGAAGACATCAAATACTACAGTAATGCAAAGGAAATGTGGGACACCCTTGCAAACATTTATGGAGGTGACATAAATGTGTTGAGAGAAAAATCTAAGAGCCTAAGAGGTAAATTTGATGAAATGAGAATGCAAGAAGGTGAGAATATTGCACAATATTGTGGTAGAATAAAAGAAGTTGTAAATGCTATTAGAGGAGCAAATAGAACTATTGATGATAAAACTGTAATAGGAAAAGTATTGAGAACTCTGCATCCTATCTATGTAATCAAAATTTCTGCAATTCAGGAATCTAGATGTAATCCTACAAATGCTCTTACTTTGGAAAGTTTGGTTGGTAAGCTTACTGCTTTTGAACTTTCTAACTATGATAACTTCACTGTTGGTAATATTGAATATGCTTTTAAGTCACAAATGGTCCTAAGTAAGTTAAAGAAGGAAAAAGAAAGATGCATCAGTGAAAGTGAAAGTGAAAGTGACAGTGACAGTGACACATCTGATGAAGAACTTGAGGATCTAGAAGCTCTTATGGCTAGAAGACTGAAAAGGGGAAAAGGAAAGTACAAAGGTAAACTCTCTATTATATGTTTTTCATGTAATAAAGTTGGTCATATAGCTGCTAGATGTCCTGACAGGGATGATAACGATGAAGAAAGAGACAACAAGCATAAAGACAAAAGAGAAGATAGAGGTTACCGAAGATACAAGGACTACAAAGGAAAAGGTAAGAAATCCTATTATATTGCCGAAGAAGAGACTAACACTGATAGTGATGATTTTGAAATTGAGGTTGTCTATGTTGCAATGAAAGATGAATCCAATGAGGATGAGAAAATTGCATTGATATCTTATGTGAACAAAAATGATAAATGGATTATTGACAGTGGTTGTTCACATCATATGACTGGAGATAAGAGTAAGTTTGATACCTTAGATCATTATAAGGGTAGGAGTGTGAAATTTGGTAATGATGCACCATGTCCTGTTAGAGGCAAAGGATTGATTAAGCTGACTGATAAGATCACTTGTGAAAATGCTTATTGGGTTGAGGGTCTTAACTATTATCTATTGAGTGTTGCACAACTTAATAGCACTAGCTACTGAGTGGAATTTCATCACAAAAAGGCCAAAATATTTGATGCCACTGGTGAATTGATTGGAAGTAGAGAACAGACAAGAGGTAATTTGCTCTATCTAAACCTATCTAAAGAAACATGTATGATTGCACAACTTGATGATATTTGGTTATGGCAGAAGCGGCTATGTCATGTTAACTTTGATAATCTGGTAGAAATTAGTAAGAAAAAGAAAGTGAGAGGTCTACCTAGATTGAAGAAACCTGAGAATGTAATGTGCAAAGAATTTCAGTTGGGTAAGATGACAAAGTCTAGTTTCAAGAGCAAAACTTTTACTTCTGAAGATATCCTAGATTTGGTTCATACTGACCTTTGTGGACCAATGGGTGTACAAAGCTATTGTGGTGCTAGATATTTTATCCTATTTGTTGATGATTATACTAGAATGATGCATGTAACGTTCTTAAAAGAAAAATTTGATGCTTTTCAATTTTTTAAGTGGTATGTGGCTAAGGTTGAAAAAGAGACAGGTAGGAACCTGAAGTGTCTAAGATTTAACCAAGGTGGAGAATTTATATCCAATGAATTTAATCTATTTTGCAATGATAGAGGGATCAAAAGACAGATGTTTGGACCTAGAACTCCTCCACAGAATGGTATAGCAGAGAAAAGGAATAGATCTATCTTGGATTGTGCAAGGACATTAATGATTGAAAAGAATGTTGCACAAAAGTATTGGAAAGAAGTTGTAAGTACAGCTGTTTATACTCTTAACTGAGTACAAATCAAAAAAAGTACAAATCTGACACCTTATGAGTTGTGGCATGGGTATGCACCTAATGAAAAGTACTTTAGAATTTTTGGAAGTAAATGCTACATACTAAAGGACAGTAGAAATGGAAAATTTGATGCTAAAAGCGATGAGGGTATATTCCTAGGCTATTCCACAAAAAGTAAAGCTTATAAGTGTTTGAACTCTAACACTAACAAAATTGTGGAAAGTGTGAATGTCAAAGTTGATGAGTATGTAGAGAAAAATGAAGCTGACAGTAAAAGAGAACCAGAAGATTATAGACCTTTTGTGTATATAGAGGAAGAAGAGGCAAGTGACAGACTTGCACCTGATGCTGAGTCTCGGGTAACTGTTATACACTAAGTTTGCACCCTTGTCTCAAGCTCTCGTAGTCTTGATAACCTAGTATAACATGGGAATCATCTCCAGGTGTGGGACCTATGCTAACTGAGATGAGACCTCTAGGTTCTAGGCTGGTTCCTCTTGGACAATCACCTTAATTTGCTTCTTGACAGAAAAGTAAATCTTTTGAGGGAAAGGGATAGAAGGAATGCTTGTAAGGGAAATGGCTGAAAGCGAACTATCCTACTAGGTGATACACCGAAAATATGGTATGAATTACAATATAAAAGATGAAATCAATGGATAGACTTAGGTCTAGGAGACCGCAACTCACTGAATAGGTTTGCATAAGTACTTCATAGAAGGGTCTATAGGTGAAAAGAGCTATTCAGGGAAAGAGATATTCTTTCACAAACAATAATACCCTTTGGATTTAGACAACAATCTATGACAAACAAATATTCACCCCTGCAACTAGGTATAGGAATGAGACAAGATAGTTAAGGGGTTGAAATATACCCACAAAATCACTCACATCAAATCATCCACAATGATACACAAAATTGTAGAAAGAAAGAGGGATCAAGAATCCTAAGATATCATTGAGAAGCATGTAAATACTGAATTCATTAAGAAATAACTCACACAAGAAGGCATAGGGACATGAAGAATGTCACAAAAACACCTTCAATATCTGAATTATCAATGGGAGGTTACAGAATGTAGAAAACCAAAGGACAAAAAAAATGTCTCAAATAGCCTTCTAAGAAAAGATATTTTTTCTCTTTACAAAATGTGAACTCTGAGCTTCAAAAGCTCCAAAAACATTATATATATCTCCTCTTTTTGCACGTAGGCAGGAGTTAAACCTAACTAGGGTTACAAAGATTTTTTATCAAAATAATATCAACCTTAAAACAATCAAATTTGATCATAAATACATCTCTGCAATATCATGGCCGATCAGATATGTCTTTGAGTGCCCATCCCTGTACTGAAACTGTCGGCAGACAAAAACCTTTATCCAACTACCTCCCTGCAACTCAACTCACCATAACTATCAAATCTGGTACTCTCAGAAGGAAAACCACCGAAACGGTTGCCTAGATCTCTGCATCACCTTTCCAACTGCAACCGCCCCTGCAAACATAAATTTGAACTACCCGTTCCCTCACATTTGACCAACAGGAATAGACCAGCAAGAAACCCGTGAAAGATATTGCAATCCCTTTTGAAAAGGTCAAAGGCCACATCATCAGTCAAGAGCCAATAGAAAATGAGCACATCACAGTCGACCGACACCTCAGAAGGAAGAAGAAACTTGACCTTGCATCAGATGGTGGTCACATGATTGCATGGGATCAGAAGATCTCATGCGGTTATGCGACCACCGTTGGATCCTCTTTGACTGCCAACATACTTAAGATACTCGGCCCCACTGACAACCGCCAACGATTCCGTCTAGCAACCAATAAGAATCAAGCATGTCATACGGTCCCACAACGGCATCAGCTTAAACACTGGAAGATCGGATAGCAATTGCATGATCGCATGGGATCGAAAGATCCCATGCGGTTATGCAACCATCGTAGATCTTGGACAAGCTGGCTCCCCCATAGATTCTCTGACCATCAAACCCACCGAAAGCCCTGTCATCACCCGGTCGGCCACTAAAAAATGAACACATCATCACCCGAGGACCCACCACCAGAGACTTAGCAATAAAGCAAATCTAATGGCTATCGCATGATCGCATGGAATCAAAAGATTCCATGCGACCACTGTAGATCTTATTCCACCGAGGGCCTACCTTGCACTTCGGGTCCACTGCGGAGTCATCCCACATCAACCAATAGGAAACTGGCATGTCATCACGACGTGGCATGAAGGACCCACCAACAATTGCTGCGATGCCGATACCGTATCAATGGTTGTCGCATGATCGCATGGGATCAGAAGATCCCATGAGATTATGCGATAACCGTTGGATTTAACTGCAACCGAGAATTGGGCCCGAGGAAATATTAAAGGCCGAGACGTAGGAAACTTAGGAAATATTAAAGAGAAAACCTCTGAGGGGTGACAAAAAAAATTATTAAGCACATGTGTTTATGAGATTTTTAAGTGGCCCGAAAGGTAACACAAAAATAGAACATGACCAAGGGTTTTCAGGGTTTATTCTGCCTGTAACGACTAGTTTTATGAATTTTTTAGACCTGCAGACCAGGGGATGAAACAAATTGCAGAGGCTAGAGAACAAAACATGAAGCCATGAAAATTTCAAGGATGTCTGGCAGGGTAAAAATAGAGACCTTGGGATAGATTTAGCCAAATTTGTATACATAGGAAAATTTGGGTAACAGTAACCAATGTCGAGAATCAAGATAACAATGCTGAGAGAGAAGAAGAATGTGTCGAGCGACAGGAAGAAGCTGTCGAGTATCAAGAAGAGGTTGTCGAGCATTCAGAAGCTAAATTTGATAATCTTGTTGGTGAGCCTGATGAGAAAAATGAAAGGAGACCAGAACCTTTTCTAGCACAATACGTAAGGAGACATCACAAGCCTGAACAGATTATTGGAGATAAAGATACTGGAATTCAAACCAAAAGAAAGGAAAGAGATCCAACATGTTTACTATGTGAATTTGAGCCTAAGACAACAAAGGAGGCATTAGAAAATGAAGACTGGATAGAAGCAATGAATGAAGAGATAGACCAGATAGAGAAGAATGATATCTGGACTCTGGTGCCGAGACTAGAAAATAAGAATGTCATTGGGACAAAGTGGGTATTTCATAATAAGTTGAATGAGCATGGTCATATCACAAGAAATAAAGCTAGGCTGGTATGCAAAGGCTATGCACAAGAAGAAGGAATAGATTATGGGAAGACATTTGCCCCTGTAGCTAGATTGGAAGGAGTAAGAACTCTGCTTGCATATGCTACCTATAAAGATTTCAAGGTATACCAAATGGATGTTAAGTCTACATTTTTAAATGGTATATTAGAAGAAGAAGTGTATATTGAACAGCCAGAAGGATTTGTTGATCCAATCAAAAGACACATGGTTTGCAAACTAAATAAAGCACTGTATGGACTAAAGCAAGCTCCCAGAGCATGGTATGAGAGATTGCACAACTACCTAATATAGATTGGATTATTAAGGACAAATGAGGCAAGCAACTTGTACATGAAAGATGAAGAAGGTAAAGGAATCTTGTTAGCTAAGATCTTTGTAGATGATATTATATTTGGTGGACAAGATGCCTTGTGTAAGAAATTTTCAAATGAAATGTAAACTAAATTTGAAATGAGTATGTTTGGGGAGATCAAATTTTTTGTTGGTTTACAACTATATCAGACAGAGAAAGGAATTTTCATCACCCAATCTAAATATGTTCATGAGATACTAAAAACCTTTGGTATGGAAGATTCAAGGCTAGTAAGTACTCCCATGGCTACTGGATAGAAATTGTCTAAAAATGATGATGTTGTAGAAGTTAACCAGACTTTGTATAGATCTATGATCGGAAAGCTATAGTATGTTGTACATAGCAGACCAGATATTGCATTAGTCGTTGGGATTGTGGCAAGATTCTCTGCCAATCCTAAGGAAACTCACATGATGGATGTCAAAAGAATCATGAGATATTTGAAGGGAAATGCTGACTATGGATTGTACTACAAGAAGCATGAGAAGTTTGAACTAAGAGTGTATACAGATGCTGATTGGGCAGGAAATGTAGATGATAGAAAAAGTACTAGTGGCGGAGCTTTCTTTCTTGGACAGAGATTAGTTTCCTAGACAAGCAAGAAACAAAATTGCATTTCCCAATCTACTGTTGAAGCCGAGTATGTGGCTGCAACTGTGAACTATTCAAATTTGATATGGATAAAGCAATTGTTGGTAGGCATGAAAGAAGAAATCACTGATCTAGTTGTCATTTTCTATGACAACACAAGTGCTATCAACATCTCTAAGAATCCAATGATGCACACAAAGACCAAACACATTACCATCAAGTATCTTTACTTGAGAGAACTGGTATAAGATAAAGAGGTCCACATGGAATATGTGAATACAAAGGAACAACTAGCAGACATATTCACTAAGGCTTTACCTAAATAAGCTCATGAACACCTGAGAAGTAAATTAGGGGTCCTTCCCCTAACTGAGGCTGCCTAGTCAAGCTAGGAGCACTGCATCAAATATACTACAAAGAATATCTAACAAGTTGATGTAGAGACAGGTCACACTTTAGGACCAGCCTAGAGTTGTGAAAAGAATAGCACAAACAAGAATCAGTCATAAGCAAAGATGACAGAGGGAGAATACTATTACTAAACTGAAAAGATGATATCTACATCTATAGGATGTATGTTTTTAGTTGCTGCTTTGGCATTTTTGTCAAAGAGGGAGATGATCACAAATGAATACACAAAATTATTTTTTTATGGAAGATCAAGTAAGAGGGAGAAATTCAATGGACGGTCATACAAGCATGGCTAATTGATTCTGTATCAGAATGAAGCTAAGGATATTATTAATATTTCTAATGGACAGATAAGTTTTTGGATTGGTTGGTAATTCATGTGATATTCAAATGGTGTTGTCATCAATTCCAAAGAGGGAGATTGTTGGAAACTGCAATTGAAGCAATTGTTGTATTGTCGTTGATATCAAACCTTAACTGGTAAGACTGTTGCTATTTAAGAAAGTACTATATCTATTTAATTGTTACTAAGGGGAAAGGCAAGGTTGGTAACAATAGCACCTAAGGAAAGGTTGAGTTATCTTGATACTTCAATGAGTACTTGATTATGTGGCACAATGATAAGACAATGTATTGTTTACCTTAGTAAGAATGAAGACTAAATTAGTAGGCTTAACTGAGCAAAAGTGAAGAAATCTAGTTTAAGCCGAGTGTTGTTAGTGTCAACCGAGCTAATATATGCCGTGTAAATTCAATGTTGACTGAACACCAGTTAATTGTCGAGGAAAACAATATTAGTCGAGGAAATAGTTTTTGAGGTGACCGAGCTTTCTAGTGAGGATCGAGAAGTTGAACACAATATTGACCGAGCATTAGTATTTTGCATTTGAGGGAGAATTCAGATTTCCAGCTGACATCGTTGAATTCTTGGATTATGTAAGATGTGTTGACTTTATTTATTGATTGTATGAAAGCATTTAATGCACTGTAAAACATTTTATTGTAAATCTATTAAGAGACTCGAGATATTTCTAGAAGCATAGCCAAAGAAAATAATGTAGGACGGATTCAATGAATCTGACCTAACCCTAAGATCTACAAAGGAGATTAAGCGGCAAAAGATGTATTGACCTAATAGAGGAAGTATTAAGGAAACCTGAGTTGAGGATGAAGGAAGAGAGGATGCTGGAAGTATTGTTGATGTTATTGACTGTCTAAGTAGAGAAGGCTGAAGGAGAAGTGTTGTGATTGCTTGAAGAGAGTTCTGAGAAGATCAGTGATGGAGATGGTAAAGGTTCACAGTCAATAAGCCAGCATATGTGTATGAAATTGGATCTGATATTTGCAAAGTGAGTTGTATGTTTTTCAGATCAATACTACTGTTATTTTCTAACCATTGTATCAGTCAAAATCCTTTTAACAGAGGTTGACCTAACAGTCATAGGTATAAATCCTTTGAACAAGGTTGCATTCTAATGGAGTGTATGTAAGTCCTATAACAAGATGCACTTTTAACAGAGTGGTTTAAATTCTTTAACCGGGTCACACCTGACAGTGTGTTTGTAACCTTTGACAGGGTTGGCTTTTCACCGAGCTCACTTCAGAAGAGTGAACATAATAGTAACATGTTACAAAGTGGTTTTTCCAAAATTGGGTTTCAACTATAAATCTTGGTGTTGATACTTGTGTGAATATTTTGGTTTGAACATTTTTGTGTTTTACAAGTTAGATGCTATTGGATAAGTGGATTGCACTGTTATATGTTTCTGTTATGCAATCAGTAATGACTGAGTAGCTGTTGGTTATTAAATTTGATTTGTTGAAGATTTTTAAATTTTTTTTTATACATCTGGACCTAAGAAAAACTTATTCACCCCCCTCTCTGTTGTTATAAATCATATTAACAGACTATTGTTCCTATAATTGTATTCATAGGAAGAAAATAATTCCAAGGACTCCACAAGAAAATAGAGTGGTTGAACACATGAATAAGAAAATAATGGAGTGTGCAAGGAGTATGAGGTTGCATGTTGGGCTTCCCTTAAAAATGTGGGTAGCGAATATAAACGTTGTTGTTTATTTAATCAATAGAGGTCCATCTACTCCTTTGGGTTGTGGCATTCTAGAGGAAGCATGGAGAGGTAATAAGGTGAGTTATTCTTTTCTCAAAACCTTTGATTGTGAAGCATTTGCACATATAGATTCTAAAAATAGAACCAAGTTGGAAGCTAAGTCAAAGAAATGTATATTTTTTGGATATGGAATTAATGAATTTGGCTATAGACTTTGGGATGTTGAAAATAATAAAATTGTAAGAAGTAGGAATGTCATATTCAATGAGAAAGTGTTGTACAAATATCAATTGCAACACCATGAAAAGAAAGAAAATGATTATGTAGTGTTGGATGATACTCCAAAAGATGATGTTCCAATGGTCCCTCATGGTCCACAACAACAAAAAATACCACAAACCCTAATGAATGTTAGATGGTCAACAAGGCTAAGTAGACCTCCTAAAAGGTTCTCTCCCTCTTTGTATTCTATTTTATTAATAGATGTCAGTGAACCGAAAGGATATGATGACGCTATGTAGGTGGATACAAATGTTCAGTGGGAGCTTTCCATGGAAGAAGAAATAGACTCCTTGCTAAAAAATAAGACTTTGGAATTATCTAAGTTTCCTACAAGTAAAAAGGCTTTACCAAATAAATGGGTTTATAGGCTGAAAGAGAAGGATGGAGGCAAGAAAAGATTTAAATCTAGATTATTTGTAAAGGGATTTGCACAAAAAAAAAAGGGCATTGATTTTTATGAAATCTTTTCTCCAATTGTAAAAATGACTTTTCTACGCATTATTTTAAGTATTGTTGCTACTGAAGATTTACATTTGGAACAACTTGAAGTTAAAACAACCATTCTCCATGGTGATTTGGAAGAAGAAATATATATGCAACAGCCAGAAGGTTTTGAGTTCAAAGGTAAGGAGAACTTAGTGTGCAGATTGAAAAAAAGTTTATATGGCTTAAAGAAAGCCCTTGGCAATGGTATATTAAATTTGATAGCTTTATAACTAAGCATGGCTACAGTCAATGTAATTCAAACCATTGTGTTTATTTTAAGAGGTTGGATGATTATAGCTTCATTATTTTATGTTTATATATTGATGATATGCTTGTAGCAGGGTCTAACATGGATCACATTAAGGGGTTGAAACAATAGTTAGCACATTCTTTTGGTATGAATGATTTGGGGGAAGAAAAAAATCATTGGTATAAAAATTTGCAGAGATAGGAAGACCAAAAGATTGACTTTGTCTCAAGCTAGTTATGTTGAAAAGGTTTTGTAGAGATTTCAGATGGAGAATGCAAAAGCTATCAGCACACCTTTGCCTAGTTATTTGAAATTGATTGAGATGTGTCCAAAGGCACAATAGGAGGAGGACAAAATATCCAAGGTATAATATGCTTTAGTTATACACAATTTAGTGTGTGTCATGGTATGCACTATACCAAATATGGAACATGTTGTAGGAGTTGTTAGAAGGTACATGAATCATCATGGAGTTGAGAAGTGAAATGCAGTAAAATGGATTCTTAGATATTTAATTACGTCCAATAAATGTTTATGTTTTGGGGGCTCTAATACTGATGTAAAAGTCTATGTTGAGTCATATTTAGCAAGGGATTTGCATACTAGGTGAAATACGACAGGTTATGCATTTATTGTTGGTGGGACAACGGTGATTTGGATTTCTCGATTGCAAAAAGTGGTTTCTTTGTCCACTACAAAGGAAAAGTATGTTACTACTACAGAGGTGGCTAAGGAGATGATATGGTTGTAATTTTTCATGGAAGAGTTGGGAAAATCAGAGAATAAAAATTATCTATTTATAGATAGCCATATTGTCATCCATTTTTCAAATAATTATGCCTTGCATTCAAAGACAAAATACATACAGTTGAGGTATTGCTTCATTCGGTTAGTGTTGTATAATGGACAGTTAAAGCTGGAAAAGATACATACAAATGAAAATATAGCAGATATTTTCACAAAGGCAGTGACAAGGGAGAATTTTAACTCCTATTCATCTTTTTTTAATCTTCAAGATTGAAAACAATAAAAAGAATAACAAAGTCTAGGGTGTTATTATGATTTAGAACAACAGAGAGGGGGGGGTGAATCAGTTGTTCTCAGGTCTAGATGTATCAATTAAACTTTCAAACACTTCAACAATATCAGATCTAATCACCAACACTACTCAGTCATTAAAGAAAGTATGTCAGAAACATATAACAATGCAGTCCACTATCCAACAGTATTTAACTTGCAAAAAATAGAAATGTTCACACCAAAACATTCACACAAGTATGACACCAGGATTTATAGTGGAAACCCAATTTGGGAAAAACCACTTTGTAACATGTTACTGATATTTTCACTCTTCTGAAGTGAGCTCTATTTAAAGCCAACCCTGTCAAAGGTTTACAAACACACTACTAGGTGTGACCATGTTAAAGGATTTCAACCACCCTGTTAGGAGTGAGCCTTGTTGGAGGACTTAAGTACATTCCATCATAATGCAACCTTGATTAAAGGATTTAAATAATGGTTATTAAGTCAACCTTGATTAAAGGATTTAGACTGATACAATGGTTAGAAAGTAGCAGTAGTATCTGATCTGAAAAACATACAACTCACTTTGCAAATAATAGATCCAATTTGCACATATATGATAGCTTACTAATTGAGTACCATTTTCAGCTCCATCATTGATCTACTCAGAAATCCCTTCAAGCAATCACAACTCTGATCAACTCCTTCACCTTCAGCCTTTATGCTTAGACTTATCAGTCAATAACATCAACAACTCCAGCATCCTTGTTAACCTCATACTTAGGTTTTCCTTTATACCTCTTCAATAGGTAGATCCATCTTTTGTCACTTAATCTCCTTTGTAAATCTTAGGTTTAGGTCGGATTCATCAAACCCTTCCAACATTTAAGTCCTTCATCCATCCTTCTAGAAACATCTTCAATCTCTTAATTGAAATCATAATAAAATGGTTTATCATGCATTAAATGCTCCATACACTCAATTAATAAAGTCAACACGATTTACATAATCCAAGAATTCAACTAAGTCAGCTAGGAATCTAAATTCTCCCTCAAATGTAAATTATTGACGCTTAGTCAATATTGTGTTCAACTCCTCGGTCATTACTGCGTAGCTCAGTCATCTCTTCAAACTGTCTCCCTCGACTAATGTCGTCACTCGATAATAAACTGATGTTTGGTCAACACTGAATTTACTCGACATATACTAGCTCTCGGTCGACACTAACATCACTCAGCTTAAACTAGATTTCTTCACTTTTGCTCGGTTAAGCCTACTTGTTTAGTCTTGCTTCTTACTTAGATAAATAATATATTATCTTATCATTGTGCCACATAATCAAGTACTCATTGAAGTATCAAATAACTCAATCTTTCTCTAAGTTCTATTGTTATCACCCTTGCCCTAATCCTTCTCATCAATCCAATAAATATAGTACTTTCTTAGATAGCAATTGTCTTACCATTTAAGGTTTGACATCAATGACAATACAACAATTGCTTCAATTGTAGTTTCCAACAATCTCCCTCTTTGGCATTGATGGAAACACCATATGAATAACACATGATTCACCAACCAATCCAAAACTTCATATGGTGTTTCTATCAATGCCAAAGGTCAATATGGTGTTATTCATATGGTGTTTCCACAATAGCTTTGTACACCCATAGGTCCACAAAGGTCAGTATGAACTAGATCTAAAGAATTTTCAGAGGTAAAAGTCTTTCTCTTGAAACTAGACTTTGTCATTTTACCCAAGTGGCATTGTTTTCATATCACATTATCAGGTTTCTTCAATCTAGGAAAACCTTTAACTTTCTTCTTTTTACTAATATTTACTAGATTGTCAAATTTAACATGACATAGCCTCTTATGTCATAACCATACATCATCAAATTGTGAAATCAAGCATGTCTCTTCAGATAGATCTAGATAGAACAAATTTCCTTTAGTCTGTTCTCCACTTCCAATCAGTTCACTAGTGGCATCAAATATTTTAGCCTTTCTATGATGAAACTCCACTCAGTAACCAGTGCTATTAAGTTGTGCAACACTTAGAAAATTATAGTTAAGACCTTCAACCCAATAAGCATTTTCACAAGTGATCTTATCAGTTAGCTTAATTAATCTTTTACCCTTTACAGGACATGGTGCATCATTACCAAACTTAACACTTCTACCTTTGTAATGATCTAGGTATTAAATTTACTTTTGTTACCAATCATGTGATGTGAGCAACCACTATCAATAATCCATTTATCACCTTTGCTCACATAAGAAACAAGTGTAGTTTTCTCATCTTCATCAGAATCATCTTTCATAGCAACATACACTACTTAAATTTCAAAATCATCATTATCAGTGTCAGTTTCTTCTTCAACAATATAACAGGATTTCTTACCTTTATCCTTGTAGTCCTTGTACCTTCGGTAACCTCTATTTTCTCTCTTATCATTGTACTTTCTTTCTCTTTCCTCATCCTTGTCATTCCTGTCAGGACATCTTGCAGCTATATGGCCAACTTTGTTACATGAAAAATATATGATTGGAAGTTTACGTTTATATTTGCCTTTTCCTCTTTTCAATCTTCTAGCCATAAGAGCTTCAAGATCCTCTAGTTCCTCATTAGAGGTGTCACTATCACTTACACATTTTTCTTTTTCCCTTTTAGACTTATGCAAAACTATTTGTGACTTGAATGCAGATTCAACATTAGCAACAATGTAGTTATCATAGTTACAAAGCTCAAAAGTAGTAAGCTTACCAACACAACTTTCCAGAGTTAGAACATTATCAGGGTTACATCTAGATTCTTGAATTGTTGAAATTCTGATGGCATATATAGGAAGCAAAGTTCTCAATACCTTTCCAATAATAGTCTCATCATCAATAGTTCTATTAGCTCCTCTAATAGCATTTACTACCTCCTTGATTCTACCATAATATTGAGCAATATTTTCACCTTCTTGCATTTTCATTTCATCAAACTTACCTCTCAAGCTTTCAGCTTTTTCCCTTAGTACATTTGCATCACCACCATAGATATTTGCAAGAGTCTCCCACATTTGCTTTGCATTTGTGCAATCTTTAATGTCTTCAAATTCAGGATAGCTTAAGGCAGATGCAATCTCCAACATTGCTTGGTTGTGTTCTTGTTTTGCTCTCATTTCCTCGGCAGTCAAAGGTGCAACAGGTGTAACATAGTCATGCTCAACATAATATTTCATTGAGTCACCATTACCAGCTAGATGTAGTTTCATCAGACTCTGCCATGAAGGGAAGTTCTCCTTATTCAACTTTGGTACCTCCTTTTTATACATCTTGATCATTTGCTTCAAGTACCTTTAAACTTATTCTCTGTAATCACCAACTGATCTGATACCAATTATTAATATGATTTATAACAAAAGAGAGGGGGGGTGAATCAGTTGTTCTCAGGTCCAGATGTATCAATTAAACTTTCAAACACTTCAACAATCTCAGATCTAATCACCAACACTACTCGGTCATTAAAGAAAGTATGCTAGAAACATATAACAATGCAGTCCACTATCCAACAGTATTTAACTTTCAAAACATAGAAATGTTCACACCAAAACATTCACACAAGTATGACACTAGGATTTATAGTGGAAACCCAATTTGGGAAAAACCACTTTGTAACATGTTGCTGATATTTTCACTCTTCTGAAGTGAGCTCTTTGAAAAGCCAACCCTGTCAAAGGTTTACAAACACACTGCTAGGTGTGAACAGGTTAAAGGATTTCAACCACCCTGTTAGGAGTGAGCCTTGTTGGAGGACTTAAGTACATTCCATCAAAATACAATCTTGATTGAAGGATTTAAACAATGACTCTTAAGTCAACCTTGATTAAAGGATTTAGACTGATACAATGGTTAGAAAGTAGCAGTAGTATCTGATCTAAAAAATATATAGCTCACTTTGCAAATAACAAATCCAATTCACACATATATGTTGGCTTACTGACTGAGTACCATTTGCATCTCCATCACCTATCTACTTAGAAATCCCTTTAAGTAATCACAACTCTGATCAACTCCTTCACCTTCAACCTTTCTGCTTAGACTTATCAATCAATAACATCAACAACTTTAGCATCCTTGTTAACCTCATACTTAGGTTTTCCTTTATACCTCTTCAATAGGTAGATCCATCTTTTTCCACTTAATATCCTCCATAGATCTTAGGTTTAGGTCGGATTCATCAAATCCTTCCAACATTTAAGTCCTTCATCCATCCTTCTAGAAACATCTTCAATCTCTTAATTGAAATCATAATAAAATGGTTTATCATGCATTAAATGCTCCACACACTCAATTAATAAAGTCAACACCATTTACATAATCCAATAATTCAACTAAGTCAGCTAGGAATCTGAATTCTCCCTCAAATGTAAATTACTGATGCTCAGTCAATACTGTGTTCAACTCCTCAGTCATGACTGCGTAGCTTAGTCATCTCTTCAAACTGTCTCCCTCGGCTAATGTTGTCACTCAGCAATAAACTGATGTTCGGTCAACACTAAATTTACTCAGCATATACTAGCTCTTGGTTGACACTAACATCACTCGGCTTAAACTAAATTTCTTCACTTTTGCTCGGTTAAGCCTACTTGTTCAGTCTTACTTCTTACTTAGATAAACAATACATTATATTATCATTATGCCACATAATCAAGTACTCATTGAAGTATCAAATAACTCAACCTTTCTCTAGGTTCTATTGTTATCACCCTTTCCCTAATCCTTCTCATCAATCAATAGATATAGTACTTTCTTAGATAGCAATTGTCTTACCAGTTAAGGTTTGACATCAATGACAATAAAACAATTGCTTCAATTGCAGTTTCCAACACAGGGTGCATCAATCCAGTGGGAGCTTCAAGGGTAGCAATGTTGCTATAGGATCAATCTCCAAGTGGGAGATTGTTTAGTGTGGAGCCTAATCATCCCCCAAGTAGAAGATTGGTGGTTTATGGTTATTGATCAAGAAAGTACTATACACTTGTCATGTATCATGGCATTAGGGGTCAACTCTTCAAGGTTTTTTGAGTTGAATCGTCAAGCCTTTCCATAGGTTGACTTGTCAAGTATTTTTAGGGTTAAATTTTTAACTGACATAAGTCTTGTTTAAATAGCTTAGGGTTAGGGTTTTTCAAATGATAATTTCGTAGCTTCTTGTAGCGGTATTGAGTTGCAAAGGATTGCATATTATAACAAGTTAAAATTATTAGATAATAAGATTGGACTCTCTTTTTGGTGGACATAGCCCAAGATTGGGTGAACCACGTTAAATCTTAGTGTCTTCTTGTTCTACTTCTATGTGTTTTTAATTCCTTTGCATTATTGATTATATTTGCATGTAACTATTAGATTTATGTCTTCTAATTCTATAGACACTAGACTATTAGAAAATTACAACCACCAACCATATTAGCTATAACACTAAGAACATGAAATTATAATAATACAATGTTCATAGAATATACATAATGTGCTCAAAACTATAAGACTTGACTCTTCAATGCGTAATTATGTGGAGAATTCCTTTGGACTATCTACAAGAAACTCTTATATAAATTCTCACTTCATCAACCTCCAAAGACCATAAATTTCTGGAACCAACATCACATCTATTATAACATCATCTCATCTCAAAGAATATAGTCTCCATTGTTATATATGGCACTAAGAGATAGGAAAGTAATGTCTTGTCCTTCCATATCATGCAATTTTATCTCCTTCCATTCCATGCAATATTATTTCATTCTATTTCATGCAATGTTCTCTCCTTCCATATCATGCAATGTTCTCTCCTTCTATATCATCAACACTATCTAAAACAACATACAATATTCTTCTACTATCAACTACACTCTCAATTATCTTTATAGACATTCATCATAGATATTCTTAAACAATATCCAATGTCAATGACCACTACACATATTGTGAGATATCAGGGTGGCATCAATGAGAACATAGAATGCCAACACTTTTCCCCATAAGTCTTCTAAGCCCAAATGAAATATGAATATGATCAAAATGTTAGGGTTCACTACTCAAAGATGTCTACAATCACTAAAGACCTATTGTCAAAAGATGAAGAATGTTATATCATTTAGAAAATATGAGGAAGGACCTCTAAGAATAAAATTAAGAAAACCCCCAAACCATCCTAGTCTAATGGTTTTTCTACTTACAATGATGATGTTGTTGATGTTGTTGCAGCTTACAAATCTTATCTGGTTTTTGATAAGTCTAGGTGTCAAGAGAAGGGGAAGGAGATTAAGACTAATCAGACGTTGGAGGTGGGAGAATCTTAAAGACCTCATAATGATAAGAAAAGAAATAGGGGAAGAAATCTAGGAGGGGTAGTATAGATGTGAGAGAGAAAGAGGGGGTATGTAAGGAGGTTTAGCCTGAGAAAGATGAACCAAGTATTGATGAGCTCATTGTGGACAAAGAGGAGGTGATTTTTTATTCTTCTTTTTAGATTGGTGAAGGGAATCTTGGGTTTTCTAAGGAGGATTTCCCTATCGATAATCCTATGGATCATACTAAGGATGCATCAATGTTCATTAAGAATTCTACTTAAGGGTAGTCCAATATGGCTAATTGGTTCATCTCTAAAATCAATATCATCAAAGAAAGTGTGACTTCCCTTAACCTATATTCTTTTTGTATCATCCTAAATTGTAAGCACCTATGTGCTCTAAAATTTAATGATTGTTTACTACCCGCCTTACTATATTTACATTATAGATTGCATTCTAGGACTTCATAATTACACTTAATTCATACCTAATTCAAATATGTGTCCTCTAATCCCTTGAAACTTGTGCAAAATTGAGGTAGGACCTTATTTTTAGGTGTCCTCTATTTTCTCTCCAATCACAAAATTCATCTCATCTCCTAGGCCCTATTTCACCTTTTATGGCCTCGGAATTCAATCCTAACATCATAATCAACTGTCTATTCGGATCTAGCACTTGCGGACAGACTATGACCCACCAACCAGATTTCAACTAATTCTAGGTGGGACAAGTCGACTTGTTCCTAAGAACAAGTTAAAAGTCAACTTCTCCCTAGGATTTTGAGCCTAGATTTGGGGTCGGGGTCCATCATGAAGCATTTCTGGGGTTTCCAAATCTATAGACAACCTGCTTAATTATGTCTCCCAATTTCACTATAAAAGCAACCCTCACACCTCATCTTATTAACATGAAATCAAGTGCAAGGTAAAAGCCCCAATTTGATGACAACAAGCAATTGCAACATGGAAGCCCAAATTTGGTGACATCCAATGAAATGAGATTTTTCTATTGAAGGTTGATTCCATCTACATCAAGCATCTACATTCTCTCTCAAGCATTCAAGACATTTAATACATTATCTAAATCATCATGGAGTTTCAAATGAACATGAGGATGGCTAGGAGTACTATTTCCACCTAGGGTTGGGTATGATTTCCTTATTATTTTCATATCTATGCATTGGTGCTTCATACTTACATATTTATTTGCATGCATTCAATCATACATTGATTGCATTCACATGCTAGGGTTTTACTCTATCACACATAGGGTTAGATCTAGGCATTTTCTTATTGCATTTCAGCTCATTATAAATTTAGACATACGATATATTCACGAGCACTACACATTTTATCTATCCTAATGGCTATCTGTGGAGGTGGGAATCACCAAAATGAGGCGTTAACCAAGGAAAACCCTAATTAACCACACACAAACACCATTTTTCAAATCTGTAGGTTCATATAGTCTGGATTATGTTATAAATTCAAAGACACCTTCTAGGTAGAGAAACATAGTCCCACAAAAAGTTTGGGCAAAAAAGACCAAGAGCAAGTCAAAACCCGACTTGTCCCTCCCAACTTTATGTAAAATTTTAGGCACATGAAGCTACAAGTCCTAGATTGCTAAATCTAGAGTTATAGCATGATATGAGATTCCCACGACAGTCAAATTTAGATTCAAAGTACCATTTTCTCCATTCTATTTTTAGGTGCACTTGTTCTTCTCTCCTCTTGCACTTACTTTCATAGATCAGATATGTCATTTACACTTACTTTTCTTTATCAGTATCTATTAGGAATCCTACAAAAGAACCCTACAAAGCACAAATTCTGCATTGGTGCCCTTACTCCCTTGGTTTTTCTAATTGGAATCATCTTGTAAGGGGGGATTTGTATTCCAATATATACTAGAATTTGAGATATAATTAGCCTCATAACATTGCATCCCATTTTCTATTATACACCTTTAAAGATAGGTATGCAAATTATATTAGTTACTAGAAACTACACCCATCTTGGTATGTAATGGGTACGTTGAAGAGGTGTGGAAGGTCAATCACAAAAAAATAGATATAGAAGTATATGTCTAGGAAGAATGAGAGGAAGACGGGGAGATGGAGAGATATGGATGGGTAAATAGAGTGAGACATGTCTAGATAGAGGGGATACATAGGAAGATACATGTAGAGATGAAGATAGAGTGAGAGAGGAAGAGAGACACAAATAAAGAGAGATATAGATGTAGAGGGAGAGATAAAGTGTAAGTACATAGATATATATATCTCTTTATATATATATATATATATATATATATATATATATATATATAAAGAGATATAGGAGAGGGAGAGGAAGAGGAAGAGGGATATGTGTGGGTCAATTTGTAATTGACTCGTCAATGAAGATGTTGGCATAGGTTGACACCTAGTATGGTGGTTATACCTTTGGTACATCTTTGAACCAATGGTAATAGATTCAAGAACATATTAAATTATTCGTAGTTGACATGCATAACCTCATTTTTTGGCTACATATACACTATATTGTAGTGCCCTTATCCACTTATACTTATCAAGACATAATACATCTACATAATTTTTTAGAGAGAGTACTAATGGAGTAAGCTAGTGAGGAATTGTATATGTTTAAGAAATCATAAACATATAATTTATTATGAATATGTGTGTGTGTGTGTGTGTGATTTTAATATTATTAACTTTTAAAAACCAATAAAAATTAATAGATAGCGAGTCTAAAAGAAAGAAATGAAACTAAATTATTTTTAAAACTTAAAATATATTTTAAAAAATAATATATAAAATTTCAAGTATAAAAATTTATTAAAAGTCAAATCAAAATGAATACAACTCTTTTTGGTGAGAAGTGCTACTTTGAATATTTATGTCTTTTTTTTTTGCACGAAAAACAATGACTATAGGGTTAAGAAGGAAAGCCATTAAAATGGCAATGAGAAGCAACTAGTAAAAAAGAAACTAGAATGCCACAATGAAAACAATGAAACTAACAAAAAAATTATGAAAAATCCAACAATCATCGATGTTGGAATCGTTTTGCATCCCTTTTTCTCTATTACACATCATCAACCTAAGTTAGGTCATCCCTCTAAACAAGGAACAACTTCAACTTAATTTAAACAACTTTATAACTTAAAACATAACTAATTCAAAAAAATGAAAACTTGGGGATGTGTCCCCGACCCTTTTTGACACATCCCAATTTTTGAGATGTCTTGGGAATGAGGGCACGGGTCGAGGACATCCACTAGGCATCCCCACAATCTCTAAAAGTGTTGGAAACATCTTGGAAGCTCGAGGATAATGTGGATTATCATAGGGGGCATCCCCCAATCCCTAGAGTGTTTGGGGATGCATGTGACTTCCCCTAACCATCTCGGGGAAGACTAGTTGTCCTCTTTCTCAACAACGCACCTAAGCAATAGTGTGTAAGTGTTTGATAAATTTCATACGTGCATTAAACTATATATGTCTATTTTAACTTCAAGTCTAGAAAAATTGGGACAGGCATTGCAACAAATTTGGGCAGCAAGCACAACTCAATCTCACAATACCTAGAACTTAGTAATGCATATGAGAGCAATTATATGCATGCAACACTAGATTTTTCACTGATATGAGGGGTAAACATGTCTGAATCACTACCAAACAAACTTAAAAATCTGAAATAATCAATAGAAGCCTAGTAATTAATTTCACAAATATTCAGATTTTGGTAGTGTGTAAAAAAGTGGTTGTACGTTTGCAAACTAGAATTCTCACTGATATGAAGGGTAAATAGATCTGAATCATGGCCAAAAGCACTTAGACATATAAACAACAACTTGGTAATCAATTTCACAAACACCTAGAACCTGGTAGTGCATAAAGAAGTGGTTCTAGGTCATAATAGTACTAGAATACTATCAAAATATCCTCCACTCAGAAAGATGCAACTTGCAAACAATTGTTGGGATGATTTATGTCAAGTTTGGAAACCACTGTGCAAAGCTCAAACTTAATTGGAGGTCTAATGTTCAATTGTTTGCAACTCAAAATGGTTATAGAATTCATCAAACACCTTCCCAAAACATCAAAGAACACCTTCCAACACTACACAACATCAACATACACCACCAACACCACCAAACAACAATAAATGTGCTAAGAAATGAAAGAAATCATACCCAATAGATCACGCAAGGTCTATGAGAGATGGGTCCAGACTTATTAGGCTAGAAACTACTAATACTCCTTCAAGCTCACATGCTTGGACTGGAAATGAACATTAATGGGAACAACTAGTGTAGACTAATCAATATCATCAATATTGGTGATCAATCAAGAGCATCAATTAAACAAAATCGTTATATGTTAAGATTTAATAATGTGTATGTATGCTTATCCATGTTTTTATAAAAAGATAATATATAAGCTTATCTTATGTATATTTTCGTATGAATATAAAACTCCCCTATATATTTTAAATTTTTCCCTATATAGATAACCATCCTCAAAATTGACCCAAAAAGAAAAAATTGTCATCCCACAAACACCTCCGAGTCGTCCCTATTCGAAAAACTCAAAGTAATATAACAAAAATATACTGCCATACAGGTACTTAATGGTTTCGGGCTTGCGAAATTACTATTATGATAAGGCGCTCACCTCCGGAGCGGGAGATTGTGGGTTCGAGTCCCACCGTGGTCGGTAACGATTGATAATCTTGTAAAAATTGTTGAAGCCAGGATAATTCAATATTATAGTGAAGACTTAAATCTGGATTTTACTGCACTCTTTTTGCTCTGTGCTCTCTTTGTCAACAAAGTTTTTCAGACTTCATTGTGATCACAAGCTTTGGTACAATCTACCGACCACAAAGAGCAATACTTCGCTTATTATTAATAGCATCAAATAATATGAATTGAAGTATTATAAAAGTTTCTTAATTTTCAAGAATAATAAAGAAAATTTAGAAACTTAGAAGTAAAAGTATTTTGGATATTTTGGTGATTCAATATGTGAATTTTTATTTTTGTTTACAAGCAAAAGTGCTTTGGTGATTCAATATGTGAACTTTTGTTTTTTTTCAAATTTGTCAATAGCATATTATTAAAACTTAGATCAATGAGCTTGGATGTAACTAATCAAGAGGTTGTGCCTATAGTTAATTGTCTTATTCCATGGAATACTAGAACATAAAGTTAAATGCAAAGTGTAGGGATATTTGAATGGTTTTCAATAATGTATTAATCTTCAAGTAGTATAAGGAAGGAATTTCAAAGATTTATAGTAGATAATTAATAGCTTATAATAATACTACAAAATAATTTGAATTGAAGTATCTTAAAAGCTTCTTATTAATCTTTACGAGGTATATGGAAGAAACTATTTATAAGTGTCAATTGAAAAAAAATTGAAAAGTAATTCTAGGAAAAAAAATCCTCTGGCTCGTTACTATGAGATTGCATTGTCGAGAAGATAACCAAACCCTTCAACAAATACACATAGAATGAGGGTGCAAGAGGGTAGCCTTGCCTTGAGTGAAAAAGGCCAAAGTGCTAAAATTGAACACTATTAATGGTTAGTTGAGCATAATCATCTACAAAATGTTATTAGATTGTCTAGATGATAGTAGGACCAAAGTCAAGAGCCTTGAGCATAGGAAATATAGATTGTTGTCCAATTATATCCTAGGTCCTTTTGAAGTCAGTTTTGATGAAGAGCCATGTTGGTTAGATTTGTGTACCCATTCCATACCTTCCCAAACTATAATGAAGTTGTTAAGAATAAACTTGCTTTAAGTAAACCTAATTCAAGCTCAAGTTAAATCACCAATGAGAGGAGATATCTAATTTGAATTGGCTAAAGCCTTGGCAATGATTTTTATGTGATAGATTTAAGTGAATGGTAGGTCTCTAGGTACATATTAGCACCAAGTTTCTAGCTTTATACATGAAAGTGATATTTACTTTTTGAATAATAAGACATATCAACCTAGTTTGATAAACTTCTACATAGAATTCGAATAAAATATGGTTGGTAAAATACCACAAGATTTTATGACATTCACGTGGAAAACCATTACAACCAAATGCTTTATCATTAGTTGAGTAAATCTCCTCCTAGGATAGGATTTTGTCACAACTACAACTTGGTTTGTAGTGAGCCTATGAGGAATGAAATACAAGTAGGTCGTAAGTACATCTTCCTTTTCAAGAGAGGGGGCCAAACTTGGATTACCTTTTTATAGTGTTGGACAAAAACATGCAAGGTATTAGGACACATAAAGAAGCATTTCTTATTTTAATGGACCTAACCTTTTAAGCTAAGTTTTAAGGTCATAGAGCTTGAAAAATGTTTGGAACCAGGATCAACCATTTTTAACTAGTGAAGTTTGAATTTGGTTTGAGTTTCTTGGGAAAAATATGCAAGAACCACTTGTACAAGATTGTTAGAATAACTGAGAGGGGGGTGAATTAGTTGGATCAATTATCCTACAGTCCCAAACTCCCAAATGTACCTTACAAAATAATTTCAACAATTTATGTAGCTCGGTAACATATAATATCAATCTATCTGTTCACTTTACCGAATACCAGTAATTGTCCAACTGTGATTACCGACTAAATCAACTATGCAGTATGTAAAGTATGATAGAAAAAAAATCATAACAAATAACACATAACACTGATTTAACGTGGAAACTCTGCTAAGGGAAAAACCACCTGGGACCGGTAACCCAAAATAATTCACTCTTCTGAAGTGAGCTCGGTAAAGAGCCAACTCTGTTAAAGGTTACAATGCACACTTTTAGGTGTGACCTGGTTAGAGGATTTATCACTAATAGTTAACTTTTGACCAGCATTCACTATGGGGTCAACAAGATAACACTTTACATTCAACAAATGTCATAGGATAGTACAATAAGACTGTTAAGTCCACTCGGTTAAGAGATTTTTTGAATCAATGGTTAAGCATACAGTACTGATTTGATTCAAATACAACTCAATTGCAAATATTCAGATCTCTGTTATGCTCATAAAATCCTCTGATCATTAATCAATTTCACTTCCTCAATATTTATCAACTTACTTTTGTGTACTATAAAAAGTACCTTCATAGGGTTAGTATTGCAAATAAATGATTAAAATAGCTAAATTACCACAAAGAATAAGCTAATTTAACAAATGAAAAGCAATTAAGCACTCTATGGATCTCTAGTTAGGGATGCTAATGATAAATCTCTCAGCAAGTCTCCATTAGTGACAGTCCTAAAATGAGAATGATAAGCAAAGCTAATAACAATGTTAATTCCAAATTGAAATTATCTAATTAACTTCTATATTTGTCTTTCTAGCTCTAATTTGCAAAAGGTTTGATGCTATTCTCATATTTGTGGATGATTTGAGTGAACTATGCCTTGCTTTTATAGATTTTGGCAAGGGTAGGAGGTGTAGTTGAGTTGATCGTGATTGATTTGGGGTTTTAAAGTCCTTGGTTCCACCCTTTGGAGACATTTTAAATGGATTGTCCTCAAAGCTTGGGACAAGAAGACAAAATGGGTGGACAAGATTCATCCTCCAAGTGGGTGATTGAGATTCATTTTAGGCTTGATCCATATGAAGTTGGTTCTTAATTCCTATTGGTTGAGGCTTTTTCCTCCTATGTGGTGTTGAGAGAACATATGAATTAATTAATTGAATTTAATTAATTTGTTTAGCCATGTGTACCCCTTGATTGGGTTGATTTGATTTAAATTGAACTATGTAATTAATTAGATTAATTACACAATTAATTGATTTATCATGATTTATTCGATTTAAATTGATTTGATAGCTTTTGATTTTCAATTATTATTGGATTTAGGTCCAATTGCAATTTATCTTTGATTTGATCTTGATTGGATTTAATTGTATTCAATTGTGTTGATCCTTGCCTTGATTTCTCACTTAATTGATCTTGTCCATTTTTAGGTGATTACAAATGTCCCTCTTTGAGTTGACGTGTGAAGCTTGTCAATTCAAAGAATGTCCTGATTCAACTGATATAAGGTCCTGATTTCGTCGATGGTCGATCTCGATGTTTGATGTAAAATGCATATTCTGATGATAGGATTGATGCAATTTTGATTGATTTGAGGATCTTGATGGTCGATTTGATGATAGATTGCCTGATATGGTACCTGATTTGATCAGATATGATGTTTGATGCCCCTTTCGATTGATAAGCGAAAAAAAATTTGATTAAAGATTACATTTTGGTTTGATGGTCGTGCCCCTGATTTGATGATTTTGTTGTTTGTTTTTTATTATCCGAGTGTATGCCCCCTCGGAAATGAAATGAAATTTGATAGATGTTTGAAAAGGTTGATGGTTTAGGTCATTTCACGTTAATTAGGTCTAATTTTAATGAATTTCAATTTCATTTCTGATATTGTTTCTTATGTTTGTGTGATGACAAATGCCCCTATTTTGGCTGATTTGGTGAAAAAATTGGGTCCCAGGGCATTTTCTGGTCAAAGATGCCCTTTTTAGGTCAAAATGACCTATATAAAGGGGTAAAAAGTCATTTTCAATATTCATTTTCACTTTGCTAGTTGACTTTTTGCTCTGACTCTTTCTGAGATATTTGTGATGGTGATCCTGATCAGAGAGCATAGGTTTGAGCGTGGTCAACGATATCTGCGGGCACCGACCCACAGACCTCTGGTAAGTGCCTGATCCTCTCTATTTTTTTATTTCATGCATTAATTTCTAAAAAAAATTAAATTTTTCTAAGAAAAACCCTAGTGTTTTGCTTTTTTCCATGAAATAGCGTGTTTAAGCATTTTAATAGTGTGTTTACCAGTTTTTCAGCGATTCCACATTGCGAAACAATGCTTTTGCACATTCGCTTATGTAATTTTATTTAGCGCTTTTGTATGCATTTGCGCTTTTGATCTTTTTAATGGCGTGTTCAATTTTTTAAATAGTACTTTTGAATAGTTTTAGCGCATATGACTTAGAACATCGCTTTTGATCATTTAAGTTGCACTTTTAATACTTTAAATAGCGCTTTCACATTTTAGCATTTTTAAACCTTAAAATAGCGCTTTTACCCTAATAGGAAAAATTTATAAATGCCTTAGCCAGTTTTCCAAACTGTTTAGCATCATCGATCAGTTGATCAGTTTAGGTCATAAACCTGATTTGGTAGCAAGTCGTAAGATGTCAGTTTGAGTCAATTATAGTCTGAATGTTTAATTGTCAATCTAGATTTAGATGATGGATGATGATGAATTTTTTGTCCTCTCTGAATAGAATCAGGAAAATTGATTGTGGTTTGATATTTGTTTGTAAATGTTTGATTGACTTAGGATAATTCAAATGATAATTGATTTCAAAACTGATATGATTGAACTTTCTTTTTGCAGGAAGTGCTTAAGTCACTGGTCGTTTGTGGATTATACTCTTGTCCTTTTAGCATGATTAATGACCTGAGTGCTCCACATCAGAGACATATTGGCAGATGTGGGTTATCTTTTCTTCTCGTTCTTCCTTGATTTCGAGTGAATCAAGGTCTTCTTACCGCTATGGCAAAGCTTTGGCACTCTGACCATTATACTTTCCATTTACCAATGGGTGAGATGACCATCACCCCTGAGGACATCTACCATATCCTATGTATCCCAACTCGAGGAGAGTTGGTTTTCTATGATTAGGTGTAGACAGAACAACATGTTGGTGGGTCTTCCAGGATCCTACCATTGGTGATGATCACATTCAGTGGTCTCAGTTCCATTCCTTCCCAATTTTGCCAGCGGTTTTAGGTACCTTGATTGGAGGTTTCCTCGTACCAGATCAACGAGGACATGGATTTTTAGTTGGTTGGGGTCCTATTCTGGAGGATCTGATGGCTTAGCCTTGATATTTTGATTGGGGTTCCTATGTCTTGGCACAGCTCTATCACAAGTTACATACAGTAGTGTATAGATGTTCTTCTACTCTTTCAATAGGAGCTATTCTACTTCATCTTTGGACATGGGAGAATCTCCCAGTGACACAACCTACTATAGCACATCAGTGTGATCGGGGATGGCCATTTGCATGGATGTATGAGGGCATGTTAGTGCAGACCCATATGGGTAAGTTAGATTATTGGCGTCGTGTCATTGATGATATGGATCAAGTCATATGGCATCCTTATCTTGGTTGTGAGCAGTGGCCAGAGGATGTGACTGAGCTTCCCTATATGTGCAGTCCTCGTTGGATGATTGGATGGACACCACTTATTATTGAGAGATTTTTCTTTTGGAGGGTACTACGGCAGTATTGATGCATTTAGGGTATGCCACAGGGTGTAGCCATGTATACCTGGGTTTAGGACGAGAGATAACTACAGGGTCTTGTTATTGATTTCAGGACAGCAAGGCAAGAGATTGAGGATCTGACTCATTTACCATGGGATATGTAGGAGCATGTTGTTGATGCTGGGATGACCGATGATTATGCAGATTGGTTTGCTCGAAACCCATTTCTGAGATTCACGGATCCAGCAGAGAGGGTACCCGATATTGATGAGGAGTCTAAGGATGACGGATGTGGTGATGATGGTGGAGATGGGGATGGTGGTAGGGTGGAGGTAGGATTTGAGCAAGTCAGGGATGACCAGGTCATCGAGCAGCCAAAGCAGGGAGAGCATTGATTCCGATTATTATTGTTGCTCCCATTCCTCCTAGGGGTGGTGGTCAGGTGAGGGGTCGTGGTGTGGATAGATCTTTACACCAGGTTTCTATGGATCTAGTAGGTAGATAGGGTCATCATCGTGCTAGATGTCAGAGGCATTTGGATGCCCAGGCCACACAGGATTTACTAGATCAAGCACATGGTAGACTAGCACAAGCTCCTCCTCATGCTCCTCCGCAGGTTGTCCCGCCGGTTGTTCCACAGGTCCTCCAGTACAAGCACCTACTTCTGCTTCTATGCCCTCTTCTTCATCTCATCCATCTTCTTCTTCTTTCATTCCATCGTTATCTATTCCATCTTCTTAATTCTATGCCTCCACCACAGACTCCTTCTACACAGGTTCCTAGTTCAGAGGCTTCGGCGGCTACATCAGAGGTTCAAGCTTTACAGTTGGATGTTTCTTAGATTACATAGTAGGTTAGGTAGCTCAGCGGCATGATGCAGGCTTTTATGGCTGCTATGAGTCGGCATGGGCTACAGGCTAGTTCTAGTCATCCTCCTGATACTGGTCCTGGTCCTGATGGTGGTGATGGTGTTGGCGGCTCAGCCAGTTGATCCATATTGATCTGATATATTCTTTCATTCATTGATGTATATGATGGTCTCATTTTTTA
Source organism: Chamaecyparis obtusa (assembly GCA_027943335.1). Lineage (NCBI taxonomy): Eukaryota > Viridiplantae > Streptophyta > Pinopsida > Cupressales > Cupressaceae > Chamaecyparis > Chamaecyparis obtusa. Next base: position 639,077 of record BSBK01000362.1, read on the forward strand.
TATCAAGACATTGGACTCTGTTGTATTCTTTTGATCAGTTGATGTTTCCTCATGTTGATACTTGTTGATACTCTGATGGACTTTGATTTCTAGATGTCCTATTGATGATATCGTAGACTTTGATACTCAGTTGATTTATGATGATGGTACCATTGACTTTGCTTCTTAGTTCTGATAGATTTACTTTATGTGATGTCATCATGTGTTAGACCTCATTTTTTAGGTGTTTTACTATGATATGCAGATTTATATGATTCTATCTCCTATATACTTTGTTTTTTTGTTTTTCAGAATGCATTTTTATGATGGATGCATATGTTCTATTTATGCTTAAATGGTTGTCTTATGTATGACATAGAATAGATGAATGGATGCAAGATGAATTTAATGATTGTTGCTAATGATTAATATTTATGATATTAATGTTTTACGAATGCAAATGATATATAGATGTGTTAGATGGATAATGCAATGGTTAATGTGATGTCATGAATCTATGGATATATGGATGTATTTATTTTGATATGTGTGAATGCAATTGATTTGAATGTAATGGATCTATATGATGTAACGTATAATGATTGATCTATATGATGTAATGTATAATGATTATGGATACTTAATGATTAATGATCCTAAATGTTATATGTGATATAGATGAATGATGTTGCAATGCAATGATAGTGTAATGGTATACAATATAGGATGAAACTACATGTATGGATTTAAATGAATAATGCAACGTGCCATATTTTTGAATGAACTAAATGATATGCACCTAATGATAAATTGAGATGATTTTAAATGGATACAATGAACATTAATTAATAAATGTAATGCACTTAATAAATTGATATGAATGATTTAAAGAATGCACACTTAAATGAGATGAGCTTTAAAATGAATGCAACCTAATGCAATGTCACTTAATGAAAATGATTTAAAGGATGAATGCAATTTAATGTTCATGGAAATGATGTAAACTATATGGAATGAACTTAGATTAAAATGAATGCAACTTAATGCAAGATAACATGGATCTAAATGCTCATGAACTAATGTAATGCACCTTTGTTTTTTATTTTGGATTTCCAACACATTCGATCACATGTAGTTTTTTATTTTTTATTTGACTACACCCCCTTTCTCTTTTTCTCTTCCAATTTAAATTTTGAAGCTAAGAAAGACAAATACTTTAAATGCATTTAATCTAGGATGTATGCAACTAACTGTCACTATTCAAAAAGTTGGAGCTTATATTCATCATTGAGTAGTTTTTGGAATCCTGATTGAGTACAACCATCACTAGTTCAACCATGATGATATGAATACTTTTTGCACCTCTTTCGTTGCTTTCCCATCTCTTTCTAGTATGACTATCACTAATTGAATTCAATCCTAAGAGTGTGAATACCAATTTTGTCAAATTCTATGTTGCAAGTGGATTTTGGTATTATGATATTGAACATCAAAATATCCAAGGTATCTTTTTGCGTAAACAAACAAAGATCTTAGTTTCATCCTATGTACAAGTCCTCGATGATTCTTTGATGATCACATCCTTAGACAAATAATACATGCTTTAAAACTTTGATCATAAGACATTCATTCAAAAATCCATAAAATATCATGCTTTCATCATAGCTTGTCTAGTTTAAAAACTTTCATAGATTCGCTCAAAAGATATAATTTCATCAATCAAGTCAACACTTTAGAAGAAAAAAATTACAATGTTTTTCAAATCCATATTTCAAGTATAGTTCCATCCATTTCATACTTTTAATCCTGATAAAGATAGGGTCGTGTAAGATCTTGGATCAAATTTTGCGTTTGGGTTCAAATTGGATTGGGATTAGGATTTGATTGATCATTTCACTTGTGTTTTTATAAATTGATTCAATGATTGATTGAAGTTTGCTTTTTATGAATCCTTCCTCCTTTAGAGTAGATTGCCCCCAGTTTGATATAATTCCAATGTTGGACTTAGGACAATTTGCAGATTAGGTGACCAAAATCTTTAGGCACTTGCAAATGCAATTGTGGGGTTTTATTATGCAATATATACAAATGTTGGCGAATGCAATATTTACAAGGATGGCTACTAGGTATGCGACTGACTTGGACTTTCAATGGTGCTTGTTTACCAAGTTTTCACCGATTGAATGGATCTTGCTTTCTTTTTCTATTTTTAAAGCTTTTTCCTTTTTTTGCTACCAAGGCGCCTATTTGCTAGGTTTTCACCAAGGCACTTTTTCTCTTTTTTTATTTTTTTGTATTTTCTCTTTTTCAATTTTTATTTTTTTTTATATCATCAAGGCGCCTACTTGCTAGGTTTTTACCAAGACAACATCTTTTTGAGGATTATATCTAGATGTTTTTGGCTTTCTTCATGCTCTATTTTCCACTATTTTTTATCTTTTCTGCATTTCTAATTCGTTTGCTCTTTTCTATTTTTCAATATTTTTGGTATTTTCAAGATCTCTTTTGACTATATACAATAAATAGGATGCTTTCCATTTGATTTTCTGATACTCTTTTCTTTATTCTCTTTCGTCTGCTTCATGTGTAGAACCTTTTGAGATGAATGCTATTGATAGGTTCTTGTAGTTCTTCTCCATCACAATCAACTAGCTTATAGGTGCTAGTCCCAAAAGACGAAGTGATCACAAAAGGTCCTAACCAGTTTGCTTCTCATTTTCCTTTATTTTCTCTATCTACTTGATTCTTGGGATTCTCTCGCAAAACTAAGTCACCTATTTGGAATTTTCTTGACTTGATGTGCTTGTTATAAGTCCTTGACATTTGATTTTGATATACTTTCAAGTGATCAAATGCTTGTTGTTGTTTCTCATCTAGCAGTTCTAGTTCATGCAACCTAGCAACTCTATAATCTTCCTCACTTATCAAACCATGTATGATACTGTCAAGGATGGAAGTTCTACCTCCAAAGGTAAAACTGCTTATGTTCCAAAGACTAAGGAAAATGGTGTAGCTCATGTTGGCACTCTGATACTTGTCCTATAATCCCATAAGGTCGGGTTTATTTTTATATGCCAATCTCTACCTGATTTGTCCACAGTTCTCTTCGATATCTTTAAGATGTTTTTATTCGTTGCTTTGGCTTGTCCATTACCTTGGGGGTAATATATTGAAGATGAGTGGTCGATCATTTGAAACTTTTTGCATAGCTCTTTTAAATCCTTGTTTTTAAAGTGCTTGTCATTATCCGTTATGATGGCATGAGGTACGCCATATCTACATATTATGTGGTTTAGGATAAACAAGGATATATGTTTTCCTGTTGCAATTGATAAGGGTACAACTTCCACCCATTTAGTAAAGTACTATGTTGTTGTGATAATGAATTTATGACCATTCAAAGATGGTGGATAAATCATTCCTATTAAGTCTAAACCCCATTGATAAAATAGCCAAGGTATAGTCATAGGATGAAGCTCTTCTGCAGGTACATGTATCAAGTTTCCATGATATTGGCACTTTCTAAAAGTTTTAGCAAAGTGACAAGTGTCCTTCTCCATAGTAGGCCAAAAATATCCTATCCTAAGAAGTTTCTTAGCTAGGGTTAAGCCATTTGAATGTGACCCACAAATCCCCTCATGAATTTCTTGTAAGGCTATATCTGATTCCTCTTTCTCTAAACATCTAAGAAGCATTCCATCTAGACTCTTATGATACAATGTTTCGAATATTAAGGTATAACGAGCGGCTTGTCTGATAAAGCTTTTCTTTTGGTTCCTGGTTTGGTATATGGGTAGGATTTAATCTTTTAAGTAAGTGTAAATGTCTCCATACCAAGGTGATTCATGTGTGGTTAGCAAACAAATGGTATGAGGATGGGTAGGGTCAAATGCGGGTTGCTCAACTTCTTCTACCAAGAATTCATATCTAGCGCTTTGATCTGGTATTTGGAGAAGTGATGCCAAGGTAGCCATTGCATCTGTTGCTTTATTCTTCTCTCTTGGGACTTTCTCAAATGTGATGAGAGTGAAATATTTCTTGAGATTCTCAACCATATCCTTGTAAGGTATCATCTTGTCATCTTTCATTAGATATTCATCATTAATTTGATTGATAACTAATTGTGAATCTTCATAGACTTGTAATTTTGTCACCTTCCATTCTAATGCCAATTTTATTCCAATGAATAATGCTTCATACTCAGCTATGTTATTTGTGCATGGGAATAGCAATTTGTATGATTTTGGAATTGTAGACCCTTGAGGAGTAATCAAAAGTATGTCTACTCCTGACCCATGTAGTGTGTAGGAACCATCAAAATATAGTTGCCATGTTTTTGCTTCCACATTCACAATTTTAGAATCTGGAAATTCCACTTGTATTGGGTAGTCAAATTGCAATGGTGATTCTGCTAATTGATCAGCTATGACTTGGCCCTTGATAGATTTACAATCCACATATTCTATGTTGAATTCTCTTAGCACCATGACCCATTTGGCTAGTCTTCCATTCAATGTTGTTTTGCTAAGAAGACATTTCAAGGGATCAATCTTTGCAATGAGTATAATCTTGTGGGATAACATATAGTGTCAAAATTTTTGGGAAGCAAAAACTACGGCCAAACATGCTCTTTCGATGAATAATTTTGTTTCTTTGTGTTTCTAAATGGAATTATAAGTTTGTGATCCTAAACTTTTATCACAATCTTATCATTTTTCTGCAATCATGTCATGTGCACTAATGAACTACATATTCTAATTTCCATGTGCTATATCTAAATGAAGAAATATAATGTTGATAAACACTAATAGGATGTTCTTGTTTGAGTGTTGGGATTTTAGACTTCCTTACATTTTGATTAGGCCCTATTGTTGTTGATCATAAGATCAAACACGTCATTGATGTAAGATGCCTTTAATAAAGATTGATGGGATAATGGATTTGAAAAGCAAATTCAAACCTTAGAGATACAATGTTGTGGTATCTTTCTCTTTTAATACATATTATTTCAATATATGTGAGTTATGAAACTTTCCCTTGGGGATTTATTTAAATATGACAACTTAGACCTCAATTTAGAAAATTTGGTGTGCACTCAAATGGAGAATGGTTATACTTTTTTCTTAGGATAACTCAAAATTAGGAAATAAATTTGAATTTTGGAGGAATGAGATATGATTGCACAGATGGTAAAATCTGGGATATAAACCAATAAAATTGGAGGTATAAATTGAATGAAGGCTAAGTCATTAGATGAAAGGTTGTTATTTTTTTGTACCTAATTGATCCAAAATAGGTGTTAAATTGACACATACATACTAAAATGAGACAAAACTAGTAGGAAAAATACAATCTATGCACTCTTATCTTTTACAAGAGATAAACAAAGTAATGGTTGCATTCTTCTATTCTAGAAGAGGCAAAATGAGTGGTTGTTGTATTATAAACATCACTCAAGTTTTTAAAAAATCATAACAAGTAGGAGATATTTGTCAAACTATAAGATTCTACTTTAGCATATGCAGTTCCTTTTAGGACTCATAATTAAAAGCTTTCAAGAACTCCACTTCAACTTGTACATTATTTTTTCACTATAGAGAAAGATATATCAAAGCCAACTATTTCTTTGAGAATGTGCAACATCAATTTCTCATCAATTCTTCAAGATTCACAATAGATTGATCAAAATACCTTTTTATAAATCAAAAGATAAATCTCCAAAAGCATAGTAAATTTAAATTCTTTATATAAAGAGACATCATTCTTACAATGCTCTCAACAAACTATATTATCTTCCATGTTTGTGTATCCTACCTCTTTAGAATGACTAATACATCTTTATAATCCTCTATCAAAACAAAAGTTACAAATTTAAATACGGTCACCAATTTCTCATAGTTCACCCTTAAGAACCTAGTAATGTGAAGCTGAGACTCCACATTTTCTCTCTATCTCCAATCTATGAAAACAACACAAGAATCTCCAATTGATTAAATGTGTTGTGTTAGAAAGTAAGCATCAATCCCAATGTTCCATTAAACAATCTGAGAACCTCTATGCTTGTCACTCTCGAAGAAAGATTCCATAAATATTATGAAGATTTGTGAATATCCCTCATGCTAGCTTTCGATAGCTCTTATTAGCTGAAAGTATAAACCACTTCTTCCAAATATCACTATGTTGAAATCATTCATTACTAGCCATTCTATAAATCCTAAAAATAAATTTTATATTACCAAAATATTAAATTAATTTTTTTATAAATAATTTAATTATTCAAATTATATTTTCTTTTACAATTTAGACTATATAACATGTTAAAGTATAAGAACTGACAACCACAAAATAAAATAAAAACTTGTATGATAGAATCAACAATCACATTATTGTGTATTCATTAAAATAATAATAATAATAATAATAACTAAAAATAGCATGTGAAAACATAAGCAAAAGGGTTGAACTATAATATTATGACATAAAACTTCTAGACCAGCATTTCTATTTTATGGTTGAGACGAGGAATGATATGCCAATAAAACAAATAGAATAGCCATTTCTAATCTTAAAAAAATTACATTTGATAAATACATTCAACCCATACTCCTAAAAATCCAAACATTTATTTTATAAATAATAGTAAGTTCATACGCTGAAGTAAATTTATTGGCAAGCTTTCCTTGATAACGATTGACTGCCATTTCTGGAAAATTTCGTGCCCTTTAAATGTGGTAAATTGGGAATGCCTTTACATTGCAATAAATAAAAAGCAACAATCTAAACAAACAAGTTGACCGCGTGGCCTAATGGATAAGGCGCTCGCCTCCGGAGCGGGAGATTGTGGGTTCGAGTCCCACCGTGGTCGATTTAAAATGATTAACAAACAGAAGTCTGTCTCTTTACACGATAGTAGTAATTTACTATCACTTAGTGTGTATAAACAATTTTTGGTCCCCATTAATCTGCTTAACGGAAACTGCATGCAACAATTTTATTATACAAATCAATTTTCGTCTGATTTTTTCCTTTTTATTGATAGGCTGAGGATGTTATACAAAACAATGACAAGGATGACCCCTGGCCTCTAGATGTAAATTCTTTTGTATACTCCTGTTTCAAAATACATGTGACTTCAATTTTTTTTGGTACTCAATGCTTTAGATTTAGGTTTTGTAGTTTTTATTTTTGTTTTTTCGAGTTGGATCTTTAAGGGTTTAATTACCTTGGAACAAATCTTGTTCAAAGAATCAATATTTGTATAATTTCTATTAGGCCCTTTCGTACTGGACTCAGTATGGATCTTAGTAACAAGAAACATAACCTATGTGGGGTGTTTTGCCTTTTTTTACCCTGCAACCTACCCACATCAATGAATGGTCATTGCCATTAGAAAATTTGTTTTTAGGCAAAAATTGTAATGAGAGAGGCCACCCAACAGAAAAATTGTTAATCTTAGTAGATTATTGTATAAGAATTTGGATTGTCATAACATGTACAAATTATAATGAACTCTATTGATTGCATTGACAATAATTTTAGGATTCCCAAAATTTTGAGATAGCAGAGGTCTTTTTCTTTTGCAATAAAGAGACTCAATATTGGAGCATGAACTTAAGCATAGTTATTAGTTGACAGATATATTTCTAATGTAGATACACGACATCAATTTAATGCTTGAGAGAGTGACTTGGGTTTACCATACTAAGGCTTATAAAGGCTTTAAACATAGAACATATATTCCATTTTGCCAACTTTCCCATTTCTTGCAAAAAGGTAGGGACTTCAGTTGCATGGCAGCTCTTGTTGATCTCATAATCTATACCTTAGTTCTATTTTAGTAGTTATCATTCAACTGTTATGATTATTATTCATATATAATAATGTTTAATTATCATTCAACCATTATGATTATTTTCCACATAGAATAATGCCTCTTAAACAAAAGTATGTACAATATTTCATTTTAATGGCTATCTTTTTAGTCATGTTTGCATTCTTGTCCTTTTCTCCACTCAAATGATCATAAATGGTTGAGAAATTTCTTTATAAGGGGTAACTACATTAACATGAGTGAAAATGACAATAACAACAATTAAATAAGCAAAAAGGTTCATAGAAGCAAGTAGAAATCACATAGGAAGAAGCAACACACTCCACATTGTATTATAGTCTAGTTCAATCTAAACATCTTGTTTTCCTTAACTAAAGAAAATATTTGATTGGTGTTATTGTTTTGTTAAGGAAAATATTAGAGAGAACTAGATTGAACTTGAATATTATATCATTAGTTTAGAATCTAAAAGTATACTTTGATTTTTTACACTTTAGCTTAAATTGTATATTGACAAATTAGTATCGTTTGCATCCTCATCCTTTTCCCCACCCAAATGATCATAGGTTGTTGAAAATTTGTTGTTACCATACCAAAGAAGACAAATTTGTATATAGTGGTGTTCAATCTAGACATCTCCTTTTCCTTAACTAAAGAGAATATTTGATTGTTGTTATTGTTTTGTTAAGGAAAATATTATAGAGAACTAGATTGAAATAGAATAGAGAACTAGATTGAACTAGAATATTGTACCTATGGCTCTCATGTGGATCATGGGAGAACCTAGAGACAAGGCCAACCACAAAGGAAAGATCAAGACACAAATGTGTCAAGTACAACAAACTGTCAACCAACTCCTTGTATAATGTAGAGTCTACTGAAGGAGTAGTGCAAGTGGAAGACAAAAAAAAACCTTTGCATCGGGCTCAAAGCCCACTTAAAAATTAACCTTCTAAGTACAAGGTCGACTTCGACCTAGTCCCCAAGATAAGGCTGACTTCAACCTAGTCCCCAAGACAAGGTCGACTTTGGCCTAATCCTGGAGATGTTGATTTTCAACAATGGTCTTAGGGTCTAGGAAAGTGTGAAAAGTTTCAGGGAAAGAGCATGAAAGGTGCAAAAAATAAATCCTAAATACCTTCGAATCTAGAAACCATTAAAATGGGGTCTAATAGGTCCTAGATGGGAGATAAATTATGTGATTGGATGAAAAATACATAGAAGTTAGAGCCATTCTCGAGTTTTGAACAAATAATATTGATTTGAAAGATGCAAAAGGGCTAGAAAGACGTGAAATCAATGTGGGAACCCATAGATGCTAAAATGAGGCTAAAAATGAACACCTAATAAAGGTGCTTACTTTTTAGGATGGTACATTTAGCCCCCACTTCAGCAAAAGTATGAGTCCAACTCATGCTCATGGTAAAGTAGTAGTAGTAGTAGAGAGAGAGAGAGAAATATATCATGGCAAACTACAAGGGGATAAGACATCACTAGGTTTAAGGACATAAGCCCCCAAACTCAGGATCTTAACATGTACATCCATATATAAGGATACAAAAATAACAACAAATGCCTAGAGATTACTAAGATTCCAAGTCAACTAGTTGAAGAGACCTTGCTAGAGAAAGTGTCTCAACCACTAATATCATACTCAAAAAGCTATTGCAAGAGCACAAGTGGTCCCCTGAAAAGAGAAAGAGCATACATCAAGGATAAGATAAAACTCCATGATCTGATCAAATAGAAAAGTTTTTTATGCTATGGAACCATGGAGGAGAGATCAAGATGGTCATGGATGACATGGGCTAGGCAATTATGTTGCACTAGGTGATCCATGAGAGAGAGAAGAGAGAGGAAGGAGAATTGATAATCTAACAAATTGTGTTATGCTAGCCAACTCTACCTTGACAGATTTGCACCTACTAGCGACTTTGACTATTGTGTGGCTTTGGAAATGTTGGTTTGTGTGTGCCTCGACTTTGGAAATATCAATTTGAAAGTGTCTTGGCACTAACTGGTGGCTTTGTCTGTGTGTGTGTGTTGTTGAACCTTCATGAATGGATGTTAGTATCCATTGTATTCATGAATATTATTTGTATGTGTCCTCATGGATGGATGTTTGTATATATCATATCCATGAAGATAGGTTGTATATGTTGAATCCCTATGAATGGATTTTAGTAACCATCGTATTCATAGAGACTTGTTTGAAAGTCATATAAAAATGTGCAAGGGAGGCTGTATGTATGCCCCTTCTTAAGATGACAAAATAAGTACTATTTTGTCATCTTAAGGAAATGATGAACAAGGATAAAGTGCATTTAACACCAAGATAGTATCCACAAGAAACACCCAATCCAAACTAAAGAGTTCACAACTCCTATGAGGTCATGGAAGGGACGAATGCAAAGAGATACCATGCAATAAATATAGAAGGGATCTTTCTAAAGGATGACACATTGTTTGGTCTCCAAGGTAAAGGATTTATTTACCATGGAAACTCAATAGTGAACAATGAAAAATTTTATGTTCAAGTATGCATATCATTTAATGTAAACTAGCATTTCTATGTATGATTGGATGTCACATGATAGATAGATACAACTTAACCAAGGGAAAAGTGGGTCCTCGATGAGGATGAGGGAGATTGATAGAATACCATTTCCCCCCAAGTATAGATACAAGGATAAAGGTGACCTATTATGCTACTCACAAAGTATGTTATACCATGGATGACAATGAGCCCCCAAGGAATAGGCTAGCAATGTTACATAGTGTGGAGCAACATAATAGGGACTTAGATGTTATTTAGAGAAATCAAGATTAAAATGTAACTAATTGTAACATGATATGTGAATAAAATCATTATCAATAAGTTATTTAATTTTATAATGTTATGCTTGACACTCATTAGTAGAGTGATCATTATCTCGATGATACATGCAAAAATGAAGATTCAGAAGATGTTGAGTATGTTTCCTTTTTTGTCCAGGCCTAATAATCACCTTATCACCAAGAAGGTTAGGCAAAATCAATTCTTGATTAAAGGTAGATGTAGAAGAAATGTCAGATGATGAAGGAGAGTATGTGTACAAAGAAGGAGACTCGAAACCACATGCTTCAATATGTTTCTCACTATTCTCAACACTTTGTTGCACACATCCTGAACCATGTTTGAAATTATGATTTATGATGGTGTTAACAGTACCTGTTTATTTCTTCTTGTAAGGATTAAATCCTAATCCATAAGAATGTTCATGCCCCTCATTTCCTAAGGGCACATGAATTTTGTGTTCATGTTTTCCACATCCATTCTCATTGAATCCATATTTCGCTAATAAATGATAACCAGGGCCATATCAAGAAGCCATATCAGAAAGAGTTAATGGAGCTTCGTTAGTCACTATGTCATCATAATTAGGTTTGATAGTTTATAAAGATTTGTGAGGAGTGGAAGCAGTGACAAAATTGTTACTAATCTCATCAGAAAAAGGATTTGTGTTGGATTCTTTATCAGGTTTAGATTGTTTAAGGTTTAATGTTGAAACTTTGTATTCTTCAATGTAAGTTAGAGTGAAATCTAAGGATCCCCAATCGTCATTAGAAAGTACACTAGTAGAAGGATCAACTTTAGATCCTTGATCTTTTTTTCTTCAATAGATAGGTTTATTGTTTGATTCAATATGCAAACAACTATTTAGGTGATCACTTGCCATAAGAGTGTACATCAAATTGTTATAAATAAACTTGACTTTTCAATGAAGAGTAGAAGGAACAACATGCATAGCATTTAGCCAAGGTCTACCCAAAAGAAGGTTGTAATTAAGAGGTTCAAGCATCACATGAATGGGAGTGTCTAGAATAATTTGACCTACTTTATTAGGTAATGTGATAATTCCCAATGTCTTCTTAGCAATATTTTCAAAGCCACGAATAGGCATGTAATCAAGTTTACTAGTTGAAAAATCATCTTTTATTACATTCAATATGTCCATACTACAAACGTTAAGTCCATATCCATTATCAACTAAGATCTAATGAATGGGATTACCATTGATACAGATAGCTACCATAAGGGCATCATATCGATCTTGGACTTCTTTAGAAGGTAAATCATCTTGTGTAAACACAATTTGAGGTGGGACATGAATAGTATACATGCATTGCAAAAAGGAATTGATGTTTTCTTAATTAGGTGGTGGAGTTGGAAGAGTGGTTAAAGCTTTTTGCAAGGCTTCACAATACGCAGGAGAAGTTTGAAGAAGCTCCCAAAGGGAAATCTTGGTAGGGGTATTACGGAGTTGTTATATTAAGTGATACTCCCTTCCAATATTTTGAGGAAGACGAGGTGGAGGAGGAAGCACAGGTTGAGAAGGTGGGAGAGAAGTAGGAACAACCAGATTAGTAGGTTGAGGATTGTTTCTTGTGTGATAGGTGTGAGCCAATGCACGATAACCTTTATAAAATATTTGATTGTTGTTATTGTTTTGTTAAGGAAAATATTATAGATAACTAGATTGAACTAGAATATTGTATCATTAGTTTAGAATATAAAAGTATACTTCGATTTTTTATGATTTAGCTTAAATTTTATATTAACAATTTAGTTATTTTTGCATCCTCTTCCTTTTCCCCACCCAAATGATCATTTAAAAAAAATCAAGTATATTTTTACAACATTGTGACAAACTCTCTATAATATCTTATGCATAATAGTGGTCATTACTGATCCCCTTAGCTACATTATACTAATCCAAATATTTTTATCCCTACAAAACTCTCAATGTTCTAATTCTACAATCCTTTAAAATCTGTGTATTATTGCTATAAAGGAAGTTATGTTGATCAACCTCCCAATGACAAGCCCTAAATTTGTCTATAGTAAATTCAATCTAGACATCTCATTTTCCTTACAAGTACTAGGCTGTAGAGGATGCTACCTAGTTGTACTAAAAAATTCCTTACTAGAAAGATGCTATTATGGTTATGTATAAATTACCATACCAAATAAGACAAATTTGTGTATGAATTCACCATCCTATCATAGAAGTAAAAAGCAAAAACAAACAAAGTTGAGATATAAGATTTGTGTTCCTAATCCAACACAATAACTAGAATGATATAGTAACATACATCTCCAAATTTTTGAAAAGCCTAAACTTTCTTCAATATGTTCTCTCTATAATATTTTTATATCAACAATCTCTTCCCTTTCATTAGTTTAGAATCTAAAAGTATATTTTGATTTTCTTACACTTTAGCTTAAATTGTATATTAATAAATTAGTCTTGTTTACATCATCATCCTTTTCCCCACCCAAATGATCATAAATGGATATAAAATTGCTTAATAACTATAGGGGTGTGATATAGAAAATGGTGATCAATGATAGATACCCAAATCCTATATACATTGGAATACAAAACCCTCCCTTAGGCAAAATCTTATTTGCACAACCCAAAAGGATAAAGGGGTACAAATGCAAGACCTACATAAAGTGGGATTTGGGTATTCCATATACAGATAGAAATTCTGATTATGATATGTAAATGTAAGAAATATGCTTGTGCTATGACTGGGAAATGATAACTAAGAATATGTAATATCATATCTTATGTATAAAAGTAAATGCTAAAGGAATATAAGAATGATGTACTACCTTGAGGACTAGGAAAGGACAAGTGAACTTCAAATCCAGAATTAACTGTCAAAAACCTGTCAGAATCAGGAACAGCTCTAGATTTGGAAACCTAAAACCCACAACTCATGACTGTGAAATTTTTAGAGCCTCACTTCGATGTTGACTTGAGACCCAATTTGACCTAGTCCAAGAGGAACAGGTCAAATTTGACCTAGTCCTAGAAATAGGCCTAGTCTTGGAAGGTGAAAGTTGTTGAATTTCAAGAAGGATCAATCCCTAGTTCTGAAACCCTAAAATTTTGAATCTACAACTGTTCCACATGTTCTTGCACACAAGAAGGAAGGGGAAATTTTTGCGGGAAGGGCCTTGCCTTGGTCAATCCCATGTATAGGAATTAACCTTGAAATGTAATTGAAATTGCATGAGGAAACGTAATATAGATTTGAAATATAAATTACCTTATACCTCAATGATGCAATGTCACTTTAGAGATGATGTTGATGCAATAGCTTGGACTCCAAAAAAAACCCAGTATGGAATCATGAAACAAAACCCTTGAATGATGAATGTTGTAGTTTTCCACAATGTTGAATTGGGGAAGAAAGAGGAAAAGTAGACTTGAAATGCTTGATGGCTTCCTTGCACTTAAATACTTGATGGACTTGAATGCTTTCTTATCTTGAATGAACAATGGATGAATGATAACTTTCATGTGGATGTCTCTTGATCATGACTTATAGGTGTGAAAATAAGAGGAAGAGGCCTCCTTTTATACACATTTGGGGCATAGATTTGCAAGGCTATCCTGGGAAAAAAATAGGATAAAACATCTTCGCATCGGTCCTAGAGCCCACTTAAAAATCAACCTCTTGAGGAAAATTTTGACTTTAACCTAGTCCCTAGGACAAGGCCAACTTCGGCCTAGTTTGAGAGATGCTAATTTTCAAAAATAGTCTCAGGGTCTAGGAAAGTGAAAAAAGTTTTAGGGAAAGAGCATGAAAGGTGTGGAAAATGAAGCCTAAATACCTTCATATCTAGGAACTATTAAATGGGGTATAATAGGTCCTAGCTGGGAGATTAATTATGTGATTGGATGAAAAATGCATAGAAATTGGAGCCATTCTCAATTTTTGAACAAATTATGTTGATTTAAAAGATGCAAAAGGGATAAAAGTCATGAAATCAATGCAAGTACCCATAGAAGCTAAAATGGGACTAAAAATTTAGGATGGTAAAAGGGATAACTACATAAAAATGAGAAAAAAAAAATCGAAACAACAACAATAAATAAGAAAAAAAAGTGCATAGGAGAAAGTAGAAATCACATAGAAAGAAACAACACACTTCACATTGCATAATAGTAGCTATTACTAGATGCCCTTAGCTACATTACATTGATCTTAATATTTTCATCCTTGCAAAAATCCCAAGGTTCCAATTCTCTAATCCTTTCAAATCTTTAAGTATTGATGTCTATCAAGGAAGTTACGTTGATCAACCTCCCTATGACAAGCCCTAGATTTGCATATAGTGTTGTTCAATCTAGACATCTCATTTTCCTTACAAGTACTAGGTTGTAGTGGATGCCAGCATGGTTGTACTAAAAAAATCCATAATAGAAGGATGTAATCTTGGTTATGCATAAATTAATTTAAATATGGAGAAATACACCTCACATAAACTAGTAAACACTTGCATGCAAATAACCTGTCACATGCAAGAAACCCTAAAAACAAACAAAAGGTGCTCTGAAAGCCTGAAGAAAAATATATATAATGCAATAATGTAATAATTACAAAGGGATCAATCCTTATAAAATGATATCACAACTAGCTAAAAGTGAAAACCCTAGGATGAGGAATTAATAATTAATTATTAATCAGCCTAAGTTTAGCTTAACTTAAACTAAAGTAAAATGTGACTTAATCAATAAATCGATATGATTTAATTAATTAATTGACCTTATTACTCCAACAACCCCCCCCTTAAGATGAACTTAGGGAGATGCTAAAAAACTAAGGACTAGATGCATGAAAGTAAAGATGGGTCTTGGCAACTAGGCCTGTTGAGGTACCCAAGTACAATAAATCTCTATAAAATGAAGAAAAAAGACAAAACCCAGTGGGAAAAAACTCCTCTCCTAAAAGAGATGAAAGTATTCTAAACAAACATGAAGGAAGGAAGGCCTCAAAGACCCCCAAAGGACAACTTCCATCATCCCAAGCATAGATCACAACTAAAGATAGTGTGGAGATGCTAAAGGCTTCATGAAGATGTTGGAAACCTACTCCTTTATAGAACTATACTCCAAGATAAGTGAACCATCCTGAATCAACTTCCTAATGAAGTGCATGTGGATCTCAATGTGCTTCATCTGTTGATGCTCTACTCGATTGCAGGAAATGTGTATAGTACTCTGATTATACCACTTGGTACAACAAAGTGGTCTCACTTGGGAAAATGTTATGTATCTGTTGGTGGTGGTGATGGCGGGTCAACATCTACATCATCCTAAAGAGATAAACAATCCTCAATAGATGAAGAGGGAGGAGATAGGTAGCGAGGGAGAAGTCAGTGATGGAGAATCCATCTGAGGAAAGCACTCATCAAATTGGACATCCCATTGAAATAAGATATCCCTGGAATCAAGATCAAACAACCTGTACGACTTAACGTCCTCATAATAGCCAAAAAATATGAATGGTTGGCTATTCCTCTCCATGGATTTATACTAAGAATCAATAATAAATTTCCAATCCTTACTGTCAAATACTCAGAATGTAGAAACATTAGGCTTGACATGGGTCCAAGTCTCCTCAGGATTCATATGTCATAATGCCTTATGAGGCATCTAATTCTAAATATAATTGGCACAATTAATTTCCTAAGCCCATAATTTTATCTCGTGATTGTATCATACAATTGGCCATCTCCCATAATATCATATTCATTCTCTCATCAATACCATTCTACTGAGGGATATAAGGTACTATAAAATGATGTTGCAAACCATGCTTAGTACAAAGATCTCTAAAACCCTAATTCACATAATCCCCCCATTATCTATGTGTATCCTCTTGATATAAATACTAGATTGCTTCTCTATAAATGTCTTAAAGATCCTTAATGAATCAAAGACATCAAACTTGTACTTAAGAAATTACACCCATGTGCACTTGGAGAAGTCATCAATGAATATGAGCACATATATAGTCCCTGAAAAAGAATAAGTTGGAAAGGATATGAGGTCACTATGTACCAACTCCAAGGGTACCTTAGCACATTTTCTTCTACCAATAGGAAAAGAATCTCGGTGATGTTTCCCAAGAACACATCCTTAACAAACACCATCAGTACAGGAAATCTAAGGGAGCCCAATCACAAGTGATTTTGAGTAATAATCTATTGTAGATATTTTTAATTGACATGGCCAAAATGCTCATGCCAAAGTTGACTCACTATGTCTACGTGTGCTATAAGAGATGAATCTGGACCAAAGTTGACCTTGTTGGAACATGGAATATGAATTTTCCTTTAGGAATTTAAATCAATGTTATGTGATATATATGTGTGTCTGTGTGTCTGTGTGTACATGTACATGTACATGTATATGTATATGTATATGTATATGTATATGTATATGTATATATGTATATATATCTATATGTACATGTATATGTATATGCATATATATGTATGTATGTATGTATGTATATGTATATATATATATGTGTGTGTGTGTGTGTGTGTGTGTATGTATATGCATATGTATATGTGTATGTATATGTGTATGTATATGCATATGTATATGTGTATGTATATTTTTATGTATGTGTATATGTATATGTATATGTATGTGTATATGTATATGCATATGTATATGTTTATGCAATATGTATATGTGTATGCATATGTATATGTGTATGTGTATGTATATGTATATGTATATGTATATACATATATGCGTGTGCGTGTGTGTGTTAAATGTTGCATATAATGGGATGAATGTTATTTTATTTTTTTTGATAAATCGTTGCAAGGGGCAGCACCCATTATATTATTCTAGTAAATCTGGTACATCAAAGGCATACACTTAATTGCAAACCATAGTAGCTTCTCAAGAATCCCAACCTCCCCCATACAAAATAATCCTAGCTATTCTAGTTAACAATATACTAAGGATAAATCCACATATACCCCATACAACCTACCCCTTCATTTTCAAACAAGACAACACCAGAAGAAAAACCATCCTATAGTTAGATGTGTAAGATGCAATCCCAGAAAAGATTCAAGGCTTCATCCATTGCCATCATACCACCATACACTCAGTCCCATCTATATCTCCCCCAAGAGCACAAGCAACAATAAGAAACCCCCACCTGATCTGGAACTGTAATCATAAAGCCTCTATCTAATGACAACATCAGTTTGTCTTCACCATAAGATATGAACATCCTTCATTTTCCTTTATTTATGTTAATTCTAACTCTTGTTTTGCTAGTTCATCAGCACACCCATTTCCCTCCCTGTATATATGATTGATTTTGAATTCACAAAATTTATCAATTAATTGTTTGATTGGCTCTAGCCACCTATTCAATTTATAATTGGGGGCATAATTCCTTCTAATTGCATTGATAGCAATTAGCGAGTCACCTTCTAGATGAATCTGCTCCACTCCCAATTCTCTACCCAACTCGAGCCCTGTCAAGGCCACCCTGAGTTCTACAATATTGTTAGTAGAATTACCAATGTGTTCTAAAACCTCCGCAATAACCATTCCAGCCTCATCTTGCGCAATGCATCCAATCCCACATGGTCCTGGGTTGCCCTTCGCAGCCCCATCAAAATTTACTTTAACCCAACCCACCTCCTAAGGGTGCCATATGATTTCCTTCCATAGAAATGTGGTTGTAGTCTTGTTACTGTAGCCCACCAAAGGAGGGACAATCAGTCCCTTGAAGTTTTTGAGAAATTCTTCATCTTTATTTGAATATACATTTTTTGTAAGCTTCTTATTTATAGCTGCAGTATTTACCAATTCAATAACAAGCCTTTCAATCTTAATAATTAGATCCTTCCTATCCATAGCTTGATCTTTAAAAATCCTCCTATTACGCTCTTTCCATAGTTCCCAAACAATGGAGGATGGGGAAGCTTGCCAGATACTACCAAAAACTCCATGTATCTTCCACTTTGGCCACGTGATAAACTAGTCAAGCAGCCTTTGTGGCCTTGGTCCTTGAAGACTTAACTTGGTTGTAAAATGTTTCCAACATGTTTCCGCATATGGGCAAGAAAGAAGAATATGATCTGCAATCTCCTCGTTGTTTTTGCACAAAGGACATCTTCTCAGACCTGGAATGCCAATTCTAGCCAATCTGTCCTGAGTGAGGAGTTTGTTTTGGATAGCTAGCCATGCAAAAGCACTAGCCTTCGGTAGGCATAATTTCCCCCATAGTAGATCCGTTGGCCACTGTCTATTATCAAGGATCGCCTCTTTAGCTTTATAACTAGTTTTGACCTTATACTCCCCATCTGGTGATGCATTCCATTTAATCAAGTCCTCCTGCTCTGAGATAGTGAATGTTCTATTTTTTAAAATATCCTCCAATTTATCCTTTTGAATCTGAGGGGCGTTGATTCCTAAAAAAAATTTCCATTTCCAAATGTATACATCATCTATTCTATTAATTTCTCCATAATTGCAGACTTTGGTACCCCAAACTCTAGTCGTCTCTCTGTATAGATCTATTAGTGAGCCATCATTTTTAAGAGTTGGATACCCTTCCCAAGAGTCCTCCCAAAAAGAAGCCTGCTGCCCGTTCCTAATTTCCCACGTGAGATGCTTCGTTATAATATCTCTGCATTCTAAAAGAAAATTCCATATAGTTAATCCTCTTGGAGGGTTCTGCACACTAAGGATTCAAATCGATTCCATTGAATCCAAATACTTCCTTCTTAAAATCTGCACCCATTTTTTATTACCTTTAAACATACCCCAAATAAGCTTTTCCCCCATAGCATAGTTCATAATGTTGAGTTGTCGAATACCAACCCCCCCAGCACCTTTTGGCTTACACACCTTATCCCAAGCTAGGAGGGGGAGCTTATGCGTATCATTTGAACCATTCCACATAAACTTTCGCATAATTTGTATAAGAGTGTGTTCCACTTGATTAGGCAACTTCATACATGACATAGAATATATTGGGATAACACTTAAAACAACTCGTAGCATGAGGATTCTCCCAGCAGATGTCAACCACTTGCCCTTCCATAGCTCCATTCTCTTCCTGCAACTATTAATGAGATTTTCCCAGTAGATAATTTTATTAGAACCAGCAAATAGAGGCATCCCCAGGAATCACCCTGGAAAATTGGCTATTTTCAATCTTAGTATGTGGACCAACTCTCTTTGCAAACTAGGTTGTACATTCAAAAATAACACTTCAGATTTTCTCCAATTGATGCTCTGTTCTGAGGCTTTGCTATAATCATCTAGATAATTTTTTATGCATCTAGCCTCTCCTCTACTAGCCTTACCAAATAGAATGGTATCATCAACAAATTGTTGATGAGTGATTGCCTTGACTCTAGGAGTTACTTCAATACACATCCATTGTCCATCAAGTTGACCTCTTTCAATACTTCTCCCAAGCACTTCAGCCATGATTATGAAGAGGAAAGGGGACAACAGATCTCCTTGTCGAATCCCCCTGCTCGAATCGAAGAAACCTTGAGAAACACCATTCACTAAAACTAAAAATTTAGGCCCATTAATGCAGCAACCAATCCAATTCACCACTTTTTCTCCAAATCCAAATTTGCTCAGAACATCCAATAGGAATTGTCTGTCCACTAGGTCATAAGCTTTTAATATATCTAATTTGATGATCATACCAGGCTCTCTCATTTTCCTCATCAAGTGGATGGCCTCACATGTGATTATGATACCATCCACTTTAGATCTGCCTAGAGAGAAGCCAATTTGTTCCTTAGAGATAATTTTGTTAATGACCTTCTTCAATCTATTGCAATAACCTTCGTAGTAATCTTATATACATTATTGCATAGAGCAATGGGACGATAGTCACTCATGCCCAATGCATCCTTCTTTTTTGGAACAAGAGTCAGGAATGTATGATTTAGAGTACCAAGAATAACTTCCTTTCTTCTAGATTCCTCCACAGCCAAAAGAAGATCCCCTTCAACTACCTCCCAGAAGGCCTGAAAAAATCTAGTTGTAAACCCATCTGGTCTGGGGGCTTTATCTAGCCCTAGCTAGAATGTGGAAGCCTTTAATTCTTCCATTGTTACCTTCCTTGATAGAAATGCATTATCTTCTTATGTGATTACTTTAGGTATTCTGCCTAAATATTTTTCCCTTATAGTGTTATCTCCATTCACATCTCTGTTTAGTAGATTTTGAAAGTATCTCACTGCCTCTTCAGTGGCTTCCTCCATTGTTTGAGTTACCGAACCATCTTCTCTACTCAATTCACCTATTCTCTTTAAATTTCTATTAACAATTATAGATTTGTGGAAATATTTTGTGTTTCTATCTCCCTCCTCCAACCATACTTCCCTAAATTTTTGCCTCCAGTAACATTCTTCCCTAGCCAATATCTCATCTAGCTCAGCTTTTAATGCTTTCTCCTTTTCAAAATCTGATTCATTCATGCCATTTACTATGATAGTTTCATTAAGTTCTTTGATTTCATCTTCAACTCTTAATCTTTCTTCAAAGATGTTTTTAAAATGCAATTTGTTCCATTCTTTGAGTTTGGTCTTCATATGTAACAACTTTTTCTGTAGGCAACTTAATTTAGTTTGGTTGACAAGTCTTATCTCATTCCACCATTCCTTGACTAGTTCAAAAAAAATTGGGTCTCTAAGCCACATGCTCTCAAATTTGAATGGAGCATCTCCCTTTCATTCTTCATGTATATACCTATACTAGAATGGAAAATGATTTGATCTAGTGAAGGGGAGAATAATTGCTTCTTCAGTGCCTTGTCCCCAATCACCGGATAAAAGGAAATGATCCAATTTTTTTGCTATGCTTGTAAAACCTTTTCTTTTGTTTGTCCAAGTAAATCTTCCATTCTTGGTCGGTATATCCCTCAGGTTATTGTCATCAACAAAGGCCTAGAAATCCTACTACACTCTTGACATAGTATGCAAACCTCCCTGCTTTTCTATATTATTTAAAGTAGCATTGAAATAGCCACCAATGGCTAATTTATCAAAATTCTGGGCATTGATCCATTGAGACAGCATACCCCATAGATTTCTTTTGGCAATTGTAGAGATAGGCCCATATACATTAATTAAACCAAACTCTTGATTATTGCTAATGGTCTTACATCTCACCCCAATCCAATTCTGATTGGCTGCAAGCAGTTCGCATTTGATTGTTAAAGGATTCCAGCATATACCCAAACCACTAGAGGCTCCATCTGCCTCCACAAACTTTCCTTCACATTGCCTCCATGATCTGAATTTTAAAGCAATATCATCCTTACTCCACTTTGTTTCCTTTAGCAGCACTATATCACATCTACTGTCATCTATTTGGCGCTTTATCAAGCGCCATTTGCTAGGGGTATTAATGCCCCTATCATTCCAGGTAATAATCTTCATTTCTCCTCGAGAAGGAAAATCTCCTTCCTGTTTCTCAATTTGCGTTGCCCTTTGGCATTTGCAGCAATTGCCAATTTGGCTTTATTGGTTCTTGCTCCCCTCTTCTTCTTAGATTCCACTACAGGTTTCTTGATCTTAGACTCTGTTTGCTCAATGAAAATTTTGACAAATGAATCTCCCAGATCACAGTCCATACTTTTCTCACCATCTGTATCCCAATCTGCAGAGTCTTCCTCCAAATCATTCCCTTCTTCAAACATCCTGATCTATGGTGTAATCGACAATTTTGTCCATATTTCATTTTGTCCAATCAGTGCATTCTGATTTAGGCCCTCTTCCATGTCTTTTTATGTTATGCCTTTAGACATCATACCCTTAAGCTGTTGATTTTCCTCTGTAAAGACCACTTGTTCTTCTTTGTTTAAAGCCTCAATGGAACCCCCTATAGTCGTGTCAATGGGCTGGATAATGATATTTCTTTCTGTTTCCATGATGTCTTTATTTGCATTCTTACCATTTTCTGAGATATCACTTATTAGATTCTCATCGAGATTCATCCTATCCTGTACATTCTCATCTTCTTTTTGTCCCAACTTATCAATACTTCCCCCAGTGCATTCAAATACACCACTCATCTCTATCTTTGATAGGGATGCACCCAAGCCTAACTCCGCCTACACTCCCCCCATTTTTGTCCAAGTCTCATTTTTGTCATGCTATCATACTTGATCATCAATGGATCAGCTGTACTGGGAGTTTGTTTTGTAGAAGCATCTTGTTCTGACCTATGCTGATAGTTGTTTTCTTTGTTGACAGTCAAAGAGCCATTGCAATTGGTACCTTCGTGCATTTTCGATTTGCAGTTGGAGCAGAAATCCAAGAGATCCTCCCTAACAATCATTTGTGACCATATACCCTTAGGGATGACTATTATTTTGAAGTAATTATAGATATGCAGATATTTTGTATACACTAGGATTATGGTACAATTATTAAGAAAACCTATTAGGCAAAAGGAACTCCAACTAGTGCTTTGAATGTTGATACAATCAAGAGGAGTAGGGTGTTGAATAAGTCAATGGACAGAAGACTTCCAACTTCAACGAGAGTGATAATCCTCTCTTTAATGCTTGTGTCTCCTAGTGGAATAAATATAGGAAGGTTTGTTGTGCTAAACTTCTAGGAAGTGGAACTAAGTTGACTAAGTCCTACCCAAGCAAAATGTCCTTCCCTCTTTTTATGCTTTCAATAAAATCGTGCCCTCCTAGCTTGTTGGGAGTAGACTAGGTAGTTAGAAGTAGTTAGAGTTCCCTTCATAAATAATGTGTGGTCATTCCTCTAGGAGGTTAGAACCCCTGTACTAATGTAATCTTGATTCATTTTACTAGTTTGAGAATATTGTATAATTTGCTGCTATATAAGGTTTTCTTGGTGAATAAAATGTTATTTTCATCTATTGTATCTTAGTTAATTCTGGATGAATCACTCAAGGGGGCCCACTTGGTGAGGTCTCCATCTATTATATTAGATAAGTAATTTCTACTTACTAGTTAGATTCAATCTTGGCAACTAACTACTCCTGTAGCCACTAGAATTTTATTCTACAACTATTCCTACAGTCAAGGCAGAATAGAGTAGTTCCTTATCTAGTTGCTAAAGGCTATGTTCTTGTTAACTATTTTAGGTTAAGATTATTTTTTATTTATATTTAGTCTTTGTGTGATTTCATTTCTAGTATTTTACTTTCAAGCATTGTTATCTTAGAGTTAGTTTATTTTAGTAGCTTCATAGTGCACATACAATGTTGTGCCATTTCAAGGTTTACATCCCTAAGTTAACATGGAAATGAGTCTTCATGATGAAGAGATACCTTCTTACGATGTCCATTTCCTAAGCTATGGATTGAAGACCTAGTTATTGAACCATTAAAGAAGTCCAACAGTCATGACATTTGATGCCATCGGGGAAAAGGGGACCCACTAAAATGGAGAAGGTTACATTGTTGATAGGTGTCGACCAATTTTTCCCTCAACTATCCTTCAAAACTTGTGAAAATAACTAAATACCCACCTCAACACTAGGTGGCATTGATTTGCATAATCTTGGGCAATCATGTAGACAAGTCTACCCACATCAATATATTAGCCCTCAAAACCATACTTGAAACATGTACATGGTAGGGGAAAATATTGTGATACTATAATTTGATCATTGTCTTTTCATTTGAATTTTAAATATAACATTATTTCTAACATATTGAATCTTTTTAAATTAATAAAAAATAACAAATCAATATCACAATAAATTTTGTTCCATTAATTTAATCAAGCCAAAAAATGAGACATGATGATTTCACACTTCATGTCTAGATACTATCAAAGAGTCAAGTAGTGACAAATCGAGAGCAACTAGGAGGTCAACCTCAACCAAAACAAACACAAGTAGACATTATTATCCTTGGGGGCCAACTCTAGGTTAGTGCAACTCCTTTTGATATTTCAAATCACATGAAAAAATTAAATGTTAGCATGTTTATGTGGGATGAATTATCTGTACTAGGACAAAAAGACCTTTTGTAAATAACCCTAGCTAACATTAATTTGCTAAATGAACCTCCTACCCACTAATCTAATATCATACTCACTAAAACAACTCATCCTATCAGTGATCAGTAGGTTAAATATATTAAACCATATTCATTCTATATATATTTAATTATTGGACAACACCTTATCGATAATTAAACGATTGACTCGAGTGTAGGGAGTTCAATTATGCCTAAACAAACAAGTTCAATTATGCCTAAACAAACAATATCAAAGTTGGCTCTTGCACTATAAATAATATAAAATTTATAATGAAAAATTATATAGAGAAAATAATAAACAATAAACACAGTAATTTATGTGGAAAAAACTAATAAATTTATACCAATAAAAACTACAGGAAAAGATCTTTCATATTATATATTTCTTGGGAATTTTAACTTTTACAACAATATTTAGAATTTATATCCAAAAAACATGAATTTACATAGTGTAGAGAAGAGGATTCACCACCCTTGAGATGATAGAATCCCAAGGAGTGAATAACCCAACACTACCTCAATTAACTAGTGTTCTAGAAATCTAGGAAGATCAAAATATGAAGTAACTGACTATATGTGTATAACTTGAAAGCGTTAAACAACTAAGAGATACGAAATGGTGACATCACAGATGTAGGACACCAGCACACTGTGTGCTCATGAGTCTAGGATGACATAGCAGATTTAGGATATGTGAATCTAGAATGACATTGTGAGTCTAGGATGACATTGCAAATTTAGGACACTAGTGTGACACACACTCGTCTCGTATAGACAAAGTAAAGATATCATATTAGAAAGGTACAAGGCCAACTAGAAACCTAGACAAAATATTAATGAAATACAAATAACAATAGTGAATTATTAAACATACTAAAATATTGTATATTAAAGACAAGGGAAGAAGAAAATATTCTCACAAACCACTGGCATTAAAAGCCTTGAGCATGCTATTTCATTATTCCCTCAAAATATGCAAACAAAGTAGTCAAGGAAAAATGTTAGGGCTATGGTTTAGAGGTTTTCCAAAGGTAAAACCTCATTTTTGTTGTTTCCACCTCCACTGACATCCAAGATAGACAAATATTTAATAAAATTATAATAGAAAGATAATAAAAGAAATAATAAGTTATTGATATGTTGTAGTAAAGATGAAAAAAATATTGCAAGAAAGGTGGAAAGAAATCCCCTTCAATGCCAAGAAGACAAATCTCATTGGAAGCGAGACAACTGAAGTTGATTCAGAGAGATGAAACTTCAATAATGGTGACAATAGCAAGTTCATGGACAATGTGAGATGAAAACTAGTAGCAAGAGGCTGTGAGAAAAGACTTGAGATTTCTAGAATAACCAAGAGAGTAAAAAATGGAGTACATTCAAAGGATAAATCAAGCCTAGAATAATCTCAATGTCGATGTGTTGAAACCAGAGGTGTTAAACTACCAAAATAGGTGTAACTCTCCAATGACTACTTTTACAACAAATTCGCAAGACGAGTTTGTGGTGTGTGGATCTCTCTACAATATGCATGTTTCCAAAGTCAAAATAGTCCACATGGTCAAAGATTCAAACAAAAGTGAGTGACAATGTAATCAGGTGAGGTGGAAGCTTAGGTGGAGACTTTGATTTAGCCAAAGTAGATGTGGCATGTGATGTAGGATCAAATATGATGCAATTAATGATATTGCATAGAACATCATCCAAGTTGCAAAGTCCTAATTGAAGTAAAATTGATAAATATAGAAAGTATGAATCATGCAAAAATGTGTCGGACAAATGTCAAAATGGCTAAAAATGGTAGGTCCCAAAAAAAATCCAATTTCTTTAGAGGAATGTATTTGGCTTAGAAGGGAGCTATAGCCAATCCCCTTGCAACCAATGGCCTTCAATCCTTTGGCTTAAATCTTATTCCTTCATTAAACTACATCAGACACAAATTTGAGACATTATCATGGTACCCCGTGTCAACTATTCATCATCACTAGAATAACACTATCACCCTACCTACTCCTAACTATTCATCACTACTAGAATAACACTAGAATTGACTTCATATTCTAACATTGCAAAGGGTTATCAAGGTTTTGAGTCTTATTGGGCATGATTTTCCAAATCTTTCCATTCCTCAAGATGTCTACATAATAGACCTTCTACGCTAGTTTGTATTGTATCTATCTAGTGAATTCACAACTAAAATAGTTTCTTGTTTGTCCTCTAATTGGTCTCACATGTTGTTGAGGACAAGGTATGACACCAAAATGACTATAAAGTTTGAACCAAATAGATAAGAATCATATTGAACCCTATGTCCCTGTGTTATGAATGCAAATTCAACTACACGTGATATTAGATTATTTGATTTCACTGGTATTCGACAAGTGTAAGCTATGTAAATGGTTTACATAATCAAAAGAGAGGAGAAGTTAGCTAATTAGTAGCAAAAGAAGAATTTTATTTAAAATTACAAGAATGAGATTTAAAAATAATTATATACCTTGAAAGAACAATTTAGGTTTTCCTCAATGGAATCAAGGTCACTTTTCTATGTAGGTGCTTATCAGTCACACAATCACCCAAGAGTTTTAATTTTTCCTTTGGATTCTTAGGTTCACCCAACTATGTCAGAAACAGGTTCAGTCAAGTATTTTGTATTTGTCTTTCTGGAAAGCTTATTCATCCAACTATGTTTGGAGAGTGTCCATTGTGCATATATCAAAGTCTCTATTGGTAAGTTTTCTAAAACAAAGGAAATCTAAGTATTACCTTGGGCATCTGACTCTATAGATTAAATATATCCATTTTTTCTTGCAAATTCACCTAAACCACAATGCATTTTCTCAAGTGATAGCTAGAGACATAAAATCACTAAAAAATTACCAAATTTGCTAAATTTGACCCATGACATGGGTGCCATTAAAAATGTCAAGATTTGTGAAAGGAAATGTGCATTCTAAATAGACTAAAATTGCATTAACCCAAAAACAAAATCAAAGAAATAGTCAAGTTTAGACCAAAAGAGGGAAAAAAAAGATACAATTTAACATTGAATTGGAGTATATGGAACCTCTCGTTGCAAAAGTCTATCCTAGATGATTGATTACAATGTGTTCTTACATGATTTTGGTATCTTGACGACACTCAATAAATTTGGACGCTAGATTATTGAAAAATGGCTAAGTGGTCGACGATATAAGAGAGGGGGGAGATGAATGGATCATTGATATAGAAGGAGAGGGTATCAATCAATGGGGTAATTTTGGTCCTCTGAAGATATGAGATGATGCCAAGTGACATCATAAGAGGATTTGATAAGGAGATGGTACTTGGGGAGATACCTTTGGAGTGTTCAGGATCTTGCCATAAAGACATCTCTTGTCCCACATTCCCAAGGTATGGGCATGTAAGAGGATAAATAAATTAAAAAATCCTTTTATAAGGTACTTGGATGCCTTTTAGAAGAAAAGCACATGTGGGGATTTCTTTCAAAAAGAGGAAATTTATGAGGGATAAGACAAGGTAGATATCCATTTATGGAAAGGAGTTGAACTCTCCCTAATTCAAGATTAAGGGAATGTGAAAATGGTTTGGAGTAGATTAGGTGGGATTAGAGGAAGATTAGGATTAAGATGCAAGTGGGAGAGTTGGAGGATGTCACTAGGGAAAGAGAGAAAGATGAATTAAATATTATATTTAATGCATATTTGAAGGAAAAGAGGATTTGGCTACTAAATCAACTAAGTTGGAGCATTTATATAATTTAATACATAGAAGGATTAGTTGGATTAGAAAAGGTAAGTAAATTAAACGAATTACCTTAGGGTGCGGTCTAGGAATATAGAAGAATGTAGGAATATTAATTAAATAATAATGTATCATTTAACTAATATCAGTGATGGAAAATAGACAAATAACAAATATAATTAACCAAATGAGAGTGGTCAATTTTAGATGTCTACAAATATAATTACAAGTCTCAATGATAATTGGCCAATACTCACGTTAATTCCTCTTGTAAAACGAGAGTTGAGGATGTTGAGGGGTTGGTTATGATGGATCTTTCCAAGCCATCAAGAACCCTTAGTTTATTGATTTCTTTTGTATCATTGTTTAAGTCGATTAGTTGAGATTTTCTATCAAATTCAAAACAACCTACACACACCCAATAATATTGAAGATGAGAGGGGATTGAGATAATAGATTCCATTGTTTGGTATATAATGTTGAATAAATGGAACATGGACCACCCTTATGAATTGACTCATAAAGATGTAATTCTTTATTGTGGTCTCATTTATTGATTTCTAATTCAAAGATATTTTAGATATAGATAGCAAATTTTGAACTTGGCTTAATGGAGCTTTCTCTCAATATTTTTTGTGCACTACCAACACAATATACTTACCTATTAGGTTTCTCATAACTAGTAGATATTTTATGTGGAACAACCTTCCCTTATTTTGTAAAACATACTTTTAAACTCTAATTCCACTTTTCCATCATCTATGATCTCCATAAAAAATATTTTGAAGACTAGTTCATATCTAGATTACCATTTTTACTAGAAACTAGTGAAATATCGAGTACCAAAATAACATGTAGAAAATAACAAGTTTAGTGAATGTGAATGGAAGGAAATCATTATTTTTACTTTTAGTTATATCATTATTTAACTCTACATTTTTTCTTAGATCTGCATTCTAAATTTTTTTAAAAATTGCTAATGATGTAACACTTTGCTATTTAAATTTTTAGATGTTGAAATGTTCTAATTATTAAGTATTTTTAACTAAGCCATATATATATTCCTCCTATTTATCATCTCCCAAGGGGAGAATTTAATTGGCCGAACATTTACAAAGTCCTCCATTTGTATCTCACCATTTCTTCGATCCATACTTAGCAGCCTCCTAAGGAGAATAAAGAAGACATCATTAGTATTAGTGGGTGGGAGTCGATTGAAGATGACACTATCAACAATGTTTGAAGGAAGCCTAAGGAACAATACCCTCTTCCTCCATATAACATAGCCTTGACTATTTAAATTTGTTTGTAGAGTTAACCCATGTTATTTAATCCTTTTATTAGACTATAAATATGACATCTACCACTTATGAACATTATACTTTTCATTTATTAATATAAAATTTAATAAAGATTCATTAAAAAAAAAAATCATCCTAAAATTGCCCTATAAACCCTAAACAAATTTAAAAAACTATATGTAAACAAAATATATTTAAATTTCAACAAATATCAAGGCAAACTAATACTTTCCATAAGAAGTCAAGAGTCCATGCCTAAGGTCATACTACAAGCACAGACATTTCAGGGTTGGTTTACTGGGGTCCACATTTAACAATTTTCATGAGCAAAGAGATCAATTTCGTGAATGTGTCAAAGAAAGGTTTGTATTTTAATAGTCTTAAATCATAACTCTGCAAAATAATTTTAATATAAAATATAAATAAATAAATGTCAAAATCCCATAACATTTTTTTTTCTAAGGAATTGGTTGATTAAAATAATAATAATAGTTGGAGATGGTTTCGTATTTTCATAAGACATTGGTGGAGAGAATTATTGAGTTGATTATTAAGCATTGTTTCATAGTACAACTAACCTAAATGTCTCATAAAACCTAACCCTTTGTGAATGGCGTTTGTTATGCCTTTGTCTACGCTTAAAAATGACATCTTTAAATATAGAATAAAGTCCATGACATTTAGCTTCCACAATCAATATCATACTAAAACTAAGAATTGGTTATATTTTATTCTATGACCCACAAGCGTAGGTGTGGTCTATATTGAATTTATAGACTAATTTGTTTATCCTATTCTCAACGTTGAAGGCAAGTTTGCTTTTAATAGGGATTTCATAGTCAAAGTTTCACCTAAAGATTGATAAACCCTATGTATCATTGACTAGGTTCTCTATCTTCTTATAGAAATCATCTTGATTATGTATCATCTTTTTAAATGGGAAAAAATCTTGATTCTTAATTGAGATTAGATTGATTTTATCTAGATTTTTATTTCAATGTTGAAACAGTCTATAAAATTTTGATTATAATTTTATATTATATTTATCTAAAATTGTATGTAAGTTTTGTAATAATTTATTTAAAAGATCTTTTAGTAATAATAAAAGGATTGTGAATTCTAAGTAAAGTTATCTTTTACTTAATAGGTCTTTCAAACATCAAACTACGGGACCCCATAGTTTACCATATAAATTGAGTTCTATTAGCATTTTAATCATATGAAGACTCAAGAACTACAAAACTAGTTTGAGTGTAAAGGGTATTAATAAACTAGGATGTACACGTGTAAATCTAAAACCTAACATATTATAGTAAATTAAGTCATTAATATAGAATAAATTAAATCACATATTGAGATTGGATTGATTTTCTCCAGATTTTTATTTCAATGTTGAAGTTGTCTTATAGAATTTCAATTAAAAAATTATTTTAGATCTAGAATTTTATATAAATATAATAATAAGTTATTTAAAAGTTGTTCTAATAATGATAAAAAGTGTTGTGAATTCTAAGTAAAGTTACATTTCATTTGATATGTCTTTTAAACATCAAAGAATGAGAGGGCCCCATAATTTTCTAAATAAATTGTGTTATATTATCATTTTAATCATATTGGGACCTAAGAACTACGTAACTAGTTCAAGTGTAAAGGGTGTAAATAAACTAGAATGTGCATGTATAAATCTAAAACCTAACATATTATGGTAAATTAAGTCATTAATCCAAAATATTACAACTTGTAAGTAGGAACAATTATATGAGAAAATTAGTTCAAGTGTAAATGCATAGTTTAATGTTAAGTAAACAAAGATGTTTCTGTAAACCTAAAACCTAATAGATTCTAGTAAATCAATTCATTAATCTAAAATATTACAATTTGTAAGTTAGAACTATGTGAAAAAGCTACTTTGGATTACAATTTTAAAAGTGGCTAAAAATCAACTACATCAATGTAGTTCATATGTTTCAAAATACAACTATTAAAGAGTTATTCCCACGTATAAATTAAATTGTTCACCATTAATCATACCTAAGATGTGATTAAATTACTTGATTGTAAATGTTATTGACTGTTACTTGAATGTGTAAGATGAAAATAAATCTACAATGCTATAATATTTAACAAGTACCTTCACAATTGTTAAACTTGTAATATCGTGCCATTAGCAATGACACATATTCCATATTATATGACCTCCACATAAATGATCATCTCTGAATAAGATAATGACACTCACACTTGATCAAAGGTTTTTGTTTTTTGTTTTGAATTGCATACATATCTTCCTTCCCTGCCACCAAACATTGCTCATGGCTTGCAATAGCAAAGAAAAACTCTCTATCGGTCATAATTGGTATCTCTAAGAACATCACCATGCTCTTATTCATCATTGCATGTGCATTAATAATGTTGCAAGTATACTTTTATGATCATACATACTTATATTGGAATGTCTATAATTATATGATTATGAATTATCCTTCAAAATGACTTGTACTTGGGAACATACTAACTCCACACTCATTCAAGTATCCATACTAAACCACAACACATGAAACTCACCATAACCTTCTACGACTCACTAAAATTATTTATCAATCTACCAAACAACTATTAGCAAGAACTTAGAACAAATCCATCCACTTCCTCCATTAGAAATCTTACTATAAAATCTCTATGCCCGTTTGGTGCATGGAATATGAGCTCTAATTCCGGAATTAGATTTCCGGAAAATGTAATTCCATGTTTGTGTCCATCCAAAAAATTGGAATTGGAATTTCGAAATTCCAATTTTGCCCCCAAAATGGGAATTTCATCTTCCACTCAAATAGGTGGAATTGGAAATTCCAATTTCTAATTCCAATTTTTATAAAACCAAATTTAATATTTCGTGGGATCCGTGATTATAAGGATGTATATTATATTGCTATTAGGATTTATATATATACATGTGTGTATATACACACACGTGTGTATATACACAAATATGTGTATATGTATATACACACATGTATGTATTTGTGTATATATATAAGGATGTATTATTATACATGTGTGTATATACATATGTGCATATATACATAAGTGTATATACACACAAACATGTGTATATGTGTGTATATATACACAAATGTGTGTATATGTATATACACACATGTGTGTATTTGTGTATATATATACACATGTGTATATACACATATGTATGTGTATATATATATATGTGTATGTGTGTATATACACACACATGTATGTATGTATATATAAACATGTGTATATTTGTGTATATATATATACACATGTGTGTATATACACATATGTATGTGTATATATGTATATGTGTGTATATACACACATGTATGTGTGTATATACATGTGTGTGTATACACACACATGTGTATATATAAATGCACATGTGTGTATATATACACACACGTGTGTATATATAAATGCATGTGTGTGTGTATGTGTATGTGTATACACACACGTGTGTGTATGTGTGTATATACACATGTGTGCATATGTGTATATATGTGTGCATATACACACATGTATACACATATACACATGTGTGTATGTGTATAGATACACATGTGTGCATATATGTATATATACAAACATGTATGTGTGCATATATGTATATATACACACATGTATGTGTGCATATATGTATATATACACACATGTATGTGTGTATATATAAAGATGTATACACACAAATTTAAAGAAATTAAAATACAAAATTAAAATTCCTTATGCATCTTCTTAGTCATCTTCCGGGTGAACCAAACAGGTCATCGTATATTCCGGAAATCATTTTTAGAATTTGTATCTTCCAGAATTACAACATCTTCTAGAATTGACTATATCTGGCATTTGGTATTCCATGCACTAAATGGGCCCTATATGCACATCAAAGTTTCAACAAGCGCAACTAATCAATTATGAAAATTGGAGGCAAATACATTTTGCAAAACATTAGTGACCTTATAAAAAATGTGTAAGGATGAAAAAAAAATTGTAAAACCTTAATTGCACTATCATATATATAAAGAATATTACTCAAATAAGAATTAGTGTTCTAAACATTTAAGCAAAATTTATAATGAAATTAATCCAATTAACATCTTAAAAAGTATGCTTATAAAATACTTAACACTAACAAAATAAAAGATAAACACCAATATTTTTTTTAAGTAGAATACATAACATCCTCTATCCATGAGTGCTTCAAACACTAGCCTATTTTTAGAAATTAAATTTGAGTTGAATATGAGGTCTATAGAGTCCATACATGCCCCTATAAAATTTATTGAGTTGTTGGAAATGTATTCAGAAAGCTGCCTTGTAGGGAAAGTTACCTACGCCGTCCTCGTCAAGGCAAACGGTCCATAGTTTACCCCAACAACAGTCAATTTAAGTAGGTATTTAATAAAAACATGTGAAGATGAAAGACAATTATTGTTGTAGGAGAAAGAAATACTCACATTAATTCACGAGATATATGCAGAGTTTAAAATGTGTCACTAATGTCATGTTATACTAAAGTGATGATTATGCTCTTAAATGTCTAATTGAGAAAGCTTTTTTTTTACTTTTTACCCAATGCCTTCCTCTTCCCAACAAAATAGGTATTGAATTTTATACCTCTTTATACAATAACTAATCAAGGTAGTTTTATGTATTGCTTATAGACATAGTGATAGTGATATTGTTTTAGTAAAAAGAAAAGTATATTTTTAAAATTCAGTTATTTTAGGATTAATATTTTATAATGTATTATTTTAGTATGTAATTAATTTTTAATATGTTTATTTATTATAAGTATAAATCTAATATTCTAATATTTATTATGTCTTAGATTACAATTTATTTGTAATTTTGTTCTTTAGATTAGCTTGCAAGTATGATTATATTTATGGATTTAAAAATAAAAATTCTAGCATTTGAAGGTCCACACTCTTGAAAAAAATTTAAGGCCAACATGATGGTGTATATTTCATAGATGTTTTACATGTCTATATGTGTGCTTGTGTCTTTTCATCCTTTATGGAACTCCTAATTAATGTTTTTATCTTTTTGGGGTTCATTCACTTTACTTGTCCTTGAGTGTCATATTGCTTACACTCCTATGACTAGAAATTATGATTTCCATGATCTTTCTATGACTAGAGATGATGCATTTCTTTAAAGGCATACCCTTCTCATGATATATCTAATGAGGTACATGATCCTTAACCTAGTGGTGTTTATCACTTACTTTACATATAGTGTCTTAGCCCAAAATTGTGTTGATGCATTTAGTCCATATTTTAATTACTATAGATTGTGGAAATCTAATGTCTACGATGTAGGGATCATAATTTCTAATAATACTATTATACCGAATATATTCTTATATTTTATCTAATGAAGACCTTAATAATATTTTTTTATCAATATACTTTACCTTCTTCGTAACACCATATTTGTTTACAGCTAAAAATGATAATAATTACTTACAAGTAATAAATGATAGTGTTTCAATTGTTGCAAAATTTTTTATGGGTGCCTCTTGATGTTTTGGACTTCTTTTAGTACTTATAGCATTACAAAGTCAATTGTTGACAACTTTAAGTGAGATACAAATAAACACTTACATGTTGAGTCTTTTATTCCTATATTATGTTCATAGTCATGATGACACATTTTTCAATACATACATTTAGAGAGAAGTTAATCAATAAGAATTTACTATTCTTTATGTATATCAATTGAAATTTCTTGTGATTTTATTGAATTCTTTAATAATCAACCTATAGTGTATTTACATAGTGACACAAATAATATACACTTCCAATGCTCATTCATTTGTAAATTTTATACATTTCTTCATACTTCATAATGATACTTTATCTTTGGATTATAATAATGAATCTTCAAGGAAGCATTATGCATCATCTATTGAAGGTCATACTAAATATGATAAGCATTCTATCTCAAATAAATATCCCACTAACGAACATGAGACTACATATTATTTTGATGTTGTCACTAGACTCATGATAAATTTAGAAAACCAAAAGAAATTTTAAATTTCCCACAAATCACTTTTCATCTTCTCTTCTATCAAGAATTTTGATAAACATAGATAAATCTCTAAACACTTTGATGCTACTTATTATTTTTAATTGTAATGAATCAAGGTGTGCAAAAATAACTTCCTATGCTAATCTTGAATGGAGTGAAGTACAAATAACTTAAATTTTGATCCAAAAAAGTCATAACTTAGAAATAAGTAATATATGGTGAAAACCCTTTCACGATAAAAATATGTACTCCAAAATCTAGTCCATGTATTGTCAATTCTAAAAGATCTTACAACATTATTTCAATGCAAGTCTTTACAATCTAACATTTCATTAGCATTTAAACTTGGAGGAATGTTGTTGTTAACATTCCAACAAAACTTGAGTACCTACAAACTATCATATCAAATCCACTTTCTAAAGTACCAATTTAGAGAAAATGAATACTATGGAAACCACAAATGGTTTCCAAACTATGTGTTGAAGCCCCCAAAAAGATGACACCAAACTTGGGCATAGTTTTCAATACCACCTCTAAGGATTCTTTACAATCTAATGACATAGTAATTATGTTTTTTTAATATTATAGAAGGTAGGAATATAGGATATAATTGAGTGAAAACCCTACTACAATGAGAAAATAGCCCAACCTCATATAAATAAAGGTTGACATATATTCCTTTTTAAATATGAATGAAGAAATACTTAATCCACATGTGTGAGAAGTGATAGAATTTGTGATGAAATCTATAAATATTCCTTCAACCTAGGTTTACATGATACAAGATTTAGAGATCATACACCAAATAGATATGAAAAAATATCCTTATAAACGTGCACATACACTAAACATTAGAAACAAAAACCAAAGTTTCGCTTGTTTAGAAAGCCATCAAAGATAGGAGTTAACAAATCCTTATATTATTAAAATTATTTTTTTGAAATAACCTTCCTTAGCTTCAATTTCAACAATAAATTATTTTTACCAAAGTGTAATTATTTTGGAAGTGGCAATTGAATCCTAACCTGTATGATCTCATTTAACACAACCCCCACACCAAAATTCCTAGGGTTCACATGAGAGGTTCCATTAAAAATTAACTAAAGTTACTTAAAAATAAAAGGGGATCTTTACATTTTATCAAATTTCTATTAATTTTGACCTTGTTTAAAGTTTGAATTATTTATGGATGTGGGTGGCAGAATCCACTAATACTAAAATTGTGGCATTCTGATTTCAACCCTTTCATTGAATCCTTTTTGTGATGTCAATGTGGGTTCATTTGTCAAATCTTCCCCTCCATTATTGAAATGAGTCTTGGTTCCCCACTATTAGAAACTCCATAGGCAACTTCATGTCAACATACAAAAAATCTACAAACTTTTTTCACACAAATTTTGGGGCAATTAGATACTTCCAAATATTTTCCAACAAAAAATTATTCTTAATTTAGATGAGCACATATGGACTCGGGCCTTGGATTACAAAGGTTGGTGTTGTGTGTAGAAGGTATTTTAAATTTAGGCACATTGTAGTTGTTTTTCTAAACATTAAAACTCATTCCATGTAAGATGCATCATGGTGGAATGATGCTTCTCCTCAACATTACAGTATTGATTGTATCTCAAAAAGTATGGATAGCTCACCAACAAATGGAAATGGGAACAAGGATAATCTTCAAGAGGTCGAGCCTTATTTAGATTTAGAGGGGATTTTGAGTCTCCTTTCGAGGACAATTATGAAAGCAATATGGATTTTACTCTTGATTCAATTTAAAAGAACCTTGAGGGAATAGTAACTCCTTTTCCCTCAACAAAAAATGAAAATGCAAGATCTTGCACTTCTGGGAATGAGAGCTCAAACTCACTTCCCTCACATAACCCTATGGATCTTAAGGTTGGTGAGGCTAGCAATGAGTGGCACATTTTGTAGGAAAGGAAAAAGTGCATTTGTAGTGGAGTGGAATTCGACAACAAAATGCAATTATAGTCACACACCAAATTTGGCATTAAACCTTTAACACAATTCAAATAGAATTGGTTGTTAAAACGAATCCTATGATATAAAAGTATTTAGGATTAAAGTAATATACTTGTTCTTCTAGCTTCATCTCTATATGTTGTCAAGATTTTGTTAATGACGTGGAATGTGCAAGCCTCTAAAA
The DNA here is from genome assembly GCA_027943335.1 of Chamaecyparis obtusa. Taxonomy (NCBI): domain Eukaryota; kingdom Viridiplantae; phylum Streptophyta; class Pinopsida; order Cupressales; family Cupressaceae; genus Chamaecyparis; species Chamaecyparis obtusa. The sequence goes on from BSBK01000362.1 coordinate 677,042, forward strand.
ATTTCTAGAGCTGAAACTTTTAAGATTATGTTGTATTTTTTTTATTAATGTAAAATGAAGGACTCTCATGGTTGCAATTTATTGATTAAAAGAAAATATTATTTTAAAAAAAATAAACCATTTACATTGTTTATTGAAAGAAGAAATCAAAATTACAAATAAAAATAGACAAAAAATAGCAACAACTTAAATAAACATGTCAAGGTATAAAACTAATAGTTCGAACAAGTAAAACATTGTGCTGAATTTTTTCACTTCAAAATAGTTATAAAATAACAAATTAAAAGAAGTTATTTTGTCGCTACTACAACGAAAACTTTTTTTTTCATACTCTCAACAACATTGTTGGTCCAAAGTAGTATGCACAGACACTAAACCACCACCTTCCCAATGTTGAGTAATGAAATAAAAAGTTGCATACAAAGGTAAAATAGTTCTTCAACTAAAAATAAAATAAAAATAAAGACAATAAAATACTACTCATCTAAAAGTGCAACATTACTTTCAACTTATTGATCTTAGCCTTAGTAAAACTTTGACATGTGAATTTTGAGAAACTTTGACACGTGAATTTTAAGCACCCTTGCATTGTATCATTTGAGAAAGAAGATATGTGAGTGACAAATCAAAGTCCTCCTGGGTATGTGGTTGTAAGTTATAATGATCTTTTAGATAAATACATTTTTACTAATGTTTCTAAATTATCACTAATAAATTATAATACTAAATATTTTAACTCAAAAATTACATCCATCTTTTGTAGTTTGCATTTTGCATTTGTATTGTCTCACTCTAATATGTTTTGTTGATTTTCTCCTCTTTGTAACATCTTGTTGCAACTGTACTTAATCTTTATTTTTTCTTTCAAGACTTGAAAGAACACTTTATTGTATTTTTTATTTATAAAAATAATAATATTTTCTAATAAATAAGTAAAATATATATTGACCTAAATCTCACATATCAAAACCTTAGCTTCTCTAATGTAAAATTCCAATGTCTTGGCATTTGTCCATACCAGCATAAAAAAATAAAAAATTATTCTAACAAAAAATGTTAAGAATAAAGCTACTAACAATATAAGTGAGACTGGTGGTGGATCTTGAGAAAGGAGAGATTCCTCAGATGAGAGGAAATGCTACTGTCAACATGGGGGAGGTCGTTGTGGCTCGTACTTCCCCCTCTATGCTTACCAAAGCTTCTAAGGAGATGGAGGAAATGGTGAAGTGGGGTGATTCTGCTTGTACTACTCCCACCAAGGATCTTCGATGGTCCTGCTCTATCTTCAATGTTTGCTCCTACTTCGACAGTGGAGGTTTCCAATTCCATTATCCTCTCCCCAAACAGTAGGTTTTCCCCCTCCTCTTCAGTGGGTTCGGACATGGGAGATTGGAAAATACCAAAAAGGAAAATAAGGGAAATAAAAAATCGGATGTGGTCTCAGAAACTAAACCTAGAAGAACACTCAGGACAAAGCTAATTGTAATACCCCAAAAATGGGCTATAAGTTCATTAATCTCCTATATCTTCAATTCGAACGAAATCGACATCAAAGTCCTAATCTAAGGCACATCTAAACATCATCAAATCATAATTGATTATCTTAAATTCTACATCGGGGAATATTCCTAGTAATATTCCTAATCATCATAATTATCTTTAATTTTATAATTATTTGGCAATAAATCACATTTATCCTAAAATTTGATTAATTAAATATTTTGCATATTTAATTAATTAGATTTAATATTTGCCACTTAATTGTTTAATTAAATTTAATTCTATCTATTATTAATTGTATTATTTAATTTTGACAATAAATCAAAATTCCTATGAATAATTGATTAAATTCTTATTTAATTAATTGAAGCATGTTGTCATTATTTAATAATATAATTTTTAATAAAAGTTTGGTAAAATAGTTAATTAACCCATAAATTAATTATTTTATTTCAAAAAGTAGTTAAGTTGAGAATAAATCACTTTATTTATTTATTAAATCATAATTATCCATGTGCACATTCAAGGACCAGTTAAACTCAAAATTGGAAAATCAATGCAAGTTGTTAGCTTTTTGAAACTCAACATCTTTTTGATTTTTAAATTGGATCTAAACTTCTAATTCGAGTTGAACTGTGCTTTTGCATGATTTTTGTGACTTAATTATCTGTTATTTAAAAATAACTCAAAAATCAACCTGAGTTATTTGAGTGATTTATGGCTTTTTCTCATGCACCTCCAAAGCCTTGGATTTCTATAAAAACAAGGCTCAGCTCTTCATAATTCATCTCTCTCAAATTTGCATCTCATAATTTTGCAAGCTTACTTTGCCAAAGTCATCTACGAATTGCACAACTATTTTGAAGAATTGGAATTTGGAGAATCAAAGCTTATTGCGAATCAAGGCTATTGTGAGATCAATTTGTTTTTTTTTTCAATTCATTTAGATTCTTTTTCATATCATTGTTAGATCATTTTAGCATATCAATTTCCATATTAGCATAGATTCATATCATTTTTTCATTATTATTGCATAGAAAATCAAAAAAATATAGATTAATTGCATTCAATTCATATATAGATCAATTGCATTTAAATCCTTCATTTAGATGTCGTCTAGGTCACTGATCTCGATAACAATCTAAGAACATTAATCTCGCACCTACTAGAAGGCAGTAAATCGCTTGGTTAGATTAGATTTCAATTTTTCACGATTTCATTTTTGCTAACCTCTAATGTTTTACTGAAGTGTTGTGTTTATAGATTAGGTACAATTTTCACACACACAGTAATAGCCAGAGAAATCGCCAGTGGGTGGAAATTGACTCTGGAGACCTCCTAAAAAGGTAAAAAATGAAGTTCCTTTCCTGGAACTTGAGGGGCTTAAACAACCCGCAGAAACAGTATGCTTTGAGACAAACCATTGTGGACTAGAAAGTTGATTTGTTGTTAATCCAAGAAGTTAAGATCATATATCAAAAAAATTCTAAGCTCATGGATCAGCTATGGCCAGGGGCTGAGTTTATGTACAGTGAGGTCGATGGTGCGTCAGAAGGTATGACGACCCTATGGAATCCTTGTAATTTAGTCGGTGAAGCCTTTGCTTTCTCCCACTACTTTCTGGCTATTAAATTCAAATTCGGTAACTTTTCTTAGTTTTTATTTAATGTTTACACCCCTAATACCAGAAACGGTCGGGCCCTTGTTTGGGAGGAAATGTCTAATCTTATGGCTAACAATCAACAAGATTTTTTCATGTTTGCTAAGGGTTTCAATTCCCCGCTTTTCCCCTGTGAGAAGCTTGGTGTTTTGATGGATTATTCTGACAACATGCATGACCTTGTTGAGTTTATTAGGAGAAATGACCTCCTTGACTTGGATCTTCAGGGTAATCCCTTTACATAGTCGAACAATAGGAAAGGTAATCATCTAATCCAAGTTAGGTTGGATAGGGTTCTGGTGTCTACTAGTTGGGACCTGAGTTGTAATGTTGTCCTCAGGGCCCTTTCGCACACTATGTCTGACCACTCCTCGATATTATTCTATTGGGCTGACAACCCTCTATCTGGGTTTACTCCTTTTTGGTATGAAATTATGTGGCACACTTATCTAGATTTCAAGATTTGTATCCAAAATTGGTGGAACATAGGTCAGTGCGAGGTTCGGCTATGTTTAGAATTTCAAAAAAGCTTGAAAATATTAGAAGGGAGGTGAGAAATTGGAGTAAATTATCATTTGGAGACATCTTTAAACAAAAGGAAGTGATCTAATCCAAGTTGGAGCAATTACAAACTTACATTATTCTTGGGAACTTCTCTAGGGAGACACATGTTGAGGAGGAAGGATGGAGACAAAAATGGAAGGAAAGCTTGACTAGGGAGGAAATCTATTGGAAACAAAGATCCAAGATTCAGTGGATGACTGAAGGAGACAAGAATGCCTCCTTCTTCCATAGATTTGTGTCCAAACACAGGAAGAGGAACACGATTCAATCTATAAAGAATGATATAAACATGAACCTGGTGGAGGTTGATGAGATTGGGGCATGGGCTTCTCAATATTTCATGAATGCTTATTCTGATAACACTGGTCTAGATCCTATCTGCATTTGGGACAAACTTTTAAGTTCTACTCACCCAGTCCTAGATGATGCTGACAATGAGTTTCTCCTGGTGCTAGTGACAAAGGAAGAAGTGAGGGTGGCGGTTTTTTCTATGGGTGCTTTTAAGGCTCCTGGTCCTGATGGGTTCCCCCGTCCTTCTTCCAAGAATTTTGTGAGGTTGTGAAATATGGTTTAACCAAAGTGGCAAAGGACTTTGTTAGAATAGGGAAGATCCTTAAGCAACTGAGCAATACCTTCATAGTGCTAGTTCCTAAAATCCCAGATCCAAAACACACGACAGACTTCTGGCCCATCAGTTTATGTAATAAAGTCTATAAGATCTTCATGAAGATTATTGTGAATAGAATTAAACCTCTCCTAGATAGGTTCATTAGCCCCTCTCGGAAGGGCTTTGTCCTAGGTAGACAAATTTTGGATGCGGCCATCACCACACATGAAGTCATTCATTCTATGGAAAAATGCAAAAACTCTGGTATGGCTCTGAAACTGGATATATCCAAGGCTTATGATAAAGTTAACTAGAATTTTATGTATGTTGTACTTTCAAATTTGGTCTTTAAGGAGAATTTTATCAAGATTATTAAGGAGGTGGTTGAAATTGTTCATTATTCTGTGTTGGTTAATGGTTCCCCTAGGGGTTCTTGTTGGCTAATAAGGGGCTTAGGCAGGGAGACCCACTTTCACCTTACTTATTCATTATGGTTGCGGAGGTTCTAAGTGGGAACTTCACCTCCCTAGTCAAAGGTGGTAAAATAAAAGGTGTGAAGGAGACTTCTTCCCTTCCCCCGAAGGTTTTGCAATAGTTCATGGATGACACCTTTCTATTTGGATTGTCCTCTGTTATTGAGGCTAGAGAATGGAGAAAACTCATGGAGGACTATGCTTTGGCTTAAGGACAACAAATTAATTATAAAAAGAGAAAAAATTACTTCTTTAATACAGATCATAACCTCCAAAGGAAGATCATCGACATCCTTGGCTACTAATCTGCAGATCTTCTTGACACTTACCTTGGTCTCCCCCTCACTATGAAGGAAGTGACACAACAATTCTGGAACTTGGTTCTGGAGAGAATAAAAAGGAAACTAGCAAGCTGGAAAGGTAAAATTCTTAGTAGTGCTGGTAAACTACAATTGCTATATGCATCTTTGCAAGGTATCCCGATGTATTTTCTTGTTCAAGATCTCTAAGGGAATGGTTGACACGCTAGAGAGAATGCAAAGGAATTTCCTATAGACTAGAATGGAGGAAAAATCTAGGACGAGCCTTATCATATGGGAGGTGGTGTGAAAACCCAAGTGTATGGGAGGTCTTGGGATAACGAGGATCTCATACCTCAACAAAGGCTTGCTGGCCAAAATTGGTTGGATTTTGGCTAGGGGCTCCACTCGTTGGTGTTAGATTACGAAGGTGAAATATTTTAACCACTCAACTTTCTCATCCCTCATGTATGCCTAGGACCTCTCCATTGCGTCTAAAATATGGAATAATATTGTGAAAAGCAGAAACCTGCTTCGTTAGGGGCTAAGGTGATAGATTGGTAATAGAGATAGAATAAAGCTTTGGGAAGATATTTGGCTTAATGACAAACTGTTGGCTATGGAAATATTAGGCCTCTAATGAATTATCTCAAGGAACATTTTGGTTCTTATGTTGCTAATTACATATCCCCTTCAAAAAAGTAGAAAATGTTATTTGATGCTTGGGGGCTCACTCCTAATTTGTCTCAAAGAGTGGATGAGATACAAGAATAAACTAAAGGGCATTAGAATCCCAATGTACCCCAATGAAGATAGTTTTGTCTGGGACAAAAACCCCTCAGGTGCCTTCTCTGTTAAATCGACCTACAGACAATTGGTGAGATTGGAATTTAAACCCAACTGTTGGAGGTGTGTTTGGAATGCTCAGCTCTTGCCAAAAATAAATTTCTTCTGGTGGACTGCCCTACACGACAAAATTCTCACCATTGATAATTTAAAAAGAAAGAGCTTCCAACTAACCAATTGGTGTGTCCTTTGCAAAAAAGAGGAGGAGAACATTAACCATTTGCTTATCCATTGCCCCTTTGCCTTAGAGGTGTGGTCTAAAATCCTTGGTAGATTCAATTCCATGTGGATTTTTTTGGAGGATTTGTAGTTGTTTGTCTACAATTGGGACTGGCCTTCTCCCCATCCCTTAATTCAAAAATTATGGAAGCTTATCTCCCCCCCACATCTGTTGGAATTTATGGAAGGAAAGAAACAATCGCATTTTTTGAAACAATGAGAACTTGATGGATATTGTGGTGATGATTACTGAGAATTTATTATTGGAGAACGTCATCTTCTACGAGTGGAAAACCCCATCGAATCCACCTTCCACTAAGGATTGGCTAGAGGGCAAGGAGGTGGACATTACCAGACACCTTTTTCAATTATGCCAACTCAAAAAAGTTAGCAAGAATGAATACAAAATGGTCTGCCCCTACTCCCCCTTGGATAAAAATGAACTTTGATGGTATGACCTGCAATGGAGTGGCAACAGGAGGTAGAATTATAAGGGATAACGAGGGCAACATGATCCTGGCTTATGATGGCAACTCAGGCTTAGCCTCAAGCAACTTAGCTAAAGCCCTGGCTCTATTTTGTGGACTTAGATATGTGGGTGACTCAAAATTGATAATTAAAGCGATTAAAGGGAATGTGAAGGCTAACTAGAGGATCTTTGATGTTCTTAGGGATGTTTGTATGATGCTGACAAAGCTTGACGAATTCACAGTTAGTCACGCTTACAGGGAGGGCAATGTTGTTCTAAATTCTTTGGCTATTGAGGGTCTTGATAAGATTGGTATGAGGTGTTGGAGGAATCTAGACTCTCTCACATAGATTATGAAATCCCTAATTGGGATAGAAAAATCTCCTACGATTTAACAATGATTCAAAATTTCATGTGTTGGTGGTTGTTGATGTGGCTCTGATGGGTGGCGGTTCTCAAGGCAGGAGTTTCCGATGATTTAAATTTAAATCCTCAGTGCTCCACCATGTATATTAACCATGGGTCACATCATGGCAGGGGTCATCATGACAAGGATCTTATGGGTATGATTACTTGTACGACTAAGCTAGATGATGAGATTTGTGAGATTTTCCTTGATCTCGAAAGGAGTGATGTGAATAAATGTAATAAATGGGGCCATTATAATTTCACATAGATCTCTAGACACTTTTGATGGAAATTATTTCTGATTTTGGGCAGTAAATGAGGAAGTGACCCTTCACGTGTGTTACTGTATTGGCATGTATTTTCATTGAGAAGAGACACTAAGGTTAATAATGGTTTTTTTTGGTGGCTTTTAATTCATAACAGTGATTGTGTGCTCTGCAACTTTCAACTTCTTGCCATTCCTAATCACTCTGCTAACACCACTCTGGAGAATTCAGATTCTAACGTTGATATGGGTGGGGAAAGGGTTAGAACATAACCAAATAAAATTGAAAATGCCATCTGTGATAATCCCCGTATGTGGATGATGATTGATGAAGGTGGGATTGTGTCATTTATGGAGGTAATGACAGGGTTTGATCAGAACCTTTCAATACAATTTGTTAATAGCTAGTTTGATAGACATGTCACTATGGGGGGAATTTCTTTCAAAGTTAACGAGGAATTCATTGCTCAGGTGACAGGGGCTCTCGACGGAGGGTAGAAATTGGAAGAAATGAGAAAAGTGTCAGATGAGCCTAGTCTGAAGTGTTTCTTTTGGAAAAATGAAAATCATGTCAAGTTGCGCGATGGATTTAATAGGGAGGAGCTCGCTCCCCATGGGATCAGGTGTGTAAGGTCATTATGAAATATTTTATACTTGAGGGTCATTTTGGGGTTTACTATTGTTATCATTTTTGCTATTGAATCACTTCCATTACCATGACCTCATTTCCTTCCTGTTCTTCTTGCTTCATTCTCTAGAAGCCACTGTTATGGAGGTGTGTGAGCGTCATAGCCAGGGCAAAAATTTCACCATTCTCCACTAGGGGTTGATGTATTGCCTCTACAGCTTCCATTTGGCTTTGTGCCCCCCAAGAACTATTGTTGTGCAAGGTGTCCCCACCTCCCTTGGTCCTTCTAGGGACCCAGCTACTGATTGTAAGAAGAAAATGAAACCCTGTGCGTCCCCATTTGAATCCCCTTTTAAAATCTGAAAAAAGAATAAAAGTGTCCAGATGGGTCCCATGGCTGCCTCCAAAAAACCCAAAATGAAACCCCAAATTCACATGGTGGACTCGGATGTGGGTGTTGGTGAAACCCCCCGTAGGTCCAAAAGGATTGTGGCTAAACCCTATAAGAAGGAGAAAGCGGTGCATGAGAGATATGTGGAGGAAGATGAGGATGGTTTTGGCTCCACGGGAAGTGGTAAAACTAAAGTGGAGACTAATCATAGCACCTGTTCCACTTATATTTTAGCCAGTTTCAAAACTGAAGCTGAGGATCCCACCACCATGAAATAGGAGGAAGGGAGCAAGGATGTCTCCCCATGACGGCAAATTCCCCTCCCCAAATCAATATAAAAGGAAAACGCATTGCAAAAGAGGATGGGAGAAAGAATGTTGGTACCCATGATGCTGATGTTGATAAGGGTGAGAAGATGGAGGTCGGTCCTTGTGCTGGATGTGCGGCAATTTAGGAGGAAATAAGAAAATTTTGAAAGGAGATGGAGATTCTGGATAACAGTTTCAATAGGTTGGCCAGTTTTTCTATCAAAGTGATGCATTCCTTAGCTACCACTTTGTGCCTTCTACAGTGTGACAAGGGTGAACAGGAGGAAGACACTAGCGGAAAGACCACTGAGAACCTATTTAGGTTTATGGTGGATGATTGGATGCGCTTGTTACTTTTCAGGCTAGATAAGGACAACAAAGATTAACTCTCTTGGTGTTGTTTGTGCTTCTTTTTGTTAAGGTTTTAATGTTTACGTTGGTTAAGCCTAGCCCCACGCGACACTTTTCTAGTTTGTTTATTTTGAAGAACTTTTACAACAGCTCTAATGGTTGCAATACTCTTAATACTTGGTTGTGTAGTAAGGTTAGTAGCAGGATGAGGTTTTTTATATTAAGAAAGGGGATAGGCTGACTATATGTTGTCACTTCTTCTTCTGTTGGTAATGGGCGGTAGCTGTGTTTTATGAGGCTTTGTCTTCTATTTTACGGGTCAACCCTCAGTTTTGACTGCTTTTAATATAAAAACAATTAGCTAGCTGAAAGAAATTAGAACATAAAATAAAATTTACCAACTAATTTCTTCCGATATGTCTACAATATAATTTATCAGCTAATTTACTTTAAAGCACATAAAAAATGGTGTCGGTCATCATTATAAACTTCCCATTAAATAATACCCACGCTCCAGAATATAAATAAAACCAAACTCTACCTACCTACCTACTGCCTAGTATCCTACGTATTTATAGAAAGGCAAAAAGCGGTTCCATGTTCACTACCCAACAGTCAACGTCACAAATCGAAATTATATGCCATTTCTCTAAACCCAATAACTAATTTTTTATTTCTAGTTTTTCTGGTTCGCACGGCCGCAGCACGCACAATAAATCGAAGTCTGTAAAAAAACATACCCCGACATTAAACAGCTTTAAACTACAACAGATGACAGAATTTTAACTTCGCAATCTGAAAAGCTCAGAAACCAGGCCCTCAATTTCAATTCTTCACCGTGTCTGTCAATCCAACATTAATTGACAGTTACGCATTTCTTTAACTGTAAACAACACTAAATATTTTGTACGCAAACCTTCGGATTCTAATAAATACTGAACAGTAAAAGCACTCGCAGAAATTTACACTTCAAACTTAAAAATTTCACAGATTTCTTTCAGAAGCTGCAACATTATTTATTCGCAGAAATTTACACTTTAAATTGAAAATCTCACAGATTTCTTTCAGAAGCTGCAACATTATTTATTCCCTGCGGCAAACTGAACAACAGGGTTTTACAGACAGAAAAACGTTAAAGACCGTCAGTTCCCTTGAAATGTCTGACGGGAAAGTTATGGAGCGGCCAGTTTAATAAAGAAAACGTTTTTCACATCCTAGGAAATTTTCAGACGGGTAAATGGACGTCAATTTAAATACGTTTATGAGCAAGAAAATCAATATTTTCCGAGGTCACTGACTTCATTGTACGAGGGGTCACGTATAATTGAATTCGGTGGAATATTGTAATAAGTGTCGGCTAGGAAAATTTTAAATTATTTTGTACATTAGCTCATAATGTATACGGCTATTGCACGCTCCTTTGAGGGGAAAAAGTGGTCTTAATTTAATTTATTTGATGGTTTTTGAAATGGAAAAGCAATTTTATGTTGTCCACATGAGTCAGAATTTGGGTCTCCAATAAAATGTTGGGGATCGCAAGGAGTTTTTGGAATGATTGAAAAATTTGAGAGCATTGAAATGATTAATGTTGTCTGCTATGAATGGGAGCAGGATTGAATTTTAATGCACTTCTTTATTTTTTTATTTTTTTATTGAATGAAGTAAGGAAAAGAATAAATTATATAAAATGGCAATTATTTGGTTATCAAGAAGAAATCAACAAAGCTGAAAGACAACTACTACTATAATGCTCCTTAATATTGCCCCTCACATAAGATGTCGTGATTTATAATTTTTAAATAATTTATTTTTTTTAGGGTTTTGTAGCTTTTTTAATTATTCTTATTGCAAGAAATAGTTACATCAATTCAAAATTATAAAGATATAACATAAATTCAGGGTAAGGAGGTTGTTGTATCTAAAATTGTCGTGGTTCAATGGGTTGTCTGAGAATAACTCTTTTTCAATATTTATCTAGGGTTCTTATAATGTTCTAGATCACATCATATGAGACATTGATATATTTTTGTATTAATCAAATGTATTGGGATCTTCATCTTTAAATTGTTTCTGGATTCGATTGTGTAGATGTTTTTCATCAATCTTTTGGATCACATTTCGTGATCCATCATCAGAATCTTCATGTTATATTTAAAAATTGTTGTTTACGATTTTAATTGTTTAAATATAAGAAAGATATTATAGACGTGGATAGTGCTTTAAAAAATGTAGCTACATTATAATTTCAATTTTTTTTATTAATCGAATGAATTAGAAACTTCATGTTATATTTTAAAAGTTGTCGTTTACCATTTTAATTATTTAAATATAAGAGAGATATTACAAATGTGAATAGTGCTTGAAAAAAAGTTGTTACGTTATAATTTTAATCTAAAATTTGTTATAGATTGTCTCTTTACTTCTATTATAATTCAGCTATATAATCAAAGTTTTCTTGTTTGTTTAATGAGACTTGTTAATATTTTTTGGAGGTCATATCAATTACATTAATTTTTTAATTAATAAATTATTTTCAAAAGACATGCTCTCATTATATTTATCTTCAAATTTCACATTATTCTACAATTTTTAATTTGAAATACATGAATATATTCCTTTTAGGAAAAAGATTTTTACACAACCCTTTACATTCTATTTATCATATTCTCACTTTTTGCTTCTATTGATCATTCTATTGAAATACATAACAAGTGTGTCTTGTTTGTCTAAGTGCATCTTGTTTGTCTAAGTGTATCTTGTTTGTCATATTCCCTCTTCCATGTATTTATCTTATTAGTGATATCTTTATATATTTTATTCTATAAACTTACTCACTAGCTAAGGTATCATCAATGATACGACAATAATTATTGTTTATACTTTTAGTTGTTTAAATATAAGAGGTATGATTAAAGATAGGATTATTAATGATAAAAAGTAGTTAAACCATAATTTCAATCTAGAATTTTTTGTAGATTATTTGTTTATTTCAATTATAGTCAAGTTATATAGTTAATTTTTTCTTACATTTAATAAGATTAGTTAGTACTTTTCAGAGGTCACGTGTTAGTTATATTTATTTTTTTATGAATAAGTTGTCACCAAGAGTAAGTACTGCCATTACATTTATCAATAATTTTTCATACTTCTTTAATTTTGAGTTTGAAATACATAAGCATATCTCTTTTAGAAAAAGAAAAAAAGAAAACTTGAGAACCCTTTACAATCTACTTGTCTTATTCTTGCTTCCATCTTTATATCTTATTACTATTATTTTTATACTTTGTAATCACAAACTTATTTTTTAGTTTATCTTTACCCTTATTTCTTTTTTATGAGTTCTACACCTTTCTCTAATTTCTTCTTCTCTTCATTTGTTCTTTGGTTGTCATGTTATTATAAAAGGTCTGCATTGGGTGGTGACTACTTCATTCTTTAACAACATTATCACTTTCATTGGTTTAAGCACTACTACATATACTACCTTGGTGATGGTGTCTTCTACTCTTCCTAAGAAACTATTCCTTATTATTGGTTTTGGGATTTCCCTTATTATATATCTCCTTCCTCCAAATATAACATTACTATGTTGAACACAGATGCAACTTTTGTATGAAGTATATAATTTTGCTTAGTGTAGATGAATTCATACCTCATAACCCATTGCAATGCACAAATATAAAAAATTATCAAGTTGGTCTTGAAAATTGATTTGAGTCACTTTGAACTATAATTTCACTTATGAAAGTCATGTGTCTTTGTCTACATACTAAACACACATGTTTATCTATATTTTGAAAAGTTTAAAGTAAAGGTAATGTTAATTTGGGATAGTTTTATGAATGTGTCAAGGAGAGCCATTGTGTATACTCCTTCCCTATGCCTTTGATCATAACAAATTTCCTAGGGAAAATTCTACTTTGGCACGAGTGAGATCTTAATGTTAGAGCCCTATTCTATTTGCATCAAAATGCAAAAAAAAAGTCCTTGCCCATCTTGTTGTAATTTCCTTGTTTTAATTGATCATTTGTAATTGATTGGGCAGAGTCTAAGTGGGTCTCCATTTATTAAAATTTTGTCTAATTATTGTACTTTGTTTTCCCCATGAGCTTATCATATGTTGGAAGTTACATAAATCCCATAAAAAAATTGTGGGCATCTTTTTGGTCATTTCTCTAAGTGTGTACAAGTTGTCAATATTTTTTAGTTTCCCTCCCCAATGTTCCTTTTAGAGTTTCCCTTTCCTAGCATGTCTTTCCTTATAAGTCTTCTTTTCAATGATCTCCACTAAAGTATAAAGCTTTCCCATCCAAGCATATCTTTCATCCATTCCTTGACTTCATCCTTCTTTTCTTATTGATGTTCTTAGAGTTCTCATTCCCAACATCCCTTTTTATGAACCCCACATTTACCTTGCCTTTTTCAAAGTATTAGACTTTAAATTACCAATGAACTTTTCTTCCAATCCCTGACTTCCAACCCTTTACACTAAGTTACATTTTGGATCTAAATTTTTAGCCATTCCTTTATCCAAGTACCTCTTCCTTGACATCTTCAACCCTTGATTTTGATGTTTCCTTATGTGTATCTTTTTAGAAATTGAAGAGTTATCCATCCCTTCCTTGGGAACCTTTCTCTTAATAAATTGGATCCCTGACTTTTGATGTTTTGTTATAGATAGTTATTTTGCTTACCTGGCAATTTTGATTTTGGTTGGTCATTTTTATATTTGTTGTTGAAAATATCCACATGATATTCCATTTGACTCAACAAAGTGTCATTTCCATCTTTAATTTTTTTGCCAATTTTTTTCATTTCTTTCTTGCTTAATTTTATTTCTTATAAAGACAATTGTCGTGACCTTATATACATCTACATGATGCTTAACCAAATGTCTTTTGTTAATAATATGTAATCTCCTAACATTCCATGAAGTGATTTTCATTGCTATCTAAGAAGGGGTACTCCCTTCCTAGATCTCAACATCGTATTTATTTTCATTTGTAATTCAACCTTCTCTTTCTTGATTTACTCTCCACAATTAGTTCTTTTTTCTATTTTAGACTAGATAAATTATTTATTTTAATGTCTTCAAAACAAATTAATTTCATAACAACACATTTCTTATTTGGCCTCATATATTTGTTATTTTTGTAATTTTATGTATTCTAAAGTTTTCTAACTTTTTAATTCATAAGTGTTTATAATTCCTTCATTATTTCACCCCCTTCATGATCATTTTTTTGTTTCATTGGTGATTCCAAATAAATAAAGCTTTGTTATTTTAAATAATATTTTATATTTAAAGCTTGTTCCTTTTCTAGATAATGAGATCCCTTATTGTTGTCTTCTCATATCTTGTCTCCACCTATTTTTATTGTTTGTTTTATTTTTTAATATGTAATATTTCTCATTATGAATAATGTTTTTAACCTTCTTGTTTTCTTTTTCCTTGTTGTCCTTTGTTTTATCCTCCTTGTTTTTATTATAAAAAAAAATAGCAAGACAAGAGTGTTATCCCTTACAAGTATCCTGAAGGTTGTACTATAACCAAATCAAGGGATCTAAAACAAGAAGAAATTACAACAAGAGATTACAATAGAAAAGAGTAAGACAAGTGTAAAACATAGGATTAATAGAAAAAATCTAGGAGACCTAATCCCTCGACCTTATTTTTCTCGACCCAAGAATAGGTAGCCATTCTTGGTGGATGTAATCTAAGAGTTCTCTTCTATTATCTAGTTTTTTATTTTACAAGTCCTCATGAAGGAAGCATAAAGTTGTTGCAACCCCTGTCCATCTTAAGGAAGCGATCCATCAAAAAATTAATGTTTCCCACAACGTCAGGGAAGTGGCTCATTAGGTGCTCCATTTTTCCTTCAAGAGCTTCTTGATCATCTCCCTTAAATAGGAGCAATTAGAGAAAGTGTTATATTTTTAGGAGATCACTTCCCCCTCAATAGCTAGAGTTTTGTCAAAGCTATCTGGAATAAAAGAGCCAGAGGAGTCACTTTTGTGAGTATTGAGAACTTGTATCATATTTTCATCCCAACTCACATGATTTGATTACACATTAATAATATCAATGGCCAATTGAAAATGTGTGGTTTGACTGCTTATTGGAAGCACATCTCTATTATTACATTTTCCTTTCTAGGTCTTTATCTCCCTTCTCCAAGTTCCAAAATCAGTAATAAGGCTCCTGTATATTCTTATATTTCTTAATAAGTCTCTATCACAAGCATTGGTGATACAATGACCCAAGTTCACCCCAAGAACATTGGGGTCTATCATTTAATTTCCATCAAATTCCCAACCCCCTTCAACATACGTGTCAAAGGATTCATGGCCCCTCAACATACCTATCATGATCTCATCTGGTTCTTCTCATTCTTCTGACATTAAGGAGATCCTCCATACCCTTGTCAAACTTCCTCTGAACCCTAATTAATGTGTCTATAGACCCAACCAATCTTTTCTCCATTTGGTGACCATTGTTCAAGAGCTTGTCCAGAGCCATTTGAATTAGCTTCTGGGCAGGATACTATCTATTTGAACTATACATACGTAGCCTAGTTCTCCTAGCACAAGACTATAGAATTGCACATATTTTGAATTCAAACTAGATCCTCAATTTTGTGGACTCCATCAGTTTATCCTTTCTATTAATCATCATGCCAAGATTAATAAATAGTCTATAAAAGTTATCTACCCTATCAGTTGTCCAATCTGACTTTGTGGTCCGCTTTTTAGAAAATATCTTGTAATCCTCATTTATTAACATAGATATCACATTCCAGTAAGCATACTCCATTAGAATTAGTGTTTTATTTTAGCCTCCTTGTTGATCATATTCTCAATATGACTAGGAATATTACTAACTTTGTGTCAGCTTCTAATCCCAACAATGTCAAGCCCCAACACTGCCATTGCATATGCAATTGTGTTCCCTTCCTAATAAAAGTGTCTGATGAAAAATATTGACATCCCCTTAAGGAGCCCTTTGATGTTAATTATAATGCTCTCAGTAGACCAACTTGACTTAATTTCACCTTTTACAACATTAATAATATATTGTGAGTCCCCTTCAACCTCCAAAGACCCAATACACACTGATAGGGTAAATTTAATACCCTAAAGCATAGTCATTCCTTCTATTTGATTATTAGTGTTCTCCTTCAAGTTCTTGCTATAAGCTAAGACCAAACCACTCTCATGAGCTATGATAGTGCCACTAGTAGTAGATCTATTATCCTAAGAAACACCATCAAAATTTAATTTAAATCATCCAGGAGGTGGGGCTTTCCATTTTGTTCTTTGCCTATTAAGGATCTTAGAATTGTTAAAAGTTGCATAGTCACTAGGGAGCCCCCAAATATTTGACACTTTCTTTTCATGGGGGACTAGGGGGAAGACTACAATTTTTGTTTTGGCTACTTTGAGATTATCTAGTATCAAAGTATAAAAAGAATGAAAGACTCTCTCTAATGAACTCTCCTGGTCTCTAAAGATCTTGTTGTTTCTTTCTTTCCATAGGCTACAAGTCAAGTGAGGAGGATTAATTACCATAATTGTCTAATTTTTAGATTGAAGAGTAGGCCCTTCCATTCCATACACATGTTGGATGTTATTATTAGCCACCCAAGAAATCCCTAATTTGATAAGTATCATCTTCCATAGCTCTTGAGAAAAATTACAATGAATTAACATATGGGAAATTGTTTCTTCTCCTTGCTTGCAGAGTGCACATCTATTGGGTAAATAAAATCCGCTTTTAGTTAAATTATCCTGAGTGAGAATTATGTTATGGATGGCAATCCACCATAAGAGGTTTATCTTTAAAATCAAATGTGATATCCACACCTCCTTAGTCCATGGTGGGGAGTTATCCTTCTTTATTATCATAGTATAAAATGATTTGGCTGTGAATGCACCATCCAGATTAAGGCTCCAAAAAAATTTATCTTTCCTTTGGAATAAGGGAATTCTCACCCCACTAATTTTCAACTGCAATTCATTGATTGAAATCTAAAGATTAGGCATATATTGATAGTAGAGGGTCAAGATTTTATAGGTGTTTTCATTAGGGAGATAAACTCAAAAACCTTCACTCAAACATAATTACTAACCACCCTTCTGATACCTTGGAAATTGGGAAAGGAGGACAAGGCCTTATCACCAATCCAAACAGCATCCCAAAAGTTGATAGTCTTCCCATCCCCAATAATCCATTTCATTTTAGATTCTAAGATGCTCCTTCCTTTTGTGATGGTAGCCCAAACTTTAGGCCCAGTAGGGAAGGTTTGATTGTGGATGTTTGTCCTAAAAAATTTATGAGTTGAGATATTTGGCACACATAATCTCACAGAAATCATCTTTACGGAGATAAAGTTTCCAGAGAGTCTTTTCCATCAGAGCTTTGTTCATTGAGGTAATCCTTTTCAAACCAAGGCCCCCATCCTTTATAGGTCTAAAACAAATTTCCAATTAACTAGTGCCATTCTTTTCTTTCCCTCAATTCCAATCCATAAGATTTTTTTTTTCAATTTCATCAACCATGGAGATTGGAATCTTAAAGATGGAAATGAAGTAAAAAGGAATACTTTTTAGGAAGAGGTAATAAGTTATAATTTACCTGTATTGCTAACTATTTTTCCTTTCTAACCTATCAGTTTCTTTTGAATTCGCTCAAGGATAGAGTTCTAGAACTCATGAGAGACCTTGATAGTAAGAGGGAGTCCTAGATACCAACTTAGAAAGTTAGATAGCTAGCATTTTAGAATATTATTATGCTCAAGATCTTGGTTTAACTCAACCTAACACTAGTGTCAAGACTTCTATTCCTATTTCTATTTCATTACCTAGTGTTTCTACATATGCTCCACCTCTCATAACTACATTTGTTTTAAACAAAGTAATTCTACACATGTTAGTCTTGGAAGTATTCTTAATCCTATCATTCCTCCTCCTTCAAGTGTTTCATGTGTTTCCCAACCTTCATCCATACCTACTTACAATAATGTGTCATTTTTATTCTCAAACATTCCTTCCATTTCTCATAAGTTCCAAACCTGTCACACATGTCTCATGCCAACCTTTCTATTGAATCCACTCTAAATAGTCTTACTCAAGCTATGTCATTATTCTAACAACACATTACC
Source organism: Chamaecyparis obtusa (assembly GCA_027943335.1). NCBI lineage: Eukaryota > Viridiplantae > Streptophyta > Pinopsida > Cupressales > Cupressaceae > Chamaecyparis > Chamaecyparis obtusa. Next base: position 695,191 of record BSBK01000362.1, read on the forward strand.
TCCACGACTTAATCCAAATTCAATATTATCACTTGTGACATTGCTATATCTTTGTCTTTGGATATCATTCGTGTCGTTATCTCTCAATACACAGAAATACCTCACTTAAAGACTTGTACTGGAAAATGAGATCCCTTGACTCATGTGAAATACATTTCAAACATTATGTAGTGACTTCTCTCATGATCATAAACTCATGGATAAAATATTTACTAGAACATTTCGAGATAAGGCCTTGTAATGGTGTTGTTCTTTACCTCCTTATTTCATTGATTTGTTTCAAAAGCTTGCTAATCCTTTCATTCAATAATTTCAAAATAACATTGGGTGTGAAATTTCTTTGATTGATTTAATGCATTGTAAACAAGGTGTTAAAGAAAAAGTGATTGATTACATTGGTAGATTTAAACATTTGCATGCTTAGATTTCTTATCTTGTGTCTGGTATTAAAGTTCTTGACATATTTTCATTATTAATTTACATAAATACATTAGAGATAAGATATTTCTTTTTGAAATCTCTTCCTTTACTCAATTGTGTTAAGTACTTCACAATTATAAGCTTCAAGTGAGTCAATTTGAGAGCACCACTCTAATGGCTATGGTTAATAAGAGTGATGTTGCACCCTACCCATTTCAAAAACCTAAAGGCTTCATCAAGATCAATAACTCATCAAACAAAATTAATGAACAAGTGGTAGTAGTATCCAAAGGCGTGGCTCCTTTGTCATCTATCTTTAAACCTTCTCATAATTTCACATCTCTTTCTGAATCTTTGCATAATGTGATGTTGAGGTTGATTAATTCTAACATTTTAACACTTTCTCCCATTAAACCAATTGATCCTTCAAAACAATCTTCCAAATTCTTCGATCGCAAATCTTTTTGTCAATGCCATCATCAACTTGGTCACGATATTGAAAAGTGTTTCTATTTGCAATGTATTGTTCAAGACCTTATTGATTATAATGCTATATATGTTGAGGATATTAATGATCAAATAAAAAAATCTATTTCCCCTCCCAAACAAAACTTTAAAATCTATACCTATCCCTTACCTTCCCATTCTATCAATACCATTAAACTTATCCACTCATTTCCATCTTCTTACACTGTTGTTGACCCTCATAGTATTGTGAAATATGATGATTAATGTATTGAGGCCAACAATATTGTCAACCTTATTGATCAATTTGAACCCATACCTAAGCCCTGCATTACATTTGATCCTAAGGAGACTATCAGAATAGTTAATGGTCCTCTTTACATTGTTTTGAAGGTTAATGGTCTTCCTTCTCATGGAGTCCTTATAGATCCTACTTTCATAGCGAATGTTATAACTGAAGAACTTTTACATAAGACACCTCTAAAAGAATCCTATGACAAATTCAATGTTATGATTAATACTTTTAATGGTCTCACTTGTCCTACCCATGGTTCCATCACCTTTCTTATTGAATTTGGTAAGAAATCCCTAGATGTCACCTTTTTTTCATCCCAAATTTTGATCAATTTCAAGTTAGAGTTGGTCTTGCTTGGCTCACTTCCATGAAATATATTATATCTCCTATCCATAAGTGCTTGGAACTTTCCCATTATGGGGAAATAATCGATTAACCATAGTCTCTATCAACCTTTAAGTTGATGGAACTTTTACCTTGACTTCTTTTGACCTAATATGCCTCAATCTATTCAACCTCACAAAGATAACTTATTCTTATCCTATCAAAAACTCAAATCCAAAAAAATTTGTGAATTTAGCATTTCTCCTATAGTTACATATCCTTGCCTTGGACCTAAACTTCTTCTTACACCTTCCATACTTCTTATTTATGCTTCAGTTCCACCTCCTATATCCTATAAATGACTTGGAGCTTCTATATCTCAACCTAGTGTGGTTCCTTCCATTATTCCCCATATAGAAGAAAAGGACCCAATGTTGATTGATCCCAAACCAATCTAAATTTCAAGAAAAAACAAATGTAACTATTGTTTCTGTGATCGCCATCATAGACATTGTACTAGGACCTATGCTTTCTTCCCAAAACATTTCCTCCCCTAAGACACCTACTAATGCCTTGATTCCCTTTGACCAACTCATGCATAGCCCAAGGGATGAACTTAATCTAAAGAAGATGAAACTACATAAACATGATGATACTGTCCAGATCATCCTTGCATCGTGATTAGTTTGGATGAAGAAGATCCTCTTGATGATGATTTCAATATTTATAATGCAAATGATGTTAATAATAACAAATTTGATGATATCTATGATCTTGTTGATGCTAATCATGATTTACCTAGCAAATTTGTGAAATAATTATATGTTGCTCCTGGTGATAAATAAAGTGACTCATCCTTAGAACATGGTCCTTATTTGGAACTTGCAATAGCTCCATATACTGTGCTTGATGTTGTGCCTCTATCATTTTGGATACCTTATCTAAATAATAACAATCAAGATGGGGGTAGGTGATCCGCTTGACTAGCTCCTCTTGTATGATGGAATATTTTGTGTGTTTGTTTATCATGTTGTGCTTCCCTCGTGATGTGCTACTTGTTATATGTTTTTTTAGAATTCTTTAAATGACCTTTGTTGCAGCTTTGTTGGCACAAGGTTATAAAGGAATCAACCTATTGTGACATTCCTCTATTTGTATCTCATTTATTCTATATGTTGTATACATGTTATGTTATGCATGTAATATTATTTGTAAATGTGCCTTTGTGTTGTTTGATTAGGGATGATGCAAAGTGGTAGCAACCATCCTTTTTGGTCTCCACAATGTCAGCCCAAAAAGGCTCTTCATTGTATCTCTTATGCGATATTCTTCCATTGTGTTCATGGTTCTACTACCTTTGGAGGACGGTGCCAATTTATTTTGATATAATTATTGATATACATGAGTTATCATATGATCATATTGACCCAAAAGTTAGTGAATCCCTTTTGTTCTCTTTTTTTATCATGTGTTTCACTTTTCTTGGTTTGTCCTTTCCTAGGGACATACCATAGTGGAAAAGTCTCTTGTGGGTGCATGTATCCTCCATTAAATCAATTTCTCTTGTTAAGGAATTTGCAATCACTTTAATGTGGGGGTATACACTCTACTCCTTATTTCACATTTTACACACATACACAATGATTCAATGCAATCTCTTATGTGTAGGGCTAAGGATACAATGCTTTCCTTGGGTTTATCATTACATTACATTACATGTATTGTGCATTATTCAACTAATCTCTTAGGGAGATAATGTCTCTCTCTCTCTCTCACACACACACACACATAGTTTTGTTTTCTTTTATCTTGGTTTTGAATTTGATGAAGTCACTTAGGGGCTTGGTGTCTCCTTGTCTCCTTAACCTTGATAAAAATTTTCAATGTGCATTTATCTACTTAACCATGAGCATGAGGTAGTCTCATACTCCCGCTAAAGTAGAGGATACATGTAATATCCTAAATTGTAAAAACCTATAATTAGATTCTCAACTAGGCCCCATTTTTGTGTTCCCAAGAATTTATGTCCGTTATGCTTGATCCAGCTACTCACCACCTTCATTTCTGGCTTTCTTTCCTTCTTCCTGACTCCCAATTTTAATTTTGGCCTCTTTTTGCCAAAAGAGGACACCCTAGGTATCCTCTTCTTGGGAAGAGGATGTCTAAGGTGTCCTCTTGGGGGCTTGCCTTATGGATTTAGCAAGATTTCTAAATTTGTGTCAGTATCCTTTGAGTTTTGAGCTTTGAATACATATACATATACATATACATATGCATATGCATATGCATATACATATACATATACATATACATATACATACATACACACACATGTAAATGAACATGTATGTATATATACGAGAGGTATATAAGCAACCTATCTCTCCTTATTTGGACATAAGGCAAGTTCAAACTCAATTGCTCTCCTACAATTTCACATCCAAGCATTCCAGATCACGTTTTCAAGCATCTAAAGCATCTTTAAAGGAAATCTTCTCTAGTGTAGAAAGATTCTCTCCCATGATGGCCAAGTAGAGGTTTTCTCCATCAAACAAGAAGATCCTTTATCCATCTACATGTATTCATCCATCCATTCTTCAAGGCAAGATTCCATCAAGCATAACAACATTTAAGATCTTTGAGGAGTATTCATGGGTTTATGCATTTGTGAAAGACATCATTGATTCTTATTTACATTCCAAGATTCTAATTTAATAAACAATTACATACAAGCATCTTCATAGACATCACAATTTCAATATCAGTTTATAGAGGTGTATACATTTACAATGTAGATCTAATATTTACCTTACGTTTACAAGCTTTCCTTTCATGCAATTTCATTTCTATTTCAAGGTTGATTCCTCAATCGGGGTTTGACCAAGGTAGACCCCTTTCAACCCAACATTTTTCCCATTTTTCTATGTGCATAAACAAGTGGAGAACCTATCATTTCAAATCCAAAAGGTATAAAATCTGACTGACAGTCTACAACTGAGTTCAGTCAAAAGTGTTGGGAATAGGATGCCCTAGGTGGCCTCTTACCTAAAAATTAGCTTGAAACTAAAATCATAAGTTGGTGGTGCTATTTGGTTATTATTTTCAGTACATGTAGGTGACTGTCTATTTTTTGTCAGTCAGTCTATTATGAAACTTGTCATTTTTCCTGTCTTGTCTTCTATGTTGCATTAGTCAATCATTTCTCACTAATCAATTCTCATAAGTTCCACAAAAAAGTGAAAGATCATTGCACCTACTTAGCACTTAAGTCCAACTTGAACCTACTGCATCATCTTCCTTATTATTGTGTGGTAACAAAGAATTAGTTAGGTGTTGCACTAGGGAACCATTCTAGAACTCCTTATTGTTTACCTAACCATCCTTTTCTTATTGTACATTTATTTTGTTTGATTTCTTCTTTGAATGTTAGTTCTTCTTTTTGCTTTTCCCTTTGTTCCTTTGTTGTATCGATCTATCATATTTTTGCCATAATTTTTGTATATATTCAAATTTATTTCATTTTTTCAAGTTTGTCTTGTAATTTTTCCTTTATATATTCTAATGCACTTGAACAAAGCTAATTATGATAATGCTTAATTTTTTTTTATTGCAATATTGCACTACCTTCAATCTACTCTAAAAAGTACAATAATTTAATTTTTTATCAGTCTAGCTTCATTCCACATTAAATAGTAAAAAGTAATGACAGTTCTTCACAAAAAAATAATCTTAAAATGTAATTTTGAATCTTATTTTCCTTCACATGTGAAGCTTCTTATATTTATGTATTTGCTCCTAATAATTTTATTACAATGGTCTTAAATGGGGCAATGCCTAAAATGAAAGGAAAACATACTTATAATGAATAGGTTTTGAGTTTGCAAAAGCTTTCTTTACATAAATGAATCTCAATTTACTAATAAAGCCTCTCATATAGTTTAATAATAAATTTGTTATTTATTAATTATAACTAATCAGTGTCTAGTGTAAATGGTTAATGCAATCAATAATAATTGGGATATGATTTTATCGCATAAATACTTAATTTGCTAAGCCTCTATTGTGGTGGTTGATCTTCTCAAATAGAGAGGAATGCTAATGTTGTAGACATTTACTATGTTAGATAAGACTGAGTAATCCACTACTAAGATGACAAAGCTTATTAATGTTTATAATTTCATATTAGATATTTTTGTACTACATCACAATTGTCTTTATTAGGCCTAGTTCATGAGATTGATTAGTGTTTGTACTAAGCTACAAATTTGTTTCATGGAGGATGTTGTATACATTACATATTATTCTACATCGTTAAATAAAATATGTATTCAAGCTACAATATTGATATTTTTGTCAAGTAAGCTCGAGTTTCTAGTTGGAGAATTCAAATATAAACTCTTTTGGAATTTTTTGAATGATTAACTTTGTCTTCATTAGATCCTATTAACCTTAGGAGTTTGATTTATAGTTAAATGTTTGTTATTCTTGAATTAGTTTTAATGTAATAGAATGTTTTTAATTAATTTATTTTTTGTATTGATCAAATACTCATTTTTTATATGATTATATATCATTTAACCTTATTGTTTACATAAAATAATTTTTGCTTCTTTTTTCATGTTTATTCAAGAAAAATGAAAAAAAAATGCCCACAACAAATATATGTCCATGTGATTCACAAATAAATTTAAGTATAATATATACTATATAAATATAGAAATTTCATAATCCAAATAATAATTTCATGTCAATATTTAAGTATTTAAGATAATTGAATCAATACTGATGCATAAGTAGCTACATATAAATATTCACCTTAATAAAAGTGATAAAACCCTTCATGAAAAGTAGTTGATGAAAAGTTGAGATTAATTGTGATTGTCTATTTGAAGACTACCATTGTTTTGAATATACACCTAAAGTTGGAAAAACTTATTATTTACTACATTGAAAATAACTAGTACAAGACTTAATGACCTCCATAAGTAAATACCATGACCTAAATTTATATAAATAGTCTCCCAAGTATAATACTTTCTCAAAGCCTCTCTAATAATCAAGTTTTGTTGATAATTTTAAGTGGATAATATATAAATAATATTTTTTTAAGTTTATAAAATGTTTTATTCATATCATGTTATAAATATTATGAAAGGTTTTATAAGTTCTTGTTTCACTAGTGTGTGTTTTAGTCTTCTTTCATTAAGTCTATTTTAGAATAAAATTATAGTTTTAAATATAACTATTCAATTCTTATAACATTAATGATAAATCATAGTAGATGTTTTATGTTTCAATTAAGTTAATTTAAAATCTCTTTAAATTTTATTTTTTTTGATGAATAAAGGCCTTTTCTATTAAAAATATTTAAGTAGTGTTCAACAAGAAAATTGTAGTTCTCAACCTACACACTCAAATATGATTTTAAAAAAATAATTATTTGATTATTCAAGCAGGTGACTATATGAGAGATATTATTATATTTGTTCATTAAATTAACTCTTGAAATTGCTATAAGAGAAATGTTGACTCTATTTCCTTCTCCCATTGACTAAGAATAGTATAAGCCACATGTAACCCTAAACTAATGGTCATAATAGGGTCATAAATTAGGTGTCTTGAATGAGTGGAATAGTAATTTAATTATACAAAAAAAATATTGATGATAAAATTTAGATTGTGCTAGTAAAGGTATTTTCACCTATAACTATAATTAGTTTTATTAATTCACCAATTAGGTGTCCTAGTGGAAGTGGAATAGTGACATGAGCACAAACCACTAGCTACTAATGTTTAATAATATAAAACTCTTCTTTCTCTTCATTAATGAAGTGTCAAATTAAATCATAAAATGTAAGGGGACCATCTATCCCCTCTTAGAAATTTTGAGAGAGACATTTTTCTTAGAATAATAAATTGATGTTATCATGCTTTAAAAAGTGGAAGTTAATGTTGTTTGCTTAGATGCCACTTGTTGGATCCCAAAACTGCTACCCCACTTCCTAAAATAAAATATCACTTTCAAGGCCAAGGTTGTCATCACCTTGAAAGTGGAACCTACTCGTCAATGGACAATGGAGGATTAAAGGTCAACGAGTTACAAGAGTATTTTTTCTCTTCTATGCTTTAATCTCAATTGAAAATTAGGAAGGTATTCCTAGGGGTATACTCTAAAATGTATTTGAATCAAACAAAATGAAAAACTAAATACAACAACGATTAGATCTAATTTACTTACTTGACCCCAAAAGTTATCACCAGGTTCTAAGCTCAAAAACACCTTGTGTAACTAATGGATGTGTGCAAGCATGACCACATGAGATGAATTCATGACCACATGAGATGAATTCAAGTTTAAATTTACCTAAATTGTTTATTTGGTTATATTAATGACAGTGTATGCACAAAATTGTCCATTTTATTCATAAAAAAACTTATTAATATTATTTTGTTTGTATAGAGAAGTAAGGGGGGTCAAGTGAATCCCAATCCAATGCTTATCCACTGGGAAACAAAGATACAGTTTAATAAGAGGAACATAAACTAAAATCAAAAGGAATGTGAGTTGTGTATTTTATATGCACCAAAGGCTATGCAATTTATAACAAAACATACTTATTAATCTAGAACATAGTTGCATACATCCATAGACTACAAGAGAAAGACAACCACAAAGCTTGTATGAATTTTAAAATGTTGTTACATTCATGTAACTCAAAATTACAATTGTGCTACTAAATATGGAATATTTCAATTGAGAGAACCTCTTGTATGTCTTTGTGCATACATGCATGCATGTAGCATGTAAGTGTGTGTGTGTACATGCACATATGTATGTATATATATGTGTATATGTATACATATGTATATGCATACATATGTATATGTGTGTATATAATGTCATAAAGACATTCTACTACAAAAATCACTTACAATATCAATCTTATTTGATTTCACGAGCCTATATTCCATTAGATGAATTAAACTCTAGCATTTTGTAGCTATTGTACATTACAGTAGCAACCCTTTAGCATCTGGAGATCACAATCACAATTAATCCAAAAGCTCTCTTTTAACTCCTTTCAAAATTATTCTTTTAACAAGATAGGCATCAACCCCAACTCATATGATTGTAGAAGATTCAAAATGAATGAGACAAAAGTACTCCCACCCAAAATGAATGACTAACCCCATGCCCCCATGCAGTTTCTTAAGTGAACTTTTTGCTTAAATTTAAGCAACTGGAGTGTTCTCGTGTAATTTTTTAATTCCATGAAAAAGATAAATTGAAATATTTTGCCTACTTTAGTGGAGCATCTATTATTTAGGAATTGGAAATAAGTTGTTGAAAAAAAGGGGGGCTTGAAATAAGTAGCAACTGCTTATTGAGAAAAGCAACACGTCTCTTCACCATTTTTTTGATCTCCTTTTTATTTGCCTAAAATTTTCCTTCCACATTTTATTTGCAACAAATTTTATTCAAAATTTCATTTAAAATTACCATTTAAGAGTAGTACTTAAAAATAAGTAGCATTTTTTTTCTTTCTTGGGGCCACTAGCTCTACAAATTACTACTAAAAATATTGAGTAGTAGCTGCTAGCCAAAATAAGCTTAGTAGCTACATGGGGACATGCCCTAATATGTGGAGATATCTTGATAAAATAAATACAAGTACCCAAAGAATAACATGCAACAATGGTGAGTAGTTGGGAGTGGTGTATAATCATGCAATCTAATTTAATGCTATGTATTGGCAAATTTAATATTAATAGGCTACACTTTGTTTCTAAAGTTAATTTTTTTAATCAATTTATATTTTAATGGAAAAAATAATCTCAACAAACTTACCTTATGATAAATCTTCACTTTGATGAACTTTGAGTTCGATGAACTCTATGAAGAAGGATCCTCTTTTAACATCCTTTATTTTTGCCTCATTCACACTTATTCAAATACACAAACCATTTTGGTGGTTCACAAAATGGAGAGCATATTACCATCTCAACACAATGATAATACCACAAACTAAAATAATTACCAAAATAGACCCTTACTTTACTCATTGCCCCATTATCACTTCAAAAGGTTTATAAGCCACACATGTTGTTGAAACTCATTCTTAGTATTCTACATTTATCTTTGTTAGTTCTTGTAAAGGTTTACAAACTAGAAGATGCATAAAAATATTGCTTCCACACTTCATTTACTTCTCATTTACATTTTTGTCCATGGAAGAAGTCATGAAGCATAACAATATTACTAAAAGAAAAGAAAAACTTAAAACTTTAGGATTTCATACATGAGTACGAGGAGTTTATAAGTGACCTTAGGAATCAAGGAGGTATAATGAGATAAAAACTAAGATTTATCAATTTTTTTGAGAATTCTCACACCACCCTCAACTCCATTTGAAAATAAGATGTATTTTCATAGTAACCATTTGGAGTGCATTAGATGGGCTATTCTGGGTATGATCCACTATCTACCTAAGTTCATTATTACTTCTTATTGTGACCCTAATAACTATTATATTTATATCACTATCCTCTACCAAAGTGATTTGGTTGGATTTTTTTTTTTTTACATTCCCAATTCTCCCCCTAAAGGAACACAACTCTAGGAGTGGATGCTTTACTTGCCAATTATTTGTTGGGTAGTTACATGATAATTCAACATGGTCTAGACTCTAGAACATCACATAGATTGAAACACAAAGTTTCGTGCTTGTATTTCACGACTTAAGACTAATACACAAACCTTAACACATAAATCTTTGGGATTCTTTAATCCCATCTTTAAAAAATAGAAAATTTTGAAGCATATTAGTATCCTTTGGGAACTTATGTGTATATATTTTGAGGAAAACGAGCCTCTTCATTGTATTCTTCTTTTCCCCTTAATTTTCATATCATTCCCTCTCCATTTGATCATCTTTTTAATCTTGATTTTTCTACCACTTTGTCTAACCATTTCCCCATCTTCACTATCTTATCTATCTTTGACTCCTCTTCCACCCTAATTGAGCTCCACTTCAATTTCAATGTCTCTCATTTATCATTGAAGGACGAGATTTATGTGTTCTTTTTCATATGAAATACCAAGCCTAAACCCAAACATCATAGATGAATATGCTGGCAAGAAATATGTATGGCTTGATGGACCCTCTTCATCAAGGGTTACAATCAAATAGTTATATCTAAATGTCACAAGTTGTAAAATTTACCAAATAAGACTTATTTGGGTTTAAACTATTCTAGGTGATAATCTCACTAACACATTCCTTTGATAATTATTTAAGTAAAAATTTCTTTTACAATTAAATGAGTGCTTAAATATGTGCCCAATTTAAATAAGTCAATGATAGGAACAAGGAATCCAATTTTTTTTATTTCAATTTTTTTTGGCATCACAAACAAAAAATAGAAGATTCATATCAAGATGCATGTGTGTAATTTTTTTCTAATAAAACAAACATCATAGGAAGTTTTTTATGAGCTTTACAAACTTTTATTCATTGATGAATTGATCAATGAATCTCTAGTCCACATCCTTAAAGAAAGTATTACAATTTCTACCCTTGTAAAATTGTTTTGGATTATAACATATAACTAGATCACCTTTCCACAATGGAAGAAATTGATGAATTTATGCAATACATGGTTGACGAGAAAAGTCTCATAACAAATAACCTTCCAATTAAATTCTATCAGGCCTTTTTGGGTTGCATTTAAGAATATTTATATTATGTTTACTTATAGGGCTTTAAAAATGGTTTCTTAGAGGCTTTAATCAATTAAGGTTGATTAAAATTCTATTTAAAGGGAGATAACTATATGTGGTAGCCCATTATTCATTGAAGACATCATAGAAGATCACTATTAAAGTGATGGGCCATAAAATCAAACACATCACCCAATAAATTGTGAGGCTAGAGTATATTAAATTCTTGAGTGGTCGATTATATTGGATAACTTATTTTTTGCATGAGAAATAACTAAGTGGCACAAGAAACTACCCCATAATTGCCTTTCATGAAATTGGACTATGATATAGCTTATGACCACATTAGATGGCCATTCATACTTAACATGCAATAATACTTAAGTTTCAAAACCAATATTCTTAACTACATTTATATGCTCTTCACATTATATCATTGCAATACTCTCCATTCAATGTCTCCCTCTCCCCTCAGTTATCCCTTAGAAAATACATCCACTAGAATTTCACCTTACTCATCTTTTAGTTATTTTGATTGACACTCTTGTACACCTCTTATAATAGACACATTCCCACTACCAATTCATCACATGTTGCTCCTTAACACTATTAAAGCCACTAAATCACATTTTTAATGACATCATGTTATTCATCTAAAAAAATTCTATTAAGTGTTTTAAGCCCTTGCTATCTTAGATCTCTTTTTGTAATATTAAGCTCTCAGCTAGCCATGACAAGACGCAAATTATTGTAACCTAAATTAATCCTCATCTACCACTAATGAATGATACAAGGTGAAGTATGGTTTGATAATTATATAGCCTAGTATTCCTTTCAAAATCAATGTCAGCTTGAAGTGCATGTGCTTGTATAGTTTTTCAAATAAAAAAAGAAACTCATGAATTGGATTAACTAGTTCTTATCAATAACTAAACATATTTGAGTGGTTAATAAAACATTTTATTGCCAATCTCGTTTATATTTATTCATGTTGAATTTCATTGAAAGTGTCTTTATAATTAGTTAATGTAACTTATAGGGAACTTCTTGTAGAAAAAATGGGGCGGTGATAAAGGTTTACCCACTACATCATGGTTGTGTTACATTTAAGTAGGGACAAAGGGGAATTGACATAATAGATCCTTACTATTAGGGTGTGTAGCCTATAACTAAGTGGATTGTAATGGACTTATAGGTGGAGATGCTTGTAAACAAATAGTTAATTAAAATGTTTTTTTGACAACTTAATGTTGCATTATACTTGAGGGACAAAGGGCATTCTTATCACAAATCCTTACTATTAAGGTGTGTGCATTATAAATAAGTGGATTATGAGAGCCTTGGGTGGATGTGCTAATTAGAAACATTTGATTCTATATCATGTACAAGCTATTACTATTGATCATCCTTGGAATTTTGTCAATTGAAATGAAAAAATTATGCTTGACCCATGTTTTAGAATGTAAGGCTCAATGTCTTTTAATGTGTATAGAAGGTTTGGTAAGTGGTCTCTTAAGAGTTAACTTGGTTTGATTGATCTCTAAGCCATGCATCTAGCTTCACCACTTCTTTAATCTAGTGGAATAAACTAATATAACAAGGTATCAAGCCCCTTAGGAGCATATATAATTTCAAATGAAAATACCTCTTAAAAATGTATCCAAGTGTTTAAAGATCACTATGATGTCACCACCTTCAATAGGAAATTGTAGCAATAACTAAAAGGTAAATATCATCTTAGTCTTAGTGACAGATAAAAAATGTTGATATTCAACTACTTGTCTCACAATCCCTACTATCATGCTTTCCTCATTTTTTAGAATAATTTTTCGAAGGACTAGAGATGGTTTAATGACCTCAACTTAATTTTTTTAGGTCCTATAAGACACCCGTTGATAAATTTTCCTTCTATCAACCCTTCTTAATGTTTCAACAACAAATGGAATTACAAGTTTAGTCAATAAACATGAAATATATTTAGCATGTGTAGTTGGTCATCCAAAACATAATTACAACCCTAATTCACAACTTAAAAATTATGCATGTTAAATTGCACATTGGTGCTTTGATCAAATTCATTTATCACCTCTCAACCTATATCGATCATGCCTTATGGTTATTCCCATACTAACTTTACAATCTCTAGTTCTTTCCTATTTTCTCATTGTCCATCCTTTTCTCTCACAAATAGTTAAGGAAATCTACCCTTTTAGGCATGCCAAAATATCTAACAATACCATCTTTCATGCTTGCAAGACATGTTATTAAGTTTTCTTGGAAATTCTACTATTGTGACACCTTTCATCCTTTGAATTTTATTTTAATGTTGAGGTGCAATTATTTTTTTACTAACTTGTCATTCTAGATGGTTAACCTCTCCACAAATCTCAAGAAAAAGTTAAAAGGAACAACAAAGACCTCAAAGTCCAAATTGGTCATCTATTGTTTTATATTTAGGTCTTGGAAGACAAACAAGAAGATACAACTTTGAATATTACTCATCTTATTAATGAGTCTAATCAACTCTTAACACTCTCTTGTAATATACCTCTATTGATGAAACTGACATTTAATGTTGTTGTTACCTATGTTAGCTTATAGCTATTTTACAATAATTTAGTATCATTATTATTATAGGTTTGTTTGTTTGTTTGGTAGAAAACAAGGATAATGCATGTTTTCTAAATTCTATAAATAAATTAGACTGGTGTAGATGGAGACAAGTGGAGGTGGAATCAAGGTTAGTTTAAGGGAATATGCAAACGCTAGTGTAGAATCATACCATGTGTACCCTAGTTATTGCATAAAAGATAATGTAGTCAAAATAAGTCAAAATCAAACAAACAAAAGATGTAGGGTAGACAATTTTCATTATTACCCATATTAGTGTTCCCATAAAAGGAAGAGAAGAGAATAGGATAAGACATATTCATCTCTAAAATAAGAAGTTATTAGATGAGTTGGAATGAGCAAAATATTATTTTGATTATGAAAACAATTATTTATTCAGTAATAAATTGTTACATAGTTAAAATGGAATAGTATCCAAGGAAAGCTACATCCACCTATAATTATAAAAGTTGTTATATAAATACTAATTAAATATTTCAAGTTGTAGAACACTACTATGAATACATATATAAAAAAATATTAATCACATTACATTTTGTATAGCTATTGTCTATTCCACCATTTTAAGATAATTGTATGGTTTCATGGTAAAAATGGAATAGTATCCAAGAAAAGCTATATCCACCTTTAGTTATAAAAAAATGTTATATAAAAACTAATTGAATATTTTGAAAAATGGAATACTAAAACAAACATAGATACAAAATATTAATTGATTCATATTCTCTATGACTAATGTTCATTTCACTATATTAAGATAAACCATTCATCACAATATAAATTGACAAGACGAATAAATAATTAATTACTTTTGTATTTAATAAAAAATAAAAAATTGAAACCAAAACAATTGAAAATGACAACAACAGTTTTCTAATTTCAAAGAAGAAACTAGACCAACATATTATCCCCTATCAATACTATACATTTTTTTTAATAGAATTACTATAATTTAAATAATATTTTACCCAAATCTACACCTCTACCTGATTTTGGAGGTCAATCATCAGTAAACTAAGTACCTAAAGGTCACCAAATTGACTAGATATTAAAGATAAACATTACAAAACATTATTGTTTTCTATCAATATTTTAGATATTTTTTTTATATAGGATTTAAATTATCATTAAATTAGGTATCTAGAGGTCAGCAAATTGACTACGGATTAAAGATAACCATTAAACAAAGCTTGAACACAAAATCCCATATTTTTTATATTGATGCCCCGGTCCACTTAAGTTAGACTGACTGTAAATTTTCAATTTTCAATTATTATTTTTATTTTCCCCCCATGCCAATGGTGTGAGATATCTATGAATAGAAAAGCGTTTGATATTATAAAATCTATTTATTGATTTGGCCAAGTACTCGAAAACACGCACACCTGTAGACAAAAAAGCAGAAATACGAGTCCAACAAAAAACGATTCTCCTAAATTATCTCTCTCGTCTTCCACTTCGCACCTACTTTTCTTTTAACGCCTCTTTTTTATAATAATTTCTGGATTTCAAGATTTTAAAGCTCCGGAGAAGCCGTTTATAATGTAGGACAAGTGTTAGACGGTACGAATTATCTGTCACAAAACCATTTGCTGTGCAAAATAACATTCTCCCATATATAAATGGAGGAAATGGTATGTAAGTAGGTGTTATCCTCACTTCTTAAAAACATTATACTTCACGCGCTTGACAGGGGAGTAAGAGGAAGAGGAGGAGGATGTATATACACAGATCAGGAGGAAGAGGAAGGACAAACACAGTAGAAGTCTAGCGGTGCAAATGAGGTGGGCGGTATGGCCGCACGTTGCATATGCCAGGTACTGAATTGATGAATTTGCAGATTAGTAATAAATATTGCACCGCGCGCAATATATACGCAATGTGTATTTGCGTTTTTATTGCATTGAATTCGGTTCGGGATGGGGGTTTGTGGTTTAGATCTTGCATGTTTATGTTGAACTGTAGTGTTTTTTTCGCGACTGTGAGTTTTGCGTCGTGTAGGGGTGTATAGAGCATGTATTTGGTGTTGAAGCTTGAGATGGGGATTTGTGGCTTGCTCTGCAATTGAGGGGTTGGATTCTTTGGTTCAAGTAAGTGCTTATTTGTTGATTTGTTTGAATGTCGGTTTGTCTTTTGTGGTGTAGTAGTGTGGTATGGGTGTTTGTCGGTGTTTGTATTTAGGGACGAGAATTTCGTTAAAGTATTGGGTTTTTGTAGATCATGAAGTGCTGAGGTGACGTTTTTGTGGATATTTTGTTTTGAGTGTGTTTTACTTGTAGGTTTTGGCATCTGTGGGTTTGTGCTTCTTTGTGTGGAAGGGTGATGGTTCTGGGGTTTGAACACTGGAGCTTTTGTTTTGCAAGCTGCGGTCGAACTATATAGATCTTTGGCCATGGTTAGTTTTGTGATGTGAATGAGGAACTCGGCGGGGAGCCGGTAGATGGATCCTTTTAGGAATTGTAGGATGTTTTGACAGAAATTTAGTTGGAAAACATTTTCTATGGGATGCTCATAGTTAATTTTCTGTATTTGCTGGGTTCAGGTTGTTTTGGCGGTTATTTTATGCAAACAATGTTTTCAGATAACAATTTCCCGTTATTCGTGGATGGGAAAATTATCAAAATGACTGCAAGTTTTTTATATTAGAATTGCTTTTCAAGTTCTACACAGTGATCGACGATTAGAGCTTGAATAGCGACCCGGGTATTAACACTTGCTCTTACAGAGTAGAACTAGAGTAGCCCTTATTAACGGCGGCAGCTTCTTTTCAGATAACAATTTGCCATTAGTAGCTGATAGTAAACTTTCGAAATGAGTGCAATTATCTAATGTTGGAATTGCTTTGTAAGTTTTTCTCAGTGATCGACGACTAGAGACTGAGAAGAGGGCTTCTGTTACCACCATTTGCACTTACAGACTAGAACTAGGGCAGCCTTTAGTAACCTTTGCAGCCTTATCGGTTTTGAATATGATTCGCGCTGCTGTAATTCCCAGGACTTACAGGTGCATTTGAAAGCAAGGGAAATATCAAGGCTAATATAAAGATGCGCATTACACAGATGAAGTTTTCAATAGAAATGAACATTACATTTAGGCTCTAACCGCTATCAACGTCCATGAACTTGATTTTTAGCATCCCTGCTTTTTTTTTCTTTTCTCCTTTTTTCTTTTTCTGGGTCTCAAACATGTAAGTTTTGGAGTTGTTAATTCATGCATGTGTAAATTTTTGAAATAGGGCTCCTTGCTTATTTATGATATAAGTATATTTGCAAAACCTTTTCGAGATATTAAAATATTCTCGTTTTTGGTTGGGTTTCAGTCATCACCGTCTTTGAAATACTTAGCCTTCTTAGCAATCATGTTTTAGGAATTCAGTGGCATGTAATTGGTTACGTGTTTTTCCGTCATTATTGGCCCTGATTACTTGTTGCTTATATTCATGAGAAAATCTGTCTGTAAAAGTATTTTCAATCCTTCAAATTTTCCATTATCTAATGCCCACATGACTTGTAAAGGTATCTCAGACGTAATTATTACTTTGCAGTTGTGCTGATCATTTATTAAGAATTCAGTGTTTCTTGGTTGTGTTGTAAGATAATTTGATCATTCATTTACAACAGGATTTGCTAATCAGAATCGAGAATAACCTGTATTACATCTGATTGTTGACAGGTTCCAAAATTTTGAGTGTTTCACTCTAATTATTTCATAAGTAGAATTGAAATGGGATGACAGATTGACTAAAATTGTTACTAGTTTGAGCTGTGAGTGAGCGTTTCTGTATATGTTCTTTGGGGACATCCATGAAGATCTTTAAATCCTGGCGTTCTAAATCCCATTGTGGCCAAATCTTTCGGGAATGTGTAAGATAAAAAGAACAGTCTTCAACAAAAATCGTGAATTTTTTAACTTCCTTTTTCTCATCAGGAAATGCTTATTTTCTTTGAAGTTTATTTTTTTTCTCTTAAGGTTTCACGGTTATGCGTTTTATACCTAAGTGCAGGGGGATCCAAAAGTGACGGGACCAAAGGGCTTCAGAATGAGAACAATTCCTTCGTTGGGAATTTTGACTTTGCTCATGCTGTTCCTGATAAGCGTAACTATGAAAGAACAATATGAGCAGACAAAGGTATAGATTATACTCTTTTTTATTAGAATATTATATTTAAAAGTGTTGAAAGGAATCTCTCATGCCTGTTTGAAATTTTTGGGCAATATTGTATAACCTCCAGATTGATGGAAGATGGAGACCTTTTGATTCAGTTAACTTCCCAAGCTTTGCTGTATCCAGTCATAGGAAATACCTAGCAGAAGAACAGCTAGAAGAGTGGCATCCCCGTGTAAGTACTCATGGACAAATTCAAGACATTGTTGTCCATTGTGTTTTTCTTACATTTAAAATCATTGAAAATGTCACTCTGGTTGTCTTGTGGGTGTCTTTCAGTGTACTTTTGTTTGTTCTTCCCTCCTCTCCTCAGTGTGTTTGTCCTACTTATACTCAACTGTTGAAACATTCATCAGGATCAAAATAACATTTATAAACGAAATGGCATCGAATCCTTACCGCGAGGAATTGTCCAAGGGACTTCTGATCTAGAATTGAAACCTCTTTGGAGTCATTCCAGGAGAAAGGCAAGTATTTTAAATCATTTTGGTGGTGTATTTTAGAGAATTAATCTATATGATGAAACAATGCATTAAATGTTCAATTAGAAGATCAACACTTTGAAAAGTATAAGCATTTCTGTTGAATAATTGCTCATTTTCAGATAATCAAATAAATTTTAGACGCTGCAATATTCTGTGAAGCTACACAATTCCTCTTACATTTAAAGGTTACACTTCGTAATGATCCATCTGAAAATATGTTTTGTTATAATCTTAATTGTATCAGTATTTCTGTTGAATAGTTGCTCTTTTTCATATGATCAAAGAAAGTTTAGAAGTTGCTTTGGTTGAAACTGTCACCCTTCCATTGAAGATGGGACCATTATAAGGAAAGTGGATATAAGACTTTGCAAGGATACTGAAATCGCAGAGGGGTCCATGTAAAAATAGAGCTTTAGCCCAACCATCAACCTATTAAATTGAAGATGAGACCATATAAGGAAAGTGGAGGCCATAGGAGTCTGTCTGGACCAAGAAGAGAAGGTAGTGACAGGAGGAGCAGCCTCAGCGAGTAACTTCAATCGGTTCTTGGTGACAGAAGCATTTGTTCATGCAGCCTAAAATGATGACAGTTGGGAGGACTGCAACCAACATTTCCAGCATTCATTTCATTCCACAAATATATGCACCTTTCTTTCACAAAACCCTTTACACCTTTGCCAAAGGAAGAAGAGATATTGAATAGATCAGTAGGGAGTTCAGGTGCCAAGCCCCCCCCACCCCCCCCAAGGAGCAAATTGATAGAGAATGTTGTCAAAGTATTTTTTGTACCTCAGGGGACCCTTCTTGTTGCCGCCTGTTCGTGCCATCAGAAAATTTAGATTTTGCAGGCAGCTCAAATTGGTTGTCAAAAATCTAAAGTTGTTTCTTTTCATATCAAAGGGCTAGTACTCCCTTTTTTGCCTTGTTCAAACATTTAGCTGAATGACTATGTCAACTTTGCATAGAGATAAAGAGAATTCAATAGAGGAGTGGGATTGGCATCTTTTTCTTGGATATCTTGGCTGGCAGTGGGACTTGTGGCCCTGCCATGGTTTATGGCTGTATCTCTGTCTATTGTCAAGTTTGATAATATGCCACCATTACATTTGTCATGGCTAAATAAATTCAATTTAAATATGTTTGCTAGCCACATATCCTCATCTATAACTGCTACCAGCTTCCATCCCGTCACTCATCCTCCCTCCATGACATTAATAATGATATGCGAGATGCCTTTCATCAGTAGATTTTTCCAACCCATAAATTTTAATTGCGGAGTACTTTTAAGTAGTACTATTATTTCTGCTTGATTACTGGCTTCCTTTCTCACTTCAATAGCAAATAACAGAACAGGCCAATCGTTAAAATCTCTGACAGCTCTTCCTAAACCTGCTGATCCATGATTTTGTTTAGCTGCTTCACTAATCTTCAATTTTATTATGCCTTGTGATGAGTGTTGCTAGTCCCTGGGATATAAATTGTAATAGGTAGTTTATGCTTGACATGTTTCGGTATTTATTGATGCCATACTTTTTTGTAGAGGTCATTTACAATGGGGTTAAACTCGTGATGATGTAACTAGTGATGTGTATGATAATACAGTCCATGTAGTGATGGTGCATATCTCTGATATATGAGCATTGTATTGTACTAATGGTCTTGTACAAGTCCTTTGTGCTATTTTTCTCACTGCTCTAAGGTATTTGTAGATAACGTGGGGGTATCTTGTAATCTGGAAATATAACAAACCCTGAAATCACTAAACTTATAGTTGTAATGGTCAAATTTGTACTTGGTAAGTGAGACATTAACTGTACTCGAGCTCTCTGGAAGTTGAAACGTAAAATTTTGGATAATTATAAGTTTTGTCATTTTTAAAAAAAGTTCTTTAAGAGATTGACTTAGATATCCGAACAAACATATATTTGTATTATAGTTCAATGGCTCTGGGTTAAATTTAAGTTAACTATTCAGCTTTATTTGTGAAGTAGGAATAGCATTTTTTGTTTTTAAATCTCGAAATTTTTTCTATAGACTAAGATCCATCTGTTTAAACTTTAATCCATTATCTCAACAATGTTTATGGCAAAAAATTAAAATCATACTAGGACAAGAAGAGTAACTGTCTTCAACATCCCAGCTGTTCTTGGAGTTGGTACTTCCACAGATTTGTTGGATTATGTGTCTTTACATACACTTATGCCTACTTTTGCACTGCATCTCCTTGTTCTTTACAGTTCCACTGCAGTAATTTTCAGGCACCATATTTTGGGATACATGGGGCTTTTCATGGGTTTTTAAAGTGAGTTGCATTCATTGGTTTAAAAAAATGAAGAGCTCATTTTTTGTCAGGAATACCTGGATAGGAACCCAGAAAGAAAGGTAAGATTAGCACGATATTAGGTATTGTGAAATTTGGCACATGGGCTCTCTTTAGGAACCATTGGTAGTGTACTTTGTTGTTCTGTTATCATCCAAATTCCATGCTAACTGTTGGAAGCTCATTTAGAACATTAATTATAGATACCTGAAGATGCATGTACTGGTACAGGGATGGGACACTGATCAATTAAGGTGTGTGAGTAGATTTGTAATGAAATGGCTGTATAGTATTACCATGTTCAAATTTAGTAACCAGAAATTGTGGGTAGAGGGATGGCAATGTGAATGTGCCCCATTTTCCAGCAACGAATATCCTGGCGACCATGATCTGAATATCTATGATATTTGTTTTTGCATATAATGTCAACATTTCATATATATATCAGTCATCCATGTGTTGAGAATACCATAGGAATAGCAGATTTGATTCCTATTACAAAATTGGAAGGGGCCAAGCTAACACTTTTCACAATGAGTTGAGTATACCATGGGTATGTCATATTTGATTCTTAATACAAAAGTAGAAGATGCCAAGCTAGCACCTTTCACAATGTTTGTTTGTGACTCATGTACAATGCTTGAAGACAAGTGAGGTAAACTGTCTCAGAGAATTCTGTTATAGACATCATGAAATGCTAACTTCTGTTCAATTTTTATGTGGCAGGATATGGTGAAGCAGCATCGGAATTTACTAGCCATGACCATTGGAATTAAACAAAAGAAAAATGTCAATTGCATTGTTCAGAAGGTTCATAATTTTATTCCCGAGAAGATAGTTTTTATTATTATAATTTCAAAGAATTGATTCCTTGTGAATTGGATTATTTATTGTTAAAATTGGACTTTGATGTCAGTTTCTTTCAGAGAATTTCACCATTATACTCTTTCATTATGATGGCAATTTGGATGGATGGAATGATCTTGGATGGAGTAGCAAGGCTGTACACATAGTTGCACAAAACCAAACAAAATGGTAAGTTATATATAGATGATTGCTACAATATATTATCAAAATGTAGCAAGGCTGTACACATAGTTGCACAAAACCAAACAAAATGGTAAGTTATATATAGATGATTGCTACAATATATTATCAAAATGTAGCAAGGCTGTACACATAGTTGCACAAAACCACACAAAATGGTAAGTTATATATAGATGATTGCCATAATGTATTATCAAAATCTTAGTTTTTTCATTTGTGTTTGCCTGGGACAACAAAAAAGTAGTTTCAAGAAACATTGAAATGTGAATGTGAGGGAAAGCTAAATTTATTTATTTAGTTGGAAATGTCATCTGTTATTGCATTCCTTGTGTGCACTGTTACTGGTATTGGCTTTTAGACTTATAGTATGAGAAAGCAGCTCTTGAGTTTGTTTTAGTGCTATAAACATAGATGTTTAAAATGTTAAATAATATAGTTTCTTTATGCAGGTGGTTTGCCAAGCGTTTTTTACATCCTGCCATTACTTCCATTTATGATTATATATTTATTTGGGATGAAGACATTGGGGTTGATAATTTTCATCCCGGAAGGTATGGGCAAACTCTAGTAGATACATTAATGTATTATTCTCCTAAATAATTATGTTATCAATTCTTATATAAAAGATTATCCACTTAGCTATTATTCAAATCTGAGAATGTTTCTTTGCATGACAATGAACATGGTTGCAATATACTGTTCACATAAGTTGAGTATTTGTTGCCAGATATTTGAAAATAATGAAAGAAGAGGGCTTGGAGATTTCACAGCCAGCTTTGGATCCTAATTCGACTGAAATACATCATAGAATTACAATCAGAAATAAAACAGGAAGGGTGCACAGGCAAGTACATTTTTGATGAACTGCAATGTCTAATGTTTGTTTTATTGAATGCACATACTAATGAGAGGATACTGTTTGTTTGCTTAGTCAGACGATCACATAATTATCGAGGAAATGTGAGCTGCTCTGCTACCACTTATGCGCCTCCATGTGCTGGGTAGTTCTTTAGCCTTTTATCTTGTGTTGTTGGAAATTATACATAGCAATTGGCATCTTGCACTGCATTGTTATATATATGTTGTATACCGTTCTCAGAATTTCCCTTGGGTAGGCTCACGGTTTTTTTGCAGAGTTGAGTTTCCACTTGATGTTCAATGAAGTCAAAGTGGAAATGAGCTTACTACAATTGACATTATATCATTGTTGCCCTTATCTCCCCTAAACCCTTTCACACCAGATTACAGAAAAACTGAATACGGTGTTAAGTGCAAAGAATGTCTGGCCTGTAGCAGTGGTAGTCTGAAAGGCTTCCAAAAGTACCAGGCATTACAGAAATATTAGAATGAAGATGGTAAGGAGTGGGAGGAACTTTGCTCAAGGATATATATATTTAAACCAAAGTTGCACAGAGACGGGGGTACTTTGGGTACGTCAATTTTTTATATAATTTAGTATTTTTTTAGAAAATCTGAAAATATAATGACATTGAGTTTTCAAAACAAGAACAGTGATAAAGTTTACAGTCAAACATTAACTTTGAAGATTAAGTACACAAGTTGAAATGTCATACAATCATTGTATCAATGTTTATTTTTTTTTGTTTTTGAAGGCCCAAAACGTCCCCTTGCCGTTTGGGGCAACTAGCCGTCCCTGAATGACGGGATGTTTCTTGCCATTTCGGCCAATTTCTGCTCATCAGGGTGATGGGAGTGGGACATTTCCTTTGCATCTCACCATCCTGGAAACATTGAGGGGACGGGGAAGGGGGGTTTGGGGACAGGGGACACCTCCCCGTGTAACCTTGTTGTCAATAGTTTTAAGTTTTCATAAGTATTATAATCCATTTTATGGTGTAGTACTTGCTGTCTCATTTTTTTCAAAATGAATGTCCAGAAATGTGGAAGTATGGATTATGCATTGTTGATTAGGGTTTTTTTTGGCCCTTGGGTACGTAGGCTACATGTGTCATGTATATATTTATATACTATGTTACCAGATACGCAGTTCAGAGGCTGGATGCGGATGTGGGTTCACTGCAAATGCGGATGCAGATGCAGGTACCTAAGGAAGTAAACAATGTCTTTAATTATATAGTCTGCAGGCTTTAGTATTTATTGATATTACATTAATCTTGTCAAATATATATTTCATACACCGTATGTAGTGGGAGCAGGCAGAGAGGCAGCTCCCAATGGTCGGGTTTAAGAGATGTTTATTTGATTTTTTTGATCAATATTATATTTTAAAGCTCCTAATTCAAGTGTATAATCCCAATGCTCAATTGCATAAATTTCACTCTGGCTCGGCAATAATAATTTTACCCACTTAAGACTTCAGACTTCGTGATTGGCTGAATATTACTTTTCACGACTAATTTAATATAGGTTTCCACATAACAATGATTGCTGATGTTAGCCGCAAATAATATTATCTGGAAAGTATTACACCTATATGTTGTTAGATTACTATTGTTTAGAAAAGTAAATTCAGTAGTTAATAATTATGAAAAGATATGTAACTCTTTATAAAACATAGCGTCCTTTCAAGTTATAACTATATAATTAATCAGTTTGTACAACACACACACACCCAAACCCCCAATTTTTTTTTTACGCGTACCCATGTACCGGTTCTTGTACTTGTATCCATGCCGGTAACTTAGTTTATATATATTTTATTATGTATACAAAAAATTTAAAGAAATATACAAAATTGTAAAACTAAATACATTTGATAGTATGATAGTTCAAGTGGCATTTAATAGTGATAATTTTAATTGTCGAAGTTCTTGATTCTGGTCTCCATTCCCAGATGCTTTCACCTGGCAGCAAATCTATTTTGGCACGATTCTTCATCTGTGACAGTGGGCTATGTTAAAGTGTCAGCTACATTTAAGAAGTTGGCCAGCTTTAAGGAATAGGGTGAAAAAGCATTCAAATTGAGCTCCTTTCCTATATGTTAAATGAAAGTTAAGTATTAAACTCATTGTGGTTGCTGCTCTGATTGCCCAAGGCATAGTTGTGCTCAAATTTTCTCCTTGCAGATTGCAGCATGCCGGGAAGGACTGAATTAAGAGGCACTTCACAGGAAAGAAACACAAGTAGTGTGCCCTTAACAGTCAAATGTACACTCGATATGTAGGACTGTTATGACAGCATTTGCAGCCACCTAAAAGGCAGGTAGTTTAGCAGAGCTTCATCAGTCAGCAGAATGACAGCTTCCTACAAGCAGCAAAAGACATGTTTCAGTCATGTATGACAGTGGTTCTGCAGTGGTACATAATGGTCATTTATCATATCCCCGTTTTCAAGTGTATATCAGAAATTGTGAGCAGTTCGTGGCAGCAGTTAGGATTAACTGACATTGCAGGGTTTCAAATTTTCAAAAAATCCCATAAACAGCAAACTCAAGTACCTCTTTTCTGCAGCTTTTAGTACTTTTTGGCACTCAGCGCCTGGGTATGTATATAGGGCGTACCTCGGGAGAATTTGTTCCTGATATGGGTGTGTGATGTCTTAAGGGTGTATGCGGTAACTAAGATTGAGTGTTTCATTAGTCCTTATAGACATATGTTTCTCATAGTCAATTTAGATTGTTGATGTAAACAAAAATATCAAGGTGCATTATCAGTGAAGCTCGACTCCTTGATAGTATTTAGGTTGGGGTGGAGGAGTCAAATAGTGTTTCTTTTAATGGAGAAAAGTAGCACATTATAAAAAAAATTGAAGGCTCAGAATTCCACTCATGGCAAATCAAACTATAGTTGATCCTTAGTGAAAAGAATCTGTGGGATGTTGTAAGTGGGACAACATCAAGGCCAACTGATGTTGATGGAAGTGCAAAGTGGACTGAGAAGGATCACAGAGCAATAGCTTTGATTGGTCTTGGAATGTCAAATGCATAACTACACCATATCAACTTAACAAAGACCTTAAAGGAAGTGTGGGATGGTTTGAATGCTTTGTTTGGATAACAAGTAGTGAGTGCAAAAATGAGTTTCTTTAAATGGAGAAAAATAGCACATTAATAGAAGAATTTGAAGGTTTAGAATTCCACGTGGCAAATCAAACTATAGTTGATCCTTGGTGAAATGAATCTGTGGGGTGTGGTAAGTGGGACAACAACAAGGCCAACTGATGTTGATGGAAGCACAAAGTGGACTGCGAAGGATCAAAGAGCAATAGCTTTGATTGGTCTTGGAATGTCAGATGCATAACTCCACTATATCAACTTAACAAAGACCTTAAAGGAAGTGTATGATGGTTTGAATGCTTTGTTTAGATCAAAAGCAATGAGTGCAAAGATGAATTTAAAGCAAAAATTGTTTGGGCTAAAAGTGATGGAAGGTGATAACATTGTTTAACATATCACTAAGTTTTGCTCCCTCTTGAATCAACTAGCTGGGATAAATGCTAAAGTAGATGATGAAGATTCAAAAAATATTTTGTTAAATAGCATGCCTCCTAGTCATGGCAACATCATCACTAAGTTTTGCTCCCTCTTGAATCAACTAGCTGGGATAAATGCTAAAGTAGATGATGAAGATTCAAAAATTATTTTGTTAAATAGCATGCCTCCTAGTCATGGCAACATTGTTTCCACATTAAACAAAGTAGACGCTACCATAGAAGTAGTAATATCTGCTTTGATTGATAAAGGAACTAAGAAAATAGACTTCAGCTATAGAGGAAAATTGCAATTCATGGAAAAAAATAGGCCCAAGCCTTCCTCCAAATCTAGTTCTTCTACATCAAAGAGAAATCTTTTCTTCAAGAAAAGAATTTTCTGCTACTATTGCAAGGAGGGACACGTTATTATGAATTGCACTCAATGTGCCAAGGATCTCCTTGATGGCAAGCTCAATACAAATAAAACATTGGCTATAGATGATGATGAAGAAAGCCTTTTGAGGTGGCTACTGAAGGGCCTCCACACAAGAATAGTGAGAAGGAATATATTTTCTAGTTCAAATTAAAAGCTTGCGTTTGTGGTTGGATGTGTTTGTCCCCGAGGAAGAATATATTTTCTAAATCAAATAAAAAACCTGTATTTGTGCCTGGATGTGTTTGTCCTCATTCACAATTGCTAGATGTTTGTGAATCGATGCATTTGTCCCCATTCGCAAGATGATGCAAGTGATTGAATGTGTTTGTCCCCAATCAAAATTGCTGGTTGTTTGTGAATGGATGTGTTTGTCCCCATTCATAAGGCGACACAAATTATTGGATGTGTTTGTCCCTAATCACAAGAGTTGGTGATTTTGATTGGATGTGTGTGTCCCCAATCATAATTGTTGTGAGTAGAATGTGTGTCCTTGTTCATAACTTTGATCTCGGATAGATGTGTTTGGCCCTATATCCAAATTAGATGTAATAACTTGGATAGATGTGTTAGTCCCTTCCTTGGTTCCATGGTAGAAGTGTTTGTCCCTATCCTTGGATGAAAGTATAGTGAGACTAGTTCCACTATTGCTTGTCAGGAGTAGATGTGCATGTTCCTACTCATACCCTGTGATGAACTACTAAACATGGTCATCAAGTATTGTTGGTCCACTATTCCCATTTGGAGAATGACACAACATGGGAGGGTGTTGGAAATATTGCATCATAGGATGCATGCTTTAATTATTGTTGGGTACGTAGTTTATTTTAAATAGGGTAATATTGTAATGGTATGGCTGTGTTTATGTTGAGTTGTTAAAACCATGGTTCAAAATATATCGTTATTGACAACTTATCACCAAGGGCAAAAAGCAAATCGGGAAAATATTGGAGATAAATTGACAACTTATTGGGAACTTAAAAATTTGCTTAAAGTTGATTAGAAATGCATTTTTTTTTTGCAAAATTCATTGAGGAGATGCATCTAATGAGTTAGTAAATGAGAACAAACCAAACAAGTTGAGTCTAGATATATATTAATGCAAACATGATACAAAATCACATCCTCATGTGGAATGCTGATGGTTGGTAGCCATAGTCTCATAGTTTGAACTCTAAAGCAAACTAAAAATAGCAAATTGTCTTTGTAAAACTACAAGTAAATACAAGTACAACATCAAAATAGTTTACATCATTCTCTCCCCCTTCGCAATAGCTCTAGTAAAAACTACTTGAGTGGTAGGGGTCTAGCCCTAGAAGTCCGTTGTGGCTATGCCTCCTCTCTCTACACAATTGGTTGTGACTCAACCTCCGTCCTGGATGATGATGGTGTTGACATTGGCAATGACTCTTCATCATTTGAATCCTCCTCAATGTCCTCATCTTCCTGAATGTTAATATACTATATTTTAATAAAGAAATTTCGCAAATAAACTAAAGTAGTTTAAAACTTTAAATAATTTTAAACATAGTTGAAACTTGGAAAATAACAAACAAGTGGTAGGGTTTGAAAATTTTAAGAAAATATGAAATTCTTGAGAAAACTATGAAATTTTTTACAAAAATTGCTAAAATTGGTGTTAGATCTTGTTGATTATGCTCTAAAACAATTTAGAGTACATTGGAAATGCTATTATAGAGCTTGTATAAACTTAGATGCAACAAAGACAAGACAATGATTTTTAAAAAAAGAAAAATAATTTTGAAAACTTACTTGTGAATTCAATTTTGCTTGAAAAATCTCTTCGAATCCACTTCAAATCCACAACAAATTGCTCTAAAACACCACTTTTTCCCTCTCCCAAACACGACTTTGTAAATTAGAAAATGTCAAATGAATGTTTTTTGGGCCGTTAGTCCCTATTAGCAGATTGTGGCCGATATTTTGGCAACTTATCATCGAAATATTGGCGATAAGTTGCATTTTTCTCTGTGATAAAATCTTAAAATATCGTTGATATTTTGTGCGATAAAGTTTTGTATATTATCGCTGGCTCTAACTTATTGCAATAAATTGTCTTATTGGCGATATTTTGATCTATGGTTAAAACTTAAAACAACTCGATCTATTTAGGAAAGTTGTTTGGGAAGTTTGCAATAAAATAGGATATGAGAATCCTATAAACGTATGATGTATCTTAATGAAAATTGAAGCTCCGTATATCTTGTTGTATATTATTCTGCTTCTAATTGACTTTGTCTCATATTTTCTTATGATCTGGTGTTATGGGAGGTGCAGATCATGACAGTTACTAGTAGTTTCTGTTTCATCCTCCTTTTGATCTGTTGTTTTTTGCATTTGCTTGTTCAAGGCTAAGTTTTGCTTGAACATGGAATACAATTTTAGAACTCTTGCACTAGGACATCATAATTTTTTCCTTAATTCCTTAACCTCTTGCCATGCTGTGGTTGAATTTAGCCAACACAGAACATGGAATGGTGGAATTCTCAGATAAGCATTGAATCTGTTGACTCTGTATTTTGACTTTTAAGTTACAGTGAACTTACTATGGTGCTGCTGCAATAGGGATGTTGCCATGAGTCCATCACTTGCATGGAGTCCAAGCATAAGTTATATTTGGTCACTATTTTATGGTGAGTGATAGATTTTGCTCGCAAGAAGGAACATGACTCTTGCATGAACACATCCTTATATTTTCCTTACCTCATGGGTGACACCATGGCATACTGTGTTGGTTCTAAATCTTAGGCAACATGGAACATGGAGTGGGGAATTCCTAGACAAGCAGGAAATCTCTTTTGATATATATTTTTGTGTTATGGTGATGATGCAGTTGTAAGTCCAATACCACCTACATGAAGCCCTTGGATAAGCTAGCTACAGCCAACCATTTCTTAGCTGTACTAGAAAGCTAACAATTGTTGTCTTTATTGGTCAACATATTGGATGACACTCAGGTTGAGTTTAAACTGTATTATGACATCATTGTGAATGGGTTGAATAATTCTGGTAGAAAACTCTGTAGAGATTTTTGTATCAACATTATGGATCACACTCTAAGCCATTGTCAGATGAAGCAATTTTTTTCCCTGACCATACAATTTTTTACACATTTCATGACTAAAATTAGCTGGCTGTTTTTCTGCCTGTCTTATGTGTTTGCTTTTCCTGTGAACATGTTTTTACAAGCTCATGCAGACACATACGCACATGGTTACAAGATATGCAAGCTTGAATAGAAAGGCGGATGAAATGCTTATGCCAACTAGTTAATATATCAATTATCATTCTATTTTTCTGTCCAGATTGCTACATGGTAATTTGCTTTTAAAATATTGTCTCCTTTTGTCCAGGTGGGTGGAAGGAATGGTACCCGTGTTTACTCGTGCTGCTTGGCAGTGTACATGGCACCTTATCCAGGTGTTTTGCTTTATCTTCTCAATGTTTTTGGCTAGCTTTTTGATGACATTTGTTAAAATTTGCAATGAAATTAACAAACCATTTTGTGTCTTTTAAATGGTTTCTGGGTTTTGTTCAGTCCTCTGTAACAAAAATAAAAAGTGAGATTGGAAACAATTATCCTGTAGATTCTTATAGTCCTGTTGAACAAACTAGTAGTTATTTTCAAAAAATCTGGTGATGTTTTCCAGTTAAATTATGTATCATATTGCAACTGAAGCGTAGCTAACTTTTAACAATACTAAACTAAATCTTTTTGACCTTTTCAAGACATTGTCATTAAGAAATACACTTCAATTCACTTTGCTTCATGGCGGTTTTGAATTTTTGCATGTTGCATGCAGAATGAATACAGAAAAGGAATCTGAACACTGAGAAATTTGCATAGTTTAGAGGTGCACTATACCCTCGCAAAATGTAATCATGTCATTTTCTAAGTGTTGTTAGGGCTGGTTTTTAAAATCTGTCTTTCAATGTTTACTCTTTTTGCTAAGCATGGTTCCCGTGGCTGATGGAAATGTACCTGTCTTTTTATTGCAATAGTGGGGGCATGGGGTGTTAGTTATGTTAAGAGGAAGAAGTAATATCATTTCTCAGAGCACTCCGTGGCACTGTATTTTTTCTTTATTGACTTCTGCAATTCTAGATGTATCATAAGAGGTGAGTGGAGAGTTGCATTGGATAGAAAAAGCTTTTGTGAAATTAGGTGTATGCAGATAATTTTCATTTATCTGAGATTGAAATCTGAACTCTGCTGTAAAGTTGTGAGGTAGTGTGTAGGAAGGAATATTTTCCAGAAATTTGTGGCAGTTTGCTGGAGGATGGGCCCTTGTTCATTGTAATACCAACCTTTGTTACAAAAATTCAGTGAGGTTGACAGAATCCATGTGCAGGAGAAATTGCAATTCTAGGAAATTATTATAAAGTTTAGCATGCGTTTTTAGACATGAATAAGTCATCTAAAGGAGTAAAATTAGAATTGACAAAGATCCTAGAAAAGGAGTGGGAGTGATGAGGCATTAGAGCCACCTTTTTCTCCTACTTGTGATGGCATAATGAATGCGTAATCCAGGGCAGTTCAGGTTTGAGAAACCTATAAAAAATGTCATGCTTGGGAGTGAAGTACTTTATTATTGAGAGCTATCTAAGAGCTAGGTTGTTCTAACATGAGATAGGTCTTAAATTAATTGGAATCAAAGCCTCATCCTACAAGGCTAGGCTTCAGCACTTTCAACTTACATACCCCTTCCAAGCTTTCATTCTTTGCATCCATCTTGGGCTTGTGACCACCTTTGGATACCCCTTATTCATGTTAAGTCTTTACAGTTAGAAATACCTGGCATCTTGTATTTATTCATTCTGGCATTAAAGTTCTATAGTATCCAGCTTTGTAGTAACCAAAGTGCTGAAGCTTTTCCAACCATATTATGGCCACTCTGATATGCTCACAAAATTGAGCTCCATGACATGTTTCTTTAATTGTCAATTCTATGGTAGAATGGCACTATCCCATTAATTTTCAATTCTATGGAAGAATGGCACTATCCCATTTGCTGTAGTTAGCAGGGATTTGAAGTCTGACTTTATCTGAATTGAGTCATAGCTTCTTTCCTTGCCAGGTATATGCTCCACTGTATATCCAAAATTATCACGTTGCAGTCCAATAATTGCAAGATATACTATATGGTGTACTGACCATGGTGATTCTGAATATTCCTTAGGGCTGTCCATTTACTTTGTCTAACAATCTTAGATTCTTTCCAATGCCCTTGGAAAATTTTAGAACCATTTGAATTCTGACTTAATTCAACCAAGTTTAGGGCTGTCCATTTACCTCATCTAACCTTCTTAGCAATGCCCTTATTGTGGAATCTTCCTATCATATTTTGAAGGATTTTTTTTAACATTACCAGATTTCCACATTCCATTTCCAATGCAAATATTTGTTTCTGGATTCGATTGTGTATGTTTTTTTAGCATCAACATTTCGGATCACATTTCATGATCCATCATCAGGATGAGAGAATGTAGGATTTGAATAGCAAATCTTTTTTTAAAGTCAGGATTGGAATTTTTTTTTAATGTTAGGCTTGCTGCTCCATCAGACAGCTTCTGCTTTAAGAACTTTGTGTGAATTTTAATAGAAAGTTTGGATTTTGTATCTCAATGAATGTTAAGTTCAAGCTTCTCTAATCGTGTAGGTCAGAACATTTTCATTGCATTTCTGGTTTTCTGAGGAGCACTGGGGTCATAAACTAATTGTAAGGCTTAGAGTCAGCTATCTGGCCTGTGGTATTTTTAGGCTGAAGTAGTGTGGTGAAATTTTCAATTTTTACATCATTATCTTGCTATCTTATTGAGAAAAATTCTTCTTATTTCACAATTCTGAGTTTAAATTTATATAATTGTCTTGCTATTTCTGTGGATCCGTTATTTTTATTGTTAGATATTGATTACTTGTGTGTATTGTTTTGCCCTCGTCTGAATTTTTTGTCAGATTGCGTTGAGAATGGCTACATAAATAGAGAAAAAACTAATTGCTTATGGCTATTGTTTTACCCACATCTGAGTTGTTGTTAGATTGCGTTGAGAACGGCTTCATAAATAGACAAAGAACTAACAGTTAGTAAATTATTGTTAACAACTTTGTTGGGTGCTTGATTAGCCACTTCTTTAATGTGATTGGTGTCCCCATTTGGGAAGGTATATAATATAAAAGTTGGCAATAGTTTAAATAACATCAGAGGAAATACAAATATATTTTGTATTTTCAAGAGAAGAAAATTAACTGTGCTTTTTGGCAATAAAATGTTTATTCACCCAAGTATATGTTTGTGCAGAATGATCTCATACATGGTTGGGGGATGGATATGAAGCTGGGATATTGTGCAAAGGTCTGCTTCCTATATTCTTGTTATAATTTGATCTACTTGATTAGATTAGTCCTGAATACTGTTCTGGTGCCCTGTGGCCTTTAGCTAGAGCTTTTTTCTCATTTCTGTATTTGAAGTTTTCAGGTATATGTATATTTTGTTCTTTCTATTTCATAAATTACATAATGTTTCCCACTTTTTTGTTTAAAACAGTTTAATGTGCATAGTCCATCAATACAAAGAGATCAAACATTTACTTTTCCTATATTAGGATGTGTTATTTCATTAAGCATGGTTGGGTAAAATGTTTGAGCTAGCTAGAGCTTACGTCTAGCTTTTTCAAATTCCTAATTATACTCAATATATTGGACAACAACATGCTTGCTTTGCTTCCGATATCAGTGAAACTAACTCACTTGAGTTTATTTAATTAAGTTACTTTATTTTCAATTTAATACAGTTAGTAATAGTAATACTTATGAAGAAGCCATTTGTTCCTCATCAATAATGATCAAAATCAAAATTTAAATAAATAATGCAATCTTTTTTTAATGAATAACTTTGGTTATAGACTATGATACGTTTAAATCTATTTTGTTTAATTTTACTACAAACACTCCCACATGTCCTCATTGTAGTTGATCAGATTTTAGCCATTGTTGCTCTGCACTTTCCAGATTTTTATTTCTTTTTTAGCTCTCACTTAATTATTGGCTTGGATGTTTCAGGGAGACCACACAAAGAATATAGGGGTGATTGACAGTGAATATGTTTTTCACCAGGGAATACGATCATTAGGAGGGCCCTCTGCTAATAAGGTTGATAACGTAACTTTTACCTGACATTCTTTTCAAAGTGTTCCTTGGCAGTGTTTATAGAGAATGTGAATGTGTTAACAGATACGCATGAGTCAGCTCAATTGTTTTGTCCAATACAAAAATTGTATCAAAAAAAGAGTTTGATGTTATTAATAGTAAAAGCTGAAAAAGATGGAAAGCATTTGTAATTGTCAGTTGACTAAAACCACCTTTTACATAATGGGGTTGAAGTGGGCTTGCATTTGTATATTTTAGAACTTCACCATTCTCCTCATAGAATTTGTATACTAAATGCATAAGTTTTGACATAATCTCAAAGTCATATTTAATTTACACTTAAATTCAAGAGTTACACACCCTTCTAGCCTGTTGTATTGTTCATTGAATTTAATCTGGCAAATGTAAATATAACCTAAAGGAATTGTTTCACTTTGTTCTATATTTTTATGGAAACGTTCTTAAATTGTTTCATCCAATTTAGGTTTAGATAGGGTCTAAATGACATTGGTTTTGTCAAATGTAAAATTCCCAAGTTTCTCGAAGCTATTCTCAGAGATAAACCTCAGGGAAATATTGCAAATATTCTAATGGCAAATTTTGACTTTGATTATTCCGATGACAATCCAGATATTTATTTGAAACAATTCCAAACTGATTCGATACAACTAAAATTTTATGTATATGTTCACGTAAGAATCCATTCTTATTCCAGAATTAAAGAATTCCATCTACAGTTGAAGTATAACTCCAGTCGGATATAATACAGAAATCAACATGTGCACCTGTGTCTATCTGTAGCAGACAATCGAAGCCTCTGTGTCTTCTGCCGGATTCTTTACGTATTGGGGTGTCAATTGGTATTCCTTAGGCTCGGGTTCAATATAACCTCTTTCTTTCTTATGACCCGTCTCACGTGGTTGGAGCAGGCAAAACAAATTAACGACCCGTGTCCTTTTTGCCAAGCCAAATACGATACATTTTTTGTCGTTTGCTAAGGAGGATTCGCCGTATACAACCAAGTCCGTTTGTCTTCTGCTGGGACTCACGTGGATGATTGTTGCAAGTCACCAGGCTTCAATCTCCTTGTATAATCTTGCTGCCAGTCTTCTCTGGAAGTAGTGTCTCCAACTCTGCCGTCTGCCTTTATTCAATGCAATGATAACATATCGATGCACAGGTGTTAAGCACGAGACGTCAAACCACTAGGCCAGGGAATTGTGCTCTGACGAAAGGAATGATTGTCTCCAATATGTTACTTCTGCAGTTCAAACTATGTCCTCAAGTCATCACCTTCTATTTTCCACTACTAACTCCATTAGGCCAGACAACAATCTGACGAAAGGTATAAACCATGTCTTCACTTCGTGACCAATTTCTAAAATATTCAAGCATGCCTGGTCCCTCCACGAGATCACCTTTTATCGTCACCAAAATTGGTTGTAGTATTCCCGTAAGGGAAAACTACCTTATTTAGTATTCCCGTAAGGGAATCTACCTTATTCAACAACACAACATAGTGTTAGATTAACACTAGTTTTATTCGAACAAAACACCTCATAATTATTTAATATTGATTTGACCATTTAATTAATATTAAATAATTAACTCCCTTTATTAGCAAAATAATTAACCTTTATTTTGGGGACGTGACATCAAAGTTCCAGTCTAGGCTTCCCTGATTGTTTTCCCTGTTAGAGCTGCCTGGTTAAATAAATGTGTGCCTGCTATTGTCGTCTGCAGTGCAAGTGACAGTAATGGTGATAAGTGGCAGACGAATCAACAGCTGGTCAGAAAGGAGAACCTTTTACATTTTAAAGCAAGTCAAGAGATCCAAGTTCCAATTGCAGGGTTTAGAGGCACAGATCTGTTTTTCCACTGTAGAGGGCACTAAAGGAAGGGGAGTGTTGGTTAAATAAAATTGTCATTAGCTTTTTCATTTTGTATATACTACCTCATGTATGGATGAGTATTGACTACTCACTACAGTTGAGGTGTAACTTATATTTAGTTTTTGTATACTTTGTCTATAGTTTGGCAATGATAAAAGTGTCTTAATTAAATTTATATTTACTTATTTATTGTTCCTTTTTATGGTCATTCTATATTTGACAATCGAAACACGTATGGGAGCAGGGTATTGTTTCCAGTCAATTTTGGGCTGATGTGGTGAATCTGGAACAATTCTGGCACTGTTTTGACATTAAAAAACCAAAAAAAGACCCTGAGTTGGATTGGAAAGTTTCAAACCTGCCAGCACCAACCTACTATTGAAGTTTATTTTTAAATATACTTCTGCTGTGAACTACAAATCTTCATTTTCTTCTGCCTGTGAACTGCAAATCTTCATTCTAATGTCGTGATAATAGCTAAGAATGCATATGGACAGATATTAAATAAATACAGATTTATGTAGTATAGTATATTTAATATAATAAAAATTATATTTATGAACATACTATTAAATTCAAATATGATTGATATATTTAAGAATGTATATGGATATCTATTATAATTTATTAAATACAGATTTGTGTAGTAAACTATATTTAATAAATAAAATTATATTTATGAATAATTATTAAATTAAAATATAATGATATACATGAACATATACATAAATTTCTATAGTACATTTAAATTTTTTTTTTTTAATATTTTATTCATATGATTGAATTTAAATAGTAAAACTAAATATAATATATTATATTATTAAATATAATTATATGCACACATATAGTCTATATATAATTTTTTAATAATATAAAATATTAATTATATTGATATTCTATTGAATAGATAATATATATATTTATGTACATATGTGTTGTATGGATGTCATTGTATCCGCATACTGTACCCCACGTACCTGTACCTGTACGTGATTCGGCTACTTAGCTGATCAGGGTTGGAGAAACTTCAGCCTTATAGTTGGCTCTTGAGTATGGCAGTGCGAGTGAGATTGGAGAATCTCCTGCCCACCAATATAGAGGTAGTTTGGATTGAGGAGGAAGTGGACAGAGCAATTGGATTATGGAATGGTTGTATGTTCTAGCCATAAGGTTCCTTGCTGTGGTTTTCCTTTATTGATCTTCTTGTTAATGAATGGACCTAAACCCTATATACATTTAATAATTAATATATTTATGTAGGTATTATTAATGAATTATAATATATTTTTTATATATTTTTAATAATTTAAATTTAATATATTTAGAGTATTTTGATTAGATTAATGTTATTTGAACTTAATCACAATTTCTTTTTGGCAAAAATCATCTTTGCATCTTTGCTGAACTTGATCTGAATTCTATCTTTGCAAAAGATGAATATGAATACAAACATTGTGACACAGATTCTAGCAGTATGTGGATGTGCTAACAACTTCAGCCCCTGCATTTTTTCTCAAACCATTCATCTTGACTACACTTATTTGTTTTGGGCACTATTTATAAGTAGGATATCTATGTACAGAATGTTAGAATACATTTCCAATGATAAGTCGATCTTTTGATTTTTTCTTGCTAGACGATTA
This sequence comes from Chamaecyparis obtusa, assembly GCA_027943335.1. NCBI lineage: Eukaryota > Viridiplantae > Streptophyta > Pinopsida > Cupressales > Cupressaceae > Chamaecyparis > Chamaecyparis obtusa. The sequence goes on from BSBK01000362.1 coordinate 732,592, forward strand.
ACTATAGAATGCCCACCACAAAGTGATGTGAGTCTTGACTGTCAATTTGTTCACCCTTTGGAAGCTGTTATTCTTCAATACTAATTAACAATCTCCAAATCTTTATTTTCTATAATAATATTGTTTTTCTGAAATTTTTGACTAAACAAAATGTAAATTTAAAATGGGAATATCCACCAACTGTTAAACATGTTTTAGAAATTCAGTAACCACACTTGAAAAATCTTGTCCATTATGATTTATAGCAGCGGGACCCTTACCCTTAAGTGCAGATGCGTAATTTTTTATCAGCTCTACTTGGCCCATATGTCTAATGTTTGCACATGTTCCCTCTCTATGTAACTATTAATTCCTAAATCTAAGTTGATTTCACTGCAATAGATGTTGTAAAACCTTCTATATTTAAGGACCAATTAAGGTAATATGGAAGATGTGCTTCAAACATAGGGCAATGCTGTTTGTGGATATTTTGAAGGGTTACACGGGGATGTATCCCAACCCCCTTCCTTTGGTCTCCTCAGTAAAGGCGGACAACAGGGAATGTCAGCTGGCTGTCCCATCACAGGGGAAACTGGGCGCATGTCCTTGGGACTATATCCATGGGGGCCTAACACCCCTGGGATGGCTGGAGAGATCTTAGATGCCCCTCAACTGTCTTGGGGTTGATCAGATCTCTCTGGCAATCGGAAGTTTTTTTAACATAAAAAAAGGAAGATTCTAGTGGATAAAGATCAATTTTATGATTGCATACAACCGTTGAAAACTTTTCAATGACTGCACACAACTGTAGTATAGTAGTTTAATGACAACATGCATTTCTTACTCTTTTAATTTTGTATCAATGGGAAATTATGTGATCACATGCAACCATGTTAAGAAAACTTACAGTTGTAGAATGACTGCATACATCTATGGAATGGAACTTTCACCCCGTTGAATAGCAACATATAGTTAACAACATAAGATTTCCACAATCCATTAGTAATGCAAAGTAAGTTTTCTGGATTCGATTGTGTAAGTATTTTTAGCATCAACATTTCGGATCACACTCTGTGATCCATCATCAGGAAAGAGAAAGTGCAAGGATTTTTACTCTTAATCCTTGCACTTTCTCTTTCCTGATGATGGATCACAGAGTGTGATCCGAAACGTTGATGCTAAAAATACTTACACAATCGAATCCAGAAAACTTACTTTGCATTAACATATAGTTAACTTTTTCATCAATGGGTATTTTATCTTGCATACAGTTGTAGGAAAACAGACAATTCAAAAAATGGGACTATAAAGGTGTAGAAAGGAAAAGTGCCCTTGTTACAGTTGTAAAATGAAATTCAAATCATGCATATGCCAAATGATAGTGTACGGTTGTAAGAAATGTATGTTCTTATTACATTTTCATTTATGGTTTTGTATCCGTGGCCCTTTTTGTTGTAATGAGAACATTCAACAGTGAAATAAGAAAAATTTAAGTTTTTATAGCTGATATACTTGGAGTAATGAACATGTTACAAACTTACATTGAATATCAAATTTCATATATTACAATATAGGCGTAGAGAGAGAGAGAGAGAGAGAGAGAGAGAGAGAGAGAGAGAGAGAGAGAGCATTTCCAAAAAGGATCATCAGAGATTCAGATATCAAATAAAAAATATTCCAGACATTGATATGTTTGCTTGCTTTATGAAATATCCATAAGCCTCTGACTCCTCATTGTATTAATTTAAAAGTGAAAAATGAATATCTGTCTCGACATTTGTGTCTGACAATTATTTTCACTTTGAACATGCAATGTGGTATTCTAACTTAATTCTTGTTTTTAGGCTGGAAATATGTGTATATTTATTATTTTTTAAATTATATATATATATGGTGACCCCGAAAATACCTAAACTAGATTTTGTTATGCCTTATCAGTGTACCTGAACCTTAAATTGTAACTTAGAAGGGATGTGGTGGGGAGTTTAGAAAAGTCAAGCACACTTGATTAAGTTTTGGAAAAAGCATTTGACATCAATGAACTGGGGAGCACCGAGGAAATAAGATGAAACATCAAACATGACTTTATTTTTTTGGACCTTGATAAACTTTAAAATTTAAAATTTTGTTTTTCAGCATGGTTGGATGGATTTGTAGATTAAACAAATCTAATTTTTATATATTGATTAGATTAATATTGAAATTTCTCTGTTTTCTATGTTAATTTTGTTAAACAAATGCCATCCTGAATTATAGTCCTAAATGAGTCTGTTAGAAGCATTTTGAATTTTTGACTTTACTGTGCAATATTTTTTCACTGGAATGATATATAACTTATTTGTCAATATAATTTATATCATTTACTTATTCACTCTCACACATCTATTCTGAACAAATGACATGCAGAGTTCTCTTGCAATTGCACCTTCACAACGCTCTAACACAAAGGTATGGATTGCTATATACTTTTACCCAGATTTATATATATGTATTCAATGTGATCTTAATGTTACTAGTTATAAGTCTGAACCAATGCACTCTTTCTGTAGTTGAATTTTATCTTTTTAAGTGTATTTGTTAGTTAACATATCTTGCGATTGTCAGATGCATTAGTTTGAGCCATTCTCAAGCATTTTCGTATTTTATTCTGCAGGCAACAAATTGGGGAAAAGTTGACCCCAGATCTGAGGTGGGTAGTATCTTGTATATCAATTTTTCATTATTGTTTTGATGTCAATTAGGCCCAACTGCTCTGAGGTTTGAAAAGTTCCTTGAAGATGCTTTATTGATAGATTTGAGTGTTCTCTGAAAATTCCGAGACACAAGAGCAAGAACATCTGCATGCTTCTTAAATCTTCCTCTTTGTCAAGAGGATGGAGTACCACACACTTCTCAAGTCTTTGTTTGCCATGTGTCATAAAGATGTGATCACTCTGTATTTTAAATCTCTATATGTGATGTCTCATAAGGAGGATGAAAAAGTCCCACACACTTCTCAAGTCTTTGTTTGCCATGTGTCATTAAGATGTGACCCATACTGTTCTTTAAGTCTCTCTATGGGATGTCTCATAAGGAGGAGGCAACCAACAGATGATCATTGGGGTACAAAGAAAATGTTAACCCTACTCAAACTTTTTCTTCTTTGAATGTGAAAAAACTACGTAATGTCCATCCAAATGAAAATCAAAGTAGCCATTTCAGTGCAATGGCAAACTAGTATAAGGGCAGGACAAAGCATTATTCATGTCTACGCTTGTAGAAGTAAAAGAAACCATTGTCCACACCACCACCATGCTAAATGAGTGCCTTTGGGTTAAAACTTAGGGTGGTTAATTTTTACATTTGTTATGCTCTTTAGGGCTAGAAGTCATGAAAGTAGGGCAAATCAACTGTACTTGAGGAGTTGCATCAGATTCATTTATAATTGGATTTCAAGAATTGCATCAGATTCTTTTATGCGTTCCAAAATACTCTTCTTTTTTATTATTTTTTGTATTGTGTTCTTCCGTAAGGTTCCAGAAGGTGAGAACTGTATCCTTGTGCGTACCCTTTCCTAGTGGAAATGTGTATATGTTAACATTTCAGAAATGTATATGTAAAAGAAACCATTGCGCACCCCACCACACAAAAATAAGTTCCTATGGGTGAAAGCTTAGGGTGGTTAATTTTGACATTTGTTATGTCACCTAGAAGTCATTAAAGTTGGGCAAATCAACTGCGTGCAAGGAAATTGCATCAGATGAAATTATAATTGGGTTTCAAGAAAGATGATACGTGTCCTGAAATACTCCTATTTTTTGTTACTACTTGTATTGTGTTCTTCCATAAGGTTCCAGAAGGTGAGAACAGTATCCTTGTGCATACCCCTTCCTAGTGAAATTGTGTACATGTTAACATTTCAGGCTTTGAAATGTATCAGGAGACATTGTAGCTATTGTCTTAACAAGACAAATTCAATGACAAGTATGTCCTTCCAGAAGCCTGGAAAATCATCCGAGTACAAATTATGTGGATGCCTGGGTGCACTCAGAAACCCTAAACTCCTGCTGGTCTGAGAGAATGTCTGGCTAGGGTCTGGTGAGGCCAAAATGGTATGAAGACGAAATTTTCCGAAAAGGTGAGAAGACAATGTTACCCAACAAGTGTTGAATAAACAAAATGGACAAGACAAACTTCTGCACGAAAATTTATTCAAATAAACTCACATCCAGTTTTGCTCATCTGCGCTTCTTTTCCTGTTGCTGCATAATTGTTACCCAAAATTGCTGCTCTCATACCAGTTGTAATGGTATTTGCTTACATTTTGTAACTGGAAATACTGTTCCAATTATAAATAGAGTATAAATAAACATATCTGGAATGATTGATGAAGGAAGAATGCTGAATTGCTGAATTACATAAATAAGAAAGGAAAGCCACTTCCAAGGGGGCAGCCTGTTACAAGATGTAGGCTTACTCATGGGATATCTATGGCCCAAGCTGGCTGGTTGATAATATCATGAGTGCTAGCATAAATTTTTTCCAAAAAGGTGAGAAGACAATGTTACCCAACAAGTGTTGAATAAACAAAATGGACAAGACAAACTTCTGCATGAAAATTTATTCAAATAAACTCACATCCAGTTTTGCCCATCTGCGCTTCTTTTCCTGTAGCTGCATAATTGTTACCCAAAATTGCTGCTCTCATACCAGTTGTAATGGTATTTGCTTACATTTTGTAACTGGAAATACTTTTCCAATTATAAATAGAGTATAAATAAACATATCTGGAATGATGGATGAAGGAAGAATGCTAAATTGCTTAATTACATAAATAAGGAAGGAAAGCCACTTCCAAGGGGGCAGCCTGTTACAAGATGTAGGCTTACTCATGGGATATCTATGGCCCAAGCTGGCTGGTTGATAATATCATGAGTGCTAGCGGTGTACAATGATGAGCTATGCTATCTTGATTAGTCTTAAGTCGCAATATGTACATTTGCAAGACCTATCTAATGATGGGGAATGAAATTTACGAAGCCCAGGCTCAAATAGTTTGGGTTCCTTCTTGTTGGTCATAGAAGGTTGTAATCATAATTCAATATCAGATTATTTCTAGTGCTCAACAAGCTATGTGGTTTTTGCATGTACTCTGTACTATGCTGACACTCTATTTCTTCTTTTCTTTAACATAAATTCTCTGTAGTGATATTTTCTTATTCTTTGTTATCCTGTTGTTGTGTAGTTGTTTGTTCTGAAAATTAGCTGAACAATTTTTTTGCCGATTTTTCATCATTTGCGAGTGGAAAGACGTATTATATTGTAACTTTGGACTAACTTTCTTATTTAATTTGCTTGACTGGCAGATACGAAGGCAGTCTTCAGCTGAACTGGAAATTTTTCGGCGACGTTGGGATCAAGCTGTGAAAGAAGACAAGAATTGGGTGGATCCATTTGAACGTTTGAAGAAACGAAAAAGACCTTTCTATAAGAAACCCATTCTTCCACAGAGACAGCGCAATTAATGGCATGGTTAATGATGGTTGCAGCCAATACTTTTCATGCCAATACCATTTTCTTCAATTCACATTCCTAACCCTGTGATGCTGGTCTAATTTTCGGCTTTTTCATGTTTTGCCCCTCTTCATGGAAATGAGTTAGTGGTTAAACTGTCTCACAAAGATTTCACCTCCTGAGCATTTCCCGTTGATGAAAATGCTCTCACAAGGTCAGGTGAATGTATTATTATTCATTCATTCTTATCTGACTGGTTCTTGCCTATGATCCATTGTATTGGGTCAGCTTTCATAAATGCAATTGAATTTGCCCGATTCTTCCTTTTTTGGCTGTTTTAATGTAATTTAAGTCAATTGGTTGTATGCCTCATTTTATAGTCTCTGAGGAACAGGGTTCTGATTTGTATATTGGTAATTTGGTCCACGCTTGAAATCACCATGACAAGTCAATTGGTTGTATGCCTCATCATTTGATGGTCTCTGAGGAACAGGGTTCTGATTTGTATATTGGCAATTTGGTCCACGCTTGAAATCACCATTCTCATGGTTGTCATCATTGTCAAATTACGATGATTAGAAAGCCAAGGAATATTGAAAAATATAGCTTTTCCATTTCCTCATGTTTCTAAACAGATCTTTTTTCTAATAGATTCAACATGGATTCCTTTTATGTCTTTTGTAATGATACCATCAAGATTTGCTCATTAAACATTCTTGGCTCAATTCAGATACCTAATGACGTATTTTAGAGAGGTGTATTCCAAGAACCGTACTTCTGGGACTAAGAAATGACTTGAGTAATATACTAGTTTGATTATCAATTTTCAGTCAGAGCACGATGAAGCTAGCAAAAACTCCCTCCAGGATTTTAGAAGGTTAATTGGACGTGCCATCTTGGTTGTTGCATTAAACTGGATGGATGGATGTCCAGAAGGATAAAGTAAAAGATCATGCAATAAACAAAGTGCTAAATGTCTTATAGTCTGAAGAGAAAAGAGATGGAGACACATATCGATGATGCACAACCATAGTGAAGATGTGCATTTTCTAGGGTTGATGCGCCGACAAATCTGGCAACCATTATGTATCTTGATCTTGTGGGTAGTGATTTGTTAGTTTTCCCATTTCATTCAGTCAATTCTCCCACTGGATGATGGACAAAAGATTAATTTTCTTGGGTTTTACGTAAGATAATTCTTAATTTTATGGTGTACATTGTTTATTTATCTGTTGGAGCCTCTTGGAATTCACTTTATATAAATATATTTTGTCCGTATTCTAATCTTCTTTTTGTTGTCTATTGTCTTTGATTCAATTAGATTGTTTTAGTTTTTATGATATTCGTATTAGGTATTGGATAAATCGTAAACTAAAACTTAAAATATATAAGGGAAGTTTGAAAAAAAAACTAAGTGTACCCCTTGGTAAGATATACGTTTTAGTTTACGATTTAGACGTTGCCTTCGTATTACCTTGATGCAAAAGCATCTCATCCTGAAGTGCAATCCAGTGTCATCCCAGAATGTTTTATTTTAACCTTTGTTTTTCATGTTTGCCTGTTTTTAGGGGGTTTGTGTTTGAGTTGCATTGTTGGGAGAGTGCTCGAATGGGTGCAATCTTGCACTGCCCAAAAATGTTTTAGTTTTGACTTTTGTTTTTGGTTTTTGCTTGTTTTAAGAGCTTGCCTCTGTTTTTCAACGGTAGAAAGAGTTTTTGTCAAGCTTAGTGGTATGGGTTGTGAGTTTGCTCTGCAACAATTCGAATGGGTTTGCTGGGAAAATTAAAAAAGTATTTTTTGTGTGATTTCTATCAAACGTATGGGTTGAGTTTGCTCCACCAACAATTCAAATGGGTTCGGAAAATTGATGAAGTGTTTTTTGTGTGATTTCTATCAAACATTTGGACATATAGTCCGTCGACATCATTTGGATCTTTGAATGAACTTATCCTCATCACATATTCATAGTCTTACCTTTGATTAGGTTTTTTTGGTATTTACATCTCAATTAATGACATATCTTTGAACACACGATCAAGAGATTTCCATTCTTTAAGTCGGTAATTGTCAATCTGCGAAAAGGCAATCAAATCCTTTTGCTCCTTGATAAAAAAGAGTTTTTGTCAAAGCTTAAAGGTATGGGGTTGAGTTTGCTCCTCCAACGATGGGTTTGCATGGGAAATTTAAAGAAGTGTTTTTTGTGTGATTTCTATCAAAGATTTGGACATATAGTCCATCGGCATCATTTGGATCTTTGAATGAACTTATCCTCTTCACATATTCATAGTCTTACCTCTGTTTAAGTTTTTTTAATTTACGTCTTAACTAATAACATATGTTTGAACGCACGATCAAGAGATTTCCATTCTTTAAGTCGGCAATTGTCAATCTGGGAAAAGGTAATCAAAACCTTTTGCTGATCCTTGATTATATGCTCACCTTTTTTGATACATCATCACTTCTTGAAGCCATGAATGCCATGATAGAGTTCATCAGACATCGATCAATGGACCAACAGTAAGTAAGTTGACCCTTGCACAGGCCTCATATCTATTTCCAAATGAGCCAGGTGCGAAGCGTCTGGAATAATATGATTGTTAGATGATCATTACAATATTATTTTTAAGATACATTTAAGGATAATGCGTGTAGGTAACCAAATGTCACCCATTTCCTTTTATTTCTTTCTAGTATTCTCGGGCATTAATGATCTCTGGCTGTAACTGTGTTATAGGGGCATAGATTGACGATCAACACGAACTTAGTTTCATTTTAGGGAATCGCTCCTACAGTTTGTCGACATTCTAGAAGCTACGAATCAACGAGATAAATCATTGTATCCTAGATTGTAGGTCTATGGTCCTCAGAAATCATCATAACTGCCGTAGTTACTGTCAAAGGCTTCTAGAAGTAGAGTCATCAGGGCCTTCATCTTTGAATGTAATTATATTCGTTTTAATTATACGCCTAACTTAAGAACTTCAGGGCATTCAAACTTATAAATGAAATTTCATGTTTAAATTGTACTATGTGACAATTTGAACAAAACTAACCAACATTATATCAATAGAACATTTCAAAAAATACAACAATGGAAGTAAACACAAATATACCCATATGTTTTAATGAAACGATTGATTCCATTGTCCTATCTTTTAAGATCTTGTATTGTAATGGGTTACACTCAGATTTGTAAGTGGTTGATTGATGTAAGATAGTGAAAGTAGTAATATGATAATGGCGGCATAAAGATTATAATGATGGCATGAAGATGATAATGATAATAACAATAGCCCTCAAAGATGTCAAGTATGCAAATCCTAAATAGTGCACAATTGAATTAGGCTTCAAAAGATTGGAGAAAATGTTCTTTTATAGAAGTCCTCATGAAAATTAATGTTCAAGATTAAGAGGTGGAAAAATGAAAGGTTAGGATAAGAGAGTAGGTAAGGATAATATGAGAGGCAAGGAGAATAAAGGAGATTAAGAAGAAGAGGATGATGAATTTATAAAATAAGCAAAAGTGTTTATTTAATAAATACTAAAAGGACATGAAAAATAGGTAATTAAATAAATGGAAATCTATTTAGTCATAGGATAGAAAAAGGGCTAATGAGTTAAATATATAAATATGAATATTTATTTAAATAATATAGAAAAAGGTTAATGAATTAGTTAAATAAATAATAAATATTTATTTAATTAATAGAAAAAATTGAATATTTGTTTGATTACATGAGGGCAATTTTAGGTGGCTACACTATGTGATTGAGTGATTTGGTTGTGGATGTTATTAGCTACTTGTTGTCCATTAAAATAGATGTTATCATAGCCTAAGTTGTTTGAGGGAAAAGATTGTTTAATGCAAATATTAGAGTCGAGTGTGTTCCTATGGTATGGAGAAGATTGTTAAATATAAATTTTAGAGCTAAGGTAGGTTAATCCTAGTGGAGTATTATAGAAATGTTTAGTAGAAGAAACATGTAGTAGCTAAAGAGTAGATGAATAGTTTCTTGTCATGTAGGTATAGTATGGGGGCATTAATATACAATTTGTAGAATGTATGGTGAAGTTTGTATGTTTGGAAGCATTAATATACACCTTGTAGAGTGTGTGCTAGAGTTTGTTGGAAAATAGTCAAAGTGTGAAAAGTAAAGGTTGAGTTACTTTTAAGTGTGTTTTCTACATTGACATTTTGCATAGAACAAGAGAAATAACATTAATATGCTTCTTCCTATAGTGTTTGTTTGGTGAAAGGGTGTAGGGGAAGAATCATCCTTTGCCAAATGAAAAATTGGTCAAGGTTTCGTAGAATTGTCTATGATCAAGAGTGTTCTCCATCTTATGAAGATATGTAGAGAAAGATGGAACAAAGAGTTTGAAGTATGAAGGTAGGTAGACAACTAAGAGTTGGAAGAGCGGGTAGGGTTACATTATTGATTATTGAGTTAAAGAGAGTTTTCCATCTTGTGTAGGTGTGTAAGAAACATAGAATGGAAATGGTATTCTACCATTCAAAACAAATTGAGAAAAATGATTGTTGGTCTTTAGAAAATCAATAAAATATGTTATATGAAATATAATGGAAGTTACCAAAATTGAGAGAATATGAATCATCTATGGAGTTGTTGGCTTTGGAAGCACTAATTGAAGATGTTTATGGGCCAAAACATGATTGTAGGATAAAGAAAATTAGAGGTTTATTTAAGTAATGAGGGGTTAATACTTTCCCAAGAAGAAGTAAGATGAGGTAGGCATAAGAAATACTTTGATATCCCTAGATAAAAAAGGAGACATTATAGGAGGTAAAAACGATGTGCAACCTAAGGTTTTGAGGAGAGAATAATGTTCTTACAAAGGGTAGAAAGTCATGCAAGAGGAGGGGGACATCTCTCACCTAAAGAAAAGATTACCATAATTGAGGCATTTAGCTCTAATTGAGAAAATTGGTGTTTAGGACATCGTGAGGATAATAAGTGATTTTAAAGAGGAAAACAATATTTTTTTGAGGAGGGACATGATCAAAGAGATGTTACTAGGCGAGGAACAAAAAATGTTTGAAAATAATGGACAAATGCAAATAGGTTTAAGTGGCCTATAAGAAATGAAAAGACAATTTTGATGATTATGAAGTGGGCTACTAGAAATTAAAGTGAAAACATGAGATAAATCTATGTTTGAACAATCCTTGAAAAAAAGGATATCAAATTGACTAAGAGGAGAGACACAATAACATGTCCTTTACTAGAAATGGTGGATGTGATGCAAATATATGTGAGGAGAGTGCATGTGTATCCTAGGTGTAAGGAGTGCCATGAAAGTTACACATGAAACTCTTACCTTTTGATGGTACCAAATATGGAAAGGATACCAATTTGAACCACATGGTTACTTAGAAAATCTTAGGTATGGATGGGCTCCTTTTTGAATCCTACAAAGCTTTATGGCCTTACATCTATACATACTTTTATCATGTCTATATTGAACATATTAGATTAGCTACCATCAAGAAAGGTTTGAAAAAAACTTCTCTGCTTGGTGAGAACAAAGACTCTGTTAATGTTCAAAAACCAATTAGTTTTCTCAACAACTTAGAAGATCATAATTAAAGTCTTGGCTTTTAGGATCAAGTCCACTATTTAGAGAATTGTTAGGCCTAAACAAGCAAGCTTGTTTGCAAGTGATAACCTTTCCCTTGTTTGGGAGGAGGCTATTGAGCAGGTCCAAAAATTTGCTTCAGATGCTCTCATTGCTAAGCTAGGCTATGAGAAGGCTTATGATAGGATTATAGGGGCATTCCTCCTCAAGATATTGAAATGGTTGAGGATTGGATTGAATATGCTCAATCATATCATAATGCTCTTATAGACGTCAATGCTAATGTTGTTAATAATGTTTCCCTCTCGCCTAATTCTACATTCAATAGTTCATTTATCAAGATCATTCGCTTGCCCCTTTATGAATGTTTTGGTTGTTGATGCCCTTTGCCTTGTTTTACACATGCTCCCACTTTGACAAGCTTATTAAAGACATCTCTTTACACAAAAATGCTTATGCACTCAACTCCCATTTGGTTAATGACAACGTGCCTTTCATTTAAAAATCAATTAATAATCTCACCCACACCATTCATGTGCTTGAACTTTTCTGCTGTTTCTCTAGTTCTTAACTTGTTATGCATAAAATTATTTCTTTATGAATAATATAGAAACTAGAACTATTGGACACTAATATAATGACATGAATTTAAGAAGGCTACTAGTTGCCTCATTCTCTTTGGGATTGGAGTTCTTAGTGATGTGTAATTGTTTTCTTGATAAAAGTAAAGCTAACGAATTATAGCTGTAGATTTCTCCCTAATATGAGGGGCTTAAAATCCTTCTTCTTATCCATGTGAACATTTCCTCTTTCTACTTGTCCCTTTAAGAATTTATTTTAATTAATTGACTCAATGAATAGAAGTTTTCTTTGGGCTAGATGGCCTTATTCTATTTGACCAAAGGACAAATGGTGGCCAACCTTATTAATCACCTCCTAAGAAAAAAATGCTCATTTTCTTAGTGGATTGTATTAGTTGTGAAATGAGATGCTCTTTGAAAGCATCTTGTGAGATATATAGTGTAAATTATCTTGGCTAAGAAGCCTTACAATTTGTTCCCTTAGAGAGATAAGGGGTTTCTTGCTTCTTTTTCTTTAAAAATCATAGATCAACCCCTTTAACAATTTGTGAAAAGCATAACAAATAGTTTATTAGCAACTTACATGCATGACCAATCTCTAAGGCATGACCTCAACTTTTCTATCTTCATTATGTGGTGGAATACACTAATATTTCTCTTAGATCACTAAATTGAAAGGTAAACATTTATTTAACAAAAGCATTCAAGTCTTCCAAGACTTGTGAGACATCCCTAGATTGTAATAAAAATTGTAGTTCGATATCCAATCTCAATTCAACCTAAGCAACTTTGACATACATGCAATTATTGAAATCAAAGATTTAATTCCTCCATCCCCAATTAGTTTTTTTTTTTTGTTGTTGCATTTTGCTAGTGTAACTTCTTGAAATATTAGTGGTGACCCTAGGACCAAAGCTTCATATTCTTCCCATTAACCCTTCGTTGACATTACACTTTCATTAGGCTCATTACTAAATGAAGTTGCAACAAGAACAAAGTGGAGAAAACTCAACCACCAACATTGGTTTTCCAAAGATGATCCTCAATCTCCACTCACTTCATGGAAACTTGTATTCCCGATCATTTTTGGTGTTTTTCTTAAGTTCATCCAACCTCCAAGCTCCTCCTATGTGCTTCCCACCAAGTTTTGAAAATGAAACCGTCAATCATACCTTTTGGTTTCATACACAATTAACAAAATTAGTAACTCTCTCATAAGCTTTTTCCTTGCTCCATTTTCCCATAATTGGTCCTATAAATCTTCTTTCTTGGAGCATAAAGTTAATAATAATGTGGAATTAAAACCATGCAAACAAATCATTGACAAATTCATTTGGAAATTTACATGTTTATGGGCATTTTCCCCTAAAACATTATATTCTTGTGAATTCCAAATGCAATTATTCTACTTTCTCTTCAAATGATACATGCAATCATGTTATGTAGGAGGAACTGGAGATTTTTAAGGGAAAAATGAAAACATGGCTTATAAAATCAACAAGGTTGCCCAAGATTCAAGCTACTTTCAATATCTTAGTTGTTTTGTTGTTCTTTATAACTAGGTTATTATTGTCTTTGTTTGTTGTGGATTGTTTTACATAATTGTTTAAGACTTTGACTACTTATGTTATATAGTCATTTTTTTTTGATCGGTAAAAGGCTGAAGCCAAAATATTATTAATCTATAAAACAAAATTACAGAAAGCCCCACTCTGTGCAGGCGTTGGTAGGAAAGAGCGGGGATGAGAAAACCTCCAGCCATGCCTGGGACCTTAGTTCGGAATTTTGTTACAAACAGTTTCTGATGGGCATACCCACCGCTTTTGGCACAATTTCAATCATAAGTCATGCTTAATACAAGATTATTTTAGAACAATATTATGTGATAATTGCAAAGTCCTTGTGGGTCTTTATTTTGACGATGTTGTTGATTTCCTGAAGACGGTCATGTGTATGGGCCTGAACTGCCTTAGGGATGCCACCCTTGATGGCTTATCAAAAGTTGATATTTGGACCTGTCATTATGGAGCTCAATCTACTAACCTGTCATAAAATTGTAATCCTTGCTTTGGATAACTCGTAACAAGAGAGTTAGTAATCAGAGATGAAATCTTGCTAGCAAAAGGAAAGATACTTACTCTTTTACCTGTGGTATCTATTTTGGCGTACGGAGATGGAGTTGTAGCCATGTTTCCTGAATATGATCTAAAAAGTGCTATCTTTATATACTGTTAATAAATCTCCCTTATATCATAGCACTAAAAATTCCTTTATACTATAGATCTAATCACTAAATGCTTGTCCTTAGATTTTAAAAGGAAAGGAGCTTTTCTAATCTACAATTAGTACATAAAGCATATAGAACCCAAAATAATTCCTATATCCTCATTGTTGAAAATATTAGATAGAATACCAAAACAGTTGGTCTTGATTTAACCTTGGGCAGTGGATCCAATCATTATACTTAAATTCCCTACTTACCAAGAGAGAGGGAATAGGCTTTAATACCATAATGTTGATGAACCATTTGATATAATTACATTGACTATCGTTAGTGGAAATAAGCTAAGACTTCATAATATCAAATAGGGTCTGCTGGATAGGTTTCTGAATCCACAATATACTCTACTCAACTAAAGGAATATTAACCATCTTACTATGACAACCATGGTGTAAGAAAATCTTAAAATTTACCTAAATCTGCCATCTCTATATTTTAGAAAATTGAGATTAATATAATTGGAGCTTAACCTATGCTTAATACTGAGCCAAATATAACAAGAAGAAGATATATTTGGGACAAGAGAAAAAATTTAGTGTACTGCTATAATAGAAGGAAACCAAGGAGGAATTTACAACAGGCTTGGTGGTAAGACTGTATTATCAATAATTATTAAAAAACTTATCCTCTAAATCCAAAACTTTGTTGACGTTAGGAGTATGTTTTCTTTATACATTACAACAGCCTTCGACTCCTTTGATTCTAGGATCTGTAGACCATAAAAATTAGAGGACTTAACTGATATCAATGGAGAGCTAATTTATCACCTTCTGACTACCTCATCTTTAAGGTTATGGGTTGATTGTCTATAGTGATCTAGCTACAGGTTCCTTGCCTTCTTCCAACCACAAATTAATTAGATTTCCTATTGGGTGTCTCTGACTGTTCGTGTTTCCCTTCCCTTTTAATAGCTTAACTCAATCCTCTTAGAGGGAATGCGAAAAAAGATGCATACTAAAGAATTTCTTAATATAAAGATATCAATCGATTTGAGTGCCAATATTAAAGCTAACGAAGAGGAGAGAATCTAAAATAATATAAAAACTTTCATTGTTTAAAGAGGTAACAGTTAGAGCTTTCACATCAGATTATACTACATTTTCTAAGTATAGGAAGTTATTAAATGAGCCGAGAAGCAAATGATACTATATTAATAGAAGTCCCTTGTTTAACTGTAGTACAATGTTATAGAACCCTGCTATATTTTCCATATATACTGTATAGAGTATTGAATCCTAATATACGCCTGCTACTGTACATATGATAACTATTTATAGGACAACCATAATGTTCTGACCCATATCACTGGCTATATATAAACAATCTTATCCCGTGGTACCTATACGGCCTGTAAGATAACAAAAAGTTGTATTACCATATGTAAACTAAACATCACCATCTTTGTAAACCGTAGCATACTTCCAACTGGTATCTCCCTTAACCATGAACATTATACATTCTTCTTCTGGTTCAAACTTCTTCTTATGGCGGGTGCATCGTTGAATCGTAGGGGTCACGATATGAATCCTAGATGCCTCCGTTTTATCCAGTTCCTTTGGGATATTGAATCCCTCATTTCTCCAAAATTTGAGCTTCTCTGTTGTATCCACTTCTTCTTGAAGGATTTCGTGGTATATGTATTCCAAATTTTTGCTCATTTTGGGCCAATGAGTGTCGAAACAATCTTCATTCTTGAAAGTTAGCATAGGAATCCGTTGGTTTTGTGGAATTTCATCCAGTTTATCATTCTCAGTGTTCATTGTCACTTTCGGATATGGGATTGTAAGCAGATTGTCTACACATAGGACCATTTTTTCCAAGTCACCAAGGTGCTCTGGGTTGAAAACTTCATTAGCTACTTGTAAGATTTCTTCTTTCTTTCTTCCTGCGAATACAGAGATGGCAATAAACATACCAATAATTGCCCCATTAGTTCTATAGGAGAAAGTATTATTGAAGAAGTGGCCTCCTATGGCCTTTATTATTGCCCTCTTGGCAGAATCCGATAATGGGTTTAGTATTTGGTTCCATCATTCAGGCAAAATGGGGCCTCTGAAGGCCATAGCCCTGTTCTCCTTAACTACGAAGGTGATTAGTCCGGTTTCCATCATATGGTGCTAGGAGTAACTGAGCAGGATAACAACCTTTCTACTATCTTGCAATGCTTAAATGAGGTCGGAGATGGTTTTAGGTTGGTTATGAGAAGGATATCGAGTACTCTTTAGGAATCTGCCAACGATATTGAATGATGATGCAGAATCCTCTCAATCTATCATGATGGGGTATGGTGGAGAGGGGGAACATTTTTGAGAGGCCTTACGATCATTCCTAGTCACATGTTTCAATCATTCCTTTATACTGGAAAAAGGATTAGGAGAATACTTAGAGTAACCTTGTATAGATCTGAAATTATTGAAAACTTCCCTAGTTAGAATATTGTCATTTCAATTAAAATCCATGCACTGATATTATCAACTCCCTCTATCTATCTTGCGGAGATTAGTATTAAATGAGCATGTCAGTATACTGGGAAGATCCAGGTCTCCTATAGTTATACAGGCACTGATTACTCATACCTCTAAATATGAGTCTGATTTGAATAATATTACAATCCCACCTAGACTATTGCTAGTTGAAGACTCCTTTCAATTGGAAAGACTCGTGTCGGTCCTTTCTAAAAATAACTCTAAGAAAGGTATGACCTTGCGTTAGATTGAAGCCGAGGTTGACTGTTAACTTTAACATATATTATATCTATGTTAGAAGTAGTATTAATTTTAGGTGACAATTTAGTACTGGCAGTCGATTTTGTCTGTCGTGGCCAATAACCAAAGATTGGTTTCTACACAAGTCTACGGATGAGACTGAATAGGGGGGGAGGATTATTAGCAAAAAATGAGACTAAGATGGATCATGTATTTCAGCTGAGCAGGGGGGTGTAGACATGGAAAATTGGTTAAAGGCTTAAATCAATCAAAAGGTGCATCAAATCATCAAAATAGCATGAAAAATCAATAAATGGAACAAAGGCAATTCAAATCAAAGGAAAATTCAATTAAATGATTAAATGATTAAATAAAGTTTGAAAAGGGGAAAAACACTAAGAAATTGATTAAATTCAATTAATGACATAGTTGTTGAAATGAAAAATCAAAATGAACCTCTTACCCTTCATGGCTAAATTTAATTACTTTAATTAATTAATAAATACTAATTTCCGTCAACAAAGCAAAAAGGAGACAAAATGGACACAAATCACTCACTTTTGTTGAAATGGTCCAGCCTTTTGAAACCATTTAAATGATTGTCCCCTCCTTGTCCCCCCATTTATGGACAAAGCAAAGCCAATTGACCTTACTCAAGCATAACCATGGTTATCTCACTCTACCCCCTACCCTTGGGAAAATCCTATATATTGAAGGCATTTAGAAGCATAAATCATCCACTCCATATCTTTGAATTGCAGCAAAGCTCTTGCAATTTGCATCCACATCACTCACTTAGCAATTTTCATTGATAATTAGCTTAAATTGTTGATCATTTTGTAGATTTCTTATCAAATAGAGCTAGAATTTGATAATTAGATCTAGTTTGCATATCATTCTTAGTTCAATTCTCATAATTAGAGTGTCACTAGTGAGGATTTGCAGCTGAGAGCCTCATTTACCACTTCAATTTAGAGAACCATGAGATATTTAGATTAATTTGTGCATTATTTAGATTAGTTTGCTTTGAATAGTGTAAATTCTCTTTAAATCTTGTTATTTCATGAAGGTGTAAATCACTCACACACAAATGGCGCCCACCGTGGGGCCCTAGGCCTCAAATTCATCATTATTTTCATGTTATTTGCAAAATTTAGGCTAGAATTGCATAAATTTGCTTGCTGTTTGCAGGTTACAGAGAAGAAATCACGTCTGACAGCAAAGAGATTTCACCTTTAGCAAAGAAACGTCGCCTATGGAGAATAAAATGACGCGCTGAGTCCAGACTATTACACGTCTAAACCTACAGAATCACGCTTGCCAGTAAAGAAGTCACGCCTAAAGCAAAGAAATGTCGCGGATACCATATTAAAATATCGCCTAAAGTCTGGACTCTTACGCGTTTTAGCCTGCAGAATCACGCTTTTGTGAAAGAAATCACGCTTCTAGTTATTAAATTGTCGCATTTGTGACAAAGTTACCATGCCTTTGGTCATTTAAATGTCGCGCACAGAAATTGAAAAGCTGCTTTCAAGAAGTCATTTTACGTCTGGTGTGAAGGGAGTACTCTGTCTTATTGATTTAATTTCTCGCTTTTGTCATTTTAAATCTCAGGTTTGATAAATTAGATGTCGCAGTATTAGCATCAGTTTGTCGTGGTCTTGTAAAGATTTCACGCGTGGATAAAATTAGACATCGCTCCTGGTTATTTTAATCTCGCTTGAGCCCCGTAAGGTGACGCTCGCGGTTAAAGTAATTACGCGTTTGTGAAATTTAATCTCGCGTATAGTCTGGACAATGTCGCATGGACTGTATTTTTGTATTTTATCAAATTGTTAAAATGATGACTTAATTTTAACTCTATGTCCATTTTTTCTGTCTCAGGTACAGGCTTTGTCGCAGAAAAGTGCTCAAATTTTTTTTTTTTCTTTTTTGCATGCAAAAAAGAAACAAAAAAGGACGTCCTATTAGAGTATACCTTGCACCTTTTGGATTTAATTTGCAAATATTTGAGTTCAAAATAAATCAAGAGCATAATCAATTTGATCATTTTAAGCTTTTTTATTTTGGTTTCCCCTCACTTTGTATGAATTTGTGTTGACTAACTTGTTGGTGGAGGGAACGTTTTGCTAAGGTAAGGGAAGGATTTGGAGAGAAAATGAGAAAATCTACTACTTAAAAATGCACCTAGCCTTTGCTAGCATTGTTTGAGGTATTTTTCTCATCAAGCTTGCACATTCCCTTAGCTTGTGGCATTTCAAAGTTCAAAACATAGTTTAATCATTAAGAGGAAAGAACAAACATTTCAATTATAAGAACCCCTTTGTCATGGGGTTGAAAAAGAACCAAATTGATTGTGAGTGTTTGGGATAAGGGAAAAGCAATAGGGATATGCTCTTCACTCTTTGAGTGAATCAAATTCCCAAACTTGCTCTACCAAATCCACTTTTCATGCTTTCAAATGAACATGTTTAAAACTTAGTGGGCTCGCCTCTCGAGATTGCCTTAAAAGGGCCGGTGAGAGGGACAGCCCAGAGTGGGATACACTTGCTTTTGCCGCGAGAATCTGACCCACTATAAAATGAAACGCGTGTATCCTTAATGGGGTGCACGACAAAAAGGATTTTAGCTCTTTCGAACTTCCTCTAGTAGTCTTAACATATTGCACAAAATCGTGCTTCGGTGCGTGTGGGAAGCCCCTTAACATACTTGGGGGATGAAAGGCTAAGATCTATTTTGAATGGAAAACTCACTACAAAATGGTAAAAATAGCAAAAACTACCTAATAGAGCCATTTAAAAGCCAAATTTGTGCTAGGTAGCTTGCTTGGAAGTCTTTCTTGTGATCAAACCCATGGAAACATTCGAGAATATACACATTAGAATGATCTAGGGATATGGTGAACTATTGATGTGTGTGTTGAGATTGTCTTCAACTTTTCAAACAAGAAGTTCCAAAGTACTTGATCAAAATACAATTAAATTTTTAAATCTTATAAATTGATCAAGACTTGTGACACATTCCAAACCAACCCAACTGGATTGAAATTAAAGAAGGAAGGATTGATCCATAATGATGAGCCTATTTGAGGGAATGTCCGACGATCAAATTTTAGAAGCATCCAAAAATACCGAATTGATCAAAGCAATGGAATTAACTTTGAAAAGGTGTAATGAAGCATATTCCCTTTATTTAGCTCAATCAAAAGCTAAACTTCCTCATAATGATGACATGTCAACTTTAAGAAAGGATGAGGAAAAACAAAAAGATACTTTATCTAAAAGGTGATCATTAAGATCAATGTGTCCTTTTCTTTATAATGATAGGTCATCCATATCTTCATTGTCCTCATATCAGAATGTCCATTGGAATCAAAATGATGAGGTGTCTGAAGAAGAAGTTTTAGAAGCAATTCAAGATCCCATGTTTATGGAAATAATGAAATTAGTCTTGGACTGGGATAAAGAAGCATATTTCATGGAGTTAGTTCAAGCAGGAGCTAAGCTTCCTCGTAATTTTGACATATCAACCTTGAGAAAGGATGAGGAAAAAAAAAAGATACTTTATCTAAAGAGCCATCATTAAGATCAATTTGGCCATTCCTTTATGATGATGGGCCATCCATAGCTTCATCCTCCTCACAAAAAGAAGCATTTCAGAGAAACAAAGTTATCTCAGATCAAAGGAAATTGCATAATCAACCTATGTGTGATCAAGATAATAAAGAATATGGAGTGAAAAATACCGCTCTCAAGAAAGATCTAATTCAAAAACCTCCATATAGCAAGAGTAATCCATTCATCCTTTGTCCATCTCCTAACAAGGTTTCTCCCTGGATGACTTGTACACCTTTCATCCTTCATCCATCTCCCGAACCTCTATCTAGCAAAGACCCTCCCATAGCTAGCATTCCTATCATCTTTTCTTCATCTCCCAAAGCTCCACAATTATCCAAAATTCCTCCATCAAAGAATGAGCCTAATGATGACACTTTTCCCATTAACTATGTCTACCCTCAAGGGCTACCTCTAAAAGAAACCCAAGCTAACTCACATCTTGCTGCAGATTGTTTCCATGCTTCAAAGATCTTAGAACCCAAAGCTTCATGTGCCTCAATGCCTATTATACCTATTCAAGAGGATCCTACACCATACCTCCAAACATTCCCCACACATATCCAAACATCTACCTTGTTCTTAGAAGTGGCTTCATGTCAAGAGGATAATCTAAAAAGAAAAGAAACAAATATTGATAAAGATCAAGATAAAGATTATATACAAATCCCTCCCATATTTGATGAAGGTCCCATATCCCTTGAACCTTGTGATGATCCCCTTGCATTCTTTCATGTCTTTCAAGATGATATCCTTTCGTTCCAAGAACAAAGTACCCTTCCAAGTTCCATATTTTCTCCACTTCCCAAGCAAGATCAAGCTATCCCTTCCATAACTTCCAATGAGCATATTGAAAATCAAGAGCAAAATACCTTCGCTACACAATTCAAAGATCCTTGTCAAGATCAAAGTATCCCATCATTTCCTTGTCATATTCCTCCATGTTCACCTCAAGAAACCATCATTCTTCCAAATCCCTTGCAAGCTAATAAATCCTTTTAAGCTTCAGTTGATCCTATCAAATGCGTCCCTATCAAAGCTACTCATGAGCATATTAGTATAAAGATAAATCTTAAAGATGAGAACGTTGACGATGGAGCTCCTTCCAAAGATATTGATATCACTTTCACAACTTATATCCCTCCATTCAAATACAACCACATACCTCAACTATCCTCCAAATCCATTTTGGGTGCCTATGTCCCAAAACAAAAGTCTTCATCCCTTCCATCCATACTAGGTCCATATATTCCCCCATCAACTATTCCTATCATCCCTAGTTATCCATTCACTTACCCTACCATGTATCAAGATCAACAAAGACACACATACTTGAAGAATGTCCAAACACCGATCCATATGAACCATCCATATTATTCCTATTCATCCACAATTCCTAAGTCTTTTGGAAGCAATGTTGATGTGCAACATAAAAATCATAAATTCAAGAATCCATATGTGCATAAAAATCACAATGTCCCATCTAATCGACATGTGAAAGAAAAGAAAAATGAAATATCCAAAAGGCCGCAAAGGTCCATCAAGCAAAAAGAAAAAAATAAAATGTGGGTTCCTAAATCCCTCATTGAAGAAATGCATTCAAAAGCATTCCAAAAGGAAGAAAAATCAAAGAATATGTGGATTCCCAAGTCACTTTTGAAAGACTTGCACATAAAAGAAGAATCAAAATTGACATTAAAGCTTAAAAGGCTTCTATTCCATCTCCTTCCAAACATCCTTCATCTTCTTACATTCCAAAATCCACTACCTCAAAAAGATCCTTACCTCCGTCATCTATCATTCCTCCATCATTCCACCACTCTTCAAAGTGTGTGTCAAAGTTGATCTTGCCAACATTTCCATCTTCAACATACCTTCTTCTTATCCTCACATTCATTTTCCAATGCATACTTTCCGTACTTCCATCCCTCTTGTCAATATCTTTGAGCATCATAGTCATACCCATGGTTTATTAAAGCATATCTTTCAGAGGAGCATTGTCCAAAGATTCTAATGTTGGGAAAATATTGAAAAATACAAAAAAAGAAAAAAACAAAGAAAAAAAGAAAAAAATGAAAAAAGAGAAAAAGTGCCTTGGTGAAAACCTAGCAATAGGCACCTTGGTAGCAAAAATAAAAAGAAATAAATCTAGGGTGAAAACCACTTCTTGTGGTGCCTTAGACAAGTACCATGATGAAAACCTGGCAAATAGGCATCATGCGTAATTCTTCCTTCTTACACTCTACACTTGGGGGTAAGTTTCATCCATGCCATCTTCCATCTTCCTATCATTTACCTCACTTTCGTCCATATTTCCTCTATCACCTTCATCTTGACAAGGTTGAACACATCCATGAGCATTGAGTATCTTAACATTCGTTATCCTTTCCATCAACTTATGTACTTGCTACATCCATGTTACCCTATCATGATCTTGCTTATCCCAAATTCACCTTCATTATTCCTTGACAGTATTTTCATAATCCCAAAACATCCCTTCATAGCCTCCATCACTCCTTTATCTTGATTGTGTTATCTTATCCACATCTTACCCAAATTGACCCTTGGTCTTGATCAAGATGAAAAAAATAAAAATAAAAAATTGTTATCAAAAATTTCTTGACATGTCCACTCTTTTGGATCCCTCATTTTTATGGCAACAAATCGTTATCCTATACACTATCTAGCCCTGCACAATTGACTTCCATGGCTTATCCAAAAACATGCTTCACATTGCTATATCATTTTTTCCTTAGCTTGGGTACTCTTGAGGAGATAGTCCTATGGGTCACATTCACATACTTCTTCCATCATAGCCTTTCCATCTCTAATCCATCAGCTTGAAAATCCATCTTTCATGTCCTATATCTTGCTAGACATTGGGGGCAAACCAATGTGATCTTGTTTGAGAGCTGGTAAAAAAAAAGGAAAGCATAAAGTGCTTTGAGCTGCATCTTGCACAAACCAAGCTTCGGTAATATTTTGGAAGTTTGTCCAAGTCCAACATTTTTTTCTATCCAACTGGGGCATTTGATCTTAATCAGCAGATTTCAGCAAACAAGCATGAATTCACATGAAGCAAGGCATTAACTTCAAAAGGATTCAATAGTACAACATTCAATCAAATCATAGAGACTTATCAGAGCTTCAGAAGAGAGTGATTTTCGTGAACCTTTGATGGATATCATTGTTCATACCCAAGTATTTGAGCATACAACTTGATCCATGAGCCTTCATTGACTTTATTATTCGGGATTAAAAATTGACAAAACACTTTAAAGATCAGAATACTTGGAAATATTTTTTGAAAATCATGAAACATTGCAAAACACTTGAAGCTTTCTTTTGATGATCTTTACTTACATTGATTTTTATCACATCTTTTTAGCTAATCGATGATGTTTCGACTAGATTGGCAATGATGGAGACATGATATTTTTCTTGCCTTTGAGTGACTGTCTTGAGGGATATCCAACAACTTATGTGAATTCGTCTAACGACATGGTCATCAAAGAACCATCGAGGACTTTCATATAGGGTGGAAGGTTGACCTTTGCTTGTTTATGCAACATTGAATTCGTTGAAACTGGTATTCATACTCTCATAGTTGGTTTATTTGACTAGTGTGGGTTGTACTAGTTCAAAAAGGAGGTTACCATATGAGCAATAAAAAGCGATATTCATATCATCATGTCAGTGGGCAGTGGTGATTGTATCGACTTTCCGGTCCCAAGTGCTCAATGATGAAAATATATCCTCAAGGCATTTATTTGCTAAAAGCTAGTGACACTTAGCTGCATTCATAAAAGGTTAAATGCATTCTCATGTTAGATTAATTGCACATGCATTTTTTCTCAAGGGCTTCATTTCGCATCAAAAAGGGGGTACATAACATCATCAACAAGGTCAAATCAGCAAGGACAACATCACCTCAATATCATCTTTTCTACAATAGAACATGAGATTATACTTTTTGCATTCATTCCATATCATTAATCATTACATGGATATATTATCAAGGAAAAGAAGGAAATAATCATTTACATGTGCATACATACAGATTGCATACATGAGAAATAACATAACAAAACAAAAAGCTTGCATCCATACATGAAGAAAGAAATGCATCCATCTATCTATATCATACATAAGATACGTTGCATTCATAGACACATCCATCCAAAACAAATGCATTAGATAAACACATATAGCAGCATCTAAAGGTAATCTCATATATCATCAAGTAAAAAGCAGGAAAGGTCATAAATGTCCTCATATCACATGTCTACTCAAAAACTCAATGCATCAAGTATAACAATGATATCATAAATCAACTCTATAATCGCCCATCAATAGGGGCATCAATGTTAAACAAGTATCAAAGTACAACTGGAAAGGTGACACCAAGGTCACAAGAATATGGTACAACATCAAGTATCTCAACATCAGTACACAAATGATCAACAAGAGCACTCATAGCTCAACTCTCATCACCATTGGGAGGAGGTCCCGGAGGAGGCTGTGGAGGAGGCTATGATGGAGGCTGCTGAGGTGGCTGAGGAGGTGTCTGACCAACCATAGCAACAAGGAGAGGAACCAATGGAGCCAAACCTGATACTAACTGCTGAATCATAGAAGACATCTGTGATACCTCTGTCCGTAATGCTCCCACATCTGCTCGCAGCTGGGTAGTACTAGAACTCTCCCCAACCTCATAGGTACTCTGAGGATCACCTATATCTATAGGAGCCTTTCCCTGATCACGGGAAAAAGCTGCTGGCATCTGCTGTGCACCTGTATCCTGACCATCCACGGTAGCCTGCTGTAATCCTGCTCCCGTATCCTGTCCTGCAACTGGATCCTGCCTAGCAGCCCTCACATGATCCTGACGATCTATCCTCTGTCTCTGTGCTACTGCAGGACGAGAAGGAGGAGGAGGTGGTGCCTGTATCTGTACATCTCTCGCTCGTCCTCTGAGTCTAATCACCACCCTACCTCATGGTCTACCTCTGCGTCTCCTACCACCATCGACATCATCACCATCATCATCTCTCCCAGGCATTGGCTCTGCAGGGTCTGTAAATCGAGGCATAGGATGCTCCATCAACCAAGCTAGATACTCCTGAGTAACTCTGACATCTCTAATGTGTAACCTCATATCCCAGTTCATATAACCCAGCAGTGATATCTGCTCAATCGCATCATCATATGAAGGCATATGTCCCCAAGTAGCCCTCTCTGCACTAGAACGAGCATACACTGCAGATCCCTGAGGCATAGGCTGAATCCGCCCAAACTGCCGTAGTACTCTACCTGCCAAGAATCTCTCAAGAACAGAGTCGATCCTGCCGATCATCCATCGAGGAGCAAACATATATGGTAACTCCAAGCTATCCTCTCTCCAATCCTCGACCTTGACATATGGTCTCCAATAGACCTCATCCATATCATCAATTTGACGTCGCCAATACTCCAAATGACCCAAGTGATGCTGTGTCACCATCCCAGTATACTGCCATGCAAAAGGATATCCTAAAGGTCGGTCTCGCTTTGATATAGGATGACTGACTGGTAAGTGCTCCCATATCCAAAGCTGCAAAATATGAATCCCAGCAGATAATGAAGCTAATCTCCTATAAACCACCTCATGGAGATCATGGTAAAGCTGTGCAAGCACACAAGATCCCCAATCGAAGCATCGAGGCTGATGTAGCAAATCCTCGATAATCCTGCCCCATCCTACTGAAAATCCGCGACCCCACCGATCAGGTAATAATACACCACCAATGATAGCACCTAATAACGCTGGTAAAATAGGAAATGAGGCAAACTGAGGCCATAAGATGCAATCATCACCTATAGAAGGATCTCTGAATACTCGTTGACAATACGTCCCATCATAGACTGCATCGTAATATGCTATCTCTCCATGAGTCAGGATCCATAGCAATTTATATACATCCTCCGGAGTAATCATCATCTCGCCCTATGGTAGCCAAAATGTGTTTGTCTCAGAGTGCCAACGCTCTGCGACAGCGGTAATCAAACCTCGATTCATCTGGAACCGAGGAAGCTCTAATACACATAGTAAACCACAGTGTCTAAGCACTCACCTCTCGGCATCAGTCAACTGCTCCCTAAGCTCCATCACCCAGTGTGGTACAGTTCGGAGATACAGAACAGGGACATCCTCTTGTTTAATCAAAACAATGGAATCACATGAGTAACTTACTATCAGGAAATCAAACAATCAATCATAGTCATCAATTTAAATATACCTATCAGACCTATCAATCCTAACTCTAAGCATTGAGGAAGGATGATCCTAGTTTTATGTCTCTAAGCATTTGAGCATAAAATGAATGGACGATTAGATCCATGACCTATCATTCGTGATGAAGATTGATTTACCTTATCCTTCGATATTATAGTTACCTATGTCCTAATTCGTTGTTGAAATCAAACAAGGGGAACACCCTAACTGAACATTCGAGTGAATTCATTGACGTGATTGATATCAATCAAGTTGACGCGATCGAGCAATCAGATGTCCTAGAAAAGTCTCACATAACATAATTTTTTTTTTCACTTATGCGACTTTTCTTTCAGGCGTCATTTCTTTTACCAGAGGCGAAATCTATTTCTCCATACGCGTGATTTTAATCATTCACGTGACTTAATTTCACGGACGCGGTATAAGATTTTCAGCAGGCGACATTTTAGTATTCAAGATTTTCACGCGATAAAGGATTTTCTAAATGCGTGAACAGACCTAAGGAAGGTGATATTAAAATTACCAGAGGTGACATTAAAAATTTTTAGGCGTAATTAAAAGGCACGGAGGCAACATTTCTTTTCACAAACGCAGAATCAAAATTTTAAAATGCATTAAATGAGGTCATAAATGCAACTTTTAAAACATGAGGAAAATTTGAATGACATACCGGAGGACCATCGGTCGCTCTCCGACTGAACCGGTGCGCTCTCTCAAACCGATGCTCGCGATGTGGGACCACCATCATGTAAAAAGGGCTAAAATCAGAGCTCAAATCTCAAGAGGGAACGGTGCAAATGAATAGTAAAATGAGGGGTTTTACCCTATTTAAGGTGAAATTGGTCCTAATAAACACTTAAAAATGCACTTTGGACCTATTATATGACATTTTCATTAGCCGGGGCATGAATAAAACTTGATTATTTCTTTCAAACGGTATCAAAAATCAAAACATATTCCAACTACTCAAAATCTTTCAAATCAAGGAATTAATATGTTTAATTTCTGAGGGGGCATCAGAGTATCAAATGGGCATCACATCAAAAACATTTATCAGTGGGGCATATCATATCAAGTTATCATATCAGTATCATATCATATCTATCATATCATATCAGTTTCATATCAGGAGGCAAATCACTATCAGAGACAGTATCATATCAAACCTATCAACATATCAGCAATCAATCAACCCAGGACCTTTATCAGTGAACCCAGGACCTATCATCAAATCAGGACCCATATCATATCAGTACCATCATCAGAGGCACATCATCATCATCAGGAAGTACATCAATCAGAATGATCAGAGGAATCACAAAACCAAAACAGAATCAGATCATCATACCAAGGGAATCTTTGAATCGGTGTTCTTCGCACATCGACTCAAAGAGGGGCATTTGTAGACATGGAAAATTGGTTAAAGGCTTAAATCAATCAAAAGGTGCATCAAATCATCAAAATAGCATGAAAAATCAATAAATGGAACAAAGGCAATTCAAATCAAAGGAAAATTCAATTAAATGATTAAATGATTAAATAAAGCTTGAAAAGGGGAAAAACACTAAGAAATTGATTAAATTCAATTAATGACATAGTTGTTGAAATGAAAAATCAAAATGAACCTCTTACCCTTCATGGCTAAATTTAATTACTTTAATTAATTAATAAATACTAATTTCCGTCAACAAAGCAAAAAGGAGACAAAATGGACACAAATCACTCACTTTTGTTGAAATGGTCCAGCCTTTTGAAACCATTTAAATGATTGTCCCCTCCTTGTCCCCCCATTTATGGACAAAGCAAAGCCAATTGACCTTACTCAAGCATAACCATGGTTATCTCACTCTACCCCCTACCCTTGGGAAAATCCTACATATTGAAGGCATTTAGAAGCATAAATCATCCACTCCATATCTTTGAATTGCAGCAAAGCTCTTGCAATTTGCATCCACATCACTCACTTAGCAATTTTCATTGATAATTAGCTTAAATTGTTGATCATTTTGTAGATTTCTTATCAAATAGAGCTAGAATTTGATAATTAGATCTAGTTTGCATATCATTCTTAGTTCAATTCTCATAATTAGAGTGTCACTAGTGAGGATTTGCAGCTGAGAGCCTCATTTACCACTTCAATTTAGAGAACCATGAGATATTTAGATTAATTTGTGCATTATTTAGATTAGTTTGCTTTGAATAGTGTAAATTCTCTTTAAATCTTGTTATTTCATGAAGGTGTAAATCACTCACACACAGGGGGACAACTAATAATGGAAGAGTAGGGATCCCACAAATTTATAAGTCTCTGGCTCATCACTTAATTATGAAGACATACTAACGAGTACTGATGTAATGATTACTATATTTGATGCTTGCCCTCCTTGCTCTTGTGAAGGATATTATTTCTTCATAATTATGATCTATCATTTCTCGATTGTCCTTAAGTGATGTATATATAATCATAATGTAGTTGTAAATCCGAGACGTTCAATCCTTAAGGGTATTAATTAATTAGTAACTATTCTCCTAAAATTCTATTCATGTGAGGATAATTTATTATTGACAGATAAGGATGCTAGTAAATATTTCCATGGGAGAGCCTTAAAATCTATAGGTTAACATGACTGATAATGCTAAGATGTTTGTTAGAAATTTGTTAGAGATAATATATCTATCTATGCGTATAAGGAAATAAACTATGTACCAGAGATATCTAGTATATGACTTAGCCTTGACTGATACTATAAATGACAAAAAGGTTTATAGATTTAGAGGTTTGCTAAAAGAATCTCCAGCCTAAAACTAAAAATGGAAAAGATCTCCTAGAAAAAGGCAGGATAAGCTAAAGCTGAAGCTATAGAATACTCCTAATGCAAAAGGATCTTAAGAGTTCTACAGATAATACTAAGGGGGGAGCAACTACGGAGATAAACTTCATTTGAAAAGGATTGCTATACCGGGACTAAAAAGAAAATCAAATAGCAATTAGCCTGAGATTAATAACTAGATTAATTCGAATTGTTAAGGGAAGGTCAGATTCTAATTGATAGCATGGGAATATTTAACAGAAGAACTATCTATATAAGAGTGCTTGGTTGAAAATGATAAGACCAAATCTGCCTATAGCATTGATAGATATTAAGATCTGAAAATGCCTCTTAGGTTATAAATATAAATATGATCTAGCCACCTATAAGGATATGACAAATAATATTACTAGGATGGTGATCTGAGGAATTTACTCTCTATGAGTCTAATGTCTAGGAGACCTAAAAAACTGATTGAATTTTACGAGTCTGATGAATATAGAGGGTATCTATGTTTCAGCCGAGCCAGAGATTAGGTAAGGTCTAGCTTTAGTAATCCTATATTTTGACACGAATTCTAGGAATTCTAATTGTACATAACTCTTCCTACCGGGAGTTTGAGTAATTCTAGAAGGTTACTATTCGGTATTATTATAAATAATGCTGATATGTATGAAGAATGTGATTACTGATGGCTAGTCTATGAGATACAACTTACCTATAAGCTATGTTTATTTAAATCTTGTCTACAAAGTTTTCCCCCTCTGCTCCCCTATTTGCTAGGAGATCAGCTTCTGCGTTACCTTCTCTATAAATATGTTTTACTTCGACTTGAGGGATTTTATCCATGATTTCTAGGAGTTCTAATTTCGAATTAAGTTTCCAGTTTGGTGTTTTCCTGGTCCTAATAGCATTTACTATAATTTGGGAATCTCCTTCTATTTCAATTTTTGACAGGCCTAATTGATAACAAATTTTAAGCCCTTCTAGGGCTGCATCGCATTCTGCCATATTATTGGTTGTTGGCTTAATGGATTTAGCGAATTTAGCGATCACATCTCCTTTCCAATCATGGATAATCCCACCTATTCCCGATATACCTGGGTTTCCTCTAGAGGCACCATCAAAGTTTAGTTTATACCACCCTTCTTTTGGTGATGACCAGTTACATGTGTTTCTGTCATCCTTTGTTTTGTTTCCTCTACCATATAAACGGGGTATAGCCAAATTTGGACATATCCTTCTAAGATTATTATCACATTGCTTAAAGGAGTTTTCATAATTATGTTGGTTCCGAAGTCTGTTGTTAGTTACTTCGATAATTGAGGCTTCTATTTTATTAGTTACTGTACTCCATTTGAGTTTTTGGTTTGTAAAGATTCTTCTATTACACTCTTTCCAAATTTCCCATAACACTATAGATGGGGCAATAACCCAGATATCTTTAAACAGGCTGTCCTTATTTGGTGAGGGCCATGCTTTGAGAAAATCCAGTATATCCTTAGGCCTTGCTAAGTACCAGTTTAAGCACTTACTTAACCAGTTCCAACATTCTTGGGAAAATTCACAATTTAGTAATAAATGGTTAGTAGCTTCCTCTTGACATTCGCATAACAGGCATCTAGATGGGCCTTCATAACCTAACTTCTTAATTCTATCTGCTGTTAGAATCTTCTTTTGCACTGCTGCCCACAAAAAATTTCCTGCCTTAGGAAGGCATACTTTGTTCCAGCATAGGTTGAAGGGTATATCTATGGAATCCAGATTATGTTCTTGCAGGATTGTTTTGTATCCATCTTTGACTTTATAATTCCCATCGTTTGAGCCGGTCCAAATTAATTGATCCTCTCTATTTTTGAATGAAATATTTCTTTTGCTAAGAATATCCCTTAGTTTGACATTTTCATTTGGATTTCCAAGGTTAATCTCTATATTCTTCCATATGGGATCCTTACCTGGGGAAATGTAATCTTTAAAGTAGTTACCGATACATGTTTTGCAGTTATCCATATACTCCTGTGAGAATCCTTCATTTTTTAATGGGGGATAACCTCCCCAAGAATCTTCCCAGAATAAGGCCTTGTTACCTACTCCAACATCCCACATGAGTAGGTTGTTTATAACTCCTCTGGATTCTATAATAAAATTCCAAATATGAGAACCTTTAGTGTGTGAATGGGTTCTAAAAATATTAATGGGTTTCGCATTGGGGACATATTTATTTAGAAGGATAGTCGCCCATTTTCTACTGTGGTTCTTATAAATATTCCAAACTAGTTTGGCTCCTAAGGCTGTATTCTGCCATTTAAGGTTCTTAATGCCTAGCCCTCCTTGTGAAATTGGTTTGCAGAGATTGTCCCACTTAATAAGCACTATTTTCTTATCTTCCGATGTACCTTGCCAATAGAAATCTCTAAGTAATTTATCTATATTGGCTTTGATGTTGCTAGGAAGTGGGAGAAGAGACATTTGATAAGTGAGAATAGCAGATAGAATAGATTTAATCATCATTGCTCGGCCAACTTTACTGAGCCATTTTCCTTTCCAACTACCTTTTTTGTTTTGAACTTTAGATACTACTGTATCCCATAGCTTTGAGCTACGAACCCCTTTGTCTAGGGGGATTCCTAAATATTTGCAAGGAAACTTACCAATCTTATATCCTAAAATGTTACAAATTTGTCTCTCCTTAGACGAGGGAGTGTTAAATTTTTTTTTTTTGATTTATTGGGGTTGACACTTTGACTTGAAGCCTTCATATAAACATTCAGAGCTGATTTAAAAGCCTTTGCTTCTTTTATATCGCATGCCCCTGGCAGTATTGTATCATCTGCAAACTGCTGATGGGTTATATTGGAAACATTGTTAGTTACTTTAACTCCAGTAATTTTACCTTCCAAATGAGCCTTAGTAATGGATCTTACCAAAGCTTCTGCCATGATCACATATAAGAAGGGTGAAAGTGGATCACCTTGTCTGATACCTTGAGAGATTTCAAAGAAGCCTTCAGGGGAACTGTTAATTAAGAGTGAAATCTTGGGAGAAGAGATACAGTTATAAATTAAATTTATCCATTGTTTAGAGAACCCAAATGCCTCTAGACATTTACATAGGAATCTCCAATCTACCTTATCATATGCCTTCTGGATATCTATTTTAATGAGCATATAGGATTCTTTATTGTACTGAGCTGTATGCACTATTTCTTGGGCTATAATAATTCCATCCAAAATTGAGCGATTGGGGACAAACCCTATTTGTTCTTCAGAGATAATTGATGGAAGGAAGGTTTTGAGCCTGTTTGCTAAGCATTTAGAGAGTATTTTATAAATTGAGTTACATAGTGAGATTGGGCGAAAATCCCCTGGTTCTAGGCTATCATGTTTCTTTGGAATGAGGGAAAATAAGGTATTATTAATTTTAGTTAGCAGTGTGCCTGAGTTTCTGGTAGCTTCTACCGCTTTCCAGATATCCTCACTGAGAAAATGCCAACATTTTTGGAAGAAACCAGCTTGAAAGCCGTCAGGACTGGGTGCTTTCTTAGGGTGGAGCTGAAATAGAGCTGTTTTGACCTCTTCTAACGATATTTTACTGTTGATCCATTTATTATTTGCTTCAGAGATTAATTTGGGGATTGACGTTAATAATTTCTTTTGGGCCTCTAAATCAGAGAAATCATGATTATTAAGAAGCGTTTGGTAGTAATGAATAAGATGATCTGCTATATGTCTTGGATCTTCAATTACATTATCATTTGAGTCTTTGAGTTTTGTAATTCTATTAATATTTCTTCTATTGTTAGTGCTGTTGTGGAAGAATTTGGTATTGTTATCACCTTCTTTAAGCCATGTTTCTTTGGATTTTTATTTCCAAAAGATCTCTTCCTTAGTTAAGATCTCCGCATGTTTAGCCATAAGTTCTTTTTCCTTTATATATGATGATTCATCCATTCCTTGCTTTATGACAATTTCATTTAAGTCATTCAGATTTGATTCTATTTTCATTATTTGTTCAAAGATATTATTAAATTTTTCTTTGTTCCATTCCAAGATCTTATGTTTAATAATTTTAAGTTTGGCTACTAGGTAGTACATCCTAGAACCAGAGATCTTAATCTGTTTCCACCATTTTTCCAAAAGTTGCATGAATTCCTCATCCTGAAACCACATGAATTCTAATTTAAAAGGGTTTCTAGGCGGTTTGAAATTCTCTGTAATAGTTAATCTAATTGGGAAGTGATCTGACCCTGATTTAGTAAGCACTTCTGCATATGTATTGTAATTAAAATTCCCCAAATCTCCGCTAATAAAGAATCTATCCAACCTTTCAGCAATATGACTAAAACCAGATCTACGATTGTTCCATGTAAACACCCCATTATTAGTGGTGATTTCTGTCAAGTTATTCTCACTGAACCAAAGACTAAAGTCCTTTTGTGATTGTGAAACAAATTGTGAACCCCTAGATTTTTCTTTAATGTCTAGGATTGCATTGAAATCCCCTCCAATTATATGTATATCATCGAGGTTGTTGGCTAGTTGAATATGTAAGTCTTGCCATAATTTTCTCTTTTCCAAATTTGGGATAGGTCCATATACATTAATAAGCTTGAATTTTAACTTGGTTTTTAAACTGATGGCTGTTAGTATTAACCAGTTATTATATTTTAAAACTCCCTCTATCATTACTTTCCTAGGGTCCCATATAGCTGCTAGCCCACTAAAGGCTCCTTCCGAGAAGACTATCTCTGACTTCCAGATACCTAATTTATGACTAAA
This sequence comes from Chamaecyparis obtusa, assembly GCA_027943335.1. Classification (NCBI taxonomy): domain Eukaryota; kingdom Viridiplantae; phylum Streptophyta; class Pinopsida; order Cupressales; family Cupressaceae; genus Chamaecyparis; species Chamaecyparis obtusa. The sequence goes on from BSBK01000362.1 coordinate 766,705, forward strand.
TTTCAAACTTTCCTCCTGGTTTAATTTAGTTTCCTGAAGTAATATTATTTCGGATTCAAATATTTTTAGATATATTTTAATTAATGTTTGCTTGTTAGGGGCATTAAGGCCCCTAACATTCCAAGTTGTTACTTTCATTGCCCTTGGGGAAGGATCTTCCCCTTCCCTACATTCAAAATATCGAATAAATTCAATTGATTCTCATCTTGTCTGTCTTTAACTCTTAATTCATTAGTTGATTTCTTGCTTCTTTTCTTCTTGATCTTTAGGGTGATTGGAGAGGATAGACCTTCAATGTTAGTTGCAATTCCTAGCTGTCTGTCAGCATTAGTTATCCCATCTAAGCATTTGCTGATGTCTTCATCATCCTGTATATGTTTTTTAATCAGGTTTCCCTCCTCATGTATACCATTTTGTGCATTATCCTCAGCATCCTTAAAAGGAATCATAAATGAATCTTGATGGTCCAGAAGATTTTTGCCATATTCTTCTAGGTTTGAACCTTGAGTAAGTCCCAATGTCTTGTTAATAGATTCAACTTCAATTGGAATTGTGAGGGGGAGGTTTTCATTTTCACTCCTCAGATTATTAACAATTTCATCACTCCTTGCTGCCTTGCCTTCCTTTATAATTTTAATTAGAAGATTCCTTTGTAGAATGAGTTCCTCCCTATCGCATATTTCATCAATAAATATATCCATAAGTTCATCAGTAACTTCTCCTAAGAATTCCACAATTGCGTTAACCTCTCTCTCACATTTCTTTTCTTCATCCTCATTATCATAATTCCTTTCATCATCTAAGATTGTGTTGGCCTCATTTCCAATAGATATACTTTGATTGGAAGAGAGCTCTTGCTTCTCTCTACTTTAATTAGTAACTAAATCTTGTTTTCCTTCATATCTTGGGGTGGAAACTTCTATATTAAGAGGAGTCTTGTTAGAAACAATTGAATAATGTCCTATTGCTTTACTGACTTCTGGCTGTATTTTTTTAGGAACTATTTCATCCCCCCTTATTACATAGGTAGGAGATTTGTCATGATTAAGATCCACTTTCTTGATCGAATTCTTCTTCCTCTTATGATGCTGGTAGCAAGTGGATCACTGTGCTTAGGAGTATAGGGGACCCTCTCGGCATTCTTGTCAATGTTGTTATAGATAACAAACCCTCCCTTATCTTCATAGAAATCTACCTTAATGCCCATGTTCTTAATTTGATAAGTGGGGACAACTATAGAGCTTGATGGGCAATCGGGGGTATCTTCCATCTCTTCAATGTAATCCTCATCTATGGTTGGGTTAATGACTACCGAGCTAGATTTAAAGCATAATTGGATAGGAGGAATAGTTTTTTGATGTAAATTCATTTTAACAATAATTATTTTCTCTGCTTGATTATACTCATTTTGTACTGTTCCAATATACTTGCCAATCTGATTGCCTATTTTCCTAAGAGTTTCCTGCCAAGTGCATTCTAGGGGAGGGTTCTTAAGGAGGATGGCTTTGTCCACCGTGAAGTCCGTGAGTTTTTCGGGATTGAAGAGGGGAGATCAGTCAAAAATAGTAAATGATATATGTCTAAATTTAGGGCAACCTTCTGACAATATTTTCTTTTTAAGGGAATTATTGCTAAAGTCTAAATAAATGAAATTTTCAGTAAGGATTGTGACAACTACCTTTTTAAGCCACTAAGATTTCAACCAGGCTGCTATATCATATACTGTAGCTCCGACTCCATTCCATCTGCATATTATACCTGAAATTGCACAAGAATTCTGAATTCTTTCTATGCAAGCATCTTTAAGATCTAGGTTAGTAGGCTCAATAGCGGGTTGAATTTGTTTAGGATTAGGTCTAATGTTACTATGTCACCTGTTATCTTCTACTTCATAGTTGTTTCCCTTAATGTTATTGGTTCATCTATGAGGGGGAGAATAAATAGAACTATTATGAATAGCTGTATGATTCTGTGGATAAATATCATATTTACCATCAATTTCTAAATTACGGTGTGATATGTTGAACTTACCATTAAACCTGTAGTGTGGGGGCGAATAGGGTTGCCAGTCTTGCTTGCCCTGTTCCCATTTAAGGTTCATCTTCCTGGTATAAGGTCCGTTACCGTGGACTGTTGCATTATTTTTGAAAGGCTTTTCTTTCAGGATCAACTTTGATGTGCGCTTAGGAGGCGGGGAGTATACTGTAGCCTTCTCTGAACCCAGTCTATCAAATTTGTTGTTGAGTGGTAGAGTGAAGGGTAAATAGGTTTGTGAGTTGCTCTGTGTGAAAGATGAGAGATGTTTTTTTGCCCTCCTGGAATTTTGTTGGTGGGCCGACAGCCAAGAAGAATCCCGTTCTGTGGAAGGCACCTCCTGTGGTGAAGCCCTAGACATTAGTCTAGGGAGAGAGTGTTGAAAAATGCATTCTTCATTGAGCTGGATGGTCGTGGATGCTGCAACAACACCAATTTCCAGATGCAAGGTGCTACGATGAGACTTAGGGCAAGAGTTGCGAGAAGCCTGAGGAAGATTAACTGCATATTTTATTTTCGCAAAGAAGCTAATTTGAGAATCCAAGTATTCGATAGTGCCAAAGCGGGTGCTGAAAAAGACAGAGCCATTTTTTTTAATAATTATTTTCGCTCACTCAAACCTATTATATAGTCCTTGTTATTATTCATGTACTCTTTTATTTTATTAGCTTTAAATACAATATAAAAAAACTAAGGTAGTTGTATAGGAAGCGATTAGATGGAGATGAGTAGTAAAAGAGGAAGATGTGACATCCCTCCTTTAGACACTTTACATTTCATATTATCTTAATACTTATGTGTGTTTCGTGTTGTGGATTATTTCATATTATTGTAAGATATTATTATGGAAAATGTTTAATTGTGCTTTAGCTATTTATGTTTATATAATATATTGCTACTTCTCTTCAAGTTTGCAAGTTAATGCCAATGGGAATTTGGGGATAAAATGCAAACTCTAAGTATGCGAATTCCAATTAAGCCTACCAATGGAGGTACAATCGCTAAGGAAAACTATGATAGTCCTCACTTGGGGAAGGTTGCAACCTCTTTGAGGTTTGCGACCTTCTTTAAGGGGGTCTCAACCCTCATTGTTGCATAATGTTCTTTTTTTTTTAAAAAACTTTTTTTGTAGGTTACAAAAAATAATAAATATATGACGAGGATTATTCCACGAATAAATTTAAAGCCTTGTCATATAAACAACAAAACAAACTTTCTGTCTCGAACCAAAGAAAAGATGAGATTCAATAGTTTCTCCATCCATTCTTGTATATGAACAATAAAAAAAATATAGTTAGGGTTTTTAATTGCAGAGGAGAACTAGGCAAAAATTAAAAATGAAAGAAAAAAAGGTAGAGAAACTCTTAGGATCTTACACATGGAAAGATTTTTCCCCAATGTTCTCTTATTTCTCCAAAACCTTGAAAATGACAAATGAAAGATGGTTTGATGTGTTTCTCTCCTTTCGTTTTCATTATTAGGTAAGGATTGGGGTCGTTGTAACAAACCTCTAAATCCTATGGCCAAGATTGTCTACATCCAATGGATGAAAAAATTTGCTCATTCATTAGAATTAAACTTTGTTTTTGTTTATTAACTTACTTGCCTACCTTATGAACAATTCATTTAAGTCATGGTAATAATAGTGGTTACGTTAAAAATCAAGGATTGCAATCAAACAAATTAATTAAAATTAAACTTATTTTATTTTAGATATCTCTTAAGAAAATGATAATAAATTTACTAAAACAATGATAATGGAGTAATGATTGATTTACTCAAGCATAGTTTTGAACAAATGTCAAATATTATTAATTAACTCATAATGGTAGATTAATTTCTTAATAAGTAATAGGATAAAAATTAAGATTCTTTAAAGAATGGTATTATGAATTATGTTAGGCATTGATAAATGTTATTTAGTTCTAATTAGTATAAGCTTAATTATTTATTATCATTTCAATGTTTATTATATTTCAATAATTACTTTGGTATTTAGTTTTAAGAAAATATATTATTTTGAGTTATATTAAATTAAGTATGTTAGTTACTTTTTAACTTAATTAATTTGAGATTAATCTTTAACTGAGATTGTACAATGGGAAAAGTGTAATGTTCTGCCACTCAGGAGAAATTAATCTAAACATGCTACTATGTTTATAGAATATATTTTTTCTTAAGAGTTTACAAGCAATAATGAATAACAAAGCGGAAGCAATATAAGATAAAGAAAATACATACTCATAAGTGTAACTCATTTACAAATTACAAATCCCAAGAGTTCCTTGATGTAGAATTACATAAATATAAATTAATCTATTAAGTACAATAACCATTCAAATCTTCCACATAATGAAACTAAATTATATCATCTTATAAAAGAATACCCAAATACAACTGAACGATAAGATATACATGATAACCCACGTCCATTGTACAAGCCGTAGGGTATGTAAATATAATCTAAGTACAAAGTACAATACAATAAATGAAAGATAAGAGTAAGTCTCCAATGATAAACAAGAAGATACAACTGCTACAAGGATTATCCAACACTGGCACAAGGATGTCGAAATCTCAAATGGTAAAAGAATCACTACCATTCAACCATGTGGAACCAAAGATCCACTCCCACTGTGGTGAGGAGATAACAACATACCCCACTCGGATATTAAACACCAAAATCCAACACAATAAAACACCTAGGCAAGGGATCCTGAAAGCTCTCTATCTTAAAAAGGTACGACACCAACACATGTAGGAAACATAAGATGAAAAAAGGAAGTATCATCACATGAGTCAACTCTAGAGTTACCCTAGCATTTTTTCTGGACCCCGACCTCGTAGTGACTCTATGTGGTATCATTGACCTCTCACACATACAAGGCTACCAAATATGCCTCATTCAATTCATGCAGGCGGCCAACATCTTCTCACAAACCATCCTAGCCCATACTAGCGCTCAAGGAATGGGTGAGGAACAGAAACATATTATTAATTCATTTTAAAATCTCAATGTATTTAAGATATCACTTTATTAAGTAACTTGCAAAGGATACCCAAGCAACTACTTCTAGACTCGGATGCTTCCAAAACAAGCCACTTCCCATCTATACACTTAGATAACCTACCCTAGTGCTCCAATAAAATAAAGAGAAAAATTGAAACCAAAAAGGCTTCTCATAAATCATAAATCATGATAATCACCAAAGTAAAGTAATGTAGCACAACAAAGAACATCTCATCCTATGCAGGGACAAAGCTGCCCATCTCAATATAGACATTACCATAGATCATCCATCACATATTGGATACCTCAAAGATAATAACAATCCATAAAGTCTCATATCATAAGACCAACAATAATCACAACATCAATGACATCCATTTTCAAACATGGAGTAACATAATCCATAAAGATAATCATCCAAAATGTAGAATGATCATAGTAGAGAACATAAGGTGACCAAGTAAATGAGACTTAATTATAATAACGGCCGTCACATTTTTGGTCAACTAAAATAAAGATAAAAACACAATACATCACATGAGATCACTCACATATATCACATATACAAGATCGGTTCCAAAAACAAGATCATAAATAATGTTCAGACTCATGCAACTCGTGCAATGCAAAAATACCCCAAAACCTTTGGTATACAGTTTCTAAAAGTCAATGCAACTCCCCAAGAAGACAATTGGAACACTAAAATCAACATGACTCAAGAATCACCAAATGGATTTAAGCATAAAAATCGACAAGTCATAAATTCAAATGTTTGAATAAATTCATACTTTTATCCAAATTCCAATTTAATATAATTCATAACCAATTTGACCAAATTCACATACCCAATATAAAAATCAAACATCCATATATAAACCGTAAACCACCAATCGACATAAACCACGAAGAACAATCTAACAACCCTGAAAATTCCAAGGCTTTCACAATTTCCTCCAATTCAACCCTAGAGCCAAAACCTGCAAATCTGTCTCTAGAATAATGACAAAAATCCTCATAATAAAGAAAAACTAAGCAACCTAGGGTTTTCCAAAACTCATGCAAAATAAAAAAGGAACTTAACCTTAAAAAGAGTAAATAATTTATTTAATTAATAATTCTTGTTTTTTATCAATTCCCTCAACTTGGATTTTAAAAGGTAAAGTTCTAATTTTTAATAAAATGTTTTCTAAATATGCAACTCAACATTAAAACCACTTAACTCCTTTTGCATTTAGATATCAATTATTTTTAATTAGATTAAAATTACTAGCATATTTGAAATATGCAATTTAATAATAAATATTATTTTATAGTTTAATTATGCATTTAATTTTTAATTTAGATTTAATATTTAATTAAATCTCCACTTTCCATAGCTAGACTTTTTAATTAATTCTTTTTAATAAACATAAGTACTTAATTAATTCTCATTAATTAAATAACCTTATATTTTAATATTCCAATATTTTATAAGATATAAGTAATCAATCACGAAATTAACTTTAATTAATTATTTATCCATTTTAACACAAAAATCACATCAAACCTACAAGCATGCAAATCTGAAGAAATTGAGTACATAAAAAATACTAAATCAAACACAAAGGAAGGGTTTATGAATTCACATCACCTTGATGAATTTAAAGGGTAATAAATAAGATACTTGTCCACTATTTCAGGATAATAAATGGCTTAGGTTAGGATTTGGACATGTCTATTATCTCCCCTCTTTTACCATTGAGATATTTTGATAGGGCATGCTCATCCTAGTAATTCAGGGAAGTCAATGCCCAATACCTGAATCTTGCATAAAAGACGAGCATGTACATACATGTATAAATATATAATAGAGAATGGCAGGGAGCGACCAATCGTGTGGATCTCGTAAGAAAGTAACTAAAAATCCATCCTTCAACCACATCAGGCATGTAAAATAGAAAAATAAAACATACACGCTAACCATACACATGCAAGTATGGGGTCGGTAAAACCATGAATATAAATAACATCATCATATGTGGATAATCAACATGAAGAGTGGCCTAAAGATTTTTCCCATATAAAATAAAAGCAAACTATGGGAGGGGTATTACAAAAAGGGAAGCAATGATAATAGGATATATCACCTCTCCTTTTCAAGATTGCACATTCAAAAAGAAGACGCTGCTAATAGGCTCAAAAGGTGACTCAAGTGATAAATGGGAACAATGATTCCTTCACTAAAGATATTGAAAAGGAAAATGTCAATAAAGACAAAAATACATATTAAGAAATAATTAAATGCATCTAAATATAAAATAAGAAATAAGCAACTTCAAATCTGAATAACTGACAAACAAAATGCCAAAAGTACCTGTATCAACTTTTTTGAGATCCTGACATTGTAATGTGTCTACCTATCAAATTTGAGTATGTTTTTGAGGGTATAGGCTGACTTTTCTGATATGTGCCCAGGTATAGGTTGACTTTTTCATCCTAACACCTTGGGTTTGTACCTGAAACTTCAGGGATCACTCTGACTGTTCCTGATCTACCCAGAAAAGTTTTGACAACTCTGTAGCCTATTCATGCATATAGAAAAATAGGGAAAAGGTTGGGTAAAATTGATTTTCCTTGGTCAAACCCCCATTTAGGAATCAACCTTTAAATTGAATTAAAATTGTATAAAGGAAAGTATGTAAAAAGGTAAATGTTAGATCCGCCTTGCATAAACCCTCAGGGGTAGATGTAGAAATTTCTCAAACCCATGAAGATGCTTGAATGTGCTTAGAATCAAGGAGTTTAACTTGATGTGTAGAATAGGAATCAAGGATGCCCTCACAAATGCATGGATCTATGAATGCCACTCTTAGATCTTTAATGTAGATATGTTTGATAATCACTTGCAATGAAGGAGAGATGAATGTGAATAGATGCAAGGATCTTCTTAGTTGATTGATAATTCCTCTACCTAGCCATCATGGGAGGGAAACTTTCTTCAATGGAGAAGATCACCTTGGAATGAACTTGAATGAATTGGAGAAACTAGATCTTGGATGCTTGCCTTCAAATCTTGAATCCAATTGCTTAATTTCTTTTGATATCTTGAGTGCTCTTGAAAAATTGATTGCAAAGGTATAGATCATGAAAGTATAATGATGGATGATCAAAATGAGGAGAGATAAGGTGTTTTTATACCTCATCCACCATTTTAGGATTAAAAATTGATCAAGGTCAATCACCAGATCTTTTCTTCCATTAACACCTCGACATAGGGCTCCAGGTCAAATTTGGACCCTAATCTAAAGGTATAGGTTGGCTTTTTCAACCTTTACCTAGGATTTTGGTCCAAAATTTGAACTAAGTGTTGATATGGTAGTGAATAATAGGGAAAAAAGGAACCAGGTTACCAGGATCAAGCATGACAAACATTTGATCTTGAAATCACCAAAATGGGTTCTAATAAAGCATTTAATTATGGGTGCTAAATCTTTAGGACAATACATCTAGGCCCCACTTTAGAGAGAGTATGCAAAAAGCTCATGCTCTAGGTAAAGTAGATCAATGCATAAGAAAAATCTTATCAAGGTCAAGGAGACAAAGAAACATCAATCCGTTAAGTGACTTAAGTCTTCATCGAATATGAAACTAAGATAAAAGAGACATCAATTGAAAAGAGAGAGACAAGAGAGAGGAAGAGGTAGGACCACTAGCCTAGAAAGGTATTTCCTTAATATGGATCATGCAAAGAGAAAGCATGGTTGCAAAAGATGGCGTTGATAGTCTAGCAAACTATGTTATGCTACCCAACCCATTAAAACAAATGGATCAATCCTTAAGGAAAACATTATCTCCATTAAGGGATCCTAAAAAGATGATTAGTCCTAAGGAAAATTTTATCTCCAAAGGGATTCTGAAAAGGTGATTAGTCCTAAGGAAAGCATTATCTCCAAAGGGATCTATGAAAGGAGGATCAGTTCTTAAGGAAAGCATTGTCTTCGTTAAGGGATTCTCTAAATAATGCATAGGGGCATGATAATGAAAAGATGAACACACAAAAAACATTGTCTCCTTCGTCATTTGCATAAGAGAGATTGCATTGAATCATTTGTGTGTGTGCAAAAGGTTAAACAAGGAGCGAAGTGTATGCCCCCATGTTAAAGAGATTGCAAATACCTTAATGAGAGCAATGACTTTAACATATCATACATGCACCCACAAGAAATTTTTCCACAATGAAATACCCACAAGAAAGGACAAACCAAGGGAAATGAACACATGAGAAAAGAGAGCAAAAAAGGGATCTACTAACTCATGGGTCAATATAATCATATCATAATGCATGTATATCAAAATGAAATATCATCATTCCTCATAGGTAGTATAAATACAAGCATAATGTAATATTTTACCGTAAGAGTTACGAAGAAGAGTCTTTTTGGGTCGGCATCATGGAGACCAAAAAAGAATAGGTAGCTACCATTTTGCATCATCCCTAATCAGACAACACAAAGGCACATTTACGAACAATGGAACATGCATGATATAACATGTAACAATGTATAGAAGAAATGATATACAAATAGATTATGCCACAACAAGTTGATTCAATTATCACCTTATGCCAATGGAGTAACAAGGGTCATCTAAATAAATCTAAAAAAGACATATAAAAAGAAACACATCATAGGGGAAGCACATTACAACAAGACAAAAAAAACCATCCACTACACAAGAGGATTCTATCAAGAATATTTCCTACCCCCCATTTTGGTTTGTAGTGTTTAGGGAAGGTGGGCAACATGCAAGAGGAGAAAAATCAAGCATGATAGATGGAACAATAACCAGTTCCAAACAAGGACCATGCTGTAAAGATGGGTCACTTTGTTTGTGATGAACTACAACTGATTTAGAACTTGATTGAAGAAACTATGATTTAAGATCATTGAGCAGATTGATTAGATATGTAATATGATTAAATTAGTATTATGTTGTCATTGATGTTAACTAGTTTGACAACACTTATCTTGTAAGTTACTATACAGATACATCTGTGGAGAAGGAGTGAAAGAGATGAAGAACATAAATATCTACATGAGGAAGATGGATATGACAGATGAGGATATGGAATACATTGAGTAACTTGTTGACGAGTCTATGAATTTATGTTATTGACTTGATTATGTTTCATTCATCTATGATGAGGAAAAGAGCTAAAAGACACAAAGCAGTGTTGTCGGTTGATGAAGCAATTTTAGTATACACCGATGGAGTGTAGTGTATACCGAGCACAGTGTTAACTAAGCATGTGTTCACCGACGCATTTCTTTGTTAACCGAGAAGAACATAATGAACTAAATGATTAGTTTAGCCAATAAGATTGATGAGCTGGCAAGTGTATAAATTCGAGGTAACAGATAAAGTTTGTTACATAGATTGATGACTGACAAAATTCAGGAAAGATCTAAAGGATGAGAATCAAATGTGTTATTGACACAAGTGCCGAGGTATGTTTAAGAGGCAAAATCAATGAATATGATTAAGTGGCAAAATATGATGGAGCAGAAGAAAATGATTTACATGTCTATATAAGAGACTGAAGATTTCACATTGAGTGTGATGTCAGAAGAGAAGGAAACTGCAAAATCATCACGTGAACAAGTTTTCATGCATTCTGATCATACTGGTTAAGGAGAACCCTACTATAGAGCATTACTGAGTGACAAAGAGTGATTAATGACGGACAATAAGTTGAACAATGTTTGAAACATAATTGTTTTATTGATCAGAAAGATTTGTATGAGATGAACATTGATCTGTAATTTGCAATTAAAGTTGTATTAAGTCAGACCACCTACTGTTACATATTTAACCATTGTACACAGTCAAATCTCTTAACCGAGTGGACTAAGAAAGTCAATATTATGTATCATTCATAGAATGAGCATTGTTATCCTGTGAACCCCAGAGTGACTATTGGTTGGACGATAACGGTTGGTCTTAAATCCTCTAACAAGGTCACACCTAACAGTGTGTTTGTAACCTTTAACAGGGTTGGGTCTTTATTGACCTCACTTCAGAAGAGTGAATATTTTGGGTTGCCGGTCCCAGGTGGTTTTTCCCTTCATAGGGTTTCCACGTTAAATCTCTTGTGTTATGTGTTGATTGTGATGTTTGTTTTGATGTCATATTTACATGTTGCATATTTTATTTGATCAATAATTGCTATAAGTTTTAGACTGGTAATTGGTAAATGCACAGACAACAAAAGTATTTTAAGTTATCGAGCAACATAAATTGAAGTATTTGTTTTTGGATTATACATTTTGAATTGGGACAGTGATTAACTGATTCACCTCCCTCTCAGTTATTCTAACAATTGGTATCAGAGCGTTGGTTGCTTTGAATAGAGTTTTAAGGACTTCAGTAAAAATATCTCAAAATGTATAAGAGGGAAGTGCCAAAGCTGAACAATTTTTTTTTTGCAGTATGGCAAAGCCGGATGAAGTTGCACATATTTGGAATTGGGAATGCTACACTAGAATTGATGGAGAATGGTTATATAGAACCGACACCAGGTTCCCTGACACTTGATCAACTAAAAGACAGGGATGAAAACAATGTTACTATGATGGAACTTGCTGCTACCTGCACCGATGTTGAATTCAAAGATATCAAAAGTTGCACTACTGCAAAAGCCATGTGGGATAAACTTTCTCAAGTTTACAATGGAGATGTGCGTGTTAAAAGAGCCAGAGCAGAGAGCCTAAGGGGCAGATTCAATGATATGAAGATGAAAGAAGGTGAGAATATTGTGCAATATACAAATAGATTGAAAGAGGTAGTACATGCTATTAGAGCATCTGATGGAGTCATTAGTGAAGAAACAATTGTAAGCAAAGTAATTAGAACCTTATTTCTGATTTACGCAATCATAATATCTGCTATTCATGAGACAAGGTCTGCATCTGCTAATGTACTTACACTTGACAATCTGATTGTTAAACTTACAACCTTTGAGTTAAATAATTTTGATAATAGTGTTGTACCGTCTATGGAATCCGCTTTCATGTCTTCTCTGAAGATTAGTAAGTCTAGTAGGAGTAATAAAAATGATAGTGATAGTAATACTGCTGATGAGCTTGATGAACTTGAAGCTCTCATGGCCAAAAGATTACCCAAAGGGAAAGGAAGGTATAGAGGTAAGCTACCTTTGGCATACTTTAATTGTAAAGAGGTTGGCCACATCGCTGCTAGATGTCCACATAAGAAAGATGATGATAGAACCAAAGACTGATCTGAAGGAAGCTATGGGAGAAGATTCAACAGAGGCTACCGACACAACAGAGATAACCGAGACAATAATGATAAAGGGAAAAAGGTATGTTTCATAGCTGAAGATAATGAATTTGAATCTGATTCTGATGATGATGTAGAAGTTGTATTTGTTGCTATGAAAGATGACTCGGAAGAAGAAGAAGTAAAGCATGAAGAAACAACACTGATTTCTAAAGTTAACAAAAATAATACATGGATCATAAATAGTGGCTGTACACATCACATGACTGGTGATGAGGAGAAGTTTGATGTACTTGAAGAATACAATGGAGGTTCAGTTAAGATGGGTAATGACACACCCTGTTTGGTAAGAGGTAAAGGAACCTTAATGATAAATGATATCATAAAATGTGATAATGCTTATTAGGTAGATGGATTGAACTATAACTTTTTAAGTGTGGCACAACTAAATAATTCAGGTCACCGAGTTGCTTTTGAGAGCAAGAAAGTGAAAATCTTTGATGATGGAGGAAGACTAGTTGGAATTGGAGCACAATCAAGAGGTAATCTATTTTATCTTGATACTAATGAGTCTTCTTGCTCGATGATGAAAAATGAAGATGCTTGGTTGTGGCATAAAAGGTTATACCATGTGAACTTTGATAACATGATTAAGATCAGTAAAAGGAAAAGAGTTAGAGGGCTACCTAACTTGTCAAAACTGGATCATGTTATGTGTCATGAATGCCATAAAGGTAAGATGACTAAACCTAGTTTCAAAAGTAAGGATTACTCAACAAAGAAGATACTTGAGTTGGTTCATACCGACCTATGTGGTCCTATGAGAACTCAGAGTTATTATAGTGATAAATACTTTATTCTTTTTGTTGATGACTATACTAGATTGATGACTGTTATGTTCTTAAAAGAAAAATCTGAAGCATTTAAGATGTTTAAGTGGTATAAAGCTAAGGTAGAAAAAGAGACTGGAAAGGAATTGAAATGCCTAAGATCTAATAGAGGAGGTGAATTTATCTCTGATGAATTTACTAACTTCTGTAATGAGCATGGTATTAAAAGATAGGTCTCTGCACCGAGGACACCTCAACAAAATGGCATTGCTAAAAGAAGGAATAGGTCAATAGTTGACTGTGCTAGGACATTGATGCTACAAAAGAATGTTTCTTAGACATACTAGAGGGAAGCTGTCAGTACAACAGTTTATGTACTTAACCGAGTGTAATTGAAAAAGGACACCAACAAGACACCCTATGAGTTGTGGTTTGGACACAAACCTACTGTAAGTTATTTCAAAATTTTTGGAAGCAAATGTTTTATTCTGAAAGATGAGAGGAATGGAAAAATTGATTCAAAAGGTGATGAAGGGATATTCCTAGGATATTCTAGTAAAAGAAAAGCATATAAATGTCTGAATAAAACTACTAATAAAATGATTGAAAGCACTAACGTCTGTGTTGATGAGTTTGATGAAAAGAACACAGAGGAAATTACAAAGGAACTAGAAGACTACGGTAGATTCACTTACATTGAACAACCTGAGTATTTATCAAAGCCTCAACCTGTGATAACCGGTCAGCAGGAAAACAATACCGAACAACAAGAAAGAGAAACTGATGAGCAGAATGGCCATATTGGGCAAGCAAATGAACCTGCACAGAATGAATAGGAAAGGAGAGATAGGATACTGGTGAGTTTTGTCAGAAGACACCATCCTGAATCACAAATCATTGGAGACAAGCAAGCTGGCATGCAAACAAGGAGCAAAGCAAGACAAGGTACATGTCTAGTTTGTGATTATGAGCCTAAAAATGTGAAAGTTGTATTAGAGAATGATGAATGAGTTAATGCAATGAAGGAAGAAATAGAATGAATAGAACAAATAGAAAAGAACAAAACCTAAACCTTAGTACCCTGACCTAAAGATAAGAATGTTATCGGTACTAAGTGAATATTCAGGAACAAGCATAATGATAATGCAGAAGTGACAAGAAATAAAGCTAGATTGGTATGCAAAGGATATGCACAGGAGGAAGGCATAGACTATGGTGAAATATTTGCACCTATTGCTAGATTGGAAGGAGTCAGAATGCTACTTGCATATGCTGCACACAAGAAATTCAAGGTATATCAAATGGATGTCAAGTCAGCGTTTCTGAATGGAATACTTGAAGAATAAGTCTACATAGAACAACCTGAAGGGTTTGTTGATCCAGATTTGAAAGATATGGTATGTAGACTACATAAAGCTTTATATGGTTTGAAGAAAGCACTGAGAGCCTGGTATGAAAGGCTGCATACTTATTTGTTAAGTATAGGATTTGTAAGAACAAGTGAGAACAACAATCTGTTTATGAAAGGAGATACTGATGATACAATTCTTATTGCTGAAATTTTTGTGGATGATATCATATTTGGAGGTCAAGATCAAATATGTAAATCCTTTGCTAATGATATGAGGAATGAATTTGAAATGTCTATGTTCGGAGAGATTAAGTTCTTTCTTGGACTACAAGTGATCCAGCAGAGTGATGGGATATTCATCGCATAGTCTAAATACATAAAAGAAGTATTGAAAACATTTGGCATGGAAGATGCCAAACCTGTGGGAACACCGATGGCTACTGGATGTAAATTGACTAAGGAAGATGAAACTATAGAAGTAAACTAGACATTGTACCGATCAATGATTGGTAATCTAATGTATGTAGTTCACAGTAGACCAGATATAGCACATGCTGTGAGAATAGTTGCTAGATTTTCTGCTAGTCCTAGAGAATCACACATGATTGCTACTAAAATAATCATAAGATACTTGAAGAAAATAGAGGACTATGGATTATGGTATCCTAAGGAAGGCAAGTTTGAACTTAGAGTCTATACCAATGTTGATTGGGTTGGAAATGTGGATGATAGAAAAAGCACCATCGAAGGAGCATTCTTCTTTGATGAAAGACTTGTTACCTGGACAAGTAAGAAGTAGACTTGCATTTCTCAGTCTATAGCTGAAGCAGAGTATGTTGCTGCTGCTACAAACTATTAAAACATTGCATATATCAAACAAGTTCTAGAAGGTATGAATAAGATAATCACTGAGCCGGTGATTATATACTGTGATAACACCAGTGCAATAAACATTTCAAAGAATCTAGTGATGCATTCTAAAACAAAGCATATATCAATTAAGTATCACTACTTGAGAGAACAAGTACAGGAGAAGCAAGTTAAGCTAGAGTTTGTTACATCAAAAGAACAACTTGCAGATATATTTACAAAAGCTCTACCGAAAGACACATTTGAGTATTTGAGGACTAGACTTGGGGTTTGTCCCTTGTCTACCGATCACTAAGGTGATTCAGATGTTGCATTAGCCTAATATTATCAGAAGATCATTCATGTTGATGTAGCATAGTTCACACTTTGGATCATGTCTAAGGTTGTGAAAGGTACTAGAACAGATTGGCATATCAGTATACAAAGATACAAAGTATGCACTAGACAATAGAGAGTTACTTGGCTATTGAAGAGCTGTTTGTTTATTTGTTTCTTTGGAATTGTTGTCAAAGGGAGAGATAAACAATATGAAACAAAGGGAGAGATAATCTGAATATGCACCGATGAGAACTATCTGAGGGAGAGACAAATTGAAGAAAGGGAGAGCATTGAAGATCAGTTACTAAGAACAGAAGTAGGAATAGGAGAGCTAAAAAGAGCATATCTGATGATTGGTATTACAACATTACAAATGTTGAGTAATGTAGTGATTAAACATATTAAGCTAGGGAGAGCTTGTACAACATTTGTTCACAGAGTTGTAGAATACATGTTTGGTATGTGTATGGTATATTTCATATTTCTTGAGTTGCCATCAATGACAAAGGGAGAGATTGATGAACTACAACTAATTTAGAACTTGATTGAAGAAACTGTGATTTAAGATCACCGAGCAGATTGATTAGATATGTAATATGATTAAATCAGTATTATGTTGTCATTGATGTCAACTAGTTTGACAACACTTATCTTGTAAGTTACTATACCGATACATCTATGGAGGAGTGAAAGAGATGAAGAACATAAATATCTACATGAGGAAGATGGATATGATAGATGAGGATATGGAATACATTGAGTAACTTGTTGATGATTCTATGAATTTATGTTATTGACTTGATTATGTTTTATTCATCTATGATGAGGAAAAGAGCTGAAAGACACAAAGAAGTGTTGTCGGTTGATGAAGCAATTTCAGTATACACTGATGGAGTGTAGTGTATACCGAGCACAGTGTTAACCGAGCATGTGTTCGTCGACGCATTTCTTTGTTAACTGAGAAGAACAAAATGAACTAAATGATTAGTTTAGCCAATAAGATTGATGAACTGGCAAGTGTATAAATTCGAGGTAACAGATAAAGTTTTTTACATAGATCGACGACTAACAAAATTTAGGAAAGATCTAAAGGATGAGAATCAAATGTGTTATTGACACAAGTGCTGAGGTATGTTTAAGAGGGAAAATCAATGAATATGATTAAGTGACAAAATATGATGGAGCAGAAGAAAATGGTTTACATGTCTATATAAGAGACTAAAGATTTCACATTGATTGTGATGTCGGAAGAGAAGGAAACTACAGAATCATTGCGTGAACAAGTTTTCATGCATTCTGATCATATTGGTTAAGGAGGAACCTATTGCAGAGCATTACTGAGTGACAAAGAGTGATTACTGATGGATAGTAAGTTGAAAAATGTTTGAAATAATTTTTTTTTATTGATCAGAAAGATTTGTATGAGCTGAACATTGATATGTAATTTGCAATTGAAGTTGTATTAAGTCAGATCACCTACTATTACATATTTAACCATTGTACACAGTCAAATCTCTTAACTGAGTGGACTAAGAAAGTTTTATTATGTATCATTCATAGAATGAGCATTGTTATCCTGTCAACCCCAGAGTGACTATTGGTTGGACGATAACGGTTGGTCTTAAATCCTCTAACAAGGTCACACCTAACAGTGTGTTTGTAACCTTTAACAAGGTTGGGTCTTCACCGACCTCACTTTAGAAGAGTGAATATTTTGGGTTGCCGGTCCCAGGTGGTTTTTCCCTTCACAGGGTTTCCACGTTAAATCTCTTGTGTTATGTGTTGATTGTGATGTTTGTTTTGATGTCATATTTACATGTTGCATATTTGATTTGATGGGTAACTGCTATAAGTTTTAGAGTAGTAATCGGTAAATGCATAGACAACAAAAGTATTTTCAGTTACCGAGCAGCATAAATTGAAGTATTTGTTTTTGGATTATATATTTTGAATTGGGACAGTGATTAACTGATTCACCCCCCTCTCAGTTATTCTAACAGTTTGTCACTAGGACTAAGTGATAATTACTTTGAAAACATAGCTAATAATTTATGATTAACATTAATAAGATCATACATACCATCATAATCCATAGCATGGATATCATCATTTGCATTAGGAACATTGAAAACATAATCATCAAGAGTATCTTCTTCATCCAAATTAAGTGTAATAGAATAAAAGATATAAATAGAATTATTAGATTTGTTCAATTTCTTATTTTTCAAATTAACTTCATCCCTTGGGCTATTCATAGGTTGGTCAAATGGAATCAAAGCATCAATGAGTGTCTTAGGGGAGGAAATATTTTGGGAAGCACACTCACGAGCTCTAGCACAAAGTTTATAGTGTTGGTCACAAGAACAATGGTTACATTTGGTTTTCCTTGAGATTTGGTTTGGTTTGGGATCAATCAACATCATGTCTTGTGTTCTTTAGGGGGAAGAACATAAGGCACCCCACTAGGTTGAGAGATATCATCACTAAAACATTTATAGGATATATGAGGCAGAACAAAAGAATATGAAGGAGTGGAAGGTGTAGGAAGAAGTCTAGGTCCAAGAAAGGAGATGGAGCATCCTTAGGATTGCTAAGCTCACAAATCTTTTAGAATTTGAATTTTTGATAGGATTGAAAACTATTGTCTTTGTGAGGTTGAATTCGTTGAGGCATGGAAGGCCAAAAGAAGTCAAGGTAAAAATATTCTCAAGGTGCTAAAGGCTGATAGAGACTATGATTAATCATGATTATTTCTTCATATTGGGGGAATTTTAAACACTTTTGAATTGGAGAGACTATGAATTTGACACTAGAGGTGAGCCAAGGAAGACCAATTCTAAATTTAAATTGAGTAGAATTTTGGATGACAAAAAAGGTGACATCTAGAGTTTTACCACAAAATTTTACGTGAAAAGTAATAAAACCATGGGTAGGATAGGTGAAACCATCGCAAGTTTTAATCATCACATCAGATTTATCATAGAAATCATGTTTCTATTGTCTAGTGTAAATATGCTCTTCAATTATAAAATTCACCATGCAAGTGAGATCTATAAGGACACTACGAGAAATAATACCATTAATCCTTGCTACAATGTAAACGGGACCATCAGGTGCTTAGTTCATCTATTTAGGATCAAATGTAATGTAAATCTTAGGTTTAGTTTTGAGTTTAGGTTTAAATTGATCAATAAGGTTGACAAAACTATTTTCTTCAGTACTCTCAACATCATAGTCAACAACATGGGTGGAAGAAGGTAAAGACTGATTGGAATCAACAACATTGGTCTAATGAGAAGGCAAAATATTGGTATAAGTTTACAAGTTTGGGTTGGGAGGTGCTATGGATTTGTTTCCTTGATCATTAAAACCCTCAATAGATATAACATTAGAATTAATGAGGTCTTGAATAATAGATTCCAAAGGGAAACACTTCTCACTATTATGGCTAGGTTGACGATGATGTGTCAATTGGTTTATTGGGAGGAAATTGTATCACATTAGCATTAATAAACTTAAACATCACATTATGAAAATATTTAGTAAGAGGTTTAAAATTATGAGAAGGTCTAAAAACACATGACAAAGGAGCCACAACTTTAGATACTGTTGCCCCTTGCTCATTAACATGATTATGGTGCATTATTAATTTAATGAAGCTCTTAGGTTTTAGAAACTTTTGATAGGACTGAAATGTGATATCATTCTTATCAATTGGAGCCAATGGAGGAGTTCTCTCAAATTGACTCACTTGAAGTCAATAATTGTGAAGCACCACACATAATTGAGTAAAATAGGAAATTTCAGACAATAATATCTTATCCCTAATGTCTTTTTATAAATTTGAAATAAAAATACATTTTATATCAACATCAAGAACATAATATAGGTTTAATAATCAGTAGTCTCCTGACTGTAAAGTTATTAGATAAAGTAGAGAAATAAATAAATACAAAAATACCAGATATAACCAATTCTATTACCAAATTCAAAGAAGGCCATTAAATCAGACAAATACAAGAAGCAACGTTGATTGAAGATTGACAATTGTTAAGACCTCACCATTTTAAGAGATTAATTGTAAGTATATTGAGTAGATTTCAGAGTTAACACTTTGATCAATACCTCAGTACCATAATTAAGGGAAATTTAGAAATGAATCTCATCAGCAAAAAAAAATGCATTTCCATATCAAACATTGCTAGCAGTAGGAAAATAAATGTACATGCTCACCAATATCATTGATCATCCAGAACAAGAACACAACATAATAAGGCAATAAAATATTCAATAATATCTATGAGCCAACGGTTTGGCACACACATCAATCCATCACAACATCATAATCCAAGACTTAAGACATTCAAAAACTCATTCAGCTGCAAAAATATAAGTATTGAATCTGTAGATTAAAACATTCATTTAACATCAAGATTGAACCGCTAGAAAGAAATTATTATTACCTTAGGAGGAGTAGTAAGTTAACCTTAAAAACAAAAAATCATATCAAGATCTAGCAGCAAACTCGCTCTGCCTTATTTTGAAACAAATTGGCTCTACTAACAACAATATTGTTAGAATAACTGAGAGGGGGGTGAATCAGTTATCCATAGTCCCAAATCAAAATTTATAATCCAAAATAATTTACTTAACCTACTGCAACTCGGTAACATAAAATACTTTACTGTCTGTGCTTTTACCGATTACCAGTCATTTAACAACTAGTGATTATCGACCAAATCTAACATGTAATATGAAAATTATGATAACAATCAATCACCATAATGAACACATAACACAAAAGATTTAATGTGGAAACCCTGTGAAGGGAAAAACCACCTGGGATCGGCAACCCAAAATTTTTCACTCTTCTGAAGTGAGGTCGGTGAAGACCCAACCCTGTTAAAGGTTACAAACACACTATTAGGTGTGACCTTGTTAGAGGATTTAAGACCAACCGTTATCATCCAACCAACAGTCACTCTGGGGTTAACAGGATAATAATGCTCATTCTATGAATGACACATATAAGACTTTCAAGTCCACTCTGTTTACAATGGTTAAAATGTAACAACAGTTTGATCTGATTACAATACAACTTTAATTGCAGATGTTTAGATCTATATTATGCTCAATCAAATCCTCTGATCAGTATTACAATTCTATATTAACAATATTCAATGACTTACTATCACTCGGTAATAGCTTTCTAACGCTCGGCAAACTCTGCAGTTCAGTTCTCCTTAACCAATTTGATCAGGCATACATGAAGCTTGTTCATGCGATAATTCTACAGTCCTTCTTCCAGCATAATTTTCATAATGAAACTCTGATCTCTTAAATAGACAAGTAAACCATTTTCTTTTCCTCCATAGGATTTTCCACTTATTCTCCTTCGTCCATTTTGTCGCTTAAACCTTCCTCGACACTTGTGCCAGTAAAACATTTTGATTTCATCCTTTAGATCTTCCTTGAATTATGCTAGCCATTGATCTTCGTAACAAACATTATCTCCATCACTGATTTCGATGTACTTTATAGCTCAACAATCTTTAACGGCTAAACTAATCATTTAATTCTTTTCTCCTGCTCGGTTAACAAAGAAATGTGTTAGTGAACACAAGCTTAGTTTATGCTATGCTTGGTATACACTGCACTGCTCGGTGTATACTGAAATGCTTCATCAACCGAAGACACTGCCTTGTATCTTTTAGCTCTTTTCCTCATCATAGATGAATGAAACATAATCAAGTCAATAACATAAGGTCATAGACTTATCAACAAGTTACTCAATGTATTCCTTAACCTCATCTATCATGTACATCTTCCCCATGTAGATATTTCTGTTCTTCATCTCTTTTACTCCTTTTCTATAGATGTTTCAGTATAGTAACTTACAAAATAAGTGCTATCAAACTCGTTGACATCAATGACAACATATTACTGATTTAATCATACTACATATCTAATCAACAACTGGGTGATCTCTAATCACAGATCTTCAATTAGGTTCTAAATCAGTTGTAGTTCATCAATCTCTCCCTTTGGCATTGATTGCAACTCAAGTAATATGAAATATACCATACACATACCAAACATGTATTCTAAAACTCTGTGAACAAAATCTATACAAGCTCTCCCTAGCTTAATATGTTTAATCACTACGTTACTCAACAACATTACAAATGCAGCTTTGAAATTCTGCAAATATGATCTTTTCAGCTCTCAGATTTCTTCTTCTGTTCTCAGTAACTGATCTTTAGTGCTCTCCCTTTCTTTTAGTTTATCTCTCCCTTAGATAGTTTTCAGTGTTCTCATCGGTGCATATTGTTTCATATTATTTATCTCTCCCTTTGACAACAATTCCAAAGAAACAAATAAACATACAACTCTGTAGTAGCCATGTAACTCTCTGTTGTCTGGTGCATACTCTGTATCTCTGTATATTGATATGCCAATCTGTTCCAGTTCTCCAAATTTTCACAACCTTAGACATGATCCAAAGTGTGAACTATGCTACATCAACATGAATGATCTTCTGATAAGATTAGGTTGATGCAACATCCAGATCACCTTAGTGATCGGTAGACAGGGGATGAACCCCAAGTCTTGTCCTCAAGTATTCAAATGTATCCTTTGGTAGAGGCTTTGTAAATATGTCTGCAAGTTGTTCTTTTGATGTAACAAACTCTATCTTAACTTTCTTCTCCTGTACTTTTTCTCTTAAGTAGTGATACTTAATTGATATATGCTTTGTTTTAGAGTGCATCACTGGATTCTTTGAAATGTTTATTGCACTGATGTTATCACAATATATAATCACTGGCTCAGTGATTATCTCATTCATACCTTCTAGAACTTGTTTAATATATGCAATATTTGAACAGTTTGTAGCAGCAACAACATACTTTGCTTCGGCTGTAGACTGAGAAATGAAAGCCTACTTCTTACTTGTCCATGTAACAAGTCTTTCACCAAAAAAAAAATGCTCCTCTGCTGGTACTTTTTTTGTCATCCACATTTCCAGCCCAATCAACATCGGTATAGACTCTGAGTTCAAACTTGCCTTCCTTAGGATACCATAATCCATAATCTTCTATTTTCTTCAGGTATCTTAGGATTCTTTTTGTAGCAACCATGTCTGACTCTCTAGGGTTTGCACAAAATCTTGCAACAATTCCCACAACATGTGCTATGTCTGGTCTACTATGCACTACATACATTAACTTACCAATCATTGATCGGTACAGTGTCTGGTTCACTTCTGTAGTTTCATCTTCCTTAGTCAGTTTACATCCAGTAGCCATCGATGTTCCCAAAGGTTTAACATCTTCCATGCCAAATGTCTTCAGTAATTCCTTGATATATTTAGATTGTGTGATGAATATACCATCATTCTACTGAATCACTTGTAGTCCAAGAAAGAACTTAATCTCTTCGAACATAGACATTTGAATTTCACTTCTCATTTCATCAGCAAATGACTTAAAAATTTGATCTTGACCTCCAAATATAATGTCATCCACAAATATTTCAACAATAAGAATAGTATCATCAGTATCTCCTTTCATATATAAATTGCTGTTCTCACTTGTTCTAACAAATCCAATACTTAACAAATAAGTATGCAGCCTCTCATACCAGGCTCTCGGTGCTTGCTTCAAACCATATAAAGCTTTATGTAATCTACATACCATATCTTTCTTTTCTGGATCAACGAACCCTTCAGGTTGTTCTATGTAGACTTCTTCTTCAAGTATTCCATTCAGAAATGCTGACTTGACATCCATTTGATAAACTTTGAACTTTTTGTGTGCAACATATGAAAGTAACATTTTGAATCCTTCTAATCTAGCAACAAGTGAAAATGTTTCACCATAATCAATTCCTTCCTCTTGTGCATATCCTTTGCATACCAATCTAGCTTTATTTCTTTTTACTTCTCCATTCTCATTCCGCTTGTTTTTGAATATCCACTTAGTACCGATAACATTCTTATCTTTAGGTCGGGGTACTAAGGTCCATGTTTTGTTCTTCTCTATCTATTCTATTTCCTCTTTCATTTCATTGACCCATTCATCTTTTTGTAATGCAACTTTTTCATTTTTCAGTTCATAATCACAAACTAGACATGTACCTTGTTTTGCTTTACTCCTTGTTTTCATGCCAGCTTGTTTATCTCCAATGATTTATGTCTTAGGATGGTGTCTTCTAAAAAAACTTGCCAGTATCTGATTCCTTCTTTCTTGTTCATCTTGTGCAGGTTCATTTTCTTTCTCGATAGGTTCTTCCTGCTCGTCGATTTCTTTTTCCTGTCCCTTGGTATTGTTTTCTTGCTGATCAGTTGTCACTGTCTACGTCATTGATAGGTACTCAAGTTGTTCAATGTAAGTGGATCTACTGTAGTCCTTAGGTTCCTTTCTTCTTTCCTCTGCATTAGTGGGTTTGTGTCCAAACCATAACTCATAGGGCGTCTTGTTAGTGTCCTTCTTCAGTTGTACTTGGTTTAGCACATAGACAACAGTGCTAATGACTTCTCTCCAGTATGTTTGAGCAACATTCTTTTCTATCATTAATGTCCTTGTGCAGTCAACAATTGACCTATTCCTTCTTTCAACAATGCCATTTTGCTGGGGTGTCCTTGGTACAGAGACCTGTCTTTTAATACCATGCTCATTACAAAAATTAGTAAATTCATCACAAATAAATTCACCTCCTCTATCAGATCTTAAGCATTTCAAATCTTTACCAGTCTCTTTTTCTACTTTTGCTTTATACCACTTGAACATCTTGAATGCCTCAGATTTTTCTTTTAAGAACATGATAGTCATTAACCTAGTATAATCATCAACAAAAAGAATAAAGTATCTATCTCCATAATAACTTTGAGTTCTCATAGGACCACATAGGTTGGTATGAACCAACTCAAGTATCTTCTTTGTTGAGTAATCTTTTCTTTTAAAACTAGACTTAGTCATCTTACCTTTTTGACATTCATGACACATAACTTGATCCGGCTTAGATAAGTTAGGCAGACCTCTAACTCTTTTCTTTTTACTGATCTTAATTATGTTATCAAAATTCACATGACATAACCTCTTATGCCACAACCATGCATCTTCATCTTTCATCAATAAACAAGAAGACTGATCATTATCAAGATAAAATATATTACCTCTGGATTGTGTACTAGTTGCAACAAGTCTTCCTCCATCATCAAATATTTTCACCTTTTTGCTCTCATAAGCAACTTGGTGGCCTGAATTGTTCAACTGTGCCACACTTAGCAAGTTATAATTCAATCCTCTTACTTAATAAGCATTTTCACATTTTAATCTATCATTTATCATCAGGGATCCTTTACCTCTTACCATATAGGGTGCATCATTTCCCATTCTTACAAATCCTTCATTGTATTCTTCAAGATAATCAAATTTCTCTTCATCACTAGTCATGTGATGTGTACAACCACTATCAATAATCCATGTATCATTCTTATTAAATTTAGAGATAAGTGTTGTTTCTATGTACCTTTCATCTTCTTCAGAATCATCCTTCATTACCACAAATACTACCTCCACATCATCATCAGTGTTGGTATTGGTGATATCTTCTTCCTCAGCAATGTAGCAAACCTTCTTGCCTTTGTCATTATTATCTCGGTTATCTCTATTGTAGTGTCAGTAGCCTCTGTTGTATCTTCTCCCATAGCTTCCTTCAGATTAGTCTTTGGTTCTATCATCATATTTCTTGTGTGGACATCTAGCAGTGATGTGGCCAACTTCTTTACAGTTAAATCATGCTAGAGGTAACTTGCCTCTATACCTTCCTTTACCTTTAGGTAACCTTCTAGCCATAAGAGCTTCAAGTTCATCAAGTTCATCATTAGTATTTCTATCACTATCATCATTTTTATTTTTGCTACCAGACTTACCAATCTTTAGAGCAGTCATAAAAGCGGATTCAACTTTGGGTACAACACTATTATCATAATTATTTAGTTCAAATGTTGTAAGCTTTCCAATCAGATTATCAAGAGTTAGTGTGCTGTTAGGTGCTAACCTATTTTCATGAATTGCAGATATTCTGATGGTATAGATAGGCAATAGGGTTCTTAAGATTTTTCTTACCACAATGTCTTCATCAATAACTCCATCTAATGCTCTAATAGCGTGAACTACCTCTTTTATTTTGTTAGTGTACTGCACAATGTTTTCACCTTCTTTCATCTTCATGTCATCGAATCTTCCTCTCAAGCTTTCAGCTCTAGCTCTCTTGACATTCGTATCTCCACTATAGATTAGAGCTAGTTTATCCCACATCTGCTTAGCAGTAGTACAGTTCTTGATATCTTCAAATTCGGCATTTGAACAGGCATCAACAATCTCCATCATGGTAACATTATGTTCATTCCTATCCCTTAATTGATCAAGGGTTAAGGAACCAGTGGGTGGTGCAAGGTATCCATTCTCCATCATATCTAGGGAAAAATTCCCAATCTTGGATACATGCATCTTTATTCAACTTTTCCATATTGTGAAGTTGTCCTTGTTAAGCTTTGGCACTTCCCTCTTAAACATTTTGAGACCTTTGCGCTGCAGTCCTTAAAAATCTATTCCAAGCAACCATAGCTCTGATACCAATTGTTAGAATAACTGAGAGGGGGATGAATCAGTTATCCATAGTCCCAAATCAAAATGTATAATCCAAAACAATTTACTTAACCTTCTGCAACTTGGTAAAATAAAATACTTTACTGTCTATGCTTTTATTGATTACTGGTCATTTAACAACTAGTGATTACTGACCAAATCTAACATGTAATAGACAAAGTATGATAACAATCAATCACCACAATGAACACATAACACAAAAGATTTAACGTGGAAACCCTGTGAAGGGAAAAACCACCTGGAACCGACAACCCAAAAATGTTCACTCTTTTGAAGTGAGGTCGGTGAAGACCCAACCCTGGTAAAGGTTACAAACACACTGTTAGGTGTGACCTTGTTAGAGGATTTAAGACCAACCATTATCGTCCAACCAACAGTCACTCTGGGGTTGACAGGATAGTAATGCTCATTCTATGAATGACACATATAAGACTTTCAAGTCCACTATGTTAAGATATTTCTTTGTTTACAATGGTTAAAATGTAACAGCAATTTGATCTGATTACAATACAACTTTAATTGTAGATGTTCAGATCTATATTATGTTCAATCAAATCCTTTGATCAGTATTACAATTTTGTATCAACAATATTCATTGACTTACTGTCACTCGGTAATAGCTTTCCAATGCTCGGTAAACTCTGCAGTTCAGTTCTCCTTAACCAGTTTGATCAGGCATACATGAAGCTTGTTCATGCGATAATTCTGTATTCCTTCTTCCAACATACTTTTCATAATGAAACTCTGATCTCTTAAATAGACAAGTAAATCATTTTATTTTCCTCCATAGATTTTTCCGCTTATTCTCCTTCATCCATTTTCCGCTTAAACCTTCCTCGACACTTATGCCAGTAAAATGTTTTGATTTCATCCTTTAGATCTTCCTTTAATTATGCTAGCCGTTGATCTTCGTAACAAACATTATCTCCATCATTGATTTCGATGTACTTTACAGCTCAACAATCTTTAACGACTAAACTAATCATTTAATTCTTTTCTCCTACTCAGTTAACAAAGAAATGTGTTGGTGAACACAAGCTCAGTTTATACTGTGCTCGGTATACACTGCACTGCTCGGTGTATACTGAAATGCTTCATCAACTGACCACACTGCCTTATGTCTTTCAGCTCTTTTCCTCATCATAGATGAATGAAACATAATCAAGTCAATAACATAACATCATAGACTTATCAACAAGTTACTCAATGTATTCCTTAACCTCATCTGTCATGTATATCTTCCTCATGTAGATATTTCTATTCTTCATCTCTTTTACTCCTTTTCTATAGATGTTTCGGTATAGTAACTTACAAAATAAGTGCTGTCAAACTAGTTGACATCAATGACAACATATTACTAATTTAATCATACTACATATCTAATCAACAACTCGGTGATCTCTAATCACAGATCTTCAATTAGTTTCTAAATCAGTTGTAGTTCATCAAATATATCATTCCCAGATTTAGCAGCAAAATCTCCAGATTGGGTGGTGAATTAATTTAAAAAATATATTCAAATTCCATGGGAAGGAAGAGTCATAATTGAGCATCAAGTCACGTGAAATAATCAAGCTTAATTGCAATTAGAAAATTGGATTAGAGCCACATTTTTGGTGACATCAACTCACGAGTTAGGGTTTCATAAAAGGGTGATAACCAGACAATCTTTTATGCACACTTTCAGTGACATAGCTAGGGTTTCATAGAAAGGTAGAAACCACACAAATATTTGTACACACTTCCTATGGCATTGGCTCAAGATATTAGGGTTTCATAGTAGGGACGACAAGTTAGAACCCTAATTTTTTTGTTATTTTGTTGGGTGGAGGGGATGAACAAGCAGTAAATTTATGTTTCTGTAGAAGATTTAACAAGCATGACATCAATAAAAATTAGAAACAAGCGAATTTATCTAGAAAAAAATTAATTTGGAGCCCCCAATCCAAGCAAGCAATAATATGCACTCCTTTGAATTCATTGGCACAAGTACATCTAATCTATCTTTTGTGACACTTTCCTCCATGCAACATTGGAAGAAAATTGGAATTCACATTGAGATTTGCAACAATCTTTGGCATGTACTTTGAAGCCCAACTCTAGTCACTTTCAAGCTTCAGCAAATGGGTGACATAAATCTCAACACTTCTCCTCTATAACAAATGACTTTCTTGAAAACAAATTTTTATTTCTAGATTTGGTTAATAATTATTTTAAATTATTATTTGCAAAAATTATAAGTTGTGAATTTATAGTTATTGATTGAGTAAAGAAGTGCATATATTCTTAGGATAAAAATTAGTTGAAATTACAAAATCAATAATTAATTAGCGAAAATGAATCCTGCAAACTCTGTGTTTTGTTCGATCTATGCGAACCAGGTACCTAGGGAAAGATTTGACAAATAATGTCTTATCTTTTGGCACACTAAATATGCCCTCTCCTTTTACTACAAATCGATTCCAGACTTGGTTCCCTAGAATCTTTCTGAACCAACAAAGAAGGAATCTGATAATGAGGGTTGGATTACTGTAAAATCTAAATGATCCAAATGACAAGAAGTAGCATTTAATCCCCCCAAAACTCAATTTCCTTCCCACTCTTATTCTCAAAACTCACATAGGTTAAAACCACCCTCTACAAGAAGACTAGGATAAACTTTGTCCAAACATCACTTTGATTCTAATTCTTTCATTCCTTTTGAGATATTTGGTTCTGAGATCAACCTTTCCTAAACTCAAAATAGATCCCATATCCAAACCGACTAGGAAGGGAGCCCCAACAAGCCAACAAGAAGTGGTTTTCCCTAATCCAATGGCTAATAACAAGGAGGAAATCCTCGCTCTAGATCTTCAAGGTTATGAAGTGGAATATACCCAATGACAATGCCAGAAGAATAAACTCTATGCCATATGGATGGAAATAGGTACAAAGGTAGAATGTATTGTGAGATGGTTGAAAGAATCTTATGGTAAGAAATTAGAAGTAACTATCTTGGAAAATGATTTTCTTTACATTGATTGTTGTAGCTCCTGTTTGAAAAATAATTTTTATTTAAAAATGCCCTAGTTTTCAAAGGAAAATCTTTTAAAGTCCTTGACTGGCAGCCTTTCTTTTACCCAAACAACCCAGGCTCCTTCTTAATAGATCGTGCTATTAGTTTTCCGAATCTTCCTATTGATATACTAACAAAAGATACTCTTAAACTGATAGGTAACAAGTTAGGGAAATATTTAGGTTTTGTTGAAAATGAATTGAGGTTCTCCAGTGCAATTATCATAGTCAGTATGAATGCCAAAATTTGTAAACCTAAGCCTTTAAATATCTACATTAAGGGAAGGTCACTCATGATAGAACCAAGATTTGCGGAAGGATATTTCATAGAGGACCCAACCTTAGCTTCTCCGATCCCTAATCAAAGCCCTTCTTTTCCTTATCCTCCTCTGGATATGAAAATTATCATTACAAAGGAAAATAGAGGCTTTGAAATTGTGGAATCCCCTATAGGGGATGATTTGGAAGAGGAAGAAATAAGATAAGTTTTTCCCTCACTCCCCTCGGTTATAGTGGGAATTGTTACCTCTACAGATCATGGAGGGGAGGCTATAAAATTGATCATGAATGCCCCCCTTTTAGCCCAACTGGAGTTAGAGACAATTGTAGACAAAACAAGGGGTGAGGAAAGTTCCAAGAAAGATCTTAGAAAAAACATGGGGGGTAGGGACTCCAAAAGGGAGAAGCATCATAAATATATAGAGAAAATATTTAATGAGGAAGAAAGAGGCTTAAGAATTGAAACACGTCAAAAGAGAGAGGAAAAGGATTACAGAGGAGGGGATCACATGGATAATGACATAGATATCCAAGAGGAAACATTATGTCCATCAAGCCCTTCAAATTAGGAACTCGATAGCCAAGCTAGAGTGGAGGAAGAGGTTAGGATCATTTCTAAGCATTTACACAAGTTTGTAGTTAAAGAACTCATGAATGAATTTATGGATGAAATTTGCGATGAGGAAGAACTACTGAGACAAAAGGAATTGTTGATCAAGGAAATTATGGAAAGTGATGATCTGATGGAGAAAGAAGAAGTGGAACAATTGCTAGCAAAACTAGAAGACTGAGAACTAGATGATCAGGAATAATTGGTGATAGCCATGACTCAACCAAGTAAGAATAACCCTAATTGTGCAAAAATAAATAAAAAGAGGGGAAGAAAATCCCTACAAGAACTGAGAATGAGGGATGGATGTGCTCATGATCAATCCAAATTAATTGATATCTTTAATGCAAGGAAGGGGAAGATCCTTCCCAAGTCACCATGAATGTCCTAACGTGAAATGTTAGGGGTTTAAACACCCCTAACAAGCAATGGGTCTTAAAATGCTACATATAAAAAACAAAAGTAGAACTCATTTTATTACAAGAAATGAAACTAGATAGGAATGATCTAGAGGGTTTAAAAAATAAGCTAGGATCTAGGCAAATATGGGGATCTCCTGCTACAAGATCCTTAGGAGGTTTGGATTTCATATGGGACCCAAGGTTTTTGACTATTAAATCTTTAGAAGATCATGGAAATTGGAGTTGTAGATTAGTAAGAAGCTCCAAAATAGAGTTGAACTTCAGGATTTTTAATGTGTATGTCCATATTCAAAATATGGAGAAAATCAGAGTTTGGAAAGAGATTGAAGAAAAAATTAGTGTTTATAAAGGAGATATTTCAATCATAAGAGGGGATTTTATTACTATAACTAAGGTGTTAGAAAAATGGGGTGGAACTCAAACTCCCTAAAGAAGCAATAGATTTTAATGAATGGATTAATAGAAACATACTAATAGATATCGCCACTTCCAGAGATAGCTACACTTGGAATAATCGGAGAAAAGGATTCAATTTTATTGCAGAGAAACTAGACAAATTTCTTTTAAAAGGGGATATGGAAAAACTACCCTTTACTCTGGAATCATAAGTGAAACCCATCTTAGGTTCGGATCATTACCCAGATGAATTATGCATAATAAAGGATAAAAAGACAGACAAATGTCCTTTCAAATTTGAACAAATGTGGTTTAAGGATGAGGGCTTTCTAAAGATGATAGAAAAATGATGGAATGAAATTGTGTTGTCTGGGTCTAAACTTTACCAAGTGGTTAGCAAACTAAAAGTTATTAAGCAAAGGCTTAAGGTATGGAATTTTAAATACTTTGGGAATATCTTTGAAAACAAGGAAGAATTAGAAGTAGAATCGGAGAATCTAAACAAGGAGGTTATAGAGAAAGGGATGAACTTATACGAAAGAGAGAAGTTCCTAATGAAGGATTATGAAGACATCTTAACCAAAGATAAACTATTTTGGAGATAAAAATCAAGAGAAATATGGCTTGAAGCAAAGGATAGAAACATAAATTCTTTCACAACAATAGAAAACAACATAGAATAGCTAATAGAACCACTTCCATTCAAAATAAGGATGGAGAAAAACTAGAGGACCTAGATGATATTGAAAAAGAGGCAATAAAGTACTTTGAAGAAATCTTCAATAATAATGGTAATTAGAACCTAGGGTCACAAGAAAGCATCATTAAGAACATCCCAAAGCTTATATCCAAAGAACAAAATAAAACACTATTGGGAAAATTTACCTTTGAGGAAGTATAGCTCTAGAGAAAATGAATTCATATAAATCTCTAGGGCCAGATGGGTTTCCAACCTTTTTTTTTCAAAAATATTGGGACTTCATAGGGATGGAGGTAACTGAGGCTTTAGAAGGAGTACAAAATTCATGAAAAATCCTCAGAGGTGAATACTACCTTTATCGCCCTTATCCCAAAAAAGGATAAATTAGAGACCTTTAATGATTATCATCCCATAGCTCTTTGCAATACTCTCTATAAATTATTTACTAAGAATATGGCAATGAGAATCCATAAACTTCTCCCAAACCTAATTAGTGAGGAACAAACAAGGTTTGTACAGGGTAGATCTATCTTCAATGGAGTAATTATCACCCAAGAGGCCATTCATACCATTCAAAACAACAAAGAGCCTCTAATAGAGATAATTTACAATCATTTACTTGATCTCTATTAGAGGCTGAATGTGATCGTATGTGTTGGCTATTAGAGATCATTTATTGTGTATATTTACTTTTCTGATTAAGATCAATCGGTTGGTTGTCTCTTTTGCATTTTTGAATATCATCCCTTGTTATTGTATCAAGTATATGTTTGCATGTAAATCTGTCGGTTTACATAGTCACATCCTACAGAACAAGTCATTTATGTCTTTTTCTTTCTCTGTAATGTGAAAAACTAAATAAGTGGTCTTGAGGCTGTTTGTTTATCTTTCTCACATTTATTTAGTTTCTAAATCTAATGATCACATTTAATTCATGTTGATGGGTAGATGTTAGTACCTTGGTGTCTTTTGGTTATAGACATACTCAGTTATTTAATTCATTATAAATCTTAAGAGGGAGATGTACCTCCCAATTCAAAGGAAGATTATCAATTCAATGATAATCTGTCCAACTATTAGTAGTTCATTTGGGCATTGTGAGTCTAATGTAGTCAAGCTCGGTGGATCCAATTAAGTACTGACTGACCTTGCAGCCAAACCAATATGTAGGGGAAATACACAATAAGATCAACAGATCTGAAATGAAACATAAGTCTTTATTCATGAAAACACCGATTACATGTAATGTGCTGGGCTGTAAGGCCTTCCTAGTTATGGCCAGATACAAAGCAGGTAACAATCTGCAAGATCACACAGGATCCAAATCTTTTCCCCAACATCAGCATCTAACTAGTCCAGGTCTGCAACAGGAAGCACACTGGTAGGCACCCAGGAAAGATCTAAACTTGTACTCCAACTTCCAAGCAATCTTCTTGCTCCTAAGCTCACAGGCTACTAACCTTCCTTCCACCTAGTTGATTCCCTAAAAAAATACCCAAGCATCCTATAAATGCTGATTCCCATCTACAAGTCAGCTGAAGAAATAATAAATCTTTACAAACAAATATTAAATGCTAAAACATCATTCGACTCTCACATAGCCTTACAAAATAAATGAACTCTCAAAGATGGCCCCAACGGTCATCAAATCCACATAGAAGCATGCAACACACCAGATCTAGGTCCCCACATGTCCAATGGTCAATCCATAACATGAGGAGCACGACCCAAATTAAATGCATCAGTCGACCAAGACAATCTAATAATATAGTCCAGTCGGTAAGCAAGAACACTGAGCAACAAAAGAGATAACCGAGCACCAGTCAATCGACCATGCCATGCATGACTGAGGGACATAGTTATCACCGAGTGCTAGTGAAATGATGCCTTCAGTCACTAAGCATTCTTCAGAGACCGAGCACCCCAGTAACCACATAAACTGAGAAACCAGTCTCTCAAACCGAGCAAGAACTCCACCAAACCAAGATCAAAACCAACAATCTACCTTCAAAGACAAACATATTTTTGGTTGATATAGGATTGCCAAGAATCCTAGGATGCTCTTGCATCAGACACCCCAGGTAAGAAATATTTTCTCATAAGGAAATCAGGAACGCCTCAAGGGAATCAGAACAGGTATGCCAAATCTATTCTTCACCCATATCTCTTCTTGTCCTTCATCCCAAGTAGTCTTCACTTCATTCAATGTCTCATATAGAAAGTCCTTCTATCTTCCACTTTGTTTACCCCCCTGATCAGAAATTGATAACAACCGACTCTGACCACTACCGATCACCTTAGTGCCTCGGTAAGGTTCATCCTCTCCAAACTCCTCAATCAACTTAGTATCATCTGCATCTCTCTGTGTCACAAATGTCACCATCTGCTGAACCATCTCTACCAGTAAAACCATCTATCTCTTAATCTCAACAAACTCTTTAGAGATATCCTTCTCCTTATCCTTCAAACTAGACTTAACAGGAATAGGTTCATCAACCTTCTTCTCCTGAGGTTTGTCATAAGGACAACACCTGATAGCTCCACATCCCTTAACCCTTGTCTCCTGTAAAGGTATCAGCTTATGCTAAGCTCCTTCATGCCTAACCACATAGGTGTTAGCATGACCATCAAACAAAACATTCCTATCAAACTGCCAGGGTCTATCGAGCAATAGATGACAAGCATCCATAGGCAATATATCAGATAATATCTCATCAAGGTAAGATCCAATCTGAAACTTAACCAAGCATTGTTCTTCAAATCTAACCTTAGAAACATCTTGTATCCAACTAATCTAATAAGGACTAGGATGCTTCCTTCTTTCCAAATTCAATTTACTAACTACTTCATCTGAAACAAAGTTTTCAGAACTACCACCATCAACTATGACATTACATACCTTATCCTTGCACTTACATCTAGTTCTAAACAAATTCCTTCTTTGCACTAGTTCATGAACACATGCAGCTAATCTCCTAGTGAAAAGACATTCACCTTTCTCTGGGACATTCTTAATGTCTTCTTTAGTAGCTAATGCAACTCTTTTCTTAGGACACTGCCAACTTCTATGACCAGCTTCACCACAGTTATAACAAGTGCCGATGAAATCATTCTTCCACCTTCCTCTTTGTCCAATATTCTTAGTAACTTGACCACTGCTAGATCCCACATTAGTCTTAGGATTCTCTATCACATTACTCTCAGCAAATGTCTCACCAGTTTTACCACCTTGGTTCCTATTGTTCTATTTTCCTTCATACTTCCTATTCAGCTTCTCTTCAATCTTTAATGCCATCTGATAAGCATGATCGATTGTTGTCATCCGCATAGTAAGTAACTCTTCTTGAACAATAGGTCTCAAACCATAGACATACCTAGCAACCTTCTCTTTATCAACTTCAGAATGACCAGTCCTAATCAAGATTCTGTAAAAATCCTCGGTATACTCCTGTACCAATTTGTTAGTCTATTTCAAATCTTGCATCTTCTTAAACATGTCCAATTCATAATCCACTAGAATGAATTGCTTCTTCAACTTGTCAACCATTTGGTTCCACTTAGTGATCTTTTCTTTTCCTCTTCTACCTCTTTCCAACTGAACTTCTCTCCACCAGATATTTGCATGACCTTTCAACTTAGTCTTTGAAAATCTAACCCTATCAGGATCTTCTATTTCTTCATACTCAAAGTATTCATCAATCTCATTGATCCAATCAATCAATTCTTCTAGCCTAAGGCTTCTAGCAAATACAAAAACTTCAATCTTAGGTCTCTTCCCAATCTTAGACATAGCTTTTAGAATTTGATTCTCCTCAAAATCTCTAGCTTCTTCGACAACTTCTTCAAAATGATCTTCCTCAGATTCATCATCACTATCCTCTTTCAAGGTAGGCTTCATCTTTCTCAATTCCTCTTGTAGGTCTTGCACTTGTTTCTACAAAGCCCTAAAATCATCAAGAAAGAATTCACCAGTAGCTTCCTCTTCCTCAAAGATCTCATGATTTCTCCTTTGAGGCATCTTCAAATCAAGATCTAGACATAAACACACAAGATCCACTTGGCTCCAACAGGAATAGACTTTTCTCACACAAGAACAAACTTCACTCAAAGAGAAACAAACTTCACTCTGATACCACCTAATGCAATCAAGCTTAGTGGATCCAATTAAGGACTGACCGACCTTGTAGCCAAACCAATATGCAACTAAAATACACAATAAGATCAACAGATCTGAAATGAAACATAAGTCTTTATTCATGAAAACACTGATTACATGGAATGTGCTAGGCTATAAGACCTTCCCGATTATGACTAGATACAAAGTAGGTAACAATCTACAAGATCACATAGGATCCAAATCTTTTCCCCAACATCAGCATCCAACTAGTCTAGGTCTGCAACAGGCAGCACACTGGTAGAAACCCAGGAAAGATCTAAACTTGTACCCCAACTTCTAAGAAATCTTCCTACTCCTAAGCTCACAGGCTACTAACCTTCCTTCCACCCATCTGATGCCCTAAACAACTACCCAAGCATCCTATAAATACTGATTCCTAGCCACAAGTCAGCTGAAGAAACAATAAATCTTTACAAACAAATATTAAATGCTAAAACTTCAGTCGGCTCTCACATAGCCTTACAAAATAAATAAAGTCTCAAAGATGGCCCCAACAGTCATCAAATCTACATAGAAGCATGCAACACACCAGATCTAGGTCCCCACATGTCCAATGGTCAATCCATAACATGAGGAGGGTGACCCAAATTAAATGCATCAGTCGGCCAAGCCGATCTAACAAAATAGTCCAATCGGTAAGCAAGAACACCGAGCAATAGAAGACATAACCAAGCACCAGTCAATCGACCATGCTAGGCATGACTGAGGGACACATTTATCACCAAGTGCCAGTGAACCAATGCCTTCAGTCATCGAGCATTCTTCAGAGACTGAGAACCTCGATAACCACATAAATCGAGCAACCAGTCTCTCAAACCGAGCAAGAACTCCACCAAACCAAGATCAAAACCAACAATCTACCTTCAAAGACAAACATATTTTTGGTTGATACAAGATTGCCAAGAATCCTAGGATGCTCCTGCATCAGAGTCAGTTTGTGTTGGTATTATTGAAGTACAAATATGTTCACTAACATTATGTTAATTAAGCTAGATATTAAAAAGGCATATGATAGAGTGGATTGGGGCTTCTTGAGGAAATGCCTCAAAGCTTTTGGGTTTTCAAAACAATGGGTAAATATGATTTTGAATGAATATCCTCCCCCAAGTTATCCATACTGGTAAATGGATCTCCGAAAGGATTTTTTGGAATAAGAAAGGGATTTAGACATGGGGATCCGATATCCCCTTTTATTTTCATCTTAATGGAAGAAGCATTAGGAAGATCAATAAACAATGTCAGATATGAGAAGACTATTAAAGGAATAAGGATCACTAGTGACTTGGATTTGACAAGCCACCAATAGTTTGTTGATGACACTATTCTTTATGGACAAAGTACCATAGAGGAGGAAAAAGCATATAAAACAATATTAAGTCAATATACTAGTGCATCAGG
Organism: Chamaecyparis obtusa; assembly: GCA_027943335.1. Classification (NCBI taxonomy): domain Eukaryota; kingdom Viridiplantae; phylum Streptophyta; class Pinopsida; order Cupressales; family Cupressaceae; genus Chamaecyparis; species Chamaecyparis obtusa. Next base: position 804,105 of record BSBK01000362.1, read on the forward strand.
TCAAGAGATTAACCTCGAGAAGTCAAAAATATTCTTCTTTAATACCCATCCTAATCTGGAGCAACAAATTTGCCAAATTATGAATTTCAATAGAGGAAGTTTACCTTGTAAATACCCGGGTCTCCCTTTAGACAAAGGGGCACATTCAAAAAAATTATGGGATCAAATAATAGAAAAGATCAAATGAAAAATGGATTCATGGAAAGGAGAATGGCTCTCTTCTGCGGGTAGAGAAACAATGATACAATCTATCCTTTCAACACAACCTATTTATCAATTATCTTGTATTGATCTCCTTCAAAAAAATAGGGAAGAAATCAATAGACTCCTGAGGAATTTCTTTTGGCATGGAACATGGGAAAAGAAAAAACAATTTCCCTGTTAGCTTTGGACAAGGTATGCAGACCAAAAGATGAGGGAGGTGTAGGGATTAGGGACATCAAAATACAAGGTAAATCTTTAGGAGCTAAACTAGTATGGAGAATGTATAAGAATCAACACCTCAAGTGGGAAAAGATCCTAATGAAGAATTATTTGAACAATAGTAATCCAATCAACATATTCAAGGAGAAATCTCTGCCTAGAGGGTCAAGAATTTTGAAATTCATGATGGATTGTAGGCCCTCTATCCAAGAGAGACTAACATGGAACCTAGGGATGGGGGAAGAAGCTCTCTTATGGGAAGACTTATGGGGAGGATATCATGCTTTGGAAAAGGATGGTAAACTAGCCCAATTAAGGTTGACACTTGAAGCTAGATGGGGAAAAAGAGTTATAAAGTATGCGACCTTTGAGGATAGAGGAAAATGTTGGAAATGTAAGGATTTTAAGGACATGAACCTCCCACCTAAGGAAGCATAAGATCTAATAAGAGCTTTATCAAACAATCAAGTAACTTTCAATTTTGGCAAGGACAAATTGATGTGGGATGGAAGAAAGAGTGGGGAATACAACTCAAAGGAGGGGTATAAATTCCTTAGGTCTCTACAGATGAGCACAAAGGACTCCCTCCCTAAGACTTTATGTTGGAATAAAGCTTGTCTGCCTAAGATAGGATTTTTCACTTGGTTATTTTTAAATAGGAAGGTCCTTACCTCAGAAAGATTTAAGAAAATGGGATTCCAAGGCCTGAGTAGATCTCCTTTATGCAAAATGAGGAAGAATCCATTGACCACCTTTTTTTGCATTGTCAGTATTCAAGTCAATGCTGGAAATGGATCTATTCATAATTGGGGTGGGTATCAACATTTCCAAGAACTATAACAGATATGCTACATGCTTGGCCCCTCCTTCAAAAGGAAAATATTCATAGATTTTTATGGATATCTATGCCTTCCATAGTCATATGGGAACTATGGAGGGAACAAAACTGAACAATTTTTCAAGATAAGAAGATGAATGCAGAACAAATTCTAATTAAAATTGAGACTTCTGTCATTGAACTTACCAACATTCGGGTTTTGAATAAACAAAGAAAGAGGCTATAATGTCTCATTGGGATAAGAAAATGAGAGGCAAGTGGATAGGTCTAAATTTACCCCCCTTTAAAGGAACAAGGGAGAAACTTCAAATGGAAAATGAGAGAATTTCCAATGGAAACCACCCAAGGAGGGTTGGTTTAAACTCAATTTTGATGGAGCTTCAAGTGGGAATCCGGGAAGAGATGACATTGGTTGTAGTATTGAAGCAGACCAAGGGATGGTGGATCCAATTAAGGACAGTCCAAACCTTGCAGCTTTAGAAAAACACAATGGATAACTCAACACAATAATTATTTCAACAAATTTTCATTAACATGCTCAGATGTAAGGCCTTCTGGGTTAGGGCCAATTACAATCAGAAGTAATTTTGCAAGATCAACAAGATCCAATACAACTCTAGCTCTGAAAACTATCATCAACTGATGAAAACCCTAAGGAAGATCTAAACTTGAGCTTGAAAGCCTCCAAGAAATCTCCTTGTTTCCAAGCCTCAACCACTAGCTCTGCTACAAAAAAATATCAAAAATCAATCTACTTTGCAAGATCTCGTAGAAATTTTCCACAACTTCACCACTCAAATTTGCTATTAGAATCTCCTATCTGATCATCTAGATTTGCTTCCAGAACCTTTGATCTCCCTCTCCAAAACAACAACCCAAACATCCCTTAAATACTAATCATCAGCCACAAGTTGGCTGGATGAAACCATTAACTCCTCCTAACAAATATTAAATGCAATACAAGCTGGCTCTCAAATAGCCTTACAATAATTAAATACATGTCAGCCTGTAACAACAAATACAAACAATAAATGTACCAAGTCGGCCCAAAAAATACATAGAACTCTAGTTGGTAAACCAGAATTACCGAGCACTAGTGAAATAACTGAGCATGCCAAGCATCACCGAGCACTAGTTTTGACCGAGCACCATAGGCATTGCCGAGTAACACTTTCACTAAGTGCTAGAGATTACTGAGTTTCTTCAGCGACTGAGCTTCCTTCAATAACCAAGACTGTTGGTCAAGGCTACAACTGAGTAACACTAGCCAAACACACACCTCCCATGTAGATTCACTGAGTACCCTAGAATGCCCCTTCATCAGACACCCCAGGTTCAAAAAGATGTTCATATGTGAGAAGAACATCTTCTGGGATTCAACACATAAACCCCGAACTGGTTCTTCACATACAAGTCCTCCGCCTTTTCAGTTTGTACACTTTTCCATTTCATCTTTCTTTGTCTCTTCAAGTCTTTCCTCGACAACACATAGGTCTATCCTTCACACTGATCAACCACACCTTTAGGATCCACCAACTCAACTTAGCTACCAATAATCAGGCTTCTCCTACTGAGCATTGTATCTAGTAAAGGCATCAGGGAAAACTTCCTGTCATCCTTCTCAATAGTAAACACATTTTTGACACAGTCATACATAGCTCTGCAATCATATTGCCAAGGTCTACCGAGCAATATATCACAACTATTCATCTTCACAATATCACATAACACAAGATCCTTATATTAGCCAATCTAAACATCAATAAAGCATTGTTCTCTTACTTCTAGAGCATGAACATCTTGTAACCAGCCAATCCTATAAGGACAAGGATGCTTCATTCCATTCAACCCAAGTTTCTGAACCATGTCCTCAGCAACAAGGTTATTTTTACTACCACTATCAATAATAACATCATAGATTTTACCTCCAGACTTGCACCAAGTCTTAAACAAGTTACTCCTCTGAAAAGGTTCCTCCTTTGTATTGAGCAATGTTCACTGAAGCAGCAAGTTCTTAGATTCAGGTTCATTCTCATTCACCACAGCAACTCATCGGTCACCAAGCTTCTTCTGTGTATGCTCAAAATAATGGTGTCCTTCTTCTCCATAGTTATAGCAAGTACCCTTAAAGATAACTCTACCCATCTTCTTCTTCAGTTCCATAGGTTTCTGTTAATCTTCTGCATTAGTCGGTTTATCCTTCACCGAGTGATCAATCTTTTCCTTCCCTCAGGGATTACTATGTTGTTTCCTTTTCAACTTATCTTTTGCCTTCAAAGCATATTGATAAGCATCTTCAACAGAATCAATCTTCAACATACCAAGCTCATCCTAAATATTGAATCTCAAACCATTCACATACCAAGCTACCTTTTCCTTACCAAGTTCTCTGTGTCTAGACTGAATAGTAAGTTTGTATAAATCCTCGGTATAATATTCAACAGAAAAATCCTTCTATTTCAGATTTTGCAACTTCTTAAACAAGTCAAGCTCATAGTCAGAAGGTATGAACTTAGCTTTTAGTTTTGTCACCATCAACCTCCATCGATTGATCTTCATTTCACCTTCATCTTCTCTATGTCTTTGTAATTCTTTCCACCAAAGAGCAGCATGTCCTTTCAACTTTGTCTGTGCTAACCTCACCTGAAGAGGATCTTCAATTTATTCCAGCTCAAAGAAATCTTCAATTTTACCAATCCAATCAATCAAATTCTCGGGCTTCAAAGTACCAGAGAAAGTAGAAACTTCTATTTGGTAACTATTACTCAACCGAGCTCCAGATCTAGGCAACCAAGCAGTTCTATCTTCATCAGATCTATCCCTCTAGTCATCACCACTAGATCCAGTAGGTTCAAAGTCTTCAGTAGCTTCCTCATAACCATCTTCAGTACCAACATTCTGAGGTACACTAGCAACAACTCTCATGATCTTGGTGACCATGTCATTCTTCATCAAATCCATCTCAGATTTGAAATCTGATTTCACCTTCTTTGTAATCCTAGATTCCACAATATCACAGAGATCTACAATCACTCTAGGGTCCAATCTTCTTGAAGGCATCCTTAAAGATAAGAGAAACCCTTTGCAACAAACTCTACACTGACCACCTTGTGGCAACCTCCAAGTTGTATGCAAGTTAGATCTCAACCTGCCACCTTGCACAAACAACTAGGGCAAGATCCACAAGTTTAGTGCTCCAGATCTGCAACTCAGATCATATGATCTCTTCACCAACAAGATCAACTTCACAAGATCAACCTTGCTAGGTCAACCTTCACTCCATAAGATCAACTCTGCTCTAATTCCACCTGACGTAGACCAAGGGATGGTGGATCCAATTAAGGACAGTCCAAACCTTGTAGCTTCAGAACAACACATCAGATAACTCAACACAATAATTGTTTCAACAAATTTTCATTAACATGCTCGACTGTAAGGCCTTCCAGGTTAGGGAAAATTACAATAAGAAGTAATTCTGCAAGATCAACAAGCTCCAATACAACTCTAGCTCTAAAATCTATCATCCACTGATGAAAACCCTAAGGCAGATCTAAACTTGAGCTCGCAAGCCTCCAAGAAATCTCCTTATTTCCAAGTGTCAACCACTAGATCTACTACAAACAAACTATCAAAAATCAATTTGATCTACAAGATCTTGCAGGATCTTTTCCACAACTTCACCACTCAAATATGCTATCAGAATCTCCTATCTGATCATCCAGATCTGCTTCTAGAACCTTTGATATCCCTCTCCAAAACAACTACCCAAACATCCCTTAAATACTAATCATCAGCCACAAGTCAGCTGGATGAAACCATTAACTCCTCCTAACAAATATTAAATGCAATACAAGTTGGCTCTCAAATAGCCTTACAATAATTAAATACAACATGTTAGCCTGTAACAATAGCTACCAATAATAAATGCACCAAGTTGGACCAACAAATCACACAAAATTCTAGTCGGTTAACTAGAACTACCGAGCACCAGTGAAATAACCGAGCATGCCAAGCATCGCCGAGCACTAGTGTCGACTGAGCACCATAGGCATCACTGAGTAACACTTTCACCAAGCACTAGAGATTATTGAGTTCCTTCAGCGACTGAGCTTCCTTCAATGACTGAGACCGTCAGTCAAGGCTGCAACCGAGTAACATCAGCCAAACACACACCTCCCATGCAGATTCACCGAGTACCCTACACTACAACATTTGGGGTCAAATTTTGATGCCAATTTGCGATGCCACTAAAATTTGTGTTTGTTTTTTGTAAGTTCCCCCGACGGTGTTGTAATAGCGACGATATCATTGTAATTGCAACACCCATTTGGTTATAAACAAAAAAAAAAGAAAAGAAAGTGTCATTTTTAATTTGTGAATTCGAAGAGCTGCTGTGAAGATGACACTGCACTTTTGCATGGCGTGAAGAGGGCATTTGAGTTTGGTGTGCACAAAGAGGCCGACACTGTGTGGGAAGAGGACACTGGCACTTGAGGTAGGCATTCAAGCTTTGTCTTCTCATTAAATCAATTTCAGTGGCATTGTTTACATCTTAGCATTTGGAATGCTTGATGACCTGCAGGCTTTGAGAGCTAGGGCATTGTTGCTATTACCTTCAAGACATTGTGTGAAGTGTTTGATCTCTCTTTGTTTAATTTGCTATTGATATTCACTATGTGCGTACTCCCTGCTTATGATCATTTCACGAGGAAATTTCTTGATGGCTCATGGGCTGCAAGCTAGGGCATGATACATTGTTCATGAGCTCACTGTTTAATATTGGCATTGTTTACATCTTTTCATTTGGAATGCTTGATGACCTGCGAGCTTTGAGAGCTAGGGAATCATTGCTATTACCTTCAAGGCATTGTGTGAAGTGTTTGATCTCTCTTTATTTGTTTTTCTATTGATAGTCACTATGTGCATACTCCCCGTTTATGATCATTTCATGAAGAAATGTCTTGATGGCTCGCGGGCTGCAAGCTAGGGCATGATACATTGTTCACGAGCTCACTGTTTAATACTAGCATTGTTTACTATTGCCCTAATTTTCCTTCCATTCAAATTTGGCCCTAGTTTTTATGTCAGACCTTCATCTCCTCAATCCTATGAGAAACTCCAAAAGATTTCATAGCTTTATCTACTTCCCTCTGGTCTCTGCAACTATTTTTAGGTCCCTGGCTAGGTGAAAATTCCTTAAAAATTCATAAAACTAGCCGTTATAGGCCAAATCCTAAAAAACCCTAAGCCCTGTTATAATTCTTTGTTACTTTATCAGCCACTTAAATCCCCAAAATGCATGTGCATTTTAATTCCTTCAGTCGCCAAATCTCCGATTCCTGGCAATCAAAGCCCTAACACTTAGCGATTCGGCGAGCGGTTACCTTTTGAGTTGGCGGTCTCTGCTTAGTGGCTAAAGTCAAGATTCTACATCTGACGGTTGTCACATGATCACATGGCCTCAAAGGATTCCATGAGATCTTGCGATGATCATCGATCTTCCTATCTACAGAGTTCAGTTGTCATGGGTCTAGCCACGTTGTCCGAGCTGTACACCTTTGATTGGTTAAAGACTTATGATTCAGCACCATGTCAGCGTGGGCCCGACGATTTTCAGTTGACGTTGATCTAATGGCTGGCACATGATCTAAGGGAGCTTTTTTGACACATGAGATCATGCACTTGCGGTTGATCTTACTTTATCTCCGGGCTCTGTTAGGTGGGTCCTCAGTTTTTGACGTGCTTGTTCGTTATTGGTTGGCCAAATGATAGCTTGGATCTGTAAGTGGGACCGTGTCAGAAGGTCTACAGATGTGTTAGAAAGGAAAGGATCTACGGTGGTCATATGATCTCATAGAATCTTCTGATCCTATGAGATCATGCAACAACCATCCGATGAGCATCTCAGTGGGTCGTGGGTCCAATGTGCTACCTGGTGCTGATGTGCTCACTCCTCATTGGCTGTTGAATTAAACAGGTGGAGATGTGTCAGTGGGGCTAAGTACCTTAAGTGAGGTGGTGGGGAAGTAAGATCTGCAGTGGTCGCATGATCTCATAGAATATTCCTTGCCCTTGCGATCATGCGATCACCGTCTGATGCGGGGTCCAGGTTCTTTTGACTCCTGAAGTGTCGGTCTTTTCTGACGTGCTCATTTTCTATTGGGTGCTGCTGACGATGTGGTCTTTGAATTTTGGAGATGGGTTTTCAGGCTTATTTTTAAGTGCATCATAGCCATTCATCTGCTGGGAAGAGTTTCTCATTGATGGTTGTGTTTTAATTCTAGGTCGGCTAGCCGTTATAATTCAAATTCAAATTTCCTATGAAGGTTTTGTTAGGGTTTCGCTCTTTTCGGCCATGCACAACATCAGCTAGCTCAGGAATTAAATTCTTAGGATGGTTGTGGTTGTGAAGGTGATAGAAGTGACTATTGGCCAGTGTCTGCAGGGTCCTTTGCCACGTTTTCATGACAGGAGGTGCTAGAAAGAGTTGGTGCCACCTTTTGAACGGTACTGTTACCCAGGGAAATAAGATGAGATTGTGAGCCTTCATGGCTTAGTGAAGTTTCAGGTGGGTAGATGAGTCAAGGTTGTTGTGTCTGTAGGTGAGTTCAGTATAGTAGGATCAACACACAAAAAAGGATATGCTCTAATCAGCCAGACATCCTCAGAATTTGATGATGGGTCATCAATACAACTAGGGTCTGATTATTGTATTATAAAACCATGTAACCCTAGTTGGGTTTTTGACTCTTGCCTGCGTGCAGTTGAGTTGGTATATATTGTATTTTTAGAGCTTTTGTAGAGGTGAGTTCACATTTGTAAAGGAGAGAGTCCACTTTTGAAAGAAAGTCATCCTTTCTCAGAAGGCTATCCGTGGTATCTTCTCTACCCTCTGGTCTTCTACTCTATGTAATCTTCCACTGATTATTCAAGAAACTTTAAGGTATTTGTGGCATTCTCTCTGTCCCTATCCTTTGATTGTTTGGATCATCTCTTAATGAATTGAAGTCTATGCATGTTTTCAATGACAACTTAGGGTTCCTGATCCCTCTTAATTTCTGTAATTGTGTGTGTTATTGTGTTTGATCTGATTTAGATGTTTTTGTGGGTATACTTAAGCCCCCTAACAGTCTTGTCTCAATCCTACACCGAGTTGCAGAAGTGAATGTCTATTTGTAGGTCACAGGTTGTGTCTTATGTTCAGGCCCTCCCATGAAACACTTATGCAAGCCTATTCAGTAAGTTGTGACCTAATAGACCTAAGCCTTTCATTGATTCTATCCCTCTATGCTGCAATTCATACCCTAATTTCGATGTATCACCTAGTAGGTAGTTTTCTTTCAGTCATTTCCCTTTCCAAGCATTCCTTCTATCCCTTTTCCCCTCAAGTTTTACTTTCATGTCTAGAAGCAAATTAAGGTGATTATCCAAGAGGAACTAGCTTAGAACATGGAGGTCTCATCTCAGTTAGCATAGGTCCCACAACCTGGAGATGATTCCCATGTTATACTAGGTTATCAAGACTACGAGAGCTTGAAAAAAGGGTACAAACTTAGTGTATAACATTTCTGGCACGCCCGGTGGGACTCAAAATAATCAGATTCATGTTAAAAGTTATGCTATCTCTGATATACAGATTGTATAATATAGACTTTCAGAAGTTGTTCTATCAAGTATATTTGGTGACTCCACTGATTTCAAAGATCTAGGCCAAGCTTGTTCAAAGTTTATGAGAAAGATTGAGACTAGGAGCTCAAAGCCTACTCAATTTTTAGAGTTTCCCTCAAAAAGAAGTTACAAAGGCAGGTCAACTCAAGAACATCCCCTACAAGGAGAGTTCAGTCTGCACCTCCTGATACTTTAGAAACGAGACCTTTTCCCTTTCATTCCAGAAGAAGAGGTAGATCTCTAACCAGAGATCTAGAAGAAGATTCAAATCTAGCAGCAAATACAACTCATATAATTGTTAATCTTCAAATCATAGCTCCTACAATGGCAAGACAGTTTACTTTTGCACCTTTCAATCAGGGAAGTCCCTTGGTATTTGCTCAACATCATGATGTGCCCTTGGTGGCACTAAAGAGTGTACCTAACTTCATAGGTGAATGGCAGACAACCGCTTTTGAACACATAAGAGATGTGACCACCATCTGCAGCATAGACAACATAACCCAAGAAGATGTAGCCACAAAATTATTAGTAGCCTCCCTAAAAGGTAAGGCTCTGGAATGGTTTAGAACTTTAACTGTTGGCTCCATTACTTCATGGGATGAGTTAGGGGATGCATTGAGTAAGCATTTTGAGGATAAATCAGATAACTTGTCTCTGGTAGAACTGTTGACGACCATTAAAAGAGACCCTCAAGAGAAAATGATAGATTACAATAGTAGATTCCTCAAAACATGGAATAGAATTCTAGTCTTTGTGAGACCATCAGCTGACCATGCTTTTCTATATTACTTGCAAAGCTTGAACGGTCAAATTTCTATCATGATCCAGTCTATGGGTGGTACTTCTTTACCCCAAGCCTTTGAGATAGCTGTCAAGGCTGAAAATTGTTTAATTCAAGTAGGCATGATAGCTAGAAGGCCACCTATGCCCATTTTTCCTAGCCTTCAACCCATCACACCTGCATAAGTACCCCCATTTACCCCTATTCCCACCATATTAGCACCTCAGGCTAGTACTAGTGGTCAGGAGCTAACAACAAGTTTTTCTCAAGAGCTACAAGAAATAAAGAATAGCCAACAAAGTAGTTAGCAAGAAATGACAAACTTGTTGCAGACCTTGAATAAAGAAGTAACAAATTTAAAGAAGCAAGGTCAAGGAATCAGACCACCATTTCAGCCACAACGCCAAGGTCCTAATAAAAAATATCAGAATCAGGGACAACCTTATCAACAAAATAGGCCATCATACCAAGGAGGGTATCAAGGACAAAGACAAAGTTTTAACCAAAGACCATTCCAACCATATAATCCTGCACCTCTAAATTTTGTAAATCTAGTTAGGGATATGGTTCCTAGTCAAAACAATATGGCTATGGATAATGAATGGTGTTTTCCTTTTAATTAGCCTCACAATCAGGCCACATGTTCAAATGGATGGATGAACCAAGCTCTAATGGTTCAACATGCCTCACAAGCTCAATCAGAGGTTTCATCCAGTGGATCAGTTCCTTAGCAGGAACCACAAGATAATGAGATTTCTCTTTTCAATTGGGAGCAGCTAGACTTCAATGGAGTCAATGATGAAGTTGCTTTTGTGGCCTATATAAGAGAAAAAAGGAGAGCTCAGGACATGGAGAGAGAAGATTCCAATGCCAAAGCCACTACATCTCTAGAGCCACTATAGCAAGCTAATCCCATCCCCCCTAAGGAGGTTCCTATAATCACAAGAAAGGAAGGCCAAATTTTAAAAAAGGTGGAGCCCATCATTGTAAAAGATCAACCAAGAGTACAAACTGTGACACCTTTCAATATTGTAGACAACATGAAGAAGGTGAACATTACCATGTCCATGTGGGACTCTCTGGCCATTCCAAGACAGCCTAAAATTTTGAAGAAGGCCATGATTAAACTAACAACTCCTCAACCTACAAAAGAAGCTGCAAAGCTAGTGTTGGTTAACACTGATCAAGAAAAGGAGACTCCAAGTAGCAACTCCGAAGCTAATACCATGCAAGGTAGGAACTCAAAGCCAGCTCCCTTTTATGTATCTTCAATCATTGGAAAATCTTTAGTGCATAATTGTATGGTAGATAGTGGAGCTACTAGCACTGTAATGTCCAAGAAGGTAGCTGACCAATTAGGACTAAAATATGAACCCTTCCAAAAGAAGGTCACACAGCTTGATGGATCCTCAGTTAATACTATAGGTGTGGCTAAGGATACCAGTCTAATCCTACATGCTAGTCCTAATTTCTCCATCCTCCTTGATATATACATCATAGATCTCCCTGCATTGTTTGCTATATGTCTTTCAAGGGAGTTTACATCCAAGATAGGAGGCTACCTATCTTCTGATTGGTCTCACATGCTATTTCATACAAGGTATGGGACCAAGGTCACCATTAAGTTAGAACCATTGGCAGCACACCATATAGAACCTTATGTGTCTAATACCATCAATGCAAATTGCCCTATATTTGATGACAGTGACTTCCAAACCATTAGTGAAGCAAGCACAAAGATAGAAAGTATCCTTGATATTCTTCTAGATGAAAGAGCTTCAGAGGCCCAAGAAAATCTTGTTTGGGATTTTGGTTTGGGAAGTTATTTGATACAAGAAAGTGGGTTAAAAGAGCCAAGCCTCTTCAAAGAGGACACTGATTCAGAGAATCAGAGCAATTAGGTTTGGGAACTATTTTTTGATGGAGCTAGAAGTAGACATGGTTCTGGTGGTGGTGCTATGTTAGTGTCCCCAAAAGGAGAAAGGTATTATATAGCCTTTAGATTCAGTTTCTCCTGCACTAGCAACACTGCAGAGTATGAAAGTCTTGTGAATGGACTGGAGTGGGCTAGGAAAAGAGGGCTTAAGGCCTTAAAAGTTTATGGTGATAGTGAGTTAGTTGTCAGCCAAGTAAGAGGGATAAGTGCAACCAAAAATGACACTTTGAAAGCATACAAACATAGAGTTTGGGATGCAATTGAAGACTTTTGTGCTTTCAATATTGTTGCTATCCATAGGAAGCTCAATCAAAATGCAGATATATTAGCTACCGTTGGATCTCAGTATGATATTCCAAATAGCATTTCAAAAGAGGTAGATCAAAAACATATCAAAGTGATTTTCAGACCCTCTATTCCTGATAATGATGTCAATTGGCAAGTGTTTGACAACGATGAACAAATTCTACAATTCTTGTTTGAAGAAGATGTTTTCTCAGAGTATAATCAAGATAGTCTATCACAAAACTATGGTGATCAAGTGATACAACTTAAGTCTAATAAGATGCCTAGAGGTCTTGTTACATTAGAGGCTATCTTCAACAAGGATGATTAGGTTAAGAAGAACAAAGCTAGCCTGGTAGTTCAACAAGAACATTGTGTTGAATTAGAGTTGGAACCAGGTAAGAGCTTACAATTTGGAAAAGTGAATACTAATTTGGAAAAGAAAGATTACACACAGTTATTCAAGGAATTCAGTGATGTGTTTGCATGGCAATATGAAGACCTTAAAGGTTTTGATCCTACTCTTGCTTAGCACACTATTGAATTAGAACCAAATGCCAAACCAGTGAGGCAGAAGCAAAGGCCGGTTAATCCCAAGCTTGAGCCACTTATGCATGAGGAGGTGCTTAAATTGATAGAAAGTGGTATCATCTACCCCATTAAGCATACTAGTTGGGTTTCCAACCTTGTTCCTGTCAGGAAGAAGAATGGGGAGTTGAGGTTATGTGTCGACTTTAGGGATCTTAACGGGGCCTCTCTAAAAGACTGCCATCCATTACCCTCTATGGAACAAATCTTACAATGTGTCTCTAGATTTGAGAGATTTTCATTATTGGATGGCTATTTAGGATACAATCAGATCTTAGTGAATGAAGAAGATCAATATAAGACTGCATTTACAACCAAGTGTGGAACCATGGCTTATCAAAAGATGCCCTTTGGTTTGTCAAATGCAGGTGCTACATTTCAAAAGGCAATGGATATGGCCTTTGAAAGCCTCATGTACAAGTTTGTGCTAGTCTATCTAGATGATATAACTATCTATTCAAAGCATGCATCAGACCATATCAAACATTTGAGGAATATTTTTGAAAGGTGTAGAGAATTTGGGATATCTCTTAATCCCAAGAAATGTGTGTTTGCAGTCCATGAAGGAAAATTGTTAGGATATGTAGTATCCAACAAAGGAATTACAGTGGATCCTGAGAGAATTGCAGCCATCTTAGAGCTACCCCTGCCACATCATAAGAAAAGTCTCCAATCTTTCATAGGAAAGATTAATTTTGTTAGGCGTTTCTTGCCTAATATTGCAGATTTACTGAAGCCTTTGACAACCATGTTAAAGAAGAGTTCAACTTTTAGTTGGACTAAAGAAGGAAAAGCTAATTTCCAAGCTATCAAAGAGGCCTTAACAGAAGCTCTTGCCCTCTTAAACCCAAATTTCAATAAGGATTTCATCCTTTATTCTTATGGAGGTCATGATGCTATATCTGCAATGTTGACTCAAGAAAATTCAAATGGATTGGAGCAGCCTATTGCTTTCTTTAGCAAAGGTTTAGAAGAGTATGAACAAAGATACTCTTTTATAGAGAAACATGTACTTGCTGTGGTAAAGAGCCTTAAAAAGTTTAGATATCTATTGACTCATAGCAGGGTACATTTAAAAGTGACTCATCCAAGTGTTAAAGAATTCTTGCTTTCCAAGGATCTAAATGAGAAAAGAGCTGGTTGGATTACTAAGGTAATGGAATATGACATTGATATCTAGACTACCAAGCTGGTTAGAGGAAGAGGTCTTTGTGAGAATTTGGTAGGGGATGAGAATTCAAAGAAATCAGAGAAAATAAATGCATCTTTGGTTGTGCATTCTACAAAAGAACATGCTGAGGCATCAGGTTGGTTGCCTGACATGATTCATTACTTGAAGATAAGACAATGTCCTACAGATCTAGATTTAGCAAAAAGGAGGTATTATAGATTACAATCTGTTCCTTTTGTGTTGATAGATGAAGTTCTTTTTAGAAAGGATCACAATGGTGTCCTTTTAAGATGCATAGATTCAGAAAAGATAGCTGATGTCCTATTTGAGTTTCATGATGGACCTTCTGGAGGTCACTTTTCTCCTAGGACTACTGCTTTTAAAATCATGAGGGCTGGATACTATTGGCCATCTATCTTTAAGGATAGCCATGATTATGTGAGAAAATGCATCAAATGTGCCCTATTTGCAGGAAAGGAAAGACTTGCTGCTCTTCCCCTCCAACCAATTAGAATAGATCAACCCTTCATGATGTGGGGCATAGATTTTGTTGGAATGATTAATCCTCCATCTAGTGCAGGACACAAGTGGATAATCACTACAATAGATTATTTCACTAGATGGACAGAGGCAATTGCTTTAAAAGAAGCAAATGAGAGTGCTGTATTAAGTTTTTATGATGATATAGTTCATAGGTTTGGAACTCCTGATTCCATCATATCAGATAATGCATTAGCATTTACATGCCTCAAAGTCTTATAGTGGGCAGTCAAGAATGGAATCTATCTGAATACCAGTTCCAATTATTACCCTCAGGGCAATGGCTTAGCAGAATCAACTAATAAGAGCTTGATTAGGATAATTAAGAAGATTCTCCAAGACAATCAGAGGGATTGGCATACTAAACTCAGGTCTGCATTATGGTTAGATAGAATTACCCCAAAGAAGATCATTGGCAATTCTCCTTACATGCTAGTATATGGTAAAGAGGCTAAGTTGTCCATTTCAACTGAATTTCCAGCTTTGGACTTGGCCACCCAATATGTCCTATTTGAAGGGGAGGATCCCTGGCAAATCAGATATGCTCAGTTGACAGAGTTAGAGGAAATTAGAGATAAGTCTATGAAGGACATGGAATTCCATTAGATCCAGACAAAGAAAAGTTTTGATAAGAGAACTAAAGCCAAGAATTTCAAATTTGGAGATGTAGTCCTCAAGTGGGATGAGTTCAGAGCTAGGCCTGGCAGACATACAAAGTTTGACTCTTTTTGGGGTGGACCATTTGTTATCATAGAGTGCAGGGGCCCTAATGCTTTTCAGCTATCAACTCTAGAAGGAGATGCCTTGCCAATATCAGTAAATGGTTTCCACTTGAAGCCTTGTTTTGAGGTTAATCCCTCCTTGTAAATCTTGTAAATATGTTTTCTACTTTGTTTTGCTATTTTCTAGGTTAGTTTCTTGCTTTTCAAGAAGTGCCTGTGCACAAGTTTGTTTTTTCAGTTTCAATTTTGTCCCTCTGCCGAGGTTTTGTGTTCCTGAGATGACCCCATGCCCAATGGACTATGTCAAGGCCACTAGTTTTCCATGTCTAGCAGGCTGACATCTAGCATAAAGCACCAAAATGTTGCCCAAATTTTCCTTCCATTCAAATTTGGCCCTGGTTTTTATGTTAGACCTTCATCTCCTCAGTCCTGTGAGAAACTCCAAAAGATTTCATAGCTTTATCTACTTCCCTCTAGTCTCTGCAACTATTTTTAGGTCCCTTGCTAGGTGAAAAGTCCTTAAAAAATCATAAAACTAGCTGTTATAGGCCAAACCCTAAAAAAACCCTAAGCCCTGTTATAATTATTTATTACTTTATCGGCCACTTAAATCCCCAAAATGCATGTGAATTTTAATTGCTTCAGTCGCCAAATCTTTGATTCCCAGCAGTCAAAGCCCTAACACTTAGCGATCCGGTGAGCGGTTACCTTTTGAGTTGGTGGTCTCTGCTTAGCGGCTAAAGTCAAGATTCTACATCTGACGATTGTCGCATGATCGCATGGCCTCAGAGGATTCCATGAGATCTTGCGATGACCGTCGATCTTCCTATCTACAGAGTTTGGTTGTCGTGGGTCCGGCCATGTTGTTTGAGCTGTACACCTTTGATTGGTTAAAGACTTGTGATTTAGTGCCATGTCAACATGGGCCCGACGGTTGTCAGTCAACATTGATCTAACGGCTGGCGCATGATCTGAGGGAGCTTTTCTGACACATGAGATCATGTGCCCACCGTTGATCTTACTTTATCTTCAGGCTTTGTCAGGTGGGTCCTTGGTTTTTGATGTACTTGTTCGTTATTGGTTGGCCAGACGATAGCTTGGATCTATTAGTGGGACCGTGTTAGAAGGTCTATGGATGTGTCAAAAAGGCTTGGATCTACGGTGGTCATATGATCTCATAGAATCTTCTGACCCTATGAGATCATGCGACAACTATTTGATGAGCATCTCAGTGAGTCATGGGTTCGATGTGCTACCTAGCACTGATGTGCTCGCTCCTCATTGGCTACTAAATTGAATAGGTGGAGATGTGTCAATGGGGCCGAGTACCTTAAATGAGGTGGCGGGGAAGATCTACGGTGGTCGCATGATCTCATAGAATATTCCTTTCCCTTGTGATCATGCGACCACCGTCTGATGTGGGGTCCAGGTTCTTTTGACTCCTGAGGCGTGCTTGTTTTCTATTGGGTGCTGCTGATGATGGGGTCTTTGACTTTTGGAGATGGGTTTTTAGGCTATTTTCAAGTGCATCGTAGCTGTTCATCTGCTGGGAAGAGTTTCTCATCAATGGTTGTGTTTTAATTCTAGGCCTGCTAGCCGTTATAATTCAAATTCAAATTTCTTGCGAAGGTTTTGTTAGGGTTTCACTCTTTTCGGCCATGCACGACGTCGGTTAGCTCAAGAATTAAATTCTCAGGATGGTTGTGGTTGTGAAGGTGATAGAAGTGACTGTTCACTGGTGTCTGCAGGGTCCTTTGCCACGTTTTCATGATAGGAGGTGCTAGAAAGAGTTGGCACCACCTTTTGAATGATATTGTTACCCAGGGAAATAAGATCAGATTGTGAGCCTTCATGGCTTAGTGAAGTTGTAGGTGGGTAGATGAGTTGAGGTTGTTGTGTCTACAGGTGAGTTCAGTACAACAGGATCAACACGCAAAAAAGGATATGCTCTGATCAGCCAGACATCCTCAAAATTTGATGATAGATCATCAGTATAGCTAGGATTTGATTATTGTATTGTAAAACCATGTAACCCTAGTTAGGTTTTTGACTCCTGCCTGCGTGCAGTTGAGTTGGTATATATTGTATTTTTAGAGCTTTTGTAGAGGAGAGTTCACATTTGTAAAGGAGAGAGTCCACTTTTGAAAGAAAGTCATCCTTTCTCAGAAGGCTATCCATGGTATCTTCTCTACCCTCTGGTCTTCTACTCTATGTAATCTCCCATTGATTATTCAAGAAACTTTAAGGTATTTGTGGCATTCTCTCTATCCCTATCCTTTGATTGTTTGGATCATCTCTTAATGAATTGAAGTCTATGCATGTTTTCAATGACAACTTAGGGTTCCTGATCCCTCTTACTTTCTGTAATTATGTGTTATTATGTTTGATCTAATTTAGATGTATTTGTGGGTATACTTAAGCCCCCTAACAGTCTTGTCTCAATCCTACACCGAGTTGTAGAAGTGAATGTATTTTTGCAGGTCATAGGTTGTGTCTTATGTTCAGGCCCTCCCATGAAACACTTATGCAAGCCTATTCAGTAAGTTGTGACCTACTAGACCTAAGCCTTTCATTGATTCTATCCCTCTATGCTGCAATTCATACCCTAATTTCGGTGTATCACCTAGTAGGTAGTTTTCTTTCAGTCATTTCCCTTTCCAAGAATTCCTTCTATCCCTTTTCCCCTCAAGTTTTACTTTCATGTCTAGAAGAAAATTAAGGTGATTATCCAAGAGGAACTAGCCTAGAACCTGGAGGTCTCATCTTAGTTAGCATAGGTCCCACAACCTGGAGATGATTCCCATGTTATACTAGGTTATCAAGACTACGAGAGCTTGAAACAAGGGTGCAAACTTAGTGTATAACATTTACATCTTTTCATTTGGAATGCTTGATGACTTGCGAGCTTTGAGAGCTAGGGCATCATTTCTATTACCTTCAAGACATTGTGTGAAGTGTTTGATCTCTCTTTATTTGTTTTGGTGTTGATATTCACTATGTGATACTCCTCGTTTATGATCATTTCATGAGGAAATGTCTTGATGGCTCATGGGCTGCAAGCTAGGGCATCATACATTGTTCATGATCTCACTATTTAATACTGACATTGTTCATGAGATCACTATTTAATATCTGGCCAGGCCATGTAAATGGTACCAGGCCAACCCAATCAGCCCAACAAAATGTGTCATGTTTATCTTTGTCAAATACACTCGTTCACCATTTTATTCTTGTTCTTCACACAAATATTGCATCAAAAGTAATTGTAAACAATGATTCAAAGAAAAAATAAACAACTACAATAGATCATACCCCGAAAGAATACAATCAACTACAATAGCTCATAGTCTCAATGAAATAAATAGTGTATAAAATAATATATGGTCCACAACAACAAAAAGCATGCAATGACAACAATAACATTGCATGATGCCCGAGCTCAAATTCAAAATAGTAAGTGTATTAATGTATGATCTAATAGCAGCAACCTCATTGATCATTACCTTTCACTCCTCCATCATTATAGAAGAGATAACTACCTACAACTAGGGCATCATGCATTATTTATGAGCTCATTGTTTGAGAAACTCATGTCCCTATTTGATTGGCCAGTGCTCAAATAGCGAGCTCATAAATAATGCATGATGCCCTAGCTTGCAGCCTGCAAGCCATCAAGACATTTCCTCATGAAATGATCATAAATGGGGAGTACCACATAGTGAATATCAACAACAAAATAAATAAAGAAAGATCAAAAACTTCACACAATATATGTTGCTTTATAAGATTTTATTAAGACTAAATATATTATTTTATGAGCTCACTGTTTGAGCACCTCATGTCTCTATTTGATTGGTTGGTGCTCTATTTGTTATATTGATGCTATTAGATCAAATAGGGACATCAGTAATAAAATAATGCACTTACTATTTTGAATTTGAGCTCATAAAGATTAAGATATCATACTATTTTCAATTTATATGTGATGCATAGGTAAGGGTAGTGGTTGAGGTTTTACAAGTAGAGTTTAGAAATTTTAGAGGTTTAGGTACTATCCCCAAGCCCTCAAGTTCTCCAAATGATCACAATCACAGCAAGACTAACCCAAATGGTAAATGATGATGGGAATGGTATTTTTAGACTGTATTAAGGTGTATTCAAGAGTTTTTGTGGTTCCAAGTAAGACCCAACACTTCAAAACCTTCAAAACTCCTTCAAACTGCCACTAGGCCTATTAGCCTTGTCTTGTAGCCCTACAACAGCCTTCACAAGGCTTTAACTTCAACTTTTCCCAAAACACCAAGTAAAAAAATTATATATTTGAGTACCCTTTGTGGAGTACTTTAACATGCCAATAGGACAGGGTAGGTTTCTTTAGAAGGTTATGATTGTTTACACTATCTCTCAGATTTTTAAGGCCTAAAACTCATGCATTTACAAAGGAAGTACTAGTAGTCAAAATCCTAGGCTCCAAGTCTTTGCACAGTGTCATGAATAGGTTCAAGTCAAAGGAATATGAAGTCAATTTGACTCAAAGAGGTTTCTAGATACAAAAGCCCCAATTTGTACCCTCAAAACCCTTAAATCTAGGGCTTCCTCAATGTCACATTTCCCAAGGTTTCCTACAAAAAATAATGGTTGATTCACCTTGTAATTAACATGTCTATACACTTTTAATCATAAAATATTTCCCTTGTTTGGCCATAACTCTCTATCCTTCAGCCTATCCTCCAAATTCACTTAGTTTCTTAGTATTCCCTATGGTGATCACCACAACAGTCAATCAAACTTGCATTTCCAAAGTTAGAGGATTATAATACATGTTAATTTGATGCCATTCTATGAGAACCAATAATATACATTCATATAATGACATTCATAATGAAAGAAACTCAAGAAAATAGTCCTAATTCAGATTTTCAATGACTGTACAGTCCCAAAATGGAATAACAGTGACTAGAATAGAATTCTCAGAGCATGAATGTCTTCAAAGTCATGAAATATAAGGATAAAAACATTGTAGAAAACATTTCAATCATTAAAAAATTTGAATCATACCAAAAATCCTTTCAAATTTGTAAGAAAATCAGACTTTTATTCAATTTGCTGTAGCAATCCGTACAGTTCTGAGTGTCTCATTCCAATCTACCGTATAATGGCTTGATCCTCTAATTTATTACTTCCTCTAAGTTTGTTCAACCAACTTTGGTGGTTGGAAAATTATATTAAGACTAATTAAACATAAAAACCCCTTTTACCTCCTTTTACAAGTGACCGTTGTTATTCAAAAATTTGAATTAACAACATTGCAAATGAAGCATTTCTTAAGATTTTTGAATCCTAAGACCTTGGGATATGATCTAAATAAACTTATTAAATCTTATTAAAACCAAATCTAAACTATTATAAGCTTGCAACTCAAAAACTCATCCTAGACTCCTAAATTGGTCCTAAGGCTTATTAGGCCTTTAAGGACTTATTGCCAATCTATTACAGGTATTAACCTTATAGGTCATTATAGGCTCCAAAATGCTCCAATTGATGTCATTGGATATCTTCATGTTCACTGATGTCTTTTTGATCTCCATAGGTTTTGTGAACTCCTTATGTGCTCTAGGTGCCCCTGCACCACTATGTGCTTTGAGCCAATGAAATTTTTATCATCGTGATGAAGTAATAATGCATTAAATGTCTTACTTATGTCCCTATTCAATTTTAATTTTATAGTGAATTCATGATTTATAATTCAGTTGTAGTAGCTCAATGTGTTTGAACTCAAGAATACCCCTTACTTGGTTTCCTACAAAGCTTTTGGCAAAATCTGTCAGAAAATGAGAAGCTATGAGAAGGTGATACGAAGCTAATGAAAGGAGGCATCTCCAATTTGCTTTGCAGATATACACATTAAGGATCATGTTAGATAATACAAGGGAATTTGATCAAAATAGGGAGACAATCGCTAGATTGTTGTCTAACTTTCAAAGAGAAGCCGATGACAAATGTTATTGTCCATTCAAGAGTTGTAATGACTTAAAGACAAGAAGAATCAAAATCAAAACAACAAAGAGACATTGTAGGGATAATGGTCACATGGAAGGGGGGTTTGATTATAATCCAGTGGTAAGTTGTTTGTTATATTATTTTCACAATTAATATACATATGAACCATGGAAGGCAGTTTGATTATCATCATTTTTATATAGGTTGATCTCCCCAGTGTGAATATAGAGGAACATGGAGGTGTGAGTATTGAAGTTGAAGATCATGATCCCATGGAAGATGATGATCATGCACTGGAAAAAACATTTGAAGATGATGGTATGAATGCATTGATCATTGACACATTTGGTACTAGTGTTGCTGCTGCTGATGATGATTATGATGAGGATGACATTGACGACATGCATGATATACCTCTACTTGAGAAGGTGGACATAGCCCTTTATGAAGGCTCCCAATCTACTCTTCTCTTTGCTGTATTGTTTTTGGTGAATTTGAAGGTTATGAATGGTTTATCCAACATAGCAATGTCACATATGCTAAGGTTTTTCATATATGTCATTATAGTCTATAAAAGGTGAAACATGTACCATTAAGATTGTTTATAGTAATGACTTATATTATTTGTTGCAGATTGATAGGTGACTTTCTGTTACCACCATCAAATGTTCTCTCGTGCTCGTATCAAAAATTATGTGTCACTATGAAACATATTGGAATGGAGTATCAAACAATAGATGCTTGTCCTGAAGATCATATTATTTATTATAAAGAATAAAAAAATGCAACAGAATGCCCTAAATGCCATACGAGCAGATATCGAGATGATCAAGTGACAAAAAAGGTGCCTCACAAGGTTCTTCGTAACATCCTCATTATTCCATGTCTAAAATGATTATTCAGGTGCAATAGCTTGGCACAATTTATGGATTACCATGCATGCGGCAGGAGTCAAGATGACATTATTCGAATGCCTACGGATGGTTCATCATTTATGGATATAGAGGAAATGTGGCCACACTTTAAAGAGGAACCTTGAAATCTCAGGCTTTCTCTGGCAGCAGATGGTGTCAATCCGGATGGAGAGATGAGATCTGTTTGCTTGGTGTGGCCTATTTTTTTTATAAACAATAACCTTCCTCCATGGATGTCAATAAAGAGGGAGCACATTATGTTGGCAATGATTGTTCCAGGTATCTTATTATTTTATAGTTATCTACATGTAATTATAAGTCTTGGAGTGAAATGACCACAATAATTATTTGATGTTGTTGTTAATTCAACTAGGTAAGTACCAAGTGAAAGATATGAATGTATATATTGCACCTCTTATCAATGAGTTGTTGGTGTTATGGAATAGTTTCACTATGTATGACATCTCATGACCAATTGGATAAAGAAAATTTCAATTCCATGCAATGCTTGTGTGGACAATTCATGATGCTCTAGGGTTGACACATTTCTGTGGTATGTTATGGTGAATTCTAGTTGTACAGGATAATTCAAATTTTAAAAATATACATATTTAATCCAATTTTATCATTATCTTGTAGGTCTTCAAACAAAGGGAAAATTTGCATGTCCAATGTGTGGTCCAAAGATGAAATCCCATTATTCCAAAAGTTTAAGAAAACATGTGTTTGATGAGTATAGACAGTTCCTCCCCAGAAATCATAAGTATCGAAGTGCAGAAAGACATCTTTTCAATGGGAAAGAAGAGAGTACATCAAAGCCCCGAAGAATGACACCTCACTTATGGTAGTTGGAATATAATAGAATTCAAGGTAATATTGTTCCACGTAATGGTCGATGTTTGAAAATTATATATTTTGATTGTGTTTTGTTGGCTAATTATGTAGTTGATGATCTTGAAGGTCATGAAGGCATCACCGACCAGCTTCCAAAGGGACTAAAATGTTATCCTAGAGAATTTATTAGGCTGCCCTACTATGAGCATCTAAAAATTATGCATTTGTTTGATACTATGCATATTGGAAAGAATGTAATAAAGGCGTTGTGGAAAATATTGGACGGAAGGCGTGACAAAGAAAAACTTGGCAAAATTTGTAGTGACATTCATGATTCCAATCATGCAATGAAAAATATCATTGAATCAAATAGAAATGGAGACCGGATTAATGCAAGTGCTCTTCCTTGGTTATTAACAAAGCAACAAAGTAATGCCATAAAACAAGTGATCCAAAAAATTCAATTTCTTACAAGATTTGCTGCGGATATAAGCAAATCTCATATCAAAGAAAAATGATTTTGGGTCAGGGATGAAAACACATGATTGGCATACCTTCATGAAGGTAAGTCATAGTCTTTTGTATTTACAATATATTTGTGTAATTGGATTCAATTTTCATTGTATGAAATGATCAGTTGACAATTGTTGTAGTATTTGCTACCCCTATCTCTCCCAGAGAACTTCGACAATAATATCAAACAAGTGATATATGATCTTGGAAAATACATGAGGTAAGCAGTGATATTTGTTTAATATATCAAACAATAATATCAAACAAGTAATATATTGTAAAGTATTGTATTTATATATTTATGTCTTGAATCCCTTGTAGGTGGTTGTCATCTAAAGAAATCCATAAAGAAGATATAAAATATTGGAAGAAAATAATTTGTCGATTAATGTGTGAAATGAAAAAGTGTTTACCTCCAACTTTTTTCAATGCACAAGAACACTACCTCATACACCAAGTTGAGGAGATTGAATTGTGTGGACTTGTACATGCTAGGTCAATGTGGATGGTTGAGAGACATTTGAAATTTTTGAAGGGTTTGGTATGACAAAGAGCACATCCTGAGGGTTCTATGGTTGAGGGATATATGGTATACCAGATGATGGTGTACGTTACTCAATATCTTCCTAATCTTGCAGCAAAGACCCATATAGATTGCATTTGGGATCTCAACTCAATTAAATTTTTTGAAGGGGAGTACTTGGTGGGCAATGGTAGATTTAGGAAACTGAAAGGTAATAAATTATGAGATGTTATTATAGTAAATTAATTCTTAATCTTCAAAATAAATTTGTTGTAAGTCATCTATTTACTTTTGTACAGCTATTAAAGAGTGGGATGCAATACATTTATTTATTGAAAACAATCAAGATTGGATGACGACATGGATTAAATGATGTCAACATGATGGTCATAGATTAACATGGGAATCCGTGTCTTCATTGGTTATACAAGCTCATCGCAATGGAGATCCCAATGTTACACAAAAGGAAATAGATTTAGCATATGGTTTAAGAGATCACCAGGTACTTATAAATTTGTTAATTAATCAATCGTATGTTTTTCAACTCGTGATGCAATAATTTATACATGTTTGACATTATTGTAGGTGAAACACCACAAGGCTATGTTTTGCAATGGTTATAAATTTCACATCAAAAAGTTGGATGACAAGAAGAGAACTTGTGATTCTAAGATAAGTGTAGTGTTCTAGGTGACTAATATTTCATCTAGAAATGACTTACATCCTCGAGAGTCACAAAATCAATACTATGGTATTTTGGTTGATATACTTGACTGTGACTTCAATTCCTTCAAATTAGTTCTCTTCGTTGTGAAATAGTATAGACTACATCTCAATAAAAATGATCCTAATAGAACTATTATTGAACATGACAATGGATTTCCAATGATTAATACAAGGTTGTTTGAGCCAGTTGGAGAAGAGCCCTATGTTCTTCCAAGCCAATGTGAGCAGGTATTTTACTCAGAGGTTCCACATAAGCCAGGTTGCTCATTTTTTGTTAGACATGATCCAAGAGGAAGACCGATAAAGTATAATGTGATGGAAGAAGATACCGAGAAAGATGAAGAAGTAGAAGATGATGTAGAACTAGATCACGATTGAGAGTTATTCGAAGAAGAATATGAAGAAGAAGATGATGATGATGCTGCTACTGATGAGGATGATGATGAGGATGATGATGATGGTGATGATGATGATGATGACAATAGTGGTGGTGATGATGTTGTCGACGACAACGATCTTGATGATGAGATGGATGAAGAAGAATATCAATGACATGAATGAAATGTATAATTATGCCAGATGTTTGGCATGTTCTAATGATTGTTTTATATGTACTACTTTTATTCACCTTGTTTTATATGTCCTACTTATATATCTTTGATCTTTTGTTAAGAGAAATTTCAATCTAAAAGATTGTATTTAATCTCTATATGCTTAAACAACCTCACTAGTTAAGACTGTTCTCATTTGTAGTGGGCATGAATAGAATCAAATCACTTGAAAGACACCAGTATTTAGACATGCACAAATTAGTGATGTGATTAAGAAAATTACCTTTCTTTACAATTGCATGGTTGTCTTTGGTTTGTCATTTTGTTTTGAGTGTCTAGTGATTTAAACCAAAGACTTTGACTTAGCCAAAAAATGTGCAAGTCTACATTAGTATGTTTCTTTTTATTGTAATTATAAGTAGTATGAATGAAGAAAATAATGACAATGCAATATTTGTGATAATGCAATATTTGTCAAAATAGCATCGATGACTTCGGTCAATGTGCCTATGTGTCAATGTGGTGTTGGCCCATGCATGTTGAAGATGTCATGCATAAAAAGTAATCCTGGGCATCAATTTTAGGTTTTCCCAAATAGGAAAAAGGTCTGGATACGTAATTATATTTTATGTTTAAAAATAATGTGACAACTAATCATTTTATGAAGAACTAATGTACATTTGGTATTTTCAGGGAAATATCAGATGTCAATACTTTCGATGGGTCGATCAAACCACTTTTACATCTACCCCATCTACATCTATACCTGATGTAGGAAATGAATGCAACTTGTGCAAGGCTCGAGAGGCAGCTAGTGCCGCCAAGATTGCTTCAATGGTGAAAGCACAAATCATATTTCTGTGATGCCTTCTTTGTGTAGTTTGTGCACTACTTTGTTGGGACCATATGCATAAATGTGGTTAACAGAGGGCTATTGTAGATACTAATTTTTTTATATAATTTCTAGTAGATACATATAAAGAACATGCACATAAACATGACAAATGAGAAACATAAATATAGATATCACAACAGCTGACAAACATAAATGTAGACATCATAATCAAATTTTTTTGGAGACACAACATAATTGAATGGTATACCC
Source organism: Chamaecyparis obtusa (assembly GCA_027943335.1). Taxonomy (NCBI): domain Eukaryota; kingdom Viridiplantae; phylum Streptophyta; class Pinopsida; order Cupressales; family Cupressaceae; genus Chamaecyparis; species Chamaecyparis obtusa. The sequence goes on from BSBK01000362.1 coordinate 830,226, forward strand.
AGATGATGCAACACAACCATATATCACTCCTCTGGTTCCAAGTTTACACTAGGGTAAACAAAATCCATAGATAAAAAATAAATTTAGAGAGTGGAGGAGAGTGAGAACGACCAAAGTAATACAGGTCCCTATATTATTTCAATCGTTATCGCTCTTTTGCACTCTCTAAATTTATTCTTTATCTTTGGGTTTTGTTTATGTAGTGTAGACATGGAACTAGAGGAGTAGTTGTGTTGCATCATCTGGGTATACCACTCAATTATATTATGTTTTCAAAAAATTGTGACCATGATGCCTACATTTATGTTTCTTAGCTGTTGTGTCCTAGGACCCCTTATGACCCTTTATGACCCTTTATTAGATATCTTAAAATGTTGTAAAGGGTCATAAGAGGCTCCTAGGAGGGGTCAGATGAGCTTCCACCTTCACGTGTTTGGCCATGTTAAGTAGAGAATGTTAAACTATTCTCAAAACAAAGAAAAGCTCAATAATTTAAGATCTCAATCCACATACAAAAAATATATATCGATCCATCTCAATGGCTACCAAATCAACAGATCTTTGTCAAGAACCCAGTCGCAAAGAAACACCATAGACCGCACCGTGAACCCGCACATCAAATTTGGACCAAAGAAGTCAAGAAGTCACTCGAATCAAATTCGAATTGAATCAGGTCCGCATATATCTAATGAACACATCAAGAAGAATGCATCTCTTATCACCGCACTAGCTTCTTGTGCTGGAGCAGTCATTGTCACAAGTCTTGATTCAGTAGGATCCATTCCAAATCCAAATCTCTAGACTCGACTCAATAATCCACGAGCCGCTACCGAATCTACTTCAAAGTTATCTCTGAATTGTGCTGGAGCAATCCCTATCACAAGTCTTGATTTGGTAGGATCCATTCCAAATCCAAGTCTCTAGACTCGACTCAATAATCCATGAGCCGCTACCGAATCTACTGTAAAGTTATCTCTGAATGATCTATAACCAAATCACGAGTAGGAACCAGATCTGCAAGAATACCATTTTGAATTGATACCAACTTGATCAATAAATATATATATATATATATTTTAAAAAAAATTCATTGTCATCGTAACTACGACATCTTCAAAATGACGGTTTTCCATCGCAAACATTCGACATCCATCTGTTGCATTAACAACATCGTTGTCAGAAAACAACCATAAATGATGGACATCCGTCGTAAATGTCCAACACATGTCCATCACATGTACATCATACTCATCGTTACAAACCATAAATGACAGATATGTATTTTAAACTTCTGACGGATATCCGTTGCATTAAAAGCATTTCCGTTGGTGAACATGTTACAAATGATGGCTACCCGCCGAAACATTCTAACGGGTCGCTGTTGTTTTTTATTTGTTGCAATGGGTAGGTGTCCCAATTGTGATGACCACAAATAGGTCTGACGACAGGCTCGCTATGTTGACACCCTCTTTTAGTGATAACCAAGGTTGTAATTACGACACTTGACATAATCGTCAATTTTTTTGACTACAAAATTATGACGCCGGGTGGTGTCGCTTAATCGACAGTTTACTGTCTAAATTCAGACGTTCGAACGTCGGAAAAAGGTCTCAAATGTACTAGTGCTAGAATGACCCTGCATCAAGTATCCATAAATTTGAAGGCATGAAGATATAAAAGTTAGTAAGATATATAGGAATATAAACTAATAATTGGGTAGAATTAATCACTTTAGTTGAAGGACTAGAACTGTGTAAAACTCTTGGTTGCAAGAATGTAGAGATTGAAGGAGATTCATAAATTATAATAAATGCTATAAGGAAAGGATCCCTCATTAATTGGAGACTGGAGTCAATTTTATCTAGACCTCTCTCACTATGTCAGACCTTTGACAATATCACTATCAATCATATATATCAGGAGGGCCATCAAAGAGTAGATGAATTAGCCAATATAGGTATAGAAGTAGGTTAGAGATAAGTATTCATAATTTTTATATAGGAACTCCATCTGAATTGGGGATGGTTTAGATTTTTTATAATTGTAACCATAGTTTACATCTCATTATCTGGAGGAAGACTCAACGCTCTTTCTTTTTCTTTTACCCACTACCGACATCTTGCATCCTAAGACAATATGACTGGATAGATAGATTCGTTGTGGAAGATGATGTTTGAACTAGGGAAAAATGAGTTCGAGGTGAATATTAGAGGTTATGGAATCTTCCAGTTTGGACTTGATGGACATTCAGAATGACGGGGAGCCTCTTTTATGCCAATAAGGTAACATAGGTTTATTACTGTTGTATTTTTATGTAACTAAGCCGAAAAATACCCTTCAATGTAACAAACTAATAATCATGCTACTAATTAGGATATGTTTTCTTAGCTGAGGGATGACTAATTCTCTTTATTAGATGTATTTTATGATGATTTAGATGTATATATATATATTTAAGAAACTATTTTAATCTCCTTACATTTCATCTCAATGCCTTTTCTGTATTCATGGTTTCATGACTATTCACAGCTTTATCCTAAACATAAGTGTAAGATGTAGCGCTCAAATTATATACAGATCGTGATCGAAGGCAAAAGAAGGGAAGGATGAGGAACAACCTAGAAGGAAGGTGGAAAAATGTAACTTGGGACTAAAAGATGTTTATCCGGATGTATCTATATACTTTATGATGTATCAAGGCTTAGGCCGTTTATCAATTAAAAAAAACAAAAAAACAAAAACATCAAGCACATGATAAAAAAATTGAGCATGCAAATGCTTAAATCTACCAATGAAATCAATCACTTTTTATTTAACACATTGTTTACAATGCATCAACTTAGAGAAAGAAATATTAGGACTAATATTGTTTTGAAATTGTTGAATGAAAGCATTAGCAAGTTTTTGAAAGGAATCAATGAAATACAAAGGCAAAGAACAATACCATTGAAAGGATTTATCTCGAAAGGTTCTGGTAAACAATTTAGCCATCAACCTCTGATCATGAGAGAAATCACTACACAATGTTTGAAAGGTTTTAACATGAGCCAAAGGATCACCCTTACCATTGTAGGTCTTTAAAGGAGGAATTTTCATGTATTGAGGGATAACAACACAAATGATATCTAAGGATAAAAGACTAACAATGTCACAAGTAGGAATGTTAAACTTGGATTGAGTCATAGAGGCAATTTTTTGTTGCAAGGATGAAATGATTTGAGCCAAGCTATTGATAGTAGATTCACTATAAAGAGTGGTAGGTGATATGTGTGAAATATTTGGACTATTATGGGAAATGGAAGGAACAATAGAATATGAAAAGAGAACACTATTGTAAGTGGGAATGGAAGAAGGTAAGGGCACACATGGAACACTTGAAAGAGGATGAACAACAAGATTAGGAATGCTAACATGTGTAGGATTGGTGTTTTGAATAGACACACTAGGTATGGAGGTAAGAATATGAATAGAGGTCTCAATAGTATGGTAGGTGGAATGAAACCCAACTCTTGGATATAATCTCTAATAGGTTTGACATTTTTATCAATGAGATGAGAGATAGTATGCAAGATGTTAACACCATGTTCATCATTATGAATTATATTTCTCAAATTGTCTACTACGGAGATGACCTCAGGATTGGAGTTTTCTTATCCTAACCATTGTTCAAAATTTTCAAAATCATTGGAAATATTTTGGACTTGCATATGAGGAACTCTTATGGTCTCGTCTTCATCATGAGAAGAGTGGGAAGAGTTATTATCAACAATAGGAGGAATTTGATTAGTATGCATGTTGATCTCATCAAGATTCCTAGGAAATAAAGAGGACTTGGGATCAAAGGAACCCATAAGTCTACGACTTCTCCTAACTTGAATGCTATAAGTAGGACTCAATGTGATAACACTCATGCACTAAAAGATGAAAAATAGATAGATATAATATAAATATGAGCTTTGAAAGAGATATGCAAACAACAACTAAGTATAATTAACTAAAAGCACATCGAACTATCAAATCAAATATGAAGATTTAAAGAATGCAATGCATATAAAGTAGATCTAGACACCAAATCAAAAGTATGTAAGAAGAGTCTGGTTCACCAAATGTACAATGGGAAAAGGGAAGAAATGTACATAGCATAGATCACCTCTCCTTTTCACGATTGCAAATTCAAAAGGAAGATGTCCCCAATAGGCTCAAGACATGACTTAAATGCTAAATGGGGACAATTATTCCTTCACTATATATGTAATTTTGAAATGGGAAATGACAATAAAGACAAAAATACAGATTAAGAAATAATTAAATGCATCTAGATACAAAATAGGAAATAAACAACTTTAGATCTGAATAATTGATAAACAATGATTCCTTCACTATATATGTAATTTTGAAATGGGAAATGACAATAAATAAAACAATACAGATTAAGAAATAATTAAATGCATCTAGACACAAAATAGGAAATAAACAAATTCAGATCTGAATAACTGATAAACATAATGCCAAAAGTATCTGTATCAACTTTTCTAAGATCTTGTTTTAACCTGCCTTCCTGTCAAATTTGAGCCTATTTTGAGGGTACATGACAACTTTTTTGATCTGTACCCAGGTATAGGTCAACATTTTTAGCCTATACCCTAGGTTTTTGCCTGAAACTTCCAAGATTGCTCCGACTATTCCCAATCTACCTAGTAAAGTTTTGAAAACTTTGTATTGTGTTATTACACACATAAAAATGGGGAAAAGGTTAGGTAAAATGGGTTTTCCTTGGACAAACTCTTGTTTAGGAATCAACCTTGAAATTTCATAAAATAAAGTATGTAAAAAGGCAAATGTTAGATTCACCTTGCATAAACCCTCACATGGACGGCTATAGAAATCAATCATACCATGAAGATACTTGAATGTGCTTGTAGGAATCAAGGAGTTGACCTTGATATTTAGAACAGGAATCAAGGATGCCCTCACAAATGAATGATCTATGAATGCCACTCCTAGATCTTCAATGTAGACATGCTTGATAATTGCTTGCAATGAAGGAGAGATGAATGTGGATGGATGAAAGGATCTTCTTACTTGATTAATAATTCCTCTACTTGGCCATCATGGGAGAAAAAATTGCTTCAATGGAGATCATATTGGAATGAAATTGAATGAATTGAAGAAACTAGATCTTGAATGCTCCCCTTTAAATCTTGAATCCAATTGCTCAATTGCTCTTGAAAATTTGATTGCAAAGTTGTAGATAATGAAAGTATAATGATGGATGATCAAAATGAGGAGAGATATAGTGTTTTTATACCTCACCCACCATTTCAGGATTCAAAATTGATCCAGGTAAACCACTAGATCTTTTCTTCCCTTAACACCCCAACATAGGGCTTTAGGCCAAATATAGGCCCAAATCCAAGGGTATAGGTCAGATTTCACAACATATACCTAGGTACAGGTCAGATTTTTTAACCTATGCTTGGGTAATAGTTGGATTTTTTTACCTATACTTGAGATTTTGGTCCAAATTCAAACTGGGTGCTAGGATGGTAGAGAAGAAGTTCAAAACAAGGAATTAGATTTCCAGGATCAAGCATAATGAACATTTGATATTAAAATCACCAAAATGGGGCCTAATAAAGTATTCACTTATGTGTGCTAAATTTTTAGGATAGTACAAAGATATTTTAGGAAATTAATTGTAGTAATAATTAATGTTTGTTTTAGACAACATGAATTGAGTACAAAACCCCCTATAAATTATAATGTGTTAGGTCAAATTTTTAATGTGACCCATGACACTGGCATGACACATCCTTTGGTACCACATGGGATAAGGGAGAATGGACCTCATGAACTTGTGATTTAAAACAAGAATCTCTCACCAAACAAGCCAAGCCCCTAGCCCCATAGTAATAATTAATGCTTTGAATAAAAAAATAGGTTTTGAAGGGGCACCAAAACCCTATACAAAATAGAAGGATAAACAAAACTCTAAACAAACCCTAAATAAACCAGCCAACACAAAAGGCCAAAAACCCCAAGAAACACACAAACAATCATTGCCAAAAAGAGGAACAACAACCCAGAGAAAAAATGCCCAATCCACTACACACAATAAACCATTAGAAATCAATAGTAGAAAGAAAGAGAGCTATCCTTTTTTTAAGAATTTGCAAATAGCAAAGATTGAACCAAGGATCTAGAGGTTGAAGAAAATCACAAGAGATGATATGAATGCAATGATGGATATTGAATTGATCCAAAGAATTCACCTTGATTGATTGATTACATAATAGGCCTCCTTATATAGGAAATGCGATAAGAGAGAAAGATAATGAGCTGATAAGCTATTACCTATGCTAGGTGTAATCAAATGTCCACCAAATGTGGATCATCCTCCATTATGGAATAAAGTATGTGCAATGGATTAGGATGATAATGTGATAAGAGCACTAAAGGTGAATCTAGCACCGAAAGTGGAATTCCTCCTACACCATGTGCTTAATGAGGTGCACACTCCTAGGTGTCTCAATCACAAACTACTATGCAATGTATTATCCTAAGTAAGATTAAGTTAAGTGTAATTAGGAATATTTAATTACACCAACACCCCCCCTTAAGTGCAACTTAGGGGAATGCACTTAAAATCACAATGCAAGATGGGTCCCGACTACTAAGCCATGTTAGGTACCCATGTACAAAATGCAATACATGAAATGCATAACTCTCATAAAGCGGAGAAAGAGGGAAAATCTCATGGGAAAAACCCTCCCTCAAAAAGAGAGAAGAAAACAAGATGCATGGATGGATGTAGTGCTCAAGACCCCCCAAGAACTACATACATCATGTATATACGAAGAATTATCCCCCCATAAGAAGGATAGTTGGAGACATGATATCCCCCCCATAATGTAGAAGCTCCCATGTTGATGAAGAGTGCCTGCAAATAATATATCAACCAATGCTTACAAGAAACATGTCTCCCCTTAGGAAGAAATAGATACATCAAATGATGAAGAAGCCAATCCTTGTGCAAATGGAATGAGGAAGAAGATGTAGGTCTCCATGTATGAATCTTTGAAGACTAAGTAGGAATCTCCAAGATCAAAGAATCTATCACCTCATGTGACAAATCAAGTGAAGAAGGAGAAGAATCAAGTGTACCAATCTCCAAAGAAGGTGAAGAAGTATCCCCAGCTATGATGAAACTATCATCAAAGGAAGGAGAAACCCCCTCATGTATGTCTTCCAAATCTGCATCATGAGAATCAACAAGTGCTAAAGATGCATCCAAGTAGTCATCACATTTTGCAAGATTTGAAACACTATGAACATCCTTCTGAATAGTAGAGCCGATGTCTGAAGAAGCAGGAGGTGGAGGAGTAGGAAGATCAACACTTGTATCAACAAAAAAATGATTCAAGTGCCCAAAATTCTCCTCATAATTATCCCTTGGTAAAGGGATGGGTACATCATGAATATCATCATCATCAACAACAAAATTTGAAAAAGAATACAAGCGTGATGTATGATCAACAACTCCCATAGCTATGACATCTCTAGTCTCCATGTACCTAATGTAGACAAAATTAAGAGTGAACTCAACAATTTTACCTTGTGCCCCATGTGTAATTTGGTAAATAGAAAGGAGATTAGTGGTCAAGGATGGTACACAAAGAACATCATTAAATGTCCCTTCTCCCATTGGAATAGAACCTTTCCCACAAACTCTCATGAATGTGTTGTTACCCATCAAAATATTAGGAGAATTACAAGGCTCAATAGAAGAAAACATATCCATAGAAGATGCCATATGATGTGATGCACCTAAATCAAGAAGCCATTTACCTTGCTCAGGATGTGTGGAAGCCAAGAGTGCTTGTCCTTTACCTTTATCTTTGGATGATGATGTAGAAGCTGCCGATTGTGTAGAAGAAGGAGCAGACACTGATGAGGGAAACTTAAGGTTGTGTTTCTAAATAATGTGAGTTAGCTCATCAATCTTCTTTTGAAAACACTTATGCTCATCATGTCCTAACTTTTGACAATATGCACATTTATCTCTCTTTCTTCTAGATGATTCCTCTCTTGAAGAGGACTTGGATTCAGTAGTATTCGGTGAAGAAGATTCATTACCTTTGTCATGAGGCTTAGGATCCTTATGATGTTTCTTTCCTTTTCCATTAGAAGCCTTTGAAGTAGACTCACTTGCAATCAATGCTTGATGTGTGGAAGGCTTCAATTGACCCATGTGTGCCAACTTTGCTTGTTCCCTTGTGAGTTGCACTGCAAATTCATCAAGAGAGGGAAATTTGTATGCACTACCAAGAGCATCCATAGTAGCATGGAATGTAGAAACAAAGATAGAATAATCAGGACCAAGCTTGGAAAGAATAGAAAAGATCAATTGTTCATCCCCTTTAACAATGCCACATGAAGAAAGCTCCAATCTAATAGAATTGAACTTAGAGAAAAAGTCTTGAATATTATAAAAATCACTAGGATTTAGACCTATGAGATCATTTTCTAATCTGAATTTCCTCATTCTATCAGGTTTACCAAAGAGTCCTTCCAATGTGACCCAAGCATCATGGGGATGTGTGCAAGATGCAATATGAAAGTGCAAGTCGTGAGAGATGGATGATCTAAGAGAGCCAAGTTCTTTATCCCTTCAATCAAACCATTTTTGCCTTTTCGCAACACCTGTTTGAGGTTCTTGATCCTGCCCAAGAGTCATTCTAAGCAATCCAGGACTCAATAAATGATCACTTAAATAAACTTTCCATTCATGGTAGTTGTATGGAGTGAGGATTTTAACCTTTGAATTATCCATATTGCAACCAAATAATGACTGATAACTACTGATAACTCCTTCAAATGACTGATGCAAATCAGAAAACTAAAATCCAAGGATCAACCAAGTGCAAGTATAGCCCCAAAATGACCTATTTCTGAAAGTGATATGTCTACCCAAAATCACTAAAATCTGATTGTAGATTTGGAAAGTAGATGAAAAATCATGCACTTTCAAAAAAAAGTTCACCTCAAAATGTTACCGTATGTGCCCAAACGAAGCTCTAGAAGTTGCGGAAATCAGGAACAGACATAAACAGTCAACAAAATTTGCAATTTCTGACAAAGCAGGCCACCGAAATGCAAAATCAACACCACCACTAGATTCTTGATGAAATTATACCCAATTTTAAAAAAATTGCACTCGATTTGGAGCCCAGATGACCAAGTTATGGCCTCCCAAAGTCAGACTGTCAAATCAAAACTACATATGGTGAAGGAAAAGTAATTTGCAAACCCTGCCGACGTCAGCAGATCATGGGGTTAAATTTGACGACTGGATGACCGTCACTGAAAGCCCAATTTTCCCTGTTTTGATGGCAAAATGACCATCAAATTTAGGCTCAGGCATTGGGTGACATCAGCAAAAAAGACCCCACTGGTTGACGTGGTGGATGACTATGTTGTCCGTACGGATCCATACTGTACGACTGATTGCATGTCTGGTTGCTAAGGTGGCAGGTTCACCACGTGGCGCATGTTGGTTGGGTGGTGGTTGTATGAGGTGGCAGATGTGGGGCCTCCGCATGGTAGGTGACTGTGTCATGGGCTACTGACATGTCGGGTCCCAGTCTGCTGACTGGCCTGGGCTCTGTGTGGGCTGACGGGCGACCACATGGAGTAGCTGGCGGCAAGCGGAGTGATCTCTATGAGTGGCTGGTGGCAGGCTCCGTGGAGGAAAGAAAGGGGCGCGGGGGTGTGGATTATTTATCACACATTGCCTGCGATGAAGGCATTTATATGCAAAGCCCCGTAGGGAAAACAAACTGGAAGCCCTGCGGTTGAGGTCGGGGTGGTCTCACCTCCGAGCTTGCTCTCAAGCGGTGATGACATCACTCTATCGTTTGCAGAGAATATTCTCTGTTGAATATAGAGATTCCAAGGCACGTACCAAAAAAAAATCCGAATAAATTTACAGATTAAATTTTTTTTTTTTGAAATCGTACCAGAGAGGGCAGATCAGGTCGTATGGTCTGATTTGCAAATTTTTTTTGCCTCGATTTGGACTTTCATTGAATATAGGCAAGTTTATATTTGATCTTAACTGAAACAGCCTCCTGGACACAATGGTGAGGTCAGATCTACTCCAAGATGCCTCTATCGCACGTTGGTTTCCAGATCTAAGATTTGGATCTTCAAAGCTTGCATCAAGATCTCTTCAAATCGGCTAATCAAAAAATGCTCCAATGGCTCTGATACCATGTAAGAATTTGCAAATAACAAAGATTGAACCAAGGATCTAGAGGTTGAAGAAAAGCACAAAAGATGATATGAATGCAATGATGGATATTGAATTGATCCAATGAATTCACCTTGATTGATCGATTACATAATATGCCTCCTTATATAGGAAAGGCGATAAGAGAGAAAGATAAGGAGTTGATAAGCTATTACCTATGCTAGGTGTAATCACATGTCCACCAAATGTGGATCATCCTCCATTATGCAATAAAGTATGTGCAATGGATTAGGATGATAATGTGATACAAGCACTAAAGGTGGATCTAGCACCAAAAGTGGAATTCCTCCTACACCATGTGCTTAATGAGGTGCACACTCCTAGGTGTCTCAATCACAAAGTACTATGCAATGTATTATCCTAAGTAAGATTAAGTTAAGTGTAATTAAAAATATTTAATTACACCAACACTTTTGTCCCCTTCTTATGGGACCGAAGGGTCATGTCAAAATAAGGAGAGGTCTTCTTATAATGTTTTCCTTCAATTGTAATTCAACCATCTTCAACTATAACAACCTCATCTTGCCAACACAATGGATCTAAAGTTGAAGAACCAACACCCATCAATGGTATTGAGTCTTCCAACATGACATCCAATGCAGGGTCAACTTTAGATCCAAACAAAGAGTGATCAAATAATAGATTTGGAAAACCAGAGCCAACAAAATCCAGAGCACCAACATAACCAAGACCCTCAGAACCACTAGCAAAAAGCCTAGAACCATCCATCGGAGACAGAGAAGGCCCAAATCTAGCAAAAACAAAAATAGAACTAGCAGCCATAACATAGTTGATATGAGAAACAAGAGACAGATCATGCCATGATTTATTCACCTTAATAATATACCCTTGATTTCCTATATTAGGAACAACCTCCTTCCCAGACTGAGAGGATATTTTGAGGACTGTGTAATGTTGGGTGGAGGCACCCTTCCACCTAGAAGGAGAAGATTTCTTCTTCTTGGAATCAAAGCCACATTGGGCTGAAATGTGACCAGTCTTAAAACATTTTTGACACCTAAAAGGAATACCCTCGTAGTCAAGCTGTTGGATCCAATATCCCATGGATGATTCAATTTTTATTTCAGGTAGAAGACCCTTCGAAGTGTCCAGTTTTACCAAGATGAGTGAAATAATGGAATGATATGTATTGTAAATATCATGATCCAACATAAAAAAATCCCCCAAAGCCTCACCCACTTCCTCAAGGATGGAATCTTTCCAAAGGTGAAGGGGGAGGTTAGGAAGCCTAACCCATACAAGGATCTTATTGAAGACTTCAGAGGAAGGATTGAAATTTGGGTGCCATGGATTTACCATAAGCAAAAAAATTTCATCCTCCCAAAAAAAGAAGTAATCACATAGGATCTTAGATCGATCCTCAACATTATCAAATTTTGTAATGAAGAACCCCTTTTCCATTGGAAAGATATTAATTGTACCTAATAATTTTAGTTCCCATTTTCAAGAGACCCAGTCATGCAGTTGGGGGAGGCTAGGCCAGAATCCATGAAAGTGGTAGATCAGTCTATGAGACTTAAAGATATCAATGTTGTTCACCAAATACCCTTCAGCCTCAGAAGAGAGCTTGATAGAGAGAGAGCCACACATTGTAATCAGGGTGATGGAAGACACATCACCAGTATAAAACCTAAGTCCTTTCCCAGCCGTAATTAGCTTGGAAATAACCTTTGCAAAAGACCTCGCCAACTCCTTAGAGGCCTTGGAAGAAAGACCAAAAGTGCCAAGTGAGGAATAGATCAAAATGTCATCCACAATAGGAACCCTAGTTGCAGTCGCATTTGGAAACGTCACCACCACATCCACCGATAGAACAAGGCGGATAGGTGAAACAAGATGCACCTTGGAGGAAGGAGTCAATGGAGGCAAGGAGGAACCCGCATGAGCCTTCATCTGTGCAGGAGTTGATTCAGCCTCCACACACACGAAAATGTGCACATGAGGGGCAGAGCGCGCAGGAAGAGTTAAGCCCATTGTACCATTTGGATTAGTGTGATTGTTTTTATAGTAATAATTAATGTTAATTAAGGTGCATTACATAAATTTATTTTTGATCTTTCCATGGATATCAAGTGATTTCATATAGGTGGCTTTGTGGAATTTACGTTAATATTAACTTCCTTAAAAGGTGATTTAATGTTACCTATCTGTATAGGTTTTTCGACCACTGTTAGAGAATGAGATTGGAAATATCATACCCGCTTGATTAAGAACCTCTCTGACAACCTTCAGGGTAATATCTTGTTGATGACATAAAGATTGTGTCACTAGATGCAAACTAGTTTTTAGGAACTTTTATGTTTATTTAATTTGAATTGAGCATACATTGTGAACTATTATTAAGTTTTAAGAAAAAAATTGTAGGTGAGTAAATGTTGTGTCATGTGTGTAAAAGTGGGCATGGAAGAAGAAGAAAAGAACAATTTTCTAAGTGGATGGTGTGGATGCATAAGGAAAAAGATGAGAGGAGTGAGGGTACTAATTGAGTTGAGAAGACTAGAAAGAGGCTGGAGAATGTTATACAATATTATAGATTGGAACTAAAAGAAAAGATTAGCAAGATGGTGGACTACATAAGCAAAAAAAGATGCTTGACTAAATGTAATAGTGGGTGGTAAAATTTGTACACATCCCATAATAGAGTGGAAAGAGAAGAAAAAGAAACCAAGAACATTTTGATGAAGGTGGTTAGACTATGGTGGTTTGAAACCCATAAGTGGATGCAAGAGAACCATACGGTGGATCTAAACTCACAAAGTGTTGGAGAAAGAGAAAATGGAGATCTTGGAGGATAATTTATGGTTTGAAAAGTGATTAGATACGTGGAAGGAAGTTATACAAATTAACAAGTGAAGGGAAAAAATAGAGGAAGAATCAAAATGGTGAAATTTTTACTTGATATAGTGGAAGAGCACACCACGACTTGACGCATAGAGCCTGAAATATAGTTTCACCATATTTCCCTAGTTTTTGAGCACTATCCTCATAAAATTGTACCTATGAAACTTAATGCTCAATAAATCTAGGTTGAATTGTAATTTTGCATCTCCTAACATGTGTTAATCTTTATTTTTATTAAGTTTGCTTATTTTTAGGCTTTTGTTTCCAAAATTAATATATAGTGGAGAGCTTACACTTTTGTTCTTTAATTACCAAATAGAGCTTCATAGTATTACATTGAGTTTTCTCTATTGATGATTCAAATTGGTTTGTGTGGAAAAATCTAAAGTTCGTTTTGTGTGAATTTTACCCTTTTCTTAGACATTTTAGAGTTAAAAGTCTATTAACATTTCTTGCATCTTCTAATGAACACATCATCACCATGTGTTTGTAATTCCTCCTTTGACTAGGGATTCAGGTTTATTGTTTGAGTTGGTAACTTTTATTAGTAATTATGCAACTAATGGATTTCCCTTCTTTTATGTGTTCATGTTTGCCTTTTCAGTTGGAAACCACTAATTTGTGCAAAAGGTGATCTAGTCCTTTGGATGAATATTTTGATTAAGCATTTTTCTTTTCTATTTTATACATAATCTTATTTTATCAAATTAGTGCTAGATTTCCATTAATTTAAGGAAACCGCTGAATTTGGAATAAAGATCAATGGTGGTTGGATGACCACTCTTTTTCTTCAATTGGTACATTAATCATTTGAAAATGAGCACAAAGTTACCAAGTGTCATCTAGTTATTTATACTCTCATTCAAAATTTTTATTGTGCATCAATTATTCTTTAAAATATTCTAAATAAATAATAATTTACCTTATAATTGACGTTCAAATATATATATTTTTAAAATATGAAATATGAAGATCCTTGCTAGGCTTACTAATTTATAGAATAATTGTTTGCCATAATTTGTTTAGATTCACAAATATTACCCAAAGATCTTTTAACTTACAACCTAAATGCCATAAATTATGGTGGCTTATAATTTTATGACAACAAATAAAAGGGAGTTATGACATAATTAAGAATATAAATCAAGATAAAAATTTATTTTCTTCCACATGTCCTCTTTTTTGGGCACATAATGAAAGCCCAAGATTTGTGGGTTGCATGTGGAATTTTACTAAAATATATGGCTATATATTAAAATTATTTTTATTTATTTAAAGTGAAAATGTTTTAAAAATGATATCTTGAAGTCCAAGCATCCGTAAAGACTTGATCACACATATTCCTCGTAAGAGTCATACAATATACTATATTAACAAAAAATAAACAATAACCTTATATAAGAGAGTAACAATAAATGAATGCTAGATTATACAATGTATACAAGATACATATGAGATACAATAACCTGCACATAATCTACAAGATGAACCTTATTGATATAGGAAAGTTGAAGATAATCCACCCTAAAATTATCATATGACATGAGACACAAAAATATGAACCTTATTTATATGATTTTTATTTGTTTTATGTAGAAATATTTAAAAAATGATATCTTTAAGCCCAAGCATCAATAAGGAATTGATCACATATATTCCTTGTAAGAGTCATACAATATACTAGATTAACAAAAATAAACAATAACCTTACATAAGAGAGCAACAATAAATGAATGCTAGATTATACAATGCATACAAGATAAAAATGGGATACAATGGCCTACACATAATTTACAAGATGAACCTTATTTATATAGGAAAGTTGAAGATAATCCACCGCAAAATTATCATATGATAAGAGACACAAAAAGTAATTAGTTAAATATACCACAAGTAAATTAACCGATGGTGAATAAGATATAGATGGGAACTATTTATCTAATACTTTTTTCAACACTTCCCTTAAGTGCAACTTAAGAAGGAACAAACAAATATAAACATTAAAGGCATAACAAGGTACTTGTATACAAGATATCTCTTACAAATGGAGTAGAAGAAAAAAACTTATAGGAAAAACCCCTCTACAAAAGAAAGGAAAACAACAAAAAATGTTTAAGTAATGGAAGGAATCAACATGACCCCATCATGAATATACATACAATCAAATATCTTATATGTCGATTGTAAATGCTCTAAAATGAATACTAGATATTATCTAAAATTAGCAAACAACATTTCTTTGGTTGAAAATAAAAAAATAATAATATATGTAGAACAAATTCTCACTCCAAGAAGAGAAATGACTCAAATGTCTCATGATGCATTCCTCTAAAAATTGTTGAAGTTTCCACATGTTAGTGGTAGCTATTTTTTACATTTGGCTTCAATTGTGAGGAACTTGTCTTACATGGTCATAATCTTCTTAAATAAGACATTTGTTTTTTAAAGACATGACTTATTTGTATTTTCTAAAAGAGGGAAGTTTGAGGTATTTAAAAGTCTTAGACTTATCATAGGCACCTAGCACCCACGATAAATTCCCTACCTTGTGGTTTTAGTTTTGACTTACTCTTTTTGCAAGAGGCCATGTTACATTCTTTGGAGGGAATTTTATTTTCATGAAAGATTTTGATTTTTGCGAGTAAAGTTGAGGAATTAGGGGTTTTGTCATTTTAAATCTCTTTCAACCGTGCCTTAGTTTTTCATGGCGGCCAGCATTATCAACAATCTTCAATGCATTCATTTGCATTGTGAAGACTTGTTTTTCCACCTTTATAGCCTCAAGAAAGATGGAGGAAAAACTTTGATGGCGGCCATGGAAGAAGGAAATAGTTGAACAGCTAATGAAGGGGCGTCTTAGATACTTTGAGCGTGTGGGAAAAGAAAGCAATGATAGGTTTGGATTCTTATTAAGTTCCACAAAAGCTTTTCTTAATGAAAGTGAAGGTGCTTTCCCTTCTTGTACCACATAGTGCTTGAGGCCATTTTGCATTGCTATCTTGTTTGAGACTCATCCTTTTGTAAAGAAAAGAATGGTTTTTGGTCTTACAATGCATAAGGAATTAGTTTTATGAAAGCTACGATCGTGAGCAAGAAGTGACAGTAGGATAATGTAGCACACATATTTTGGGCCATCAATAGCCCATTCAAGGAAGCATGCAGAAGGGAAAGAGGCTATAGGCATGGAATAAGGAGACTAAAAGAGATAAAAAGAGTATAAATGGTGCACAAATACAATCACCATGGTATGAGATGTTGTGGGCAGCAATGAGTGGATGTACATGCATTAAAAAGGCATTTTTAAAAGAGGAATAGCAAATTAAAGGAAGCATGCATGAGTTTTCATCTCACATATGTCATTGCATTTGGGTAGTATAATGCCCCTTCATTGTTGCATTCCTTATGACTGTCACAAGGAGATTTCAGTCTACAATTAGTGTTTTTAGACCATAAGGTGGTTGGAATGACAAATTCAATATAAGAGCAGCAATGAGGAGTAAAGGTTCACAGTGTCACATGTCATTGTAGAGATATTATATTGATGGAGATCACAACTATATTGATTGCACAGGTTTCTAAACCGGTTAAATGACAAGGAGAGGAGAGGTAATTGAAGGATACATAGTGAATGCTGGTGATATGGCATAGATGACAGAGAGGCATAGAAGACAGAGCTCTTAGATCTGGTGAAGACAATCAAATGGTAGTGTCAGAAAAAGCCTATCTCATATCATTCATAGGTAGGAAGGATAGTCAAGATGCAAATCACTACAAAAGTGTTCCCAGAGCATGCAAACCCTTAAGGCATTCACAATGTCAAAGAAAAAGTGATTGTTGTAATGACTGTTACCAAAATAGTGATAAACAATGTGCCAAACAGTGGGGTTACTGTTATTGAAGGAAATAACAGTGAAAGACACTGTTGTAAAGGACAGTGATAAGAAACTCATGTAGAATAAAAGGGTCAACAGATGATGAGAGTACAAGATCATGAAGGACAGAGAGCTGTTTTAAGACTGTTATAAGGTAGAGTAAGACACTTTGATGAGCAAGACATTGTCATGAGAATTGACATGGGAAGCCACCATTGAGCAGTGCGAAGAACCTATCATTGTGATCAATAGAAAATGAAAGCAGCGTGATGTTATAATGAACAGAGAATGCACGATATGAAGGCATTTTTGTTGCATAGCAGAGTGACAGAATGTAAATAGAATGAGCAGTGATACATTTGAAGAAGCATGTGAATATCAAGCACAAACAGTGATAAATGCTATGAGAAACAGTACAAACAGTGGTGGAGGGCATGAAAAGCTGTCATACCAGGCAAGAGTAAATCACAGTCAGAGTTAGAGGAAGAGCAGACACAGTGATTATAATGGTCAAGGGCAGTCATGATGATATGAATGATGGCTTTGAAGTTGCAAGTGAAGGTTGTCAGCATGTGAAGGACTTTCATTGGTATACAGTATGATGGTTGTCAATGACAACTACACTATAAGTAACAATAGAGTATGTTTCAGAATAGTGGGCATTAAGAGGTATTGAGTTGGAGACTGTCCTATGAATCCAAAAATCTAAAGACAGTGCACCCTCTATCATTAAATCATGCACTAATAGATCTGATATAGAGAGAACAGTCATGATACTTTTCTCTCTTCCATTTCCTCCATGAGAGCAGTTTGAATTGGCGAAGACATGAGGAAGACAGTATTTGTTTTTGTGACAATCATACAAGAACATAATCTTACGTTTGCAAGTGATTGGAATTAGCTTTAGAATGGACAGTAAGAGGTCATTTATTAGTCAAAGGCCAAGGTGCACATGATAGCTAGTTTCAAAGGCAAGTAAGGGCAGCATTTACAAGGAGAAATTAGGGGCAGTATTTGGAACTCCCAGCTGTCTTTTGATATATGAAAAGATGCCTATTGGGCGTGGATGCAATAAAGAGGCAATTTGAGGTTGGTTGGAGGCCTTTTAGGGCAGTTATGACGGTTTTAAGTGCTATAAACCAACTCTATCCGACCCAAGGCAGTTGGGAAATGGTTGTAAGCTTTTAGAGGGTTGCTTGAGCACTTCATCAAGCTGGAGCAGAGAGATAAGTCAGATTGAGCAGCTTCCCAAGTTTCAAAGAGAGAATATAGGACAAGGTTGGTGACTTATTCAAATGGTTGAGAGTATCTAGGGGCTCTTTAAAGCCTCTTAGGGGTATACACTTGGTCAAGGGGCAGTTTTGAGCATTTATGGCACTATGTGGAGCAGTTTATGAAGCTTTCATAAGCACAAATCACTTAGATCCTACCCAGGGCTGCATTTTATAAGACATTTTTTCAAGCATTAGACTAGGTCTCTTGTCTTCTTTACTCTTCATAAAATCTTCTTCTATATTCTCTTATTTGTAAAAAAGGAGATAAAAGGAAGTTGTGAAGTCACTTGTAAGCTCTTGCTCTTTTATGCTTGATAGTGTAGCTTTTAAAGCTCTTTTCAAGTAGAATATGGTCCTGTAACTCACAAAATCAGTCATTTTGTGACTGAAACAAGTTTGTAATCATTGTTTTTCAAGCAATTTTCAAGAAATTTCAGACTCCATAAATATTTTTATATTAATACAATTCAGATTTTTGCCTTCAAGGGTTCTCTTTCTTTGTGTGTAAATCTATGTTAGATATCTACTTCTGTGATTTTATTGAATCCTCAAGTGAATCTCTTGCTTGCATCACCATAGGATAGGAAAGTATATTTATTCATACATGTTACTTGTTGTGTAAGGAGTGCAATTAGCTTCAACTGCGAAAGTACTAGTCTTTCCTTCTCAAGTTTGTTAAAACTCAAAACCTTTATGTAAAACATTGATGTACGAGTCCATGCAAGATTCAAGTTGTGAAAAAGCATTCTGGATAGTTAAGAAATTGTATGCTAAATTTTAGTGGATGTTTGAAGTATAAGTTTGTTCAATCACCCTATAGTAGCCATAGGTTTCATTTCAAGCATCTCTTTCCCTTTTCTTAGTAAATAGTAGATTAGATGAGTACCAAGAAGAAGCCGACATTCTCCAGAGGGCCATCTCCATTACTAGTTACCCACAACCTGGAGGTGTTCCCATGTGTCACAAGGCGGATGAGTTGCAAACTTAGTAGGGTGCAAGCTTGTGTGATAACAGTTAGAACCAAAAGATGCACAATACAATGCAATCCAAAAATTGTGAAGACTTATGAAGGATAATCTGTGTAGGAAAAGATGATGTGATAACATGTGTGTTGTAATTGTTGTCTAAGAAGAGACATGTATCCTCAAATTTCTAGATCAAATTCGTAGATAGGACCCACAAAATAAATTTATAATACTTGTTGAAACTTCATCCCACAAAGCTAAATTTGAAAGACAAGAAGGTTAATTAAATAATTATAAGATGAAACATAGGTAAACTCAAAAGGAGTATGCATAAGGGGAGAATCAATGAATGATTTTGTACTAGGAATCAATGAAGGTGAAGGACTCACAAATTTCTCTATAAGAGAAGAAGAATAACAAAAGTTAGATCATCACAATTATCTATTTATTCAAGGTTTTCCTTAGAAAATAGCTCCTTATATTGTATCATAATATGGTAGATTGTTTGAATCATCAAGAGGTACAAGATAGTTTAAAAAATGATAATACAAGATTGACTTGAATATTATAAGGTATTTGTGTATCTCCCAAAAATCTTTGTTCGAAAAGCATGAGGACACACAATGTGTAAAATGACACTTTTAAGTATAATCATCAATGCGTGGACCAATCAATCCTCTGACATGATGATTTTTGGAACTCTAAAATATCTCTCCAAAAAGTGCTTGGTTGAGGAACCAGACCATATAGACGTGACAAAAGATGAGGCCAACACAAGTGCTTCAAGATACTATCCCTCCAAATTTATGGTAAAGCAAAGAGTGCATCTAATTTTATTATTAAGAATGCCCATATTGTGATCCATTCATAAGTTGTGTCACTGTAAGGTTGTGACTACTTCAAAACCACCAGATTATGATTTGATACAAGCAATTGATACTTTATTGACCATTTGAATTTGTTTATGTAGGCAATGATCTAATTTTCAAGCCCCTAAGATGACTTTATCCTTCCACAAACACAAACAATCAAATGCAAATCCCTTTTTTTGACAATTTTTTACATTTTTGATCTTTACCATCTCATAGAAGCCTAAAGGTCCATAAGAGTGGAACATCCCACTGCCAAACCTTTCCTACTCTTGTCTTAAGTCATGCGATCCAATCTATAGTGGTAACACTTGTGTTTTCATCGGTTCTCATGTGTTTATTTATAGTAGGGTTGCCCACCTAATTCTACCAGAGCCTAAAGAGTAGGAAGTGATCATATTCGTGGAGTTGATCCTTTGTCAAGTTGGCCAATAGCTTGAGGTCCTTGAGCATAAAGGGTGGTGTCATTTAGGAGATCTTAGGACCATTAGTTGGAACCACTAGCATGACAAACTAAGGAGAAAACACGGGGAAATGATGACCAACCTAGGAAACACAAAGGGAAAGGTAAGGACATAGGGGAGACCAGTAAAAAAATTAAAAGTACTACTAAGGAAACACGACAAAGGATAATACAAAGAAGGGGGAAACAAAAAAGCTGGGAGATAACATAGGTCAGGGGAAAAGCTATAAAAGTGACAAAATAGATACAAGGGCTAATAGGGTAGAATTTATCACACATATTATAAGGTATGCAAATATTGTTATCACACTAGCTTATTAATTGTTGTTTATGAGATCAAAGACATGGTGTATGCAAGATGCCTAACATGAAATCTAATGCGATACCTATATTTTTCATGCAAATGCAAGCCTATAATCTATAATGTTTTGATTTCATTCTCTTTTGATTATATAATGCAACAACTAATACGATAGTAAGGTTCTAGGGCATGCATGTAAATATGGCTCTCTAGATCCCAATTGAAATGAATCTAGTGAGGAAGTTAGTGGATAACTATCATACTTTCAAATTTAATTGGTTGATAATAAGTAAGACGTGATTTGAATTTTGAAAACTTATCATGTTAGTGATCTTATCCAATAGACATGATCATGACTATGGTCACATTTAAGATGTAGAAATGTATAAACTAAAAAGTATACATATCAATGAAACTTAAAGTGATTAGATGAAGAAGATGAGGAACATTAACAAGTTTCATCAACTTTTATACTTAACTAACCCAAATTAAACACTAAAATTAAACATATTAACATGTCTAAAATATAGAATTTTATTATATAATTTAATAAAAATATATAACATAACATCATCAACAAATGGATTCTTTGAAGTTGAGTGCAAAACCACTAAAACCTCCTCTCCTCTTTGTACTTCTAATTTAAAATTTTAACACACCTTACAACTTTGCACATGGTTGTCCTCCAACTTTATATGTACTTCGAACATAAAATTTCAAAAACATATTGGAACTTCCTCACATCTTTACAAGCACGTCTAATCAGCAAGGAATACAAGGGAAAAGTGGTATGCACTCGTACATTTGTGAGAAAAAGGATTTTGACTAGGTATCTTGCTTTTAGAGGTGAAGAATTTAATTGTTCAAAACTTTTTAAAAGGCAAATTTTAAATAGGAACAAGGGCCACAACTAAAGATAAAAAGTTTCCAATGAAGTCAAACCTTATAATACTTTAGAGGCAACAATTCATTATTTTGGACTTTTTAAAAAGGCAAAGTCACATACAAGAAGAGTGACCCACTTAAAAAAGGTTTCAACATGATTTACATCTATCACGGAAAAAAATTATTGGTGTGCATGATTTTTATATATCTTCATTAAAAAGTATTTTGTTATAGATTAATTTAGTAGAATTGGTGAAATTAAAAAATTTCTTAGGATTTAATTCTATTAAATATTAAAATAAATAAATAGTTTAATATATTTTGATGTTTTGAGTAAGAGGAGTTTTTAAAATTTTTTCTTGAGTTAGGTATGGTAGACACTTAAATTTGATTAACGATATTATAATCATATTTATTTTCTTTTAGACATCCTAATTAAATAATATCATTTAATTAAGATTTGTCAATTTCTTAATTAATTAATTAATTATAGTCTAATTAATTAAATAAGCAATCCTGACTAATTAATTAATTAATCCCCTTCTTCCATTAATTAGATCAAACGTATTAATTTGATTTAGTCCATTAAACAATCAACCACTACTATTTAATTAATTGATCCCCATTCTTCTATTAATTAAATCTAATTTAATTAAATCCCTTTCTCCCTTTTATATTAATTAAATCCCTTTCCCCCTTCTTCTATTAATTAAATCTAATTTAATTAATTCCCTTTCCCCCTTTTTCTATTAATTAAATCTAATTTAATTAATTCTCTTTCCCCCTTTTTATATTAATTAAATCTAATTTAATTAATTCCCTTTCCCCCTTCTTCTATTAATTAAATCTAATTTAATTAATTCTCTTTCCCACTTTTTCTATTTTATCAAAATTAAATAAACTAAAATTATCCTATCCATTTTCCCCCTTTGATGAAATAAATATCATTTAATCTATCAGAGCACATGACTCCTAACTTTAACCCTCACCTAACCTCACATCCTTAACCATACCCATCCTTCTAATCCACTTGTCCTATCAAAGCCCTTTTTGTTGACTTTTGCATACCCATTCTTCTAACCCAGTTGTCCACTCAAAGCCCTCTTTGTTGACCTTAACCCTCACAAAACCTCCAACCTAACCCTTAACCTAACTCATCCCAACCCATTCACACATATTAATTATCCTTTAGCTAATTAATCATTATTAATTAACTAATTAACCCTCCACTCATTCTCTCTCCTCCCATTTGCATCCTCCATAAAATCTCACTTGCCCACTAATTATTCCTAATTAAAGCCTAATCCAACTCTAGTCATGTGCACAACCTTAATCATAAGGATTATAAAATCTAACCCAAACCCTAAGTCAACTCTTGTCACATCCTCCCACTCCCCAACCAAATGTATTTATGTCAATCTTAAATGCTCTTACACCTCTCTTACACACTCCATCTATCTCTTAAATTATTGTTCCCTCTCACATCTCCCAAAATAGTCACATTCCCCCATTCTTCCAAGCCTCTCTCCTTGTGACACTTGTCACAATGAGAGACATTTGAGAAAGCACAATCCATGTGCTCTCTCTCTCAAATGCATCTCCACCCTTCCCCAGGTTTGCATCTTGACCATCCATCTCATTCCCCATTTTCCTATAAAGTGAACCATTCTCCCTTCACAAATCATCCACCTTCCATGCAAAGTTCTAATGCTAATTTGAGAGCTCAAAACTATCAAATTACCATTATTATGCCAAAATCCTTCCACATTCTCTCCTCATCCATTTCTATTGAAGCTTGAGCAAGCATTTGAGCATACATTCCTCTACTTGGACAAATCTACAAAGAAATGAAGGAGCTTCTTCATTGGTTTAAGGAGGTTTGCACTTCTTTAGGATTTATTTGATTATTTTTCTTTCTTATTTTCTAATCTAGATGTTGTCGTATTTCTTAGTTTGTTGAATGCTTAACAAGTTTTAGTATTCTTCACACACTAGTTTTATTGCACACATGTATATCATTTTTATGGTGATGATCAAGGTTCAAACATCTATTATGTTGTCCAGCTTGTAGGTTATATTCTTCTACTAGGCTAATGTGTTCAAGATTACAAGTTGTGCTTGTAAGCTTTGGATTTTTTTAGTCACTGAGCATATAGATTTGAACAAGGTAATAACGCCTTGGGGACTAAGCCTCCCTAGTAGCGATCTTAGTGATAAAGTCATTAAAAAGAAATCTCTTGAAATTGGTCTCCCTGAACTCACAACTTGACTAGAAAAACTTGAATAACTTAAATAAAAAATAAAAAATATTAAAATTATAAAATTAAATATAAAAATAAAGTAGATAGATAGATAAATTTGTTAACAAAAAATAGTTACTTTTACCATATGCCTCTATTGAACCACTTTCGGACTCACAACCTTATTTACTACTTGGTCTTCCTGTTAATCTCCTTAGAGATATTGATTAGGGAAGTTGTGGATGTTGTAAAAATCTAGGGTAAAAAACCAATATCGTTACACAACAGCCTAATTTATAGGTTGTAAATGTTTCATTGTTCCACTATTACCCATGTCCCCCTAAACCTATTATCAACCAGGAAGCCCCTAATTCAAGATCACCACCACCTGCTAGCATCATAGATGCCCTTACCCTAGCAAAAAGAAATGTATGTGTTACCTAGGTGCTTTGAAGCTGAATTTTCAACTTGGAACACTTGAAACCACTGCACCCTCCATGATTGCTACAAAAATTTGTGATATGAAAAGTATATCCACCATCCCCTTGACAACTAGTAAGAGGAAGGGTAAAAAATCCTCCCCTTCAACCGAAAAGCCCAAATTCTCTATCAAAGAGGTGATTAGTGAGGAGGAAGAGGCTAGGGAGGAGAATAGAAAAATGAGAGTAATCCATGAAGATCCCACAATTTGGTGAGTCATTTTTTTGATAAAGGTAAAAAGGCATAATTGGTTGATTATGACTTGAAGGAAGAGGATGAGTAACATGGAGTGGAAAGCTTGTGGAGAAGGGAGGGAAGAGGGAGTGTTGAAGGAGAAGGGGGTGAAAATAAAAAATTGAAAGCTTAGATAAATATACAAATAATAGCTCCACTCATATCTCTAACAACATGAACACAAAGTGGGTGGATTTAACGGAAGATGCAATGCTTGATGAAGAGGAAGCCAACACAACCATTGCTAAAGGGAGCTGCACTAAATACCAAACTACGACTAGAGAATTGGAGACACTAAAAAAAAGTTGAGAATGCTGAGGACCAAGGTTCTCAACTTTGAAAGGAACATGGGATGTGTCTAGAGATTTAGCTTCCATGTGATGCCCAACTCTTCTACCTCCTTGTGCCTCATGCATAAAAAGGTGTTGGGAAAATATGCTAAGGATGAAGGAAGCTACAAGGAACTGTTTAAGTTCCTAACTAAGGATTGGAGCATTGTACTCCATCAAGCTAGATGTGACATCAAGCCTATATTGGTTTTGTGTAAGTTTGCTTTGGTTTTTTACTATTAATACTATTAGTTTCCCTTTGGGGCTCTTTGTTAAAAATCATTTTAACTTGCTAGTATACTAGACTATGGTTTCAAGGTGAATATTTTAGTAGGCTTTAGTTTGTTGTTAGATATAGCTTTTGATATGTTGTTAGACTCTATCTTAGTAGTTTATAGTTTTTTGTTAGATATTGCTCTCTATCTGTTGCTAAACTCTTCTAGTTTTTTATGTTGATATGTTGTTAGTATGCTGTTGATATATATTTATTTATTTTTATGCCTTTGGATTGTGGTTATTAAATGGACAAAACCCTTTTTTTTTTATGTTTAATATAGAAAAAAATAAAAACAAATTGTGATATTGCTATCAAGATTCAACTGTTTGGTTTTGAGTCAAACTTGTTGACCCATGTTTCATGAGAATCGATTCACAAGAACCCATCTATCATGAGAATGAATGAAAAAATTAGCACTCATTGCATCTAGGTGATGCCCACATAGGTAAAGCACTGGGACTTCCTGGGAGGTCACCCATCTTAGTACTACTCCAGTTTAAGTGCACTTAACCACAAAGTTTTCTCCAAGGTTAAGCCCACTTTGCTTAAAACCCCATTTACAAAACCTTCAACAAGTGTTGTGCCTTATGAACCATTCATTAGAAATCCCCTTAAGTTCATTAATTGATAAGTAGGAGATGTTTTCCACAAGTCAAATTGTGATATTACTATTAGGATTCAATGTAGTTTTTGAGTCAAACTCATTTACCCATGTTTCCTGAGTAGTGGTTCACAAGAATCCATCTTTGATGAGAATGAATGGAACACTTAGCACTCATTGCATCCAGGTGATGCTCACATAGGTGAAGCATTGAGACTTCTTGGGAGGTCACCCATCCTAGTACTACTCTAACTCAAACACACTTAGCCACATGGTTTCCTCAAAGGTTAAGCCCACTTTGATTGCAACCCCATTTGTAAAAAAGTTAACAATTAATAGATCGAGGCTTGAACTCTTAAAAAATGTAAAATATCTTAACATTTTTTGTAGTGCCCACCCATAGTTTACTTTTCTGTTTTATATTGCCAAACTCTTTTAAGCCACTTTTATGTGTGCATTGATTATTTCAGCTTTATTATGTGGTTTTAGATGTATAACATTACATGGTAATTTGATATTGGTTAATTATGGTATATCATATGTTTGTAGTTAGATGATGTTAGTTACTTTGATGATGATTATTTATATATTTAAAATGTTGTTTATCCTTATGATTTTACTTCCCTCATACTTGCATGTGTATGACTATCTTGTATGTTTTACTTTTCTATTTGACGTGTTTGATATGGTTTAGGGACGAAGTCGTAGTTACCTGCTTGTAGGATCCACACAATGTCCCGATCCCTGCCATTGATTGTTATATATATATATATATATATATGTATATGTATGTATGTATGTATGTATGTATGCATGCACATGCTTGTCTTTTATGTAGGTTTGTAGGTACTAAGCATCGACTTCCCTGAATTGTCAGGATGAGCGCGCCCTATCACAAAGTCTCAATGGTAAGAGAGGGGAGATAATATCTAGATCCAAATCCCCACCTAAGCCATTTTATTGTCCTAAAATAGTGGACAAGTTTATGATATTTTACCTTTCTGAATTCATCCAGGTGACGTGAGTTCATAAACCTTTCCCTTGAGCATGACTATTCTTTTATTTGGTTCAGTTGGTCTTGGCTATTTGGTGCAATTATTGTGAGATAATTAAATAATTTATTAAGATTAATTATGTGGGTTAAATAATTAAATCTTATTAAATATAAAAAAATTAATGTGAAGGTATTTAATTAAGAGAAATTAATTAAGTACATTTATTAATTAAAAAGACTTAATTAAAAGTCAAATGGTGGAATTAAAGATTTAAATAATTTATTAAATTCAAAATTGAGGAAAATTGAATAAAATAATAAAGTGTATTACAATATTATTCTTTTAGCTAAAATTAATATGCAATTAGTTGCACATTCAATTTAATTTAAACTTACTAAATAAAGTAAATGTTATTGATACTCCTAAGAGTTAATTTTGTTGTCATTAGTTATAAGGCAGTCATTATGTTTGTCAAAGTCATTCGGTAAGGAAGAAAAGATGAGTCGGTAAGGTAGAGAAAGCATTCAGTAAAAGGAATAAGTTAACAAGGAATTTTGGTAAAGAGAAAGCAAGTATAGACACTGAGTGAGGCAAAATCAAGCACCGAGAACCATGTTCTACCAAGTACATAATCGAGAAGAGAACTCAGTTATTGAGTTAAAGAAAATGTGTTACCGAGTAGAACAGACCATCACCAGATGAATTCTAAGTACATTGAACTTGGACACCAATTAGAAAATAGTTTACAAATCTCGAGGAGATCATATAACAAAACATTGGAGATTGACATATAATGATTACACATGATTACAAGGTGAGTTTAGACAATGAAAATTAAAGATGAAATATGCATTGGAAATGTCCCCAATGCTAGCACTGCTTGAAGATGAAGATTCTAGAACTTCTAGCACCACCTAAATTTTCTATATAAGAAGAGCAGAGTATGACTTAATTAATATGGAAGAGGAAGGTGGCATATATATGTGAAGAGAAATTGGAGATTGCAGATTAGAGTAGAAGGTGAATGAACTGTGAAGTTAATGAGTAATATAGTATTGAGGAACAAATTTAGAATTGAGCTATCGAGTACTGAATTGGTCAGTATGATGGATACTCAGGTTGAGGAAATGAATTGATGAGCATAAAGAGTCCAAATAGCATTTGTTGATGCATTTTTGACATACATTTTGTATTGCTAATTAAAATTTAACCAGAATTGTATAAGTCTCTTAACCAAGCAGATCTAATAGATCTTAATTGTAAATCCTTGAACCAGGTACAATTCTTAGATTAGAGTTGTGAAATCTCTTGACAGAGTAGACTTAGCAGTCTTAGAACTGTTAACTGGGTTAATACCTTTAATAGGGTAAGCTACTAGAAGTAGCTAAGCATTGTAGCTCTAACCAAGCAACTTTATTTTGCAGTAGTGAAGTATTGTGGGTGTCATCCCCACCATAGTTTTTATCCTCTAACAAGGATTTCTACGATACCAAAACAATTTTGTTATGTGTTGTTGATTATCATATGTTTTATTTATTTTCATGTGATGCATGCAAAGGATAAGTAATCAATAAATGAATGTGAAGGAAGTTCAATTTTTTAAAAAGGGATTTGAAGTACTGATTCACCCCTCCCCTCTCAATACTTACCTTTCCACACCTGAATCCAACCGTTATTAGTTGAGTGAACTAATATAAACAAGAATTACAAAAAGCACATGGAGTTATTATTAAGAAAATGGAATAAATCAGACAAAAAGAGAAGGTGATAGAAACAAAGTTGGAGAGTTAAGTTGAGTTCCAAATTTGCATTGTAGAGTTGGAATTTGAGATCTTTTTCCTCTACGAGGAGGAATTTGGCCATTATTCCACACACATATTTGTAGGTTTTGGAGGAAGGATTGAATTGAAGGATTTTTGGAAAGCTTGGAATTATTCAACATTTTTATGGTCTTCGTCATATTTCTTCAATTGGTGGTTTGAGGTAGGGTTTGAAAACCTTCATAGTTTTAATTCTGGTATTTTAGAAAGATTATTTTCTTCGTGCCTGTTAGATCTGGGTGATATTGCTATTTTTTTATTTTCCTATAATGTTTGAAATTCTGGAATTTAGTTTTATGAAATTTGGTGCTTGGTTGAATTCCCATAATTAAATTTTATTTTAATTCAACTAGGGTTTGAAAATATTATGGTTGAAAACCTTAGGATTTGTATCAATTGAATTGTTAAAATATTTTCCTGATAATAGCCCATTATGTGAATTCTTCGTTGTTAAATTCTATGAGAAAAATGTGAATTGTGTGTGTTTCTATATATATATATATCCTATTATTTCTTTTTTTTTTTAAATAAAAAAAATAAAAAATAAAAAATATATATTATGTTGGAATCATAATTTTTCTAATTTTATAAAAAAAATGTTAAAAAAAAGAGAAAAAAAATATAGTTTGGGGCGGGGGTGTTATTTACCCCACCCCACAATAGCAGCTGTAACGATTATGACTGCCATAACAACTTTAACCACTACCGTTAGCAGTCAGAGGCTACTACAATAGTGTTGCCGATAGCATCATGGGCTACCACGACAACCGCTGCTATGACATTGGTGTCGTAGGCAGCCGTGGGAGGGCTGGGCCCCCTAATTACTTTTGACATATATTTAATTTTAATTTTTTTAAATTATTATTATTATTATTACTTCATTAATAATAGTAATAATATAATTTATATATATATATATATATATATATATATATAATTTATTTAATAAATTTAAAAGTTAGAGTTTATATATATATATATAATATAATATTAATTTTTTTTTTTTTTTGATCAGTAAAAGGCTGAAGCCCTGAAAGTTTTTTATTAATATAAATAAGAATTACAGTGTGACCCCGCTCGCTGCAGGTGCTGGTAGGAAAGAGCGGGGCTGAGAAAACCTCCAGCCTTGCCCGGGACCATAGGTCTTGTACTTATACAAAAATTACGTAGGCATACCCATGATTCGACAATCGTTGAGATTTGTTAAAACATAGTTCCTGTGGGCATACCCACGGTTTAAAAACAATCGCTATTTCTCTATAAATACAAGCATTCAGTGGGCATACCCACTGCTGGATAGAATCGAGGGTTGAAGTTACAAATCTAACAATGCTATTATTAAGGATACAACTTTAAATTTCATACAATTGTATCATTTGTTGAAGATTTTCACTCTATGATCTTCAGTAATAGAATGATATGATTGCTTGCTAGGTATTGTCCATCAGTAATATATTTTCCTGCCTTTTATATTGGAAAAAAGAGATGACTGTTCTCCATATGGTTCTCGTACCTGAAAAGCAAGACAAAGGAAAACTTCCATCTCCACTGGTTAAACCGCATTAGACAATAAAGACTTCATCAATTTGCATTTAATATAGGTGATTAGGGATTCTGAATAATAAAATATTTCCTTCAAGTCAGAGAATTATTATACAAAGAAGATATTTCTAAGATTACATTGCAAATTGTGCTTTATACCATATTATCAAAGGTCCATAAGGTTCCTATTCACATTTAGATTGTTTGATAACATAATAAAAAGAACAAGAGGCCAGATATTATTTAAATTCCTAGCAGATTAACTTCATATGACTGTCATCGTAACAAGAGGGAAATCTGCCTTAACTAGGATTAGAAAATTTTAAACATTCTATTTAACTACACAATCTTAGAGTTCATTGCTATAAAGTGATGAACTGGACTTCTCTTAATTTTGGAAATCCAAGATATCTTAATTTTAAATTGCTAACATGGAACCATGGTATTTAGGATAGAAAGGATGAGTTTATATATATGAGTATATTCCTATAAATATATAAGAGAACATATAATCATATGTAGGTATAGAGGGAAGAATGTACTGGGATGGCAGATAAATATGAGGTACAGGTAGAACTGGGAAGCCAGTCTCTGAACCGACCGACTCATAAAAACCAAACCTATATATATATAAATATATATATACTGCTACCAATATATATATATATATATATATAGTATCAATTCCCGGTTTAATAATTAGAAAGAAATAGCCAGAGGGACAACACGATCAATAGTATATTTGGACTCTCTTATTAAAGATAAATGGTCTACAGCCTTATCTAAGTAGCCCTGCTACCACCAATTGGGAAAACTAGCCTATCTGCTACTAATGTAGCTAAGATCTTAGTTTAAAGGCCTGAGTGATCCTAGCCTTTAATGAGACTGATCCCAGTTACTGTATATATATATATATATATATATATATATATATATATATATATATATATATATATATATATATATATATATATATATATATATATATATATATATATATATATATATATATATATATATAAGCCTAACAGTATGTATTGGTTCCCTCCATATATATAAGTAAGCTTAAAAATAAATATATATAAGCCTAACATTAAGTGTTAGTCCCAGTACTGGAGGACCATTTGCAGAGTTGCAGTGCTGGTGATTGTACATAATGTATACATAAGTCTATATATATATAAACTCATATATATGAATTTGAAAAGCCCTGTTTGGGGATCAATTCTTCTTAGTGGTAGGAACTAACCCTGAATCTATCGCCCTCATAAGAGAATATGTTGGCTTGGATTAGAGTTGTAAAGGAGCCAATCTTGCATCATAGAGCATACATATATCGATTTGAAATGATTAACTCCAGCCCCATATTGACAAGCAGAGTATAGCCATTATTTGATTGCTATGGTCTTCTTGTGGACTAATTTTAGCAAATGAGATTACTATAATTACTCTGTTAAGCCATAGGTATTGATAGACCTGATCTAGATGAAAGAACTAAAAAACCAACTTAGCTATTTCAATCTTGACACTAAATTATAGTAATCTGATGAGATATTGCCTTGATACTTACTGAGTAAGAGTAAAAGTTTCTCA
Source organism: Chamaecyparis obtusa (assembly GCA_027943335.1). Taxonomy (NCBI): domain Eukaryota; kingdom Viridiplantae; phylum Streptophyta; class Pinopsida; order Cupressales; family Cupressaceae; genus Chamaecyparis; species Chamaecyparis obtusa. The sequence continues at coordinate 862,140 of BSBK01000362.1, forward strand.
CTATTCTAATTCAATCTTAAAGAGGGACATATGAATAAATCACAATCATGAGTACTCCTTCATATACTGTTCAAGAAAGTATACATTGTATATACATCTATACTGAGTTTAACAAAGTATCTAAAGCCATTCCAGCTAATTAGACTGCCATACATCCGAGAATGTCCTTGTTACTATATATCCTTTGGACTATTTACAGATCATCATAGTTAGTTACGAAAATTGGTTGCCTTTCTAGAGCTAAGAAAACTATACATACTATGTACATAGTGTTCACAAGAGCTTTCTTGTCTGGTCTTACTCCAAGCTGGCCTTCTGAACGGTGGTACATTTCCAAGCATTGTTGTCTTTGACCATTACTACAATGTTTTCCTCTTCTACCTTACCTTTATTCACTTTCCTGGTGCGTTTGGGCACTACCGGGGCTATGATATGGAGATTTTCAAGAAGCTTATCATCTAGGAAAGTCAGGATTTCAAAACCTTCATTCCTCCAATAGTTCAGTCGCCACTTTGTGTCCATAGTTTCCTCCATTACTTCTTTGAAGAGGTAATCGATATTTCTTTCCATCTCCGGCCAGTGGTCATCAAAAATGTCTTCATCCTTAAAAGTCATGAAAGCAATTCTATCAGACTGAAAGATTTTATCCAAATCCTCAATGTAAGTTTGCATAGTTCTTTTCGGGTAAGGGATTGTGAGGTTTTGATCAATGCAATGGACCATCTTCTCCATACCTCCCAGGTGTTCATCTAAGAAGATTTCCCTAGCTACTGCTATTATGTCCTCTTTCTTTTTGCCTGCAAAGGATGAAAGGGCTATGAACTGACTAATAACCCCTCTATTTGTTCTGTAGGTAAAAGTGTTATTGAAGTGTTGGTCCCCTATAGCCTTCACAATCACCCTCCTTGTTGAGTCTGGGAGTGGATTCAACATCTGATTCCATCTTTCAGGGTAAATCAGGCCTCTGAAGGCCATAGCTCTGTCAGCTTTAGTGTAGAAAGTTAGAAGTTTAGTCTCCATGTTTGGACCATTTAGGAGCTGGATAAGCTTGCCAGAAAAACTAGAACGGGCAATCTTATTAAGCTCTCAAAATTTATGCAGTCTAGCACTAATCTGTCTACAGCTTCTGAAAAGAAATGGAGGAGAAGATAGGACCTAAACACTACCTATCATTATAGAACATCGATGATAATCTATGTTGGTCATGATGAGTATGAATAGTATTAGCCAGCCACCAAGAATGTTGATGCCTAGGATTCTATAAGGGAAAGTATATGTATAAATATTATAGAGATGATACAAGAATCGAGATGCTTCAAAGGCTAGCCTGTTCAAATGAACTATGAAAACCTGTGTGTTTTTCGAATCATTGGCAGGAGATATCAATGAGGGGATTGTAAATAACTGATATTGAAATAACCTTTTCATATCTCGTGAAGCATCTGTACTTCGCCACCAGAATTGTAAAGAAGGGGACCGAGGTGTATTAGTTATAATGGCTATATTAATATCAAATCTCTAGTAGCTGTATTGATACTAACTGACAATCATTAACAAAAATGACACCTTCATCCCCACTTTGATAATGATAGCTATCCATTTGTCCAATTCCAGGAAGACGTGTTTAGTATGGGAAGCATTAGAAATCATTACATCGAATGGAACGAGGTATAGGTTTAATCATTACCTAGAGTATAAGGATCTATATGGCTTAGGAATAATTGGGATTGGTCTGCTAATTGTATGTAAGCCATCTGCTTTGGGTTAAGATGAGGGAAAAGGTACATTCCCTTAATACATATGCTTGAATTAATGTTATAATCCTTAGATACATATGCTTGAGTTAATGTTATAATCCCTTGAATCTTCAACATGTGACACATTGCTCTAAAATTTAAATGAGCCCATCGATTGAGTTGATAATATTACCATAACAGGGGAAGAATATTGTCTGCCAGGGGGGAGGGATAGGTATTCATGAATATCTTCATAATATAAATGTTAAGTATACCATGATTCTAGTTACTAAAGCTTACATAATTGACGGGGTAAGAAGGAACAGGAACCTGGATTGCTGATGCTAAGTTTTAATTACTAGGGTGAGTGTAATTAATGAGTGGGTCTCTTTATTGATAATCCAATATCAAGGAAGTATTTTAGCTGAGTGTACCCCGGGGTTGATAATATAATATAAATTTTAATACTTGTTAATATTTATATTATTTTGATAGTTATGGATAATAATCAAATTTAATATTTTATTAAGGGTTTAAAAATATGGTTAGATTCTTGTTTGAATTTTTTTAAAGGAAGAAATATTCTTAATATGTAAATTATATTGTGTTAGTAATTATTAAACCTGGACTCAATTTATTTTTAATAACAATATAAATTGATTGGCTTAGTATTGGAATTTAATTCAATGATGTAATTATAGTTTTGTTAGTGATTATTTAATAAATTAATTTATGTAATGGTACTTTACAAATTAGTTTATTATTAATTAAATTCTTATGTGTTCTTTTCCTTCTGCATTTATGGGTTAGGAGGGAATCTTTTTATGTTATCCTATTAGGATTGTTACCAGAGGTGGGGTTGGGGTTAATGTGTTATGTTTGTTTGCCTTGCATTTTTGTGTGGCACTTGATTGTGTTATAACCCAACCTTATGGAGGCTTGATTTTGTTGTGATGGAAATTAATTATGTATGTTCCTATTATACTTTGGAACCAAATTCTGATGTTATGATTCATGATGACCTATGAGTAATGTTTTGAGATGTATGAACTTAGGGTAGGTTATCTAGCTGTTAAAGGGGAAGTGACTTGATTTGGAGGTGTTGGAGCCCAGAAGTGGCTACTTGGGTATCTTTAGTAAGTTACTTAAATAAGTGATAATATAATTAAGTGAGATTTTAAAATGAATTAATAAGATAATGGATTCCTCACCCATGCCTTGAGTGCTAGTATAGGCTAAGGATGGGAGTGGGAGAAGATGGTTTCCCATCTAGTAGTGGTAGTGGGTTTTGATATGATCGGTTATCCTTGTCTACATGAGAGGATTTCAGGTTTTGCATATGATCACACTTGGGAGTCAAAGTCTAGTGAGATTGTCCCAAGGGTTGACATATGTGATGCTGCTTCCTTGATTTCATCTTAGGTTTCCTACATGTGTCAATTGCCTCTGGATTAGTATTCATACCTTGAGTTATTGAGTTGTACTCTTGAGATAGGAACTTATAGGACCCTTGTTTAGTTTTACCTAATGATTGATTGTGGTATTATTATCCAAGTGGGGTCTAAATTTATCTCCTCATCACAGTGGGAGTAGAACCACAGGGTTCCATGAGATCGAGAGGTAGTGATTATTTTACCATTTGAGACAACGACGTTCCTATACTAGTGCTGGATGATCCTTGTTGTGGTTACTCCTTATTCTATCTTTTGCGAAGACTTATTCCTATTCTTCTTTATTTGTACTTTGTACTCAGTTGTATTTGCATACCCTATGACTTGTGCAATGGATGTGGGTGCTCATTTATACTTTATTGTTCATATATATTTATGATGTACTATGTAGAATATTTAGATTATTATTATACTCAATATATTAAATTGCATTTATGTAATTATACGTTAAGGAACCCTCAAACTTTGTAATCTATAAATGAGATTTTGTATATAAGTACTTTAGAACTTGTTATCCCTCACATAGACACCCCATTTAAAATTTTAAAATCAATCTTTCTATCTTTGATTTTCAGGTTGAGTATTACCAAGTTCAAGAACAGACCTTGAACCACCTTGAACTAGTTTGCATTGGTTCAGCTGGTACAAATAGGTATAAATAGGTTCACAGGTTCATAGTTCAAGTTTGAAGCCCAAGTTCAGTGGTTCAATTTGGTATAGTTGGTACAGTTACTTCAAATGGTTTTGAATACTTCAATACAACATATAGTATGGTCCAAATTGGTTCAGAGGCAACAAAATCCAACTATTCAAAATTTAGAAAGGCAGACCCAAATAATTCAAAATATTGATTAAAAGTTTGAGTGGTGTAGTAATAATTCAGAGATACACACTCAACACAATATTGATGTTAATATGAAGAAGGATGAAATAAATAAAAAATCCATCAAATGGATATAAGAAAACATGGTAAATATAAGGCTGATGCTGAGGATGTGAAAGTGACTGGAAACTTTATTTTGGCAATTCTGATTTTATGACAGTTTGATATACCTACACACAATAGTGAATAACATTTTCCTCGAGAATAATTTCCAAAATCTCTCTGGTAAAGCTTGAGATAATTAGGTTTTTGGAAACATATCCAAAAATCAAGGCAATCCAACAATGTAATAAAAAGTTACACCCCCTGAAAGGTGACTGAATTTTACTGTCAGAATTATTTTCAATCTGCCCAACATGAAGAATATTTTCATTTTGGATTAAAACATCCAAATGCCACCTGTCAAAGGATACTTACACCTATATTTTGATATGATATATATTTTCATTATCAGCCTTATAGCTATAATTTAGATAAAACATTAAGCTCAATAAAAGGATAAAAGGAGAAGATCGAATATTACGTGGATGCTTATTATTATTTCTTTTCAAGATTCAGTAATAAAAATTGAATGATGTCCCTGTAAAAGCTATTTATTGTAAAAATATTTGGGGGATGGGGGTTGGGGGGTTTTCTTTCCAAGAATTCTTTGTGCTACAGAAGGAAGAGGATTCTTTATGTTTTGATGGTAGAGGGGAAATAATAGTGGGTGTTATTTTTAGATATAGTTTTCTGTGTGGATGTAAATAATAATCTTTTGGTTATTATTCTTTATCAAAATAAATACGTGATATGTTTTGAATATTTGAGTTTTGAATGTATTCATTTTGATTGCAATTGATCTTTGTGTCAAGGCATTTGTTTTTGATAAATCCTCATCCACTAAATCAGTCTTCGTGTGTGCCAAGAAATCTTTGAGTTTCATGCATCACATTTATTTGAAATAAATCTTTATTCTTCCCCTTAGTTTGCTGGCCATAAATGTGGAGTTAAGAATCTTAGTTCTTAGTCTGCACTTATTTGTTTGTAAATTTTCACATTGATCTCATGTTTATGGATAGATGGTTGATTTCCTTATGTGCCTTCTAGTTAAAGGCATACCAGTGATTTTATTCTTTACATATCAAATAGAGGGAGTTGTACCTTCATACCAAAATTTAGAGAGTGCTTGCACATTTCAATTGCAAGTGACTCAACTGTTAGCTGCAGATTGTGTCTTCTTGTTTGGGCATTCAAGAGTCATTTTGAAAGGTTTTTATTGAAAGACATATATGTTTACTAACAAAAATTTATGTTTTACTTCCGCTTTATTATTCAATATTGTTTGTAAACTCTTAAAAAAAATTATTCTATAAACTTAGTAACATGTTCTAGGCTAGCATTACACTTGGTATTAGAGCCCATGTTTCAACACTAGGAACTCTGAGAATTTTGTATGCCCATTACATGTCTAGTAGTTAAAACATGAAATAAAACTTAGACATATAACACTCTTGTATTTCAGACTATCATTTTACATTTTCTTCTCATCTTATTTATTTTGTCCTTCTTGTTGAATGTTGTAGGAAAGATGGTCATTGAAACTAGATCTATTGCTAGAGGCTGAAGTGGAGGCTATAGTAGAGGACATGGAAGGAGAAGACTTCCTATCCCTCCTGTGAGTCAAGGAGTTGAGGAGAGAAAGGAAGAGGATGGTGGTGAACATCATGATGATTTAGGAGAACTCAATGCTATGTAGATTCTCCAAAATATTTTAGAACGTCTGCTTGCGCAAGACAAGGTTGAACACAAAGCATCACACCATTCTGATAATGAGGAGAGATAGAGATCCAGAAGTCCAAAAGGAAGGGACACTACTCTTGAACAGGGATCTGTAAAGGAAAATCAAATGAGAGACCTTCTAAGATCATGAAATCCTCCTTTTAATGGTCTTGGCATTAGTTTTGAGGTAGATACTTGGATCATTACATTAGATTGATGTTTTTCCATGCAACAATTCGATACCAATTTTAGGGAAAGATGTTCCGTTATGCACCTCAAAGGTTTTGCAGCTTCTTGGTGAAAAATTAAGGAGCAAAAATTGGGACTTACCATGGAGATTGTCACTTGGGAGATTTTTCTCGAGAACTTTTGAGAATGCTTCTTATCTGATCAGTGGAAACAACAATGCACAGAGAATATCCACAATTTGTGTCAACTATCTATGACTGTCTAGGATTATGAGATTCATTTCTTCAAGCTCAATCCCTATGCAAGATTTAGTGATAAGTCACCACTTATGTTGTAACATTTCATCAGGGGTCTCAATGGCCACATCATTTGAAGAGTTAAGGTTTTCAAACATAAGACCCTCAAGGAAGCGGTTATTAACACTACTTTTGTCGAGGCAAGTTTGGATCTAGGGCATGGTAGACATATAGGAGTTTAGACTGGTGTTCCTACACCTTCAAGATATAGAGGGAATCAGAACCAAGGTGCAAGGAATTTTAGGAAACCTTATCCCTAATTTCATAGTCAGTAGTAGAAGGGGACAAACCCTCCAATATAGAATGGTGGTCTTCAATCTAAGAATTTTTGTAACTTTCTACATAATATGCACAACCAACCCAGTCATCCTATGTAGAGTGTACATTCAGTTTCTAGTAGAGGGAGTTATAAGTAGTCTAGTGCACCCTCCACTGGGAGAGATCACAATAGAGGCAATGGTTTCTTCTTATGTGGACAACATGGTCACATTGAAGTGAATTCCCCTCAACATGCATCACCATTTTCAGGATAGAGACTTGCAACTTCTGAGCCTACTATAGGTGATGTTGATAGATCTCACATAGTATTTGTAGTAGTGGATCATCGTCAAGAAGAGCATTAGGGTACCGTGGTAGAAAATTTTGGTGCTACTAAGGTATTTCTCTTTCTATTTTATTTGATTCAGGAGCTAAAAATTCTTTTATATCTCCTTTTTTGGTAGTAAAGAAAGACATTGGTTGGCAAGTAGAGTTAGCCTTTGGGGCAAGGATATCAAAAAACTCTCTAGTGCATAAATGTGATTTGAACCTAGGTAAATTCATCACCATGGTTGAATTTCATGTATTCCTTTGGGATCATATGATATTATCCTTGGGATGGATTGGTTAGGTTCTCATGGAGCCATAATTGATTGTAGACAAAAGATAATCAAATGCAAAGATGATGTTGGCAAGGATTGTGAGATAGTGGGAATTCAACATCCTATATCTCTTCGTATGATTTTTGCTATGAAACTCAAGCGAAACATGAGAAAGGGATGTCAAGTATTTTATATAATATGAATGGGATGGATGAAGTAGAAATAGAGAAAAATATTCTTGATCATCCTATACTTTAGGAATTCGCCGATGTCTTTCCTAGTGAGATTTTGGGTATGCCACCAAAGCGTGACATAGATTTTTGCATTGATCATGTTTGAGGAGCATAAACTATGTCTAGAGATCCTTACCAAATGACCAAATATGAGTTGAGTGAGCTTAAGCTCCAATTAGAGGATCTTTTGGTGAAGGGTAGTGTTCAACCAAGTGTTTTACCATGGGGAGCACCTGTACTCTTCGTTAAGAAGAAAGATGGATCTTTATGCTTGTGCATCAACTATAGACAATTGAACAAGGTAATGATCAAGAATAAGTACCCTTTTCCAAGGATTGATGATCTCTTTGATTAGATAAAAGGATCCAAGGTATTCTCCAAGATTGATCTCAAGTCAAGATATCATCAGTTACACATTTAGGATGCAAATATTCAAAAAATTGTATTTTGCACTCGCTATGGATATTATGAGTTCATAGTAGTTACTTTTGGTTTGAAAAATGCTCCATCTATTTTCATGTGCCTAATGAATGGAGTATTTTGTTCTTACCTTGATCATTTTTTTGTCTTCTTGGATGATATGTTGATATATTCTAAGTCCATAGAAGAGCATGAAGAACATCTATGACTAGTTTTCTAGTGTCTTCATGACAATCATGTGTATGTAAATGGAGAAAAGTGTGACTTCTTTCAATTTGAAGCTAAGTACTTGGGGCATGTAATCTCAGGTGAGGGTATTTAACTAGATTATTCTAAGATTCAGGCTATAGTAGATTGGCCAACCCCCACCAATGTATTTGAAGTCCATAGTTTCATGGGATTGGCAAGATACTATTGTAGTTTTGTGAAAGACTGCTCTAGGGTTGCATTTCAAATTAATTCTCTCCAAAGGAAAGAGAAGAAGTATGTTTGGACAAAGAAGTGTGGAGAGGATTTCCAAAACCTCAAGAAGTGTCTGTCTAGTGCAACTATCCTAGAAATACTTGACCCAATAGGAGATTTCATGGTGTCTACTGATGCTTGTTTAGAAGGTCTAGGAGCAGTCCTTATGTAGGAAGGATGAGTGATTGCTTATGAATCTCACAAAATCAAGGAGTAGGAATTAAACTAAAATACACATGATCTTGAGTTAGTATTAGTAGTTCATGCATTAGTATGATGGATACATTTTCTATTAGGACATCGATTAGAACTTCATAGTGATCATCACAACTTATAGTATATATTTACCCATCTTAATCTAAATGCTAGGAAAAGGCAATGGATGAAGTTTCTTTGTGAGTATGAATTTGAAGTCAAGTACATCCAAGGTAAGGAAAATGTGGTAGCAGACACCTTGAGTTGCAGGAGGCATGAGATTTCAGCTTTAACTCTTGGTTTAGATTTGTAGAGTCATATACTCCAGGCACTTCCTACCGATACTTGGTACAAGGAAGTGAGACCTAAGATTGAGTTAGGGAGACCTTTGGAAGGTAGATTTTTAGGCTATGTTTTAGAGTCATATATTCTTTTGTGTTAAATGAGATGGATATATGTACCTCCATCAAATGATCTTCATACCTTGATTTTATCTGAGGCTCATCGTGCACCATATTCAACACATCCAGGTGTCAAGAAGATGCATGCAAGCCTTAGACAACTATATTACTGGTCCGATATGAAACATGCCATTGCTAATTTTGTGGCTAGATGTCAAGAGTGTTAGAGGGTTAAGGTAGACCACTAGCATCCAACATGAATTTTACAACCTAATCTTGTTCCATCTTGGAAGTGGGATAGCATATCAATGAATTTCATCGTAGGTTTTCCTATGACTCCCTACAGACATGATACCATCATGGTTACTATTGATCAGTTGACCAAAGTGGCACACTTTTATCCTATGAGAGCATCCTATACAACAAATTTAGTAGCTAGAGTTTTTATGCAGGATATTGTGAAGTTACATAGTATTCCCTGTAGGATTATATTGGATAGGGATCTAGTATTCACTTCTACATTTTGGACTTCCTTGCAACATGATCTTGGATCACAACTAAATTTTAGTTTGGCATATCACCCTGAGACTGATGGTTAGACATAGCAAGTTAATCAGGTGCTTGAGGATATGTTGAGGATGTATGTCATGGATAGGAAGACTCACATGAAAGACTATTTATATTTGGTCGAGTTTGCCTACAACAATGGTTATCATAGTTGGATTGGTATGTCACCTTTTTAGGCTTTGTACGACCATCCTTATCATACACCTTTGAGTTGAGATAAGCTATACGATCGTACTCTTTTAGGTCTTGAGATTATTTGAGATATGGAGCAATAGGTGTAACATATCCGTGAGCATGTGACCAAAACTTAGGATAGGAAAAAGAAATATGCAGATTCTCATAGAGTGGATAGGTAGTTTTCAGTTGGCGCTAAGGTGTTTCTGAGAGTGCATCCATGGAAGAATCTGATCCATTATGGAAAGGGTTCGAAGTTGGCACCTTGTTTCATTTTCCCATTTGAGATTCTTGAGAGGATAGGAGCAATTTATTACCATCTTGCTTTGCCGGCCCTCTTATCTTATGTTCATGATGTTTTCCATGTTTCCATACTTAGACAATATATACCAAATGTTGGACATATTATTGACTATAATGCTTTGCAGGTAGAGGACATGCAATTGGATTTGGATCCCATTCACATTCTTCAATGAAGAGAGTTGACCCTCAGGGATCACACCATCGAGCATGTAAGGTTCCAATGGGACCCTACAGATGAGTCATTAGTGACTTGGAAGGACACAACAAGATTAGGGGATTTATATCCCTATTTGTTTGTAGGCTTCTAGGAGTAAGCCTAATTTTAGGGGAGGTGAATGTAGTGCCCACCCATAGTTTACTTTTCAGTTTTATATTGCCAAACTCTTTTAGGCCACTTTTATGTGTTCATTGATTATTTCAACTTTATTATGTGGTTTTGGATGTATAACATTACATGGTGATTTGATATTGGTTAATTATGGGATATCATATGTTTGCAGTTAGATGATGTTATTTACTTTGATGATGATTATTTATATGTTTAAAATGTTGTTTATGCTTATGATTTTACTTACCCCATACTTGCATGTGTATGACTATCATGTATATTTTAATTTTCTATTTGATGTGTTTGATATGGTTGAGGGACAAAGTCATAGTTACCTTCTTGTAGGCTCCACACGATGTCTCGATCCCTGCCATTGCTTGTTATATATATATATATATATATATATATATGTATGTATGTATGTATGTATGTATGTATGTATGTATGTATGTATGCATGCACATGCTTGTCTTTTATGTAGGTTTGCAGGTACTAGGCATCAAATTCCCTGAATTGTCTGGATGAGCATGCCCTATCACAAAGTCTCAATGGTAAGAGAAGGGGGATAATATTCAGATCCAAATCTCAACCTAAGCCATTTTATCATCCTAAAATAATGGACAAGTTTATGATATTTTACCTTCTGAATTCATCCAGGTGATGCAAGTCCATAAACCTTTCCCTTTAGCATGAATATTGTTTTATTTGGTTTAGTTGGTCTTGGCTAGTTGGTGGGATTATTGTGAGATAATTAAAAAATTTATTAAGATTAATTATGCAGGTTATATAATTAAATCTTATTAAATATATAAAATTAATGTGAAGGTATTTAGTTAAAGAAAATTAATTAAGTATATTTATTAATTAAAAAGACTTAATTAAAAGTCAAATGGTGGAATTAAAGATTTAAATAATTTATTAAATTCAAACTTAAGAAAAATTGAATTAAATAATAAAGTGTATTGCAATATTATTCTTTTAGTTAAAATTAATATGCAAGTGTAGACTAGGCTTTTGAGGATACCTATTTTGAAAGCTTCAAGCCAAACAAATATTAGATTTTAACCTAACATGAAATCAATCCAAAACAAGGAAAACTCTAAGCTAAGCCACCTCAGATTGAGCTAAAACAGGTGCACCCAAGCACTGTTTGATTTGCTCTTGCTTAGGGGATGTGGGTGTGCTCTCTAAGCACTTGGAGCATGTTCCTAATGCTTTTTAGGACGGATTGAGATCCATAAAAACCCTATAAATGGCACAAAACAGGTATAGAACACCTGATTTGCCCCTAAGGCCTCAAGGATCCAAATGATGCTGAAATGAAGATTAGGCTACATGATGTTTATGCTAAGATTGATTTTAAACCAAATAGAGATGTGATATGATGCTATGCTTATGCAAAACAATGGAAGAAACTAGGTTAATCCATTAAATCTATGCTAAGATGTGTTTTAAGAAATCTTGAAAATGATGAAAAATTAACAATTAGTATTTATTATGCTAAGTCTAGAGCTAAATGAGCATGATAACAATGCTTGAAATAAAAGGTGAATGAGTATTTTGCTCTTGGAAATGAGGAGCATTTATAGGATTTGGGAAGGAGGAATGAGTGGCCAGGATCAAAATCCTTAAGAGAGGCCAAGATTCATTCAAAGGGGAGCACATGGATTGTGCTAGTTCAGGGCCACCTGCTTGTGACAAGTGTCATAAGGGCATTGGGTTGAAAGATGGGAGGGATGTGCACAATTTGGAAAATGTGCCTAAGGTCAAAGGGTGTAAGAAAGGGGTGAGGGGCTTCTTAAATGCATGATAAATGCTTGTAAGAGGGATAAGGAGGCCTTAAATGCACTTAATGCATGTAAGAGAAGTTTCTAGAAGTTTGTTGACTTTGGGTTAAGCTTAGGGGTTGGTTAACCTTGGTTAGGGAATGTGACAGGATTAGGGGGGGATTAGGATTAGGATTAGGACTTTCTAGAAGAGTCTAGAATTTCCTTAGGATAAACATGGATTTTAGGAAATAGATAAAGATTTATTTATTTCCATGGTTTAGGTTTTGAGAATATTTATTAAAAATGAATTTAACAAATATGAGGATTAAATATTTAATCTTAATTAAATATTTTGAGTTGGGATTAGGGTTAGGAAATGAAGGGATTAGCCTTTAATTGAAATTAAAGAAGGATTAGAAGATTTTGGAAGAGGTTAGTGGTCTTAAGGAAATTGGCCAAGTTTTGGGCAAAAAATAAATAAATTATTAATTTTTGAATTTTTGGTCAATTTATTAATTAAATAATTAATAAATAAGGAGATAATGTTTAAATAAGATTTAAACATTTTTGGGAGGGATTTCTTAATTAAATATTTTTAATTAAGATAAAGAGATTTAATGACATAAAAATTAATTAATTAATTAAATAAATAATGAATTAACAAATGATGATGTCATCAGGGATTTTTCAAAAAATAAAAATACTTTATTTTCTAAAAGATTTTTAGGTGTCTACAACAAGTAGTTGCACATTCAATTTAAATAAACTTAATAAATAAAGTAAATATTATTAGTTGAGTGAACTATTATAAACAAGAATTACAAAAAGCACATGGAGTTATTAGTGAGAAAATGGAATAAATCAGGCAAAAAGAGAAGGTGATAGAAACAAAGTTGGAGAGTTAAGTTGAGTTCCAGATTTGCATAGTGGAGTTGGAATTTGAGAGCTTTTTCCTTTATGAGGAGGAATTTGGCCATTATTCCACACACAAGTTTACAAGTTTTGGAGGAAGGATTGAATTGAAGGTTTTTTGGAAAGCTTGAAATTATTTAGCATTTTTCTGGTCTTCATCATATTTCTTCAATTGGTGGTTTGAGGTAGGGTTTAAAAACCTTTGCAATTTTAATTCTAGTATTTTAGAAAGATTGTTTCTTCGTCCTTGTTAGATCTGGGTGATATTGCTATTTTGTTAATTTTCCTACCATGTTTGAAATTCTGAAATTTAGTTTTATGAAATTTGGTGATTGGATGAATTCCCATAATTAAATTTCGTTTGAATTCAACTAGGATTTAAAAAATTTATGGTAGAAAACCTTAGGGTTTGTATCAATTGAATTGTTAAAATATTTCCCTGATAATAGCCCATTATGTGAATTCTTCATTGTTAATTTCTACGAGAAAAAAGTGAAATTGTGTGTGTGTGTGTGTGTATGTATATATATGAGGTATATATATATATATCCTATTATTTTTTCATTTAAAAAAAATAATAAACATATATTATGCTGGAACCACAAATTTTCTGCTTTTATAAATTTTATAAAAAATATTAAAAAAATATGAAAAAAAAAGTTTGGGGTGAGGATTTTATTTACCCCACCCACGACAGTAGCTGTAATGACTACGATTACCGTAGGCAGCCGTGGGAGGGCTGGGCCCCCACATTACTTTTGGCATATATTTAATTTTAATTTTTTTTTAAATTATTATTACTTTGTTAATAATAGTAATAATATAGGTTTTTTTATATATATAATTTATTTAATAAATTTAAAAGTTAAAATTATATATATATATATATATATATATATATATATATATATATATATATATATAAAATATAATATAATATAATATAATATAATATAATATAATATAAATTTTAATACTTGTTAATATTTATATTATTTTGATAGTTATGGATAATAATCAAATTTACTATTTTATTAAGGGTTTAAACGTATGGTTAGATTCTTGTTTGACTTTTTTCTTAACGGAAGAAATATTCTGAATATGTAAATTATATTGTGTTAGTAACTATTAAATCTAGAATCAATTTATTTTTAATAACAATATAAATTGATTTTCTCACTATTGGAATTTAATTCGATGATGTAAGTATATTTTTATTAGTGATTATTTAATAAATTAATTTGTGTAATGGTACTTTGCAAATTAGTTTATTATTAATTAAATTTTTATGTATCCTTTTCCTTATGCATTTATGGGTTAGGAGGGAATTTTTTTATGTCATTCTGTTAGGATTGTTACCAGAGGCGAGGTTAGGGTTAATGTGTTATGTTTATTTACCTTGCATATTTATGTGGCACTCGATTGTGTTATAACCCAACCTTATGGAATCTTGATTTTCTCATGATGGAAATTAATTATGTATGTTCCTGTTATACTTTGGAACCAAATTTTGCTGTTATGATTCATGATGACCTATGAGTAATGTTTTGAGATGTATGAACTTAGGGCAAGTTATCTAGGTGTTAGAGGGGAAGTGGCTTGCTTTGGAGGTGCCAAAGCCCAAAAGTGGCTACTTGGGAATCCTTAGTAAGTTACTTAAATAAGTGATAATACATTTAAATGGGGTTTTAAAATGAATTAATAAGATAATTGATTCCTCTCCCATGCCTTGAGTGCTAGTATAGGCTAAGGATGGGAGTGGGAGAAGATGCTTGTCCCTCTAGTAGTGGTGATGAGTTCTATTAGAATAACTGAGAGGGGGGTGAATCAACTAGATCAGTTATCCCACAATCCCAAATACAAAGATGTAACTCTCAAAAAAATTTCAATAAATTCTGTAGCCCAATAACATAAACTATTAAACTGTCTGTGCCTTTTACCGATTACCAGTTCATTAACTTACTGTGATTACCGACCAAACCAAATATGCAGTATGTAAAGTATGACAATAAAACAATCATCACATAAACACATAACACAATGATTTAATGTGGAAACCTTGCTAAGGGAAAAACCACTTGGGACTGGTAACCCAAAATAATTTTCACTCTTCTGAAGTGAGCTCGGTGAAGAGCCAACCTTGTTAAAGGTTACAAACACACTGTTAGGTGTGACCTTGTTAGAGGATTTAAGACTAACAGTTATCTTTCAACCAACATTCACTATGGGGTCAATAAGATAACTATGTACATTCCTTGAATGACATTGGGGCATAACATAAGACGGTTAAGTCCACTTGGTTAGAATATTTTCTGTATTAATGGTTAAACTGAAACAATAGTTGATCTGATTACAATAAAACTTAATTTGTAGATGTTCAGATCTATTCTAAGTCCATACAAATCCTCTGATCAATATTTCAATTCACTTCCTCAACTTACTTTCAGTCGGTAATAGCTCTCTGACGCTCGGTAATGTTCTACAGTTTGGTTCTGCTTCAACCAGTTTGATTAGGCATGCATGAAACTATATTCACATGAAATCTCTCCAGTCTTCTTTCTTTTGACACGTTTCAATAAAGAAACTCATAACTCTTATATAGATAGATAAACCATTTTTATATCAACCATCAGATTTTGCCACTTATTCTTCTTCATTGATTTTGCCTCTTGAACCTTCCTCGGAAGTTGTGTCAATAACATGTTTCAATTCCATCTTTAGATCTTCTCTGAATTTTGTTAGCCGTGGATCTCATAACAAACTTTATCTTTAATCTTGAAATCATAACAATTTCCAGCTCATCATTTTGTGTCGGCTAAACTAAGCATTTAATACTTTCATCCATACTCGGTTAACAAAGAAATACATCGGTGAATACAAGCTCGATTAAAATTGTCACTTGGTATATACAACACTAGCTCGGTGTATACTGAAGTCTTTATTTACCGACCACATTGTCTTGTACATTTTTGCTTCCTTCTTCATAATAGATTAATGCAACATAATCAAGTCAACAATATTGGATCATAGACTCATCAATAAGTTACCCATTCCTTCTCCTCATCTATCATATCCATCTTTCTCCATGTAGATATCTCATTTCTTCATCTTTTCTCTCTTTTACAGATGTTTAGATGTTTGTAACTAACATGATAAGTACTGTCAAAACTAGTTGACATCAATGACAACATAATGACTGATTTAATTATCTTACATATCATTTCAGTAACTCGGTGATCTCTAATCACTTATCTTCAAGTCATTCAGGTATTCAATCAGTTGTAGTTCATCAATTTGTCCCTTTGGCATTGATGGCAACACAAGCAATATGAAATATGCCATACACATACCAAACATGTATTCCACAATTATATAGGTAAATGCTGTAGCTCGGTAAGCTCTCCCTAGCTTGATATTTAATATGTTTAGTCACTATGTTACATAATAGACATTTACATGCAAGATCTCCCTACATCCACAAGGTCTTGTTCTTGTTCTCAACAACAGATATTCAAACTCTCCCTTTCTCTAATTCCTCTCCAATCTGATTTTCATATTGTAGCCTTCTCTCCACTATTCTTTCCACTATCTTTCCACTATTTATCTCTCCCTTTGATAACAATGCCAAAGAAAAATATAAAACATATAGCTCTGCAATAGCCAAGTAACTCTCTGATTTTTGGTGCAGACAATGTATCTCTGTATACTAATATGAAAATTCTCTTTTCTAGCTCCTTAAATCTTTCACAACCTTAGACATAATCCAAAGTGTGAACTATGTTGCATCAACACGAGTGATCTTCTGATAAGAATAGGCTGATGCAACCTCTAGATCACATTAGTGACCGGTAGATAGGGGACGAACCCCAAGTCTAGTCCTCAAGTATTCAAAAGTGTCCTTCGGTAGAGGCTTGGTAAAAATATCAGCAAGTTTCTCCTTTGATGTAACATATTCTAGTTTGACTTGCTTCTCCTGTAATTTTTCTCTTAAGTAATGATACTTAATTGAAGTATACTTTATCTTCGAATGCATTACAAGATTCTTAGAAATATTTATTGCACTAGTGTTGTCACAATATATAATCATCAACTTAGTGATTACCTCATTTATCCCTTCCAACACTTGTTTGATATATGCAATGTTTGAATAGTTTGTAGCAGTAGCAACATACTCTACTTCAACAGTAGATTGAGAAATACAAGGTTGTTTCTTACTTGTCCAAGTCACAAGTCTTTCACCAAAGAAAAATGCTCCTCCAGTTGTCCTTTTTCTGTCATCTATATTTCCAACCCAATCTGTATCGGTGTAAACTCTTAGTTCAAATTTTCCTTCCTTAGGATACCATAAACCATAATCCTCTATTTTCTTTAGGTATCTCAAAATTATTTTTACTGCAACCATATGTGAATCCTTAGGATTGGTAGAAAATCTAGCCACAATCCCCATTGCATGTGCAATATCAGGCCTACTGTGTACTACATACATCAATTTACCAATCATAGATCGGTACAATGATTGATTTAACTTTGTAGATTCATCATCGTTTGTTAATTTGCAGCCTATAACCATCGATGTTCCTACTGGTTTAACATCTTCCATGCCAAATGTTCTCAATACTTCCTTAATGTACTTTGATTGTGTGATGAAAATTCCATCATTCTGCTGAATAACCTGCAAGCCTAGAAAGAATTTAATCTCTCCAAACATTGACATTTCAAATTCCTTTTTATCTCATCAGCAAAAGATTTACAAATATGATCTTGTCCTCCAAAGATTATATCATGCACAAAGATTTTAGCAATCAAAATAGTATCATCGGATCCTCCTTTCATGTACAAATTGTTGTGTTCACTAGTTCTTACAAAACCAATACTTAAAAGATAAGTATGTAACCTTTCATACCATGCTCTTGGTGCCTACTTCAATCCATATAATGCTTTATGCAATCTACATACCATGTCTTTCTGATTCGGATCAACAAATCCTTCTGGTTGTTCTATGTAGACCTCCTCTTCTAGTATTTTATTCAGAAAAGCTGACTTAACATCCATTTGATATACCTTAAATTTCTTATGTGCAACATATGCAAGTAACATGCAGACTCCTTCTAGTATAGAAACAGGTGCAAAAGTTTCACCATAATCAATACCTTCTTCTTGTGCATATCCCTTGCAAACAAGTCTAGCTTTATTCCTTGTAACCTCTCCATTCTCATTCATTTTATTTCTGAAAATCTATTTAGTACCAATAACATTTTTATCTTTTGGCCTAGGTACTTGTTAGTGCTCAAATCTGTAGATTATCAAATACTCCTATAATCCCAATGGACATAATCTAGCAAGATGCAAACACTAAGGTAATAAGGTTAGAAAACCTTCTTCACTTCGAGTATGAATACTCAGGTGGGTGTACCTATTCTAATTCACAGTTTTGACCGAGCTCTGAATTGTGAACTAGCTCCTTCACTGTTCGATCCTCGCTTCCAAACTCAACTCAATAAGATGAGATAACTCTAAGTATAGCCCATATTATCCTGATACACAATATTATGATGGAAATCATGAAAGCAACAACATGAAATAATGGCTTAAGGATATTCATCCTTCTTCTTTTTAGTGTTGAACTTAAGGAAGGTTAACCTCATTCAGTGCTTCTACAAAGCATTACAAAGCATATCTATGAACTTGTCATAGAATGATTCAGGTTTGTGATTGTACAAATAAAGTAAAATGAAATAGTTATTTAGATTTAGGATGGAAAATCAGTGTAAATAGATATGAAACCAATGCCTTATCCACTTGGGTGATAGAGTCAAACCCTACCTCTGCATATAACTATCAAAACTAATTTCTTGAAACTCAAATGACATGCCTAACATATCATCCTTTTAATTCCTACTACTGTTATCAAATTCATACATAGATTAGTTGTTCCCAGAGATCTCCCCTAAGATTTTACTCTTTCCTTGAAAGAAACTTAAGCTTAACCCCTATATTCACCTTGTGAATAATGCATTTAAGAAAGCCTTGCAATTTAAATATATAAGAAAACTAACACATTCCATACACAAAGACAACAAAATAGTAGTAACAAAACTTCAATGTTTTGTATTAATGGTCAAAATGCATAAATACAATATCCTCTCACTTTTAGAAAATAAGGTTTTGTATTCAGAACCTTTCTTACAGAGTATTTTCAACCACCTCTTGAAATGAACAAAGACTTGCTAATTATACCAATCAGCCCTCTTGGAATCCTCGAAAGGATGCAACAAGCTTTAGATGGATGTTAAAAGATCTTGCACTAAAAAATAAGATTACAAACTGACAAAGTTGTTTGTAACAACAGATTACAAATATCTATTTCCAACAATCTTGCAGGTGGCACCTTTGTCTAAGGATATTTCAAAGCAGTTGCTAAATTTTTTGCATGAATGATGACCACCATCTGGCTAACTTACATCATCCTCTATTTGAAACCGTTCTTCCTCCAATTCTATATCAGGTTCCCTACAATAGGTACTCTATTCTTCTTCCTCCTTTTCTTGTTACAAATCTTCAAAATGGATTGTTAGGAAGAGTGTCAAAATTTTGTAACAACTCCCAAGGGTAATTCAATTTTGGCCAGGTGTCACATTCATGTCTATGATAACTTGCTTGACATCTTTGTCCTTTTTTACTTTGATCTTCAAGGGTTTGGAGTACTAACACCTGCCGCTTCTTCACCTGATGCCTTTTCTTCTGAATCTTCTGATAGATATGTTGATTCCCAAGTCATGTAGGTTTCTTCACTTGGCCAATGAAAGGCAAGGACCTCATCTTTCTTTGGGGACAATTTGTCCCACTCAGTAACCAACTAGTGAACCTCTATTCTTACATTTGCAAAGTATATCCTAGCATCCTGAAGGAGTTCAATAAAGTGTATGAATGGGGTATTATCATCTGTACATAGAATGGAATCTACTTTAGACAGTACTTGTCTATCTATTTGCTCCATCCATTGATCTTTATCTTTGATTACCCCATCTACCTTAATAAGACTAGGAAAAATCTGGAAATCATCTTGGAAATATCTTGCCCTTAGGATTTCTGACCTTCTTCTTATACTCTCCCTATTTACCTCAAAGTCAAAAAGATCCTTGACAAACCTGTAAGTATTTGCTAGCTCAATATTTACAACACATTTATCCTTATTTTGATCAAACCATGACCTCAGACTATCTTTTCTTGCAGACCACCTTTCCAAAATTTTGTCCACAGTAGCCACCTCTTTCTGAAAAATTGCTAAGACATCCGCCAATTGTTTTGTAGATTTGTATATTTCTTTAGGCCTCACCTTTGCAAAAAAATGTGACACAACATCTTTTATCTTCTCACCTAACCTATCCTTTACTTTTTGATCAATATCCTCCTCATCTATGGAAGGAGGAAAAGGGGAAGGGGGAAGTTCAATAATAGGGCTTGATGAGGAAGGCCCAACAGGGGAGAAAGCTATCTGAATTTTCTCTGATAATTGTATTGGGCCATGTTCTCCCAATTTCTTCTTTAAATCTGCAATCAGAATATCTCTCTCAAGAATCCCCTGTTTCATCTCACCATAAACCTTCAAAACTGTTTCCAGTTTTGCAGTGAGCTCTTCCTTCTCTTTAGCTTCCTTTTCTGCCACTTTTGCTGTTAATTGTGTCATGGCCATTACCATACCCGATGCTTCCACCAAAGAAGTATCAGTAACTCTTCTTACAATTAGACTCCCTGAGAGGTCATCTTTGACAATTTGTTTTTCTTTGTCACTTTCATTCTTTCTTAAAGACCACATTACCAATGCTTGATGATTATCACTGGAAGTGACTCCCTTAACAGCCTGTTCTGCTTCCTCTAGAGTTCTATGGAGAGGAGTGGTCTATTTTCTGACTGCATCAAACACTACTGCATCAATTATATCCCATTCTGGGAGGATTAGTACTCCTAACACCTTTACCATATCTCTTCCCTGTTCTAGAGTGATTTGTTTAAATTTTGCAGTCATCTCTATTTTCACTTCTTCCTCTATGACTTGTAAATCCTTCTCCATATTCTCTTCATGTCTCTTCTCATATATTTCTTGAAATTGTTTGATGTTTAATTTCCAAAGAAATTGCATAAAGGCCCTAGTTTTAACAAAAGTATCATCAACCAAAAACTCTTCACAAGCTTGCTTGATTATAGGGTCCAATTTAGTACCTACCAATTCCCCTACTATTAAATCCAACTTGGGTTCTTCTGGTAGCTCTAGCACTCCCTCATTTACTTCTTCATAAGTCATAAAGATTTGACCCAGAGCATCTACTTGTTGTACTTGTTCTGCAATCTCTTGGTCATAAAAAATTCTTAGAGGAGACTGTGATGGGGAGTACTCCTTTTCCACACGAACCAGTCTTTCTTCCAATCTTTTCCTTTTTGATGGGGGTGGAGGATCAGTTATATCCTCAGAAGTTTGAGGATGAGGAGAATCGGGGATCTCCATAATCTCCTTTTGTTTTCCAACCTATTGTGAGGTTGATGGGATATCCCTTTTATCTATTTGCTTTTGCTGGCTCTGTTCTAGTATCACCACATTGTAACCAGTCTTCTTTTGCACCATGTACCTCCCTGGGGGTAACCCTTTTGCAAACAAAGGCTTGCTCAACAATTGTCTAGCCTTTTCTGGATCATCCTTCATAACCTTTTCCTTCTTCTCATTTAGGGTCTGAAAAATATCTTGAAAACAATTCATAAGAGTATCTATTTTCTTCCCCATTGGAGTTATGCTTTTTAGGGGATCCCATCCTGAATCAAATTGCCGGATAAAATCTAATGTCTTCTTGTATACCAACCATTTTTCTTTCATAACCTCTTGTTCCTATATCTTTGCTACATTCCTGACAATATCTTCAGGGAAATTAAAAATATGGTTAATCATGGCACACTTGGCTCTCTTTTTAAACATTTCATTATAGAAACCTTCCAGATCTACTGTTCTGGCAATTGTAGTAGCCATATGGTATGGAGCCATAATTTTATCCATGTAAACCCATCCACCCTTAGTAATTATGAATTAATGGGAAATGGTAACATTTGGGAATAAAGTTCCCTTGCCTTTCCCAGTGAGGGCACACTCTTCAATATCTCCTAATTGCCTCAAAAACTCTGCAATTCCAATCCTAAGGGGTACTTGATAGGGCAATATAAAAGGGATCCTCCTAAAACCATACAACTTGATGATAGTTGATACATTGTAGAAAATAACATCTCCCCAATTGTGTATGATGTTCAGATTCTTAGCAAACTGGTTTGGCCTAACAAGCTGTGCCAATACTGTTGGGATTCTTGGGTTGTCTAAGACAAACAGCTTCCTGAGTCTAGCTGCAAAATGTTTATCAAAATTGATGAAACTATGATCCTTCTTATCCCAGGTCATTGTGAGGCTCCATAGTTGGACTGGCATATCTTCACCATCCTTCTTTCTCACTAATTCCATTTCTTGTTCAAAATAGCTTGCTCCTTTGAACAGAAACATGTACATTATGAAAGAGTACCAGCAAAAGGGCCTGTCACCTTCATTCTTTTGAATCTTCACTAATCCATTATGGATTAATTCAGCAATAAAAGGAGAAAAATCAAAAGTAATAGACACATGTGCATGTAAAATTTGGATCATCATGCACATCAAGTGTATTGGCATCCTTTCACTAACATCTTCTCCAAAAATCTAACATAATGACCAATATGCACCCTTAGCTCTGAGATCAAAATATTCTATTTTAAAAGGCTCCTGAGTAATCTGCCCCACAATAACCATTTTTCCAATTTTGGTGCAGAAATCCTTCAACAACTTGCCTCTGAAATAGTTCCTTTGTGCATTATATGCTTGCCTTAGTTCTTCAAAATCAATGCTCTCCAAACTATCTAAGGGTTCACTTAACCTGAACACCTTCCTGATTTCTTCAGCAGAAACTTTAATCAATAATGCTCCCTTTGCATCCCTAACTTCTTTGGTGATTGGATCATAACTCCTTGCAACCTAGGTCATCAAATCTACATCTAAAAAGACACCAGGCATGACAAGTTTTCCTAGGTCAGACTACCATATATTGCTTGCAGGGTGAGAGGCATTTATCTGACTAAACCCTACTTTGAATAATTCCAATCCTGTGATATCAGAGTCACCTCTTGCGTTGATTGTACCAATTTTGGTGTTTGTAATAAAATTGGCTGTGTCATATAAACCCTCCACTATTTTTACCCTAGGATCTTTGTGAATCAAACTCTTGGTTTTCACTGGGGTAGTGGAAGAGTCGGGAAGTAATTGCAATAAATCTTCGTGCAAACCTCTTTCACTATACTCTATTTTACTTGACAATTCTTTCCTTGGTGCCATTTTAAGGTTTATCTTTAAAAGAAATCTTTGCAAGATAGACAGAATATAGAACTATGATTCTTTTAGTAAGGGAGCAATTCGCACAAGTATTTCACCAACCTTTTTTCTCGAAAACCACCAGGGAATAGCAGCCAGTCCTCGTAATTCTTCACGCTCGAGTCTCTACAAATTTTTTATCTCTTTGTGCTTTTGAGAGTGCATGAAATTATGATATATGAGCCATTAAAGCAATCATGTCAACAATTAATTTAGCACGATTGAAACAATTACTCCTCCAGAAGAGCGAACTGTCACTTCTCAATGGGAAACTTCAACTTTGCACCACTTTATCTCCAGTTTGAAATAGAACCATCGATCCTCATTAGCAGATGATCTAATAGCCTATCGCATGATCGCATAGTGTGACAAACACTCATGCAAACATGTGACTAACCATCACGTTACCTTTCTATTTTTGGCGGTCTCTTGTAACTTCCATCGTTAATACAAAATGTTATTCACATTATCGCATAGCTTAAAAGAAGCTTATGCAAACATGTGAAAACCCATTAGCATTCACCATCATTGTCTTCCTTCAAATCATCGGTCCCACCTCGCCTTTGTCAATAAAGAAAATCCACGCTTGCAACACCTAGCAAAATGTCAGGTACTTTCTTTCTTTCCGAGCACTAGTGTCTACTGATACTAGCCAATGAGAAAACATTATTCTGGCACATCTATCAATGGTTCCATCAGAGAATCATGCTTGGTTTAATGCAAGATCAATGGCCTATCACATGATCACATAGGCTTCTCAGATCCCATGCGATTATACGACAGCTGTTTGATCTTCCCCTTATTGCTTTTCAAACTTTGGAGATTCCTCCGTCACTGGCCCCGTTGTCCTTTACAAATAAAAGGCCGCCACTTGTGAAATATTTGTCAGTGGTCCCACCTCATTTCCGCATCAAGCTTCATTATAAAATCAATGGTTATTTCGCATGTTCGCATGGCTTGGAAAGATTCCATGCGAACATGTGACCGCCGTTAGATCTTCTTTAAAGATTCACAGTTGAATGAAACTTGAAACATTAGACTACAAAGTAATTAGGACATAGGATATGTTATTTATATCACCGGGGTTCTAGACTTAGGAAAAGATATAACCCCCATGTGAAAAATAAATGCATGTGCTCTTTAATGAACTTAAGTGACTTAAAAAGTAACGTTTGAAAAGAAATGAGGAGATTGACTTAGGGTTTATTTGAAAATGGCAAACATTTTAGGGTTTTTGACATGAATTCAAAATTCTTCAAGGACAAGACCTAGGGTAAGGATTTTTGAAATGGGCTATGACAATTTTTTGAAGAAATTCCGACACCTATACCTAGGAAAACTTCACAGACCAGAGGACTAAACCAACATTTGGACAAAAACCTCAGAAAATTAAGAATACTCCCAACAGTACTAAAGTCCATGTCTTATTTTTCTCAATTTGTTCAATCTCTTCATTCATAGCATGGATCCATTTATTATTCTCAAGTGCAACCTTAACATTCTTAGGTTCAAACTGTAGACACCTAAAAATCCTTTAGGAAATAAAAGTATTTTTATTTTCTGAAAACCCCTGATGATATCATCATTTGTTAATTAATTAATTAATTTATTATTATGCCATTAAATACCTTTATTTAAATTAAAAATATTTAATTAAGGAAACCCCTCCCAAATTGTTTAAATCTAATTTAAACATCATTCCCCCCTTAAATTTATTAATTATTTCATAAATTGACCAAAATCCTTTTAATAAATGAAATATTTATTAAAATCCCTCCAAACCTAGAATCTTCTAGACTTTCCTAGACTTTCCTAATCTTTCCTAAACTTCCCTAAACCCTTCCTAAACCTATCTAGAAGGTGTTTCCTAACCTTCTTAGCCTAATCCAAGTCTCTTTGACTTTTGGTCAAACCCTTCCATTAATGAGCCTTACACACTCATTAAGGCCTCTTACACACTCTTTAAGGCTTCTTAAAACCTCATAAAGAGACCCATGTCTCTTCTTCCATACTTGTTCCCCTTTCACACTTACCTAGTGTTTCTCACACATGTGTGAGCAGCCCTAACCCAAGGTAAACCTTACCATACCCCAAACCATACCCCTAACCTTACCTCAAATTCTACCTCTGACTCTAACTCATCCTCCTAACCCAAGCCCTTCTCAAAATAATCTAAATAACCTCCTCTTCCAAGAGAAAATAATCAATTCATCTTTCATTTCATAGTAAAGTTATAATGCTAGAATAGCTCTAGATCCTTAAGCTTTAGCATAAATTGTTAGAATTAACTCTATTTTGTGCTTTCATAACTCATCATAGCTTAGAAATAATGGATTAACTTAGTTTGATTAATTTTTTATCATTTATTTTCATATCATAACATCTAATTTGGTCTAAAATCTACCTTAGATTACTCATTTCTAGCTTAATTTGCATTTTTGCATCATTAGGCTCCTTAAGGCCCTAGGGACAAATCAGGTGATCTACGCCTGATTGTGTGACAATATGGGGTTCTTGTGGACTCTAATCCATCATAATACACAATAATCATCATTAGGGACATGCTCCAAGTTTTTAGAGAGCACACCCACATCCCTAAAGCAAGAGCAAATCGAACGGTGATAGGGTGCTCCCGTTGAGCTCTATCCGAGGTGTCTTAGCAAATTGTTTTTACTATATGTTAGGAATATGATGTTTAAATAATTTTTGAATGTATAATCATGTTCCTAACAGGTTAGGGTTTCTTTGATCACATTTTGGCACGCCCGGTGGGACTCCACAAGCCTCAAAATTGCATTGTTTAAAGGTTTTTTGCCAAAAAAACTCATTTTTCACACGTCCTGGATGGATTCTTTTATAGTGTTGTATGAGTTTTGAAATATTTGACCAATTTTCATATGGGAACCCCCCAAAACACATACAAAATGATGTATATTTTTGTATGGGCCTATTTTGAGTGATTTTAAAGCCATTTTTGGCACTTTTTGGCCCAAAAATCATATGAGAAGCATGACATTGTCATAGGAGCTTGAAAATTGTCATATGAGACTGTAATTTGAAAGAATATCTGGCCCCAAAACTCATATGGGAGGCAGGGAGTTCATTTGAGGCCCTAAACTTGATTTTTCTTGGTTTTTTGGGCATGTTTGGGGATCCTAGTGACCCTAAGGCTTCAAGCTTGTAATTTATAACATCCATCACTTGCAGGTACTTCATGGAGGAAATATTATCACCAAATCACTAAGGTCTTAAGGCTCATGAACTCTTTAATGAACTTTTTGAGTGCCCCTAAGGGACTAATCTACAAGTCTTTCCTAAACATTTCCTAAACATTCCTAATCAGATCAAATAATTCCTATTTGGTCCTAAAGAAATAAAAATCAATTATAATGACTTTCATTTGGCTAAAAATAACCTTAATCATGCAAATCTAGGGTTTTAAAGGACATTTATGCAAGCTAGGACCACTTCAAGCTTTGGGTGCTTAAAAAGAACTTCAAATTTGCATTGTTACTTCTATTTGGTTCCTAAATCAGTCCTAAATAATTCTAAGCATTCTCAAATCAATCTTGAATCATTGGTCCTAACTAGAGTGAACAACATTTACATTTTCCTAAGTATCTTTCAAGTCTCATGCAAACTAGGAAGAAAATCAACCAAATCTTTGCTAATATTTCCTAATTGGTTCCTACACATTCCTAAAGGTTCCTAAAATTTCCTTATTCAGTCCTAAGGATTTTTTATTGATATGAACAAGTGTCTTGTTGCAAAATCTTGAATTTTTCCTAAGTTTTCATGCATCAAAATCAATCTAGGAACCTCATTTTGGGCTTAAAAATGCAATTTAGAGCACCAAATCTTGAATGTTTTTAAAGGAAAGAAATACAAATCTAATCAAATGTCATTTCCTTTAAAAATATTGAATGCCCTATTTGGAATCAAAGAATTTTTTTTTTGTTTCACAAATTCAAAATCAGGTTCCTAAAAGAAAAATACCAAATCTTGAATGCAAAGGCTAAAATACTTGCAAAAATATCTTTTCAAAGCTTTCTTGTTTTCAAATAAACAAATAAAAACCTAAGCACATGTGTCTTCAAAGCTTTCATTTCCAAAACTCACTAAATCAATTTGGGAAAGAACACATTCTATTGGCAATTTGGCTGAGGTTTGTACATAGATGTTGTCATTATGGCAACATATGTTCCCTATGAAGAGTGCATAAGATGGAAAGTAAGTATGGAAGATCGCAAACTAAAATTGTCTAAGTATGAAACAATGATTTTGACAGAGCACCTGATATAGTTTGTTTTGGCGACATTCACTGGAGCATGATCAAAGTTTACATAGTTAAACATAGACTCTATGGTGTCTAAGGATACCCCATCTTAGTGTGCAAAAGAGTATGAATAGTATGGACAAAGTTATGACTATTTTACCGATGATAGAGTACAGTCGACAGTGCAGTTTTGAAGATAGAACTAGTAAATGAATTAAGGGATTATTTTGCTTGTCAAAATAATGACTTAATATTATAAAGAGATGACATCCTAGATGTTTAC
The DNA here is from genome assembly GCA_027943335.1 of Chamaecyparis obtusa. Taxonomy (NCBI): domain Eukaryota; kingdom Viridiplantae; phylum Streptophyta; class Pinopsida; order Cupressales; family Cupressaceae; genus Chamaecyparis; species Chamaecyparis obtusa. The sequence goes on from BSBK01000362.1 coordinate 890,071, forward strand.
TCTTAGATAAAGATATGCAAGCCAACAAGAGAAAGATATTATGTTTTGTATCTTGTATAAATAAAGATGTACTGAACATACTTGAAATGTAACATGTAATATATGTAAACTGTGATAGTAGCGAAAGTTGTTGATGCGAAGTTGTAAGCAGTACCATATTGTAATCAGTAAATATTTGTATTACTTTTTTGGGCAGTGAGCTCATCTGGTAATTAGGTTTTGTATCTACAAATCCTAACAAGTTGAGGCTTCTAACAAGGCCTATAGTCCCTTAACTAGGACTGATACACTATATGATTGTAACAGGCTCCTAACAGGGTCAACATCCTTAACCAGATATCTTTGATTAGTGGATCTTTGTGGGTACCATCCCCACTGGGGTTTTCACTTGGCCAGGGTTTCCTTGAGAACATATCATGTGTTATGAGTTCTTTACATTTACTGTTATGTATGCTATTTAGTTTCTTATGCTTTGTATGCATTAAAGTAATCTGTTATATCCATAAGTGGGAAAAAGTAAAAGTTTGTGAAATACTGATTCACCCCCCCCTCTTAGTATTTCCTATTTCTAACAATTGGTATCAAAGCGCAGTTACTCAGAGAAGAAACATTCAAGGAAAGCCTAGCAGCTTGAGTAAGATCTCTATGGATATGGATCAATTACAGAAGAATCTTGAAGAAGCTCTTGAGAAAATTGATATGCTTATTGATGAAAGAAACACTTTGAAAAGAAAGTATGATGATGCAAATAATCTTATTGAAAAATTGAAAGGTAAGATAGAAGATTTGAAATCTAAGAAGGAATCTAAAATTCTTGTTGAAGATTGTGAAGACTTAGAAAAAGAAAATGTAATCCTTAAACATGAATTGAAGATAGCAAATCTGAAGCTTAGCTTGAAAGATGGAAATGATAATTTGAGATCTGAGAATGAAAGTTTAAAGAATGAAAATGAAGATCTGAAATCTAAACTTGGCAAGGTAACATCTAAATTTGATAAAGTCAAACTGCAGTATGATGAACTTGAGAAATACAACAAAATTGTGAAAGGTGAATTGACTCAATCCAAACAACAACTTGAGAGGTTATATTCAAATAATGAAAAGATTGATAAGCAAGTATCTTATGGAAAACCATTTTATGACAAAACTGGTCTTGGATTTAACATATTGAAGATAGTTAGTGAAAGCAAGAAACTAGATCTGAATGAATGTCAAAGCAGTGAAGAAAAGAAGTTAGATGAGAACAAATCTGAAGATGCACCTAAGCAAGAAGAATCACTGAAGCAAGAAGAATCACCAAAGCAAGAAGAACCACCGAAGCAAGAAGAATCATCCAAATGTATGCAAAGAGAATTCAAAGGTAAATGTTTTACTTGTAATACTATTGGTCATATGAAGAGAGATTGTACAGGTAAACAATTCAAACCTCTAAATGGTTATTGTTATAATTGTCATGGTTTTGGACATAGAGCTATTGAATGTAGAAGATCTAAAGTTATTTATAATAATTACAATAGAAGAATGCCTAGAAATACTAACAATGCAGATTAGAGATCAACTGAAGACATGAAAAGAGGAAATGGAATAGTATGTTTCAGATGCAACAAAATTGGTCATATTGCTAGAAATTGTAGGACACAAATCAATCAGCAAATACCTAGATATGGAACCAATGCAATCACTTTTCAGATATGTAACAAGATTGGACACACATCAAGATTTTGCATAATGAACAATGGAGGTTATCATCATAACCCTAACCCTAGAAACTATGCAAGAAGGAATGAAAATGTAGGAAACAAAGAGAAAGGTTGCTGTAGCAATGAAGATGAAGTAAAATTTGTTAAAGGCATAGATCAAGGAGGTATATTCAGCATTGAAGGTAATCATGAAGGTAATGTATCTGAAGGTAAGAATGAGTCTTTACCTAACCCTTCTTTAAGTACTTAAATTATGTAAATTTTTGTAGTTTAGGAACTTAGAATTAGTATAGAGTTAGATTTTGAATGAGTTAAGTCTTGCGTAGTTAGATGAAGGTTTTTTATGTTATACTGATGCTATGGTTAAGTGTGCAAAAAGAAATATTGTGTTTTGTGAGGTTGCAAGAAGATTTATGGTTGCAGGTCTACAAAATCAGCTTTTTGGCAGCAAAATAATTGAATGCGATGTCAGATTGAGTAAATGCTAAGTGTTAAAAGATTGAAATCAAATTTATTATGATTATCAAGTGATTAGAAGTGATTTGGAAGTGAAGAAAGAAGTTTGGAAGCAATTTGTAGAAGTTTGAAGCGCCCATCTAGCAAAAGCCCTAATTTTATGAATTTAAGGTATTTATCCGACTACGATCTTGAATCAGCTTAAGTAATCAAATATAATCATGGATGTGTCATTGATTCACAACATTAAGGATAAGAACATACCTCAAAATAAGAAAGATCCAGTTGAACCCTCAGAAAGAGATGCTAGTTTAGCCTTATCATCCGTACCAGACGGAGTTCTTCATTTAGAGAATGTTAAAAGTTATCTTGGATGCAAGTATGAAACCCTAAGGGAGAGTGATTTTAATGGTGAATATAAGAAATTGTACAACTTAGATATGTCAGTGAAACAAGGTTATGAACATCTAGAAAATAATGAAATCATTGAGTACTCTATGAAATATGAATTTGATGATGAGGAGTGTACTAAGATCATTTTGAGTAGGATACATAATGGTAAATTTTGGTTAGAAGATAGAGTTATAGACATAACTGCAGAGCTAATTCATGATGTGACTAGATTATCAAAAGTTGGTGCAATTCCACTGAATGAGAAAAACATGAGAAAGATTGTGATTGAAAACACCAGTTCAGTATATAATGGCAGAGGTATAGTCATTAGTAAGATTAAGCAAGATGATGTAAAATGCTTGTGTAAGATTTTGACAACAAAGTTCTGTGGAAGCTCTAGAGAAGATGATATGCTAGCAGGTATGGTACAAATTGCTTATTTGATGTGTGTGGAGAAGAAGCCTGTGGATATGTGTGAAATTCTGAGAATATAGTTGTTTGAGAATTTGGAAAAGATAAAGAAAGCTAAATACACTCACTTTAGATTTTCCTCATTGGTTACTTACATGTTCTTCCACTTGCTAAGAAGATTTCCTTACACTATTGAATGGAATGATGGTGAGAATACTATGGCAAGAATCAATAAAGTTTACATGAAACATCTTATTGAGAAGGTTAATGATAGTGTAAAGTTAGTGTTGAAAACTTTTCAGAACATTGTGGTAAATAGATCAAGAATTCCTCCATCCCTAGTTGAGAAATACAAAGATGATATATGTTTTATGGTTGATATTGATTTCACTTACATTGAGGCAGTAGAACCTAGACATGAATTCATAGACCCTCTTGGCTATGAAATCTCTGAAGTTGAAACATAAGGTTATGTTAGTAGATTGTTGAAAAGTAAAGTTGATGCTCATAGCAATAGATTTGGAACTTATGATGAAAAATTTGGTTCAGCAAAGACACTTAAGGAAGAGAAACAATCAAAGAAGAGAGTGGAGTCTACAATAAATAAAATTCTAAAAGAATCAAGTATGAGTGAGTAGGAATTTGATATTGCAAAGAAGACTGCAGAAGCATTAAGGCAAAGTGAGATACTATCAGTCCCACCTTTGGCATCAAGTGTAGAACCTATTCAAGTAAAGGTAAAGGTTGAAGAACCTGAGAAGGAACAAGAAATCAGTTAGATAGAGAAACCCTTTTCTTCAGCACCGAGCAAAAGAATGAAGGCAAGTGCTTCAGGACCAGGTAAAAGATAGAAAACAATTGTTCCACCAGTACCTAGAAGAGTTGCAGAGATAAAAGATGATGAAGTGACAACAAAGAAGAAATCATGGAAACCAAGGATAGAAAGAGTTAATGAAGATATAATGCAGCATGGAGACTTTACCAAAATGAACAAATAATATGATTTATATGGATCCTCTGATAGATTGAATCTTGAGAATGCAATGTTACACATGATTTTGTCAAACAAGAAATTTGATACTATTCATGGAAAGATACCAAAAGATTTGTACAATAGACTTGTGAGAAGAAAGATGAGAGCACAAGAAGAAGATACCAAAATAAGAGAAAATGTGATTAGACAGTTCTATGAGATAAGAGATGATGACCATCTTAAACAGATCCTCAAGCCACTTGAAACCCTATTAAGAACTAAAAGAAGAATTATACAAATAATGGGAGGAAAATATGAGCAAGTAAAGACTGAAACTGAACAGGTAGTTGTGCAAGTGCTAGCAAACTTGGTAACAGGAAAAGATAGCAAAGATCAAGTAGTTGCAGAACCAATAGAGAAATAGAGTTCAAAACAAGCGGAGGCAGTAGCAGAAGTAGTTGAAGTTGAAGATATTCCCTCTTCTTCCATAAACATTGGCATAGAATCTATGGATATTGAAGGAACTAAAGCTACTTTAGATTCAGATGATGCAGTACTCAATAGTTTGGATACCATTGTTGACAATTTGGTTTTGGGAGAGCAAGAAAAGACTATTGTAATAGAGACTACACATACTGAAGTGCAAATGGAAACAGAGGCCCATACACCTATTGAACCACAAGAAGACATCAATCTTACTCCTAAGACTGGAAAGGAGAAAGGAATAGAAACATTGATTGAAGATTTGAGCAAAGAAGTTGATGACGATGATCAAATAGAGTTGATCACTTCTTTAAACAAAATTATTGGAAAGAACAAGAAAGTTAAGAATTTGGAAGGTAGTCTGAAAGACTTGACTAAGAAGCTACAAAGTGTCATATCTACAAAAGTCTTTGATTCAGATCCACTTGAAAGAGAAAAGATGGTAATTAAATCTTTTGATGTTGAGTTCACTAATTTAACTGATATTGCTAAGGTTAAGGCTCAGGCAGCTTATGAAGCTGAGATGTTGCAGAACATAAGTCAGAATATCAAAAATGACATTGATAGCCTTGATAGACACATTAAGGACTTAAGGAAACATCTTGAGACTGGAAAGTGTTTGTACATTTAGTGTACAAAATCTGAAAATATTTTAATTGAAGATGAAAAGAAGATAAAAGAGAAGCAAGATGAAATTGCAGCAGAGACAAACTCTTTGGCCATCGTAAACATAAAGATCAGAAAAGTTGAGAATAAGATCAGAAAATTATGTGATGAAATAAGGACTTTGAATGATGAGAAGAATAAGAAAATTATTAGAATAAACATCTTGAGAGAGCATGTCTCAATCAAGTTGACTATAATAGAAGAGCAGCTAGATGAATGTCTTATTGCTAAGACAACATTTTAGAAATTCAATTTTGAGTCCCTCCAAGCTTGTCATATTGTAGCATACGGATTGAGTACTCTACTCAATGTAGCAGAATCAATAAAGAAGGCATGGGAGAAAGATTTTGAGACTTGGAAGACAGATTTTTCAGATTGTGTTGCAAGCCTACCGGCTTTGCAATAAGACAGTAAGGTAAAAGTTTTGACACAATTTTGTATATCCCTTTCCACCCTTTATTTTGTCATTGTTGTCAAAGGGGGAGAGATACTTAGAAAATTGTCTCTATATATGATAAGGAAGGATACTCATAGGGGGAGTTCTACGGAGTATTATGAAGTGTTATAGATTATGTGTATATTTTGAGGAGATATAAGGATAGTATACTTATTTTATATTATGGCCACAATTTTGATACAAATTTTGAGATTTTGACTTGTACACTTAGCCAATTTTCTCATATGTTGCCACCAATGACAAAGGGGGAGATTGTTGGCAATTTGGCTAAGGTATGTACATAGATGTTGTCATTATGGAAACATATGTTCCCTATGAAGAGTGCATGAGCTGGAAAGTATGGAAGATCGCAGACTAAAATTGTCTAAGTATGAAACAATGATTTTGACAGAGCACTCGATATAGTTTGTTTTGGCGATGTTCACTGGAGCATGATCAGAGTTTGCACAGTTGAAAATAGACTCTATGGTGTCTAAGGATACCCCATCTCAGTGTGCACAATAGTACAGATAGTACAAACAAAGTTATGACTATTTTACCGATGACAGAGTACAGCCGACAGTGCAGTTTTGAAGACAGAACTAGTAAATGAATTGAGGGATTATTTTTCTTGTCAAAATAATGACTTAATATTATAAAGAGATGACATTCTAGATGTTTACTCTTGGATAAAGATATGCAAGCTGACAAGAGAAATATATTATGTTTTGTATCTTGTATAAATAAAGATGTATCGAACATACTTGAAATGTAACATGTAATATATGTAAACTGTGATAGTAGCAAAAGTTGTTGATGTGAAGTTGTAAACAGTACCATATTGTAATCAGTAAACATTTGTATTACTTGTTTGGGTAGTGAGCTCATCTGGTAATCAAGTTTTGTATCTACAACTCCTAACAAGGTTGAGGCTTCTAACAAGGCCTATAGTCCCTTAACCAGGACTGATACACTATATGATTGTAATAGGCTCCTAATAGGGTCAACATCCTTAACTAGATATCTTTTGATTAGTGGATCTTTGTGGGTACTATCCCCACTGGGGTATTCCCTTGGCTAGGGTTTCCTCGAGAACATATCATGTGTTATGAGTTCTTTACATTTACTATTATGTATGCTATTTAGTTTCTTATGCTTTGTATGCATTAAAGTAATCTATTATATCCATAAGTGGGAAAAAGTAAAAGTTTGTGAAATACTAATTCACCCCCCCCCCTCTCAGTATTTCCTATTTCTAACACATTCTTGGTGTGTTTATCAAAAGATTTCAATTTTTGCAAAACCTTGATTAGATAAGTGATGTAAGTGAATTGAACTTGGACTAGTTCATTCATCTTACTTCTAGAGAGGTCTGTCCAAAGAGAAAAGAACTTCCTCTTTGGAGAACGATCTCAAACCGGTACCCTTCTCGATTGGTATAGAAATAAAGTGTTGAGAAAATTCTCACATCCCCTCAAGCTCAGGCAATGCATGTTGATGGTAGCCTAAGGTAGGTGAATATCCCTACTATTTTAGAATGGTAAACTAGGCTCTTAAGTGAGTCACACATGTACAAACTGATTGGAAGGACTCCATGAAACAACTACAAACCTCTTAAAATAGAAGCTACCCGATCTAAATATGAAGGTATCACAATATTTGTGCAAGGATAGATCCCTATGGTTTCTTGGATCACCTTAAGATACTCACCATATGTATCCCTCTTTTGGGGTATCAAGCCATGGGCAAAGATTCTGATACCCGCCTTTTCCTTAGGTAGTTCTGCTTGAAGTGATTACGAAGTTCAAAGTTCAGTAAAAAAACTTGTTGAAATATACACCTTTCAAAGATTTATTAGGTTTAGTGGTCCAGTCATTACTTGTATCCCACAAGGTTTCCTTGTCCCTTGTCGAGATTACTTTCAAAGTGTCTATTGTCAAGTGAGGCCTTTGCCACTGAGACATCAAAAATTAGACATCAAAAGCCTTGTTTCAAAAGCAATTTCCAAGAATCTCCCCAAGCTATGTCTGATTTGATTCAACATAAGAAAGAAAAGATTCCTAATCCTTGAGTCTATCAAGAGAAGAAACTTGTAGAAAGAAATCTAAAAAATCACCAACATTCCCTTAAAACAATCTAAATAGAAAAGAAGAATCAAGAGAGACTAGAAAACATTGAGTATAATGCAAGAGTCAAGAAGTTTTCATTCCAGTTCAAAGCTAACCATCACTATGTCAATCTAGAGAGAGAAGACTAGTTGGGCCCATCACATATCCATTCTTCCTACAGAATCCTATAGTCCTATCTCAACATCCTTTCCATCCTAGCTCTTCCTAGTTTCATCTTTGCATCACCATCCATCTTTAGTTACATTTAAACAAACCTTAGTTGCATCATTGCATTCTTTATCATCTTCCTAGTTGCATCTAGATCATCTTCTTAGAAATAGCATCATTCTACCATCCTTCACCATCCTTCCATCAACAATCCATAATTAGAAATCCAAAACCTTGATCCCAAAATCAGCATCCATCTATCCAAATCAGAACCCATCATCCAAATTAGAATCCAAATCTAGTGATCCAAAATCCAAAAAACACTTAGTGTTCAAACCTTTGAGTTGCTTCAAAACCTTATCCAAAATCAAAAATCTCCCCCTTTGACAGAGCATTGTCTAGGGAATCCACCTTGTCCTTGTAAGCTTCATCATCTCAAATAAGAGATTGGCCTGCATTGATAAAAATCTAGTTGACCGAAGATCATTAGTCTATCCTAGGTTGACAATCCTCATTGATCCTACATTAGGAAGCAACAACTCATTTGTTGACACTTAGTAAAACTTTCACCAATCCTCCACCATCCTTCCATCATCACCAAGCATTTCACCAATCTTTCACCATCTCCCACCAATCCTCCATCATCCTTGATCCAAATTAGAGCATTCCACCAATCCTTCACCATCATCACCATCTTTTAGTTGTTGCAAGTCCTTGCATTGCATTCTAGAAATCCACCATCCTTAGAGTCTTTTAGAAAAAATCTTGCATCCATCTAGCATCTGCATTCCATGCCTATCGAGACAAGATCTAGGAAAAGAAAGAATATGGATCCTTATTAGACTACCAGCTCGTCCAATCCCAACATTTATACTAGTGTAATGGTAGCTTACAATCCCTCGATCCAACATACTGGTAATGTATGGGATGATCTGAATATTCCCCCCGCTTCTTTTACAATAGAAACATTCATGAATCATTCAAGGAATGCACAAATAGTTAGTGCACTCATTGCTCAGAATCAACAAAGCATGGTCGCTAACTTCACACAAGAGGGTACTCCCATTCCACCATATCTTTGACCTTGCATTCCCATCAACACCATCTGAATCCTAGCAAAAACATACACCCCTATTGTCCAACAAATCCCTGATCCACTTTTTCACATGTCACAAGTAACTTCACCCATCCCTCCTCTTTTGCAAAGAATTTTCAAGAGCCCTACAACACAAGTGACACAATCCACTCCATTTCCTATCATGGGCACACCATCATCCTCCATAGTATCTCAAGTCATCATTCATACCCAAAGCTTTTCACAAAACCAACCACCACCTCCCACACAAACCTTTACACAAGCAATCCCTCCACCTCCTGTAATCCAAGAAACATCATCTTTTTTTGGGGCAACACAATTGTTCCCCTTCTTCCCTCCACAATCTTCTGCATCTACACCATCATTTCTAGGGGCAACGTAGTAGTTTCCCTCTTTCTCCCAATAGGCCTTTACCTCAATATCACCATTCTCGGGGACAACACAATCATCCTTTCCATTCACTTCACAAGCCCCTACCTCCATGCCATCATTTTCAAGGGCAATGTAATCATTTTCCTCCTTCTCCCAGCAAGCTTCCACAATAGAACCACCCTTCTCATGGGGAATGCAAGAATCTTCATCCACACCCCAAGCACAAGCCCAACAAATTGCATTCACAACAGGTTTGCCTTCCATGGGATTTAAAAATCCACCATTCACATCCCAAACTCCCATCACATCTGCATTACAGCTTCCTCCGCATCATAGTTCCCACCATGAACAGGTTCTCATTAGGGCCTTACTCATGAAGAGATGTTAGCTTTTAGAATACCAACCCACTTCTTTTCATCCATGCCAACAAACCAACAAGCCACCTTCCCCCAAGAAATGCAACAAAAACAATCTCAACCTCTGCCAGCTTCATCCTTCACAAACTATCTATTCACAACACCCAATGCTTCTCAGCAAATTCCACCACCTTAACAGTAGAGTTCATCTCACCTTGCAAGTTATCTTGCCCAACCACCTCTTTCTTCCAACTTCTCAACATTCATTCCACCCTTTAGTAATGCAGGCATGCACCTAGCCTACATCAACCAAGCACAAATCTAAGTGCATCAAGCACCATCTTATCAAAAAGTGACACCATTCCATCAGCCTCCCCCATCACAACAATACTTTCCCACACAACAACAAACCCCTATCATTCCCCAGCAGCAACAAGCTTCCTCCTACCCATCGCAGCAACAGTATCCCGTCATCCCCCAACAAATTTTTTTTGTCTCCTATCCTCCACAACAATACATTCCCACACCTCAGCAACAATATCCTCTCCAACAATCATCATCTCAAAACCCATTCCAATCCACCTATCTTGCTAGGCAATCCCCATATCCCACTCCATAATATCCACCTCAAAATCACCCTTATTCACCATCACCACTAGATCCTTTCCAAATGGGAGTACCTGTTCCAACGCCAATCAACATTGAGTGGGAAGAAATGAAGAATTCTCTTAAGGAGCTCAAAATTGGTACAAAGAATAAAACTTCAAAGTTTGAGGAGGTGTGTCCCTACCCATTTGACTGATCAATCACAACTGTTCCTTTCCCTAAGAACTTTGAGACACCCAAGTTCGATAAATATCAAGGGAAAAGGAGACCCTATAAACCACATCAAGGAATTCTATATGGCATGCCAAGAAGTGTCTTACAATGATAATTACCTTTTGCCCCTATTCCCTAAAAGCTTGGGAGGAATTTCCGTTGAGTGGTTTTAAAAGATACCCTGTGGGACCATCACAACTTTTGCCAACCACTCTGAGAAGTTCATTGCCCAATATGCCCATAATGTCAAAAATGAGTTGACCTTGCTAGACCTTTGCAAATCAAAATAGAAAGAAGGAGAAAGCCTAATAGACTACTTGCAACAATGGTAGAACCTCACCACATTATACCAACTGCCTAAGAAGCATCTGACCAAGATCTTCATCAATAACCTGCATCCCAAACTATCCCACTTCATGAGGATGAACTGCATCCAAATGTATCTAGATATCAAAAGCAAGGGGATAGATATTGAAAGAGGTCTCCTAGATGAAGGTACAATCCAACATTACAAAAATGATTCCCACAATAAACCCAACAATGACAAACCCTGTTATTGGAATCATAACAAAAAAGTAGTCATTGATGGAGCTACAGACACCAAGCATGTCCAAATCATTGTGGCAGGTCCTACACCTATTCATGTATATCAACAACAGTCTCAAAATCATCAACAACCTATGAAGAAATATTAGCCTCAAAACAATCAGCAACACTATCAACAACAAGCGCCTCAAGGCAACCCAACCAACTAGGATAATACCATCTCTACTACTCCCAATGAGAATAGGCCTCAAGCCCAAACTAACTAGAAGAGAATCTTCACAGCACTCGGTGAACCTTTGGATGTTATCTTTCTCCAAATGGCCAAAGCCAACCTAATCACATACCCACCAACCCAATAGTTTGATGATGCAACTCCCAAGACTAATTGGTATAAAGATCATGAGTACTATTATTATCATCATGTCAAAGGACACACTACCTTAAGGTGTATGAAACTCAAGTATTACATCCAAGATCTCATCGATAGAAAGGAGATCCAAGTGGATGCACCAACCATAGCCTCACCTAATTCCAATTTGCAGATATATCAAAATGTGTTCCCACAACACAATGCTGGGAAGAACCAAGCCAATGCTAATCCTCCTAATCACAGCCAAGGCAAGGGAAAACAAGGAGATCATGCTAATCACAAAGACTATATAGCTACCCATATCAACTATGAAAAATTTGTTGGATGCCTAACCCAAGTCAAACTGATCATCAATGTTATCCATGTTAGAGGAGATGATAGTTAGTGTTTAGTCACCACATGAAGAGGCCAGATAATTGTCACTGGTGCACATCCAAGGCCAGCACACAATGCATAATACAACCTCATATAACATCTTGGGAATACACCAACCCAAATCTCTATCCTCAACCTTCTCTGCACTTCACCCCTCCATCAAGAAATCCTCAATTGAGCTCTCCATGAAGGACATGTCCCCACAGACATTAACACCGTCCAGTTTGAAAACCTTGTGGGACATCTATCCATGTCCTATACTTTATCTTTCAAGCCATTTGACATACCAGCTATTGAGCCTGACCATATTCTCCCTCTCTGCATCGTTGTTATGGTCAGATAATTTGCCATCAAAAGTGTCATGATAGATAATGGCTCAATCCTAAACTTGTGTACTCTCAAATTCATTTAGTAGATAGGGTTCATGGAGGCTGACATATCAAATGAAGTAATCACCATCAAGGAATACAATAACTTGGAGTGTACCTCTGAGGGTACCATTCTTTTGCCTATCCAGCTAGGCCCAACAACACGATATACTATTTTCTATGTTGTTGATCTTGGCTTACCATTTAACATCCTCCTTGGCTAACCATCAATCCATTCCATCAAGGCTATACCATCTACTTACCATCAGTGCATCAAATTTCCACATCAAGGCACTAAGGTTACCATCCATGTAGACCCCTAACCCTTTGCATATTGTCATGCGATGGAAGCATCGTTCCCTCATTCGACTCATTATCCTAGAACTGACATTGGTACTTCTATTGCCAGCTCATCCCGATCCCATAGTGATCCAAAGACCATCCTCACCTCCACTCTCTCCTTCATCAAGATCAACAATCAAGGCTATGGTGAATACAACTTACATGATGCATTTGTAGTTAGGGCCCTCCCACTTGATCCACATACACAAGGGTGCCAGAATCACCAAAGGAAACTTTCTGAAACCAAGCATGTAATTAAGGAGATGGGACCAATGAATTTTTTTTCCCATGGAAACATAGACAGTCAAGAGATGGACCTTGACATCAATCAATGGTTTTATAGAGATCCCCCACCACCTGACACTCAACTCCTTGGCCACTTCAAAGACAAATACCCATAATCACACAAGTACACCACTAAGAAATGGAAATATCAAGGCGATGGTCAAGGACCACAAGAAGGCAGAAGCAAAGACCCGATCATAGCATCCAAGAATCCACAACATCAAGGTCTTGTCTTTAATACCCCTCGCTTGCATATACAAGAGCCCAATACCACAACTGGGGGCACTAACATGACCAACATTCCCTTCTTGAATAACTAGGATGACCTCATAGAGATCAAAGACATCCTTCAAGAGGAAGAAAATAAATCTTATGATGAAATCTTTGATGATGATACCCTCCTGGGAACTTCTATCCTCCAACAACTCACCATTAACCTCATATAACTTCCCCTCATTCACCCCAAACTCATAGACTAGGACCAACCAAGCGTCACACATATCGATGAGTTCCAAAGAACAAAAGTGCTCCTAGAATTCATGGGGGCATCAAGCCCCCAATCAGATCAAGTTTTAGGATCAAATCACATCTGTAAACTTGACCCTAAAGGATATTTTGGGGAAGAGGCAAGTTTTAGTCACAAAAGTGAAAAATAAAAACATGATTCCTTATGTGAAAAACCCTTCGGGGCACATTCTGATTCTAAAAAAGATAAAATAAAGGGCGTATCTTTGGGTGAAAACCTCTCTGAGGCACTAGAAGATGAAGACTTGCCTCTTCCTCCCATCCAAGATTAAAAACCTAAGAAGTCTCCCATTATTATTGAGGAGACCAAGCTAGTCAACTTAGGCATAAAAGAATGTTCGAGAATCACCTACATTGCAGCATCCTTAACAAAAGGTGAAGAAATAGCTTTCACTGCATTACTCCAAGAAGCCACTAGGAACTTTGCATGGTCATATAAACACATTCCTAGGCTTGATCCTAATCTTCTCATCCATCATCTAGCTATGGACCCCAATGTCAAGCTAGTAAAGTAGAAGCTACACAAAATGCATCCCTAGGTAGCCCTATTGGTAAAATTAGAACTCGAAAAGCTCCTAGATGCAAAGATCATCAGAGCCATTGATTACTCTAAGTGGATTTCCAACATGGTGCCTGTCATGAAGCCTTCAGGTGATATCAGAATTTGCACAAATTTTAGGGACCTAAACAAAGCATGTCCTAAGGATGATTTCCTACTACTTAACATAGAAATGATAGTAGACCTTACATCGGGCCATGAGATGTTGTCACTCATGGATGGCTTCTCAAGATATAATCAGATCCAGATAGAAGAAGAAGATCAACATAAAACAACATTCAAAACTCCATGGGGTACCTTCTGCTATAACATGATGCCATTTGGGCTAAAGAATGCAGGAGCCACATATCAGAGAGCGATGACAACAATCTTCCATGACATAATCCACAAAATCCTGGAAGACTATGTGGATGATATTCTTACAAAATAAAAAACATTCTATGAACACCTTGAGATTCTGGAGAGTGTGTTCAATTGCTTACATCATTATGGTTTGAAGCTCAATCTAATGAAATGTATCTATGGTGTAACATATGGAAAGATTTTAGGCTTTATAGTATCATGGCATGGCATAGAGATTGACCCCAAGAAGGTCAAAGCTATAACATAAATGCCTCCACCAAGAACACTCAGGAAACTCAGGAGTCTACAAGGAAAGCTCCAACCAGTACAATGATTCATCTCCCAATTGGAAGACAAGTACCAACCCTTCACGCACCTCTTGCACAAAGACACAAGCTTCAAATGGGATCCCATCTATCAGAGAAGCTTTGAGAAGGTCAAGGAATATCTAGTTAACTCCCCAATCCTCGTACTACTAGTTTTAGGATGCTCTCTCATACTCTACATCTTGGCAACCACTACTACACTGGGGGCACTCTTGGCACAACATGATGACAATAATAAAGTGAGAGCCATTTACTATATCAGCCGAACTCTTATTGGCTATGACTTTAACTATTCATCCATGGAGAAAGCATGCCTTGTAGTGGTCTTCGCCACTCAAAAGCTTAGACATTACATGCTCAACCACACAATAAAGCTCATCTCAAAGGTGGACCCACTCAAGTATCTGTTATCAAGGACAACTCTCACAAGTCGTATGGAAAAATGGGTTATGCTACTCAACAAGTTTGACATTCAATACATAGATTAGAAAGCAATCAAAGGGCAAGTAATTGTTGACTAGATAGAAGAAGCACCTCTGGTGGATGCGTATCCACTAATCATGGAATTCCTTGTTGAGCACTTATGTATGATTGAAGAAAAAACCATGATGGCTCCTACACATCATATGGATCAAGGGAAAGAATCCTATTCTTCACACCTCAAGATGACTATATTCCAAAATCATTCAAATTAGGATTCCCATGTACTAATAACATTGCAGAATATGAGGCACTCATCTCAGGTCTCAAAATAGCTATTCAATGGAACATAACAAAATTGCAAGTGTTTGGAGACTCACAATTGATTATCAAGCAAGTTTTGGATGAATTCCAAACAAAGGACAATAAGATGCTACCCTACAAAGAACTGGTGGACAAACTCAAAGAGCATTTCCTGAATCTACAGTTCACTCAGATACCAAGGATTCAAAACAAAGCAGTGGATGCAATGGTAACCATCAGATCCTTATTGGAGACCCCTCACAATTCAACTTAATATGAACTTTTAGTTGAGCATCTACAAATGCCTTCTTATGCGAACACCAATGCAGAAATGATGTGTGTCTTGGTTGGTCCTCAATCCTCATGGTACCATGACATCCATGCATATCTAAAAAATGGTATCATATCTCCTCATCTCACCAATAACCAACACCAAAACTTAATTCGTAGAGCTTCCCGCTACAATCTTGTAGCCAACACCCTTTATCATCAAGGATATCACAATATCCTCTCTAGGTGTTTAGATTCAAACGAGGCCATCTTGGCTTTACAAGAGGTCCACGTTGGAATTTGTGGTGCCCACACAAGTGGCATGGTTATAGAAAAGTAGTTTCTTTGAGTTGGGTATTATTGGCCAACCATGGAATAGGATGCTTGTGAGTTCGTCAGGAAATGTCTACCATGTCAACAACATGCAAATTTGATTTATGTGCTAGCACAAACCTTGCAGCCCATTGCGCCACCTTGGCCATTGTCATGTTGGGTCTTCAACTTTGTCGGCTTGATCACTCCCCTTTCCTTAGATGGAAATAAGTACATAATCACTACCACATAGTATTTTATAAAGTGGGTTGAAGTGATTCCGCTTACCCTTACTACTGGCATCCAAATATCCAAGTTCATCCTATATCATATCATTTGCCACTTTGGCATACCATCTACCATCTTCACAGACCATGACACACCTTTTGAAAACCAACATGTGGATGATCTGTGTGACAAACTCCACATCCATAACCATTTCTCCAGTCTATATTTCTCTCAAGGAAATGGCCAAGCTGAGGAAACCAACAAAATAATCCTCAAAATCCTCAAGAAGGTTGTTAATGATTCTGGTCATGACTGGCACCTCCAAATAAATCTTGCCCTCTGGGCCTACCATACTTCTTATCACACTCCCACATGCACCACCCTATATTCCCTTGTATATGGTGCCAAAGCCATTCTACCCATAGAGGTCGAGCTCCCATCATTGTGAGTCTCCATGAAGAACTACACCACTGATGAAGACTATTGCGTGGCACATCTCACATAGCTTGATCTGTTAGATGAAAAGAAACAACAAGCATATGATCACCTAGTTGCATACCAAAATTGACTCAAAAGGAGTTATAAAAAAAAGGTCAATCCAAGACAATTCCAAGTAGGTGACATGGTCATCAAAGAAAATTAGAAAGTCCAAGTAAATCAAGAGAAAAAAGGAAAGTTTGAGCCTACTTGGCTGGGTCCTTATGTGGTTACAACATGCTTTGGCTTTGGAGCCTATTAGCTATCTACACCAGAAGGTGAGCCCCTGAACGATCCAATCGACATCATACATCTGAAGAGGTTCTATGCCTAAACCATATCCTACATATTCAAAAAATCCATAAAAATTGGAAAAAGAAAAAAATATAAAAAATAAAAATAAAAATAAAAAAAGCAAAAAAGAAAAGAAAAATAATCGTCCAACAGTGAAAACTTGGCAATTCAAGTGCCTTGGACAAGTATGTTGGTGAAAACTTGGAAACAGGTGCCATACATAGTGGATTGAGTCATTATCTATCAAACTCCCATCCTCCACATAAAACCAATTCTTTTTCTACCATCCCCATCCCCACCACTATCCCCCAGTATTCCTCTATTTAATCCTCAAGAAAATCCACAATCCTTCCTGTATATATCTTGTACCTATCCATTGTTAGTCTTTCCCCATCCATTCTACATATCATCGTGTCCTATTGTACATATCCTCATCAGTCCTATAACAACATTTGATCAGACATCTTGCCCCACCCAGCCCTACACTTCAGCAACATCAATTATTGACTATCCTTGCTCATAGTGGTTATCCTTTAACTTCATCAATTGCCAGCAAACAAGAACACTCATTCTCTCATTAATTAGTGGGTCCTTGAGGCTGTATCCTTCCTCCTGTCAGACCTAATATTCCACCACTCACACCAGGTCTGTGATGATGAATCCTTGCTCACATTCAGACAAATCTTCCCACCATAAATCAAATAAATCTCTCTCCTTGGAAAAGGATGTGTTTTGGAGTTATCAATTTGGTCTTGGATTTTGTCCTTTGGATCTTGTTAAAATTTTACAACTTCTCATTGTTCCTCTCCTCAAAGTCGCCATGATCTTTTATATCATGGTGCACTGTGAATGAAGACAATCTAGGGCAAGGTGTTTTGATTTCTTGCTTCTACCTATGAGTTAGTCAGACATGACCCTTGCACGATTCACATGTGATCTTCTGGGTTACATGGTGCACTTGGGAAATGTCATTTGTTTGTGGTCTCTCCAGCATCATTTCTACCATGCTTCCTCTGCGATTCATATGTGATGCTGGGGAAACCTTGCATGTCTTTTTCACGTCAGTCCTATGCAACATTGGTGATAAGGCCCTGTGATCCTAGTATCCTTGGTAGGTCTCTAATGTTGCTATATCAAACTTGGTTGTGCTCTCCACATTTACACTTGGAGCTCCCCAAAATCCCCTGCATCCTGCATCATATAGATTAATCTTGCATCTTGCATCTTTCATGTAGCTGCATCCTGCATTCTACATTCCACCTCATCTTGCATCCCTCTATCTTTTCTCTTGGAAGCTTGGTTATTTATCCTCCCTTCTTCCATCCTTCCTTTCCCTTCCCTTCTATTTCCTTTCGAGAAAATTCCACAACTTTTCCTCTTTGCATTATTTTCTCAATTGGGCACAACCCCTTATTCCTCTAAATTATAGCCTGGGGCATCTTATTTTCTTGTCTTTGACACCATGCCACTTGTGACATCACATCAAAGAGGGGCCAAATGTAGACACCTAAAAATCCTTTAGGAAATAAAAGTATTTTTATTTTATGAAAACCCCTAATGACATCATCATTTGTTAATTAATTAATTTATTATTTTTCCATTAAATCCCTTTATCTTAATTAAAAATGTTTAATTAAGGAAACCCCTCCCAAAATGTTTAAATGTAATTTAAACATCATTCCCCCCTAAATTTATTAATTATTTGATAAATTGACCAAAATCCTTTTAATAAATGAAATATTTATTAAAATCCCTCCAAACCCTAGAATCTTCTAGACTTTACTAGACTTTCCTAATCTTTCCTAAACTTCCCTAAACCCTTCCTAAACCTATCTAGAAGGTGTTTCCTAACCTTCTTAGCCTAATCCAAGTCTCTTTGACTTTTGGTCAAACCCTTCCCTTAATGAGCCTTACACACTCATTAAGGCCTCTTACACACTCTTTAAGGCTTCTTAAAGCCTCATAAAGAAACCCATGTCTCTTCTTCCACACTTTTTCCCCTTTCACACTTCCCTAGTATTTCTCACACATGTGTGAGAAACCCTAACCCAAGGTAAACCTTACCATACCCCAAACCATACCCCTAACCTTACCTCAAACTCTCCCTCTGACTCTAACTCATCATCCTAACCCAAGCCATTCTCAAAATCCTATAAATGCCCTCCTCTTCCAAGAGAAAATAAGAAATTCATCTTTCATTTCATAGTAAAGTTATAATGCTAGAATAGCTCTAGATCCTTGAGCTTTAGCATAAATTATTAGAATTAACTCTATTTTGTGCTTTCATAACTCATCATAGCTTAAAACTAATGGATTAAATTAGTTTGGTTCATTATTTAGCATTTATTTTAATAGCATAACATCTAATTTGGTCCAAAATCTACCTTAGATTACTCATTTCTAGCTTAATCTACATTTTTGCATTATTAGGCTCCTTAAGGCCCTAGGGACAAATCAGGTGATCTACGCCTGATTGTGTGGCAATATGGGATTCTCATGGACTATAATCCATCCTAATCCCCCCTAATAATCACTAGGGACATGCTCCAAGTGTTTAGAGAGCACACCCACATCCCTAAAGCAAGATAAAATTGAACGGTGACAGGGTGCTCCCGTTGAGCTCTATCAAAGGTGTCTTAGCAAATTGTTTTTACTATATGTTGGGGATATGATGTTTAACTAATGTTTGAATGTATAAGCCTATTCCTAAAATGTTATTTTTTCTTTGATCACACAAACTCACAAACTAAGCATACATTTTGTCTTAACTTACTTCTTGTCATCATGCTTGCTTGCTTATCTCCAATGATTTGATTCTCAGGATGATGTCTTCTGAAAAATCTTGCTATCACTTGATCTCTTTTTTGTTCTTGATTCTATTTAGGTTCATTTCCTTTCTCGACAACTTCTTCCTGATCCTTAGTTTCCCTTTGTTGTTCCTCGATGTTATTTTCCTGATGCTCAGTCGATTCAGCTTGTGGCTTCGATAGGTACTCTGGATGTTCAACATAAACAAATATACCATAGTCTTCCAGCTCCTTATTGATTTCTTAATCATTTTTATCAAAAAATTCATCAACTCTAACATTAGCACTTTCAATCATCTTATTAGTAACCTTATTCAAACACTTGTAAGCTTTACTTTTAGTAGAATATCCAAGGAATATTCCCTCATTACCTTTAGAGTCAAATTTCCCATTCCTATCATCTTTCAGAATAAAACATTTGCTACCAAAAATTGTGAAGTAACTTACACTCGATGTGTATCCAAAACATAACTCATAGGGTGTCTTGTTTGTATCCTTCTTTAGTTGAACTCGGTTAAGGACATATACAACTGTGCTAACTACCTCTCTCTAGTATACTTGTGCAACATTCTTTTCTATCATTAGTGTTCTAGCACAATCAATAATAGATCTATTTCTCCTTTTAGAAATTCCATTATGTTGTGGTGTTCCAGGTGCAAAAACCTATCTTTTGATGCCATGCTCATTACAATAGTTAGTGAATTCATCATAAATAAACTCACCACCTCTGTCATACCTCAAGCATTTCAATTCTTTTTCAGTTTATTTTTCTACTTTAGCCTTGTACCATTTAAACATTTTAAATGCCTTAGATTTCTCTTTTAAAAATATGACAATCATCAATCTAGTATAATCATCAACAAACAGAATAAAGTATCTATCACCATAGTAGCTTTGAGTTCTCATGGGACCACATAGGTTGGTGTGAACTAACTCCAAGATTCTTTTTGTTGAATAGTCTTGTTTAAGATATGTTGAGAACTAGGAGGAGCAATTACCGGATCCTTCATAGGTTCTAGAGGAGGATTAGTAGGATTCACAGCATAATGACAAGAAATACTAGGAGCTTGATTAACAGATGTAGAAGTCATGGATAAAGGAGGTATGGAAGGTGTAGGCAAAAGACCAAGATTAAGATCCATAGGATGTATTCTTAATTTGAGAATCTTACAATGCTTATAGTCTTGATATGAGTGGAAAATATGATCAGGTCAAGAAGGACATGAATTAGGTATTGAAGGCCAAAAGAAGTCAAGAGTAGCACAATCCCTAGGCCTAGAAGGTTGGTATAAACTATGATTAATCTTCTTCACTTCTTCATGATGAATGAATTTAAGACACTTATGGATAGGTGAAGCAACAACATGCATGGCATTTAACCATGACAAACCAAGCTTAACTTGAAATTGATCAGAAGTAGGAACAAAAACAAAGGTAGTGTTCATAATTTTACCACAAAGTTCAACTGGTAAGTTAATAGAACCAAATGATGGATAAATAAAACCATTACAAGTTTGAATCCACACATTAGATGTATCATAAGAATCGCATTGCAAGTTTTTCATAAAAATATTTTCTTAAGTAATAACATTGACTAAGGATGTAGGATCAACAAGACAACCATGAGTAGGTATCTAAGAAATCCTAGCATAAATGTAGAGGTGACCATCAGGAGCCTTAATAGTCCCAAAATCATCACAAGTAATCAAGAGTTCCCGAGGTAGTTTATTCTTAGGTTGCTGTCAAGGTTTAGGTTGAGTTTTCAATTTAGGCTGCAATTTTGGTTGAGGTTGAGATGGAACTTGAGATTGAAGCTGAGGTTGAGGCTGAGGTGGAGATACAGATTGAACAAAACGCTCCACTTGATTAACAATGTGATTAAGATCATCCATCTTTGAATCATAAAAAATACCCATAGAAGATGGTTGAGCAATGGTATTAGTATAATGTGTAGGTAAAGGATTCGTATAGATTTGAAGATTTTGATTAGGAGGAGAGAAAAATTTGTTCTCACTACCATCAAGATTATCAATAGATAAGGTATTAGAATCAATTAAGTCTCAAACCTTATGTTTTAAAAATAACATTTCTCAATATCATGACCATTCTGACAGTGATATTGACAAAAAGCTTTAGGATCAAAGGATTTGGATGCTATTGTAGCAGGTAAAAGAGGTCAAATAGGAGGTAAAGTAACCATATTATCAGTTAATAACCTATTCATAATAGAATGTAAATATTCAGAAAGGGAGTAAACATACGATTTAATCGAAAAGCAGTGGATGCAGAAGTGGCATTGTGAGATGCAATGACAACTTGATCAACAACTATATTCACTTGCTTGTTTATCTTGACATAGTTGTTGAATTTTTGAATTTTGTTTGGATTAGGAGCAACATCACTCTTATCAACTGGAACAAGAGCCATTGGAGTGTTTCTCTCAAGTTGACTCACTTGTAATTGATAATGATGAAGTGCTGCACAAAGTTTTTGAAAAGAGGTAAATTCAGTAGGCAGAATCTTATCTCTAATATCCTTTTGCAAATTTGAAATAAACATACGTTGAATATCAACATCAGGAACAAGATAGGAAATTTGAGCATGCAAATGCTTAAATCTACCAATAAATTCAGTCAATTTTTCCTTAGCACTTTGTTTACAATGCATCAAATCAGTCAAAGACACTTGCGGGCCAATGTTATTTTGAAATTGTTGAATAAAAGCATTAGCAAGTTTTGGGAAAGAGTCAATAGAATAAGGAGGCAAGGAACAATACCATTGTAAGGCCTTGTCATGAAAAGTTCTAGCAAACAACTTGGCTAAAATCCTATGGTCATGAGCATAATCACTACAAAGGATTTGAAATGTTTTAACATGATGATCAAGGTCTCCTTTTCCATTGTAATTCTCGAGATGAGGCATATCAACTTGCTGAGGAATAGGAGGATGAATTATTTCTAGGGATAGAGGACTTCCCATGTCACATGTAGGAATGCTAAACTTGTTTTGAGTCAAGGATGAAAATTGTTGTTGTAAAGATGACACAGTTTGAGCCAAACTGATGATTGTTGAATCATTAGAAGAAATATGAGGAATATCAACATTAGAAACACTAGGTAAAGTGTATGAAGCTGCAGGAATGGAAGACACATCTAGAGGAACACTTCAAACTACAGCTGGTAGAGGATTAGAATAATTAAAAGGAACATTATGATAAGAAGGTTGTGATGTAGGAAGGGACATAGGAGGAACAATCATAGGAATAGAGGGAACCATCGCAGTCACCAAAGAAGGGGTATAGGTAGGAATACTAGATAAAGGAACATAAGAAGGTTCAACACTAGTAACTAGAGGAATCAACCCTAAATCTTGAGCTAAAGGTTTAACATTTGAATGCACAATATGAGTAATACCATGCAAGAGATTAACACCTTGATCACTATCATGAAGAACTTTCTTAAGAGCCTCGATAGCTTGAATGGAATCTTGATTATGGTTTTCTTGAATAAGCCAATTTCCCATTTTATCAAGTTTAGTTGAAAATTTTTGGACTTGTTCAGGAGGAACTCTTAAAGAATCATCCTCATCATGAGATGAGTGAGAAGAGTTTTTCTCCATAATAGGATTGGAATCATGAATAATCAAATTGTCATTCGGGATCCTAAGGAAAGGAGAGGAAGATTCAGGATCAAAGGCACCCATGAGTCTATGACTTCTTCTAACCGGAATGTTATAGGTAGGACTAGAGGTAGTAAAGCTCATATACCAATGCAATGCAAATGAACTAAACTAAGAAAACATAAAGCATGAACAAATGAATGTTTTTGTATTTTAAAGAGATTTTGGAATTTTTTTATATTTTTAAAATATAAATGCAAGAAATCTAATTTTATAAGCATGAAAGATTTAACATAAAAGGAAAATCTAACACCAAAAAGATAATATAAAGGGAAATCTAACACTACAAACACAATAGGGCATCTAATTCGACAAAAGAAAAAGGGGTAAGCACGTCGGGTTCATCATAATGTAAAGGATAAAAATATGTTGGATCTATCTTTATCCTATTATAATATATTTTTATATCTATGTGAGGATGGTTGGAATATAGGATCTATCCCTAATCCAAATTCCCAAAAGGAGAGATCCAAATTGATTAATCACAAAGAAGTGATCAATACACAAATGAATCAAACTATGGAGAATATGAAGAAAGGAGAAAATCTTATAATTTTCTATAGAAATTATGTGCTTGAAATATTAAATGGATAGAAGACAAATAATAACCTCAAAATAGGGTAAATCTGGAAAAGACTATTTTATGATGTTTGTGCATGGTTTCAGGGAATTTTGCAACCTGCTTTGGACTGGAAATGTTGAGACAAAGAAAACCCAAAATTTTTTTGTCTCTCAGAGTCAGGTCGACCTTGACCTTAGAATCGGGGCATGATCTTACCCCGGGGCACAATCTTACCCCCCACTGAAGGTCGACCTTGACTTGAAACAACTCTGATGGAAATTTTGTTCGTGGATCTTAGAAGTTCGCTGAAAAGGGTATCCTGATTTGAACTGCAATTTGTTGTCCTATACCTGTACCTACAAGAAAAATGGTTTTTTTGTTTGGATGGGGGGTTTGCCTTGGTCAAACCCTAGTTTGGAATCAACCTTTAAATGTAATTGAAATTGCAATATATAAACCAAGTAAATGGAACTATTCACCTTGCTTATGTTGAAATCCTTGTGGAGGATTCGAATCCTTGAATCCACAAGTAGGGATGCTCCAAAAGAATGTAGAATTATATGTATGATGTCTCAAATCAATGTAATTGGATCTTCAACAACAATCTTGAATGGATCTTGGATTAGGAAGAGGATTGGATGGACATGGATGGAAAAATCTTCAACAAGAGGGCTCCATAGAGCTTGAATCCTTCAATGGCTACTAATGGATCTCCTTGATGAGTTGGATCTTGAATTCTTGAATGTGGATGAATGCGTGAATTCTTGAATGCTTGAGGATGAATGAATGCTTGAATTCTTTCCTTCTCCTTCTTTCTTGCTTGAGAGTGCTTGTATGTGTGAACAAGAGATGGATTGAAATGAGAGAGGAAGGCTTCCTTTTATAGTGATCTAGGGCACAAACTTCTAGAGAGGCTGACATTAGAGAATTAAATCCCAATTAACCTTAACCCCTAGAAATGGACCTAGATTAAATTCAATTTAAGAGTTTACCATTACGAAATCCAAAACAGTCGACCTGGAAGCGAGAAAATAAAACTTTTCGAAGCCCAATATCTCGAAACCTCAGGAACTTGAAAATTGGACCCAGGGTCAGGGTCGAGGTTGAATCTTCCCTAGGTCAGGGTCGAGGTCGACCTTGACCTAGAAGGTTGAACTTGACCTTGAAGTCATAGATCTCAAATTCTCAGGACCAGGTGCCAGAAACAGGCTGGAAATGGGTGGAGAGAGAAGTAGAACAGGGGAAAAAGCCAGATCCA
This sequence comes from Chamaecyparis obtusa, assembly GCA_027943335.1. Classification (NCBI taxonomy): domain Eukaryota; kingdom Viridiplantae; phylum Streptophyta; class Pinopsida; order Cupressales; family Cupressaceae; genus Chamaecyparis; species Chamaecyparis obtusa. Next base: position 915,155 of record BSBK01000362.1, read on the forward strand.
TGCAAAGACCTATTCAAGGCACTTGACATGATCCCAGACCACTTACTCAGAGGGCTAAATTTTCTTAACATGGAAGTGTTTCCATTTTAAGATGATACATTTATTTATACTTTGTAGTCAGTTGTATTTGCATACCTTGCGACTTGTGTAGTGGATGTGTGTGATCATGTATACTTTATTGTTCAGATGTATTTATGATGTACTATGTAGAAGATTTAGATGATTATTATACTTAATAGATTAAATCATATTTATGTAATTCTACATTAAGGAACCCTCGAGATTTGTAATCTATAAATGAGATTTTGTGTATAAGTATTTCAAAACTTTATGTTTTACTTTCGCTTTGTTATTCAATATTGTTTGTAAACTCTTAATTTTTTTTTAATTTTGTAAACTTAGTAACATGTTTTAGGTTAATATCTCCTGGGTTCCCTAGCAGGGCATTACATTTGTGAAATGTAGATTCTTTGATAAATGGTTCTAATAATATATGTAGGTAGCCAGTACTTACCTTTTTAGTAATGTAATATAATTATTGAATAGTTATAAGCATAACTATTATCTAATCTTGATTATAAATTTTATAATTATTTGATGCCACCCTTTGGGCCCTCCCAAGGAAAGTGTTGGATCACAATCCCATCCTACTTTAATAGATTGACTTGGGAAAGTTAAGGGACGTTTTCCATTCCATTATGAGATATGTGGACCACATATCTAGTGTTCAGAGATTGTATTCAAACTTGGTGGAATATTCCTATTCAGGGGATTCCTTTGTATAGAGTAGCTTAGAAAATTGACATCATTAGGAAAAATGTCAAAGGATGGAACAAGTTTACCTTTGGTGATATCTTTTGAAAAAAAGGAGAGAAATCATTTCTAAGTTGATAGCCATTCAAGAGAAGATAGCTAATGGAGATTACTTTGAATCCATTCATATGGATGAGGAAGCCTTGAGGAAAAAATGGTAAGAAAATTTAATGCAAGAGGAAATTTATTAGAAGCCTAATTCTAGAGTACAATGGCTAAAAGAGGGAGACAAGAATTCCACATTCTTTCATAGGTATACCAACAAGCATAGGAAAATGAATAATATTCAAAGCCTCAAGCATGAATTGAATTGAGAGATCAATGATGAAACCCAATTGTATTTGATGGACTCTAATGAATTCTATAATGCCTTTAGGGAAGATAATAGAATTGTGAGTAGGCTGTTGGAGGATCAATTATTACATTATTTGCCTGATGCCCTAGATTATGTTAAAAATTCTCTATTGCTTTCCCCTATTGCTAAAGAAGAGGTTAAGAGTGATGTGTTCTCTATGGGAGCTTATAAATCTCTAGGAATAGATAGTTTCCCACTGGTTTTTCCAAAGAATTTTAAGACATTGTGGGATTTGATATCACCATGGAAGCTAAAGACTTCATTCATACTAGTAAAATGCTAAAAACAACTAATAGATCTTTCATTTCTCTAAATCCTAAGATAAAAAAAGTCCAAAGACTTTTTGATTTCAAACCTATCAATTTGTGTAACACTTTTTACAAGATCTTTTCCAAGGTCTTTGTGAATAGAATCGAACAATTCTTAGATTGCTTCATTAATAGAAACCAAAAGGGTTTTGTTACAACTACCCATGAAATCATACATTCTATGGATATATACCACCTCCCTTGGATGGTTCTCAAACTTGATATCTCTAAATCTTATGAAAAAGTGAATTAGGACTTCCTATTCAAATTTCTAAGGAAGTTGGACTTTCAAGATTGTGTAATCAACTTTTTTAAGGGAATGTGTGACTACTGTCATATATTTAACTATTGGTAATTGGGTCACAAGGGATTTTTTGGGGCTGCTAGATGAATCAAACAAGGAGTTCTACTTTCCCCCTACCTTTTCATTATTCTAGTTGAGGTTTTGGGAAGTAGTTTTCTTAGTCTTACCAGAAGGTACAAGCTACAAGGAGTTAAAGCTGCTTCCACAATACTGCTTGTTGTCCTACAATAGTTTGTGGATGATACAATATTTTTTGGAATTACATCAATGGTTGAAGAAAACAAATGGAAATATTTTCTCAACCAAAATGTGGAATTTTTAGGACAATACATAAACTATGAGAAAATTAATATTTACTTCTTTAATACTACAAAGAAATTGCAAAGAAAAATCAAATCAATTCTGGGCTATTAGTGTGCTACTCTTCTTGGGATATGTCTGAGACTTCCTCTTACTATAAAAGAGGTTTCAAAAATATTTTGGAACTTGATTTTAGAAAGAATTCAAAGGAATCTTGCAAGATAGAAAGGAAAAATTCTTAGTAGTGCATGTAAGATCCAACTCCTAGTAGCCTCCTTGTAAGGTATTCTTGTTTATTTCCTTTACTTGGTTAGAATCTCTAGAGCTTTACAGCTAAAAAGATTGAAAGAATATGAAAAAACCTTCTTATGGATAGAAATAGAAGAGAAAAGAGAATGACACTTGTTAATTAGGACACGTTATCTCACCCAAAGAAAATGGAAGGATTAGGGATAAGGAAAATAAATTTATTTAGTAAGGCTCTCATGGCAAAAATGGGATAGAGGTTGAAATTACACAATGTTGATTGGTGTAACATAACAAGTGCTAAGTATTTTAATTTTGAGAATTTTCATAGGGTTATTACTACTCAAGTATCTTGAAGTGGTTCTAAGATATGGAACATAATTATCAAGTGAAGGTATATCATCAAGATGGGCCTTAAATGCCAAATTGGGAATGGTTGTTAAATTAGATTTTGGGAGGATACCTAGTTAGGGGATAAACCTCTAGCTTTGTATCAAACTCAGAGATGTTTGCAAAAATGATAAGATGTTCTTTGGACACTTGGTTGAGGAATACACACCTCCTTTAAAACTTTGGAAGGATATTTCTCAGTGTTGCCTTAGTCAACCCCATGTGCTCCAGAAGGCTGTAGAGATACCAAAATGTTAAAAAAAAGCAATATCCCTCTATTCCTAAGGGAGGATAAGTTCATCGAGAGAAATAACCCTAGGGGTGACATTTCTATCAAATAAACTAACATTGCACTACTGAAGGAAGGAACCCCTACTAGTTTGTTGTAGAAGGTTTGGAATCCCCAGCTTATTCCTAAAATTAACTTTTTGGAGGTTAACTATACATAACAAAATCCTCACACAAGATAATTCGATAAAGTAGGGGGTTTTATTTCCCTAATAGTTGTGTGCTTTATAAATAGGAGGAAAATATCCCTCATATATTTTTTCACAACAAGTATGCACTAGATCTATGGAGTATGGTGTTGTAAAACCTTGGAATTCACTGGGTCATGAGTGGGTATATCCAACATCTAGCTATGGAATGGATTGGGCTATCTTACAATCCTTTCACTAAAAAATTGTGGAAGAGGATTCCACCTATCTTGGTTGGAACATATGGAAGGAAAGGAATAATAGGATCTCCATGGAAAAAAAACTTTGTTGAGGAAGTTTTTAGGATCTTCTGTAAGCTTATCATGGAGAATATCTCTATCACCACTTGGCCTTACCCATCCTTCCCCCTAACTCACATAGATAATGGTATTGTGAGTAGATGGGATATGTTGGGCTCATATTATACGTTTGAAAATTAAAAAAAAAACTAAGAGGAGAAATACTAAAAGTATCACTCCTAGACCTGGTTGGTATAAGATAAATTTTGATGGTGCTACAAGAAGAACTCAGGGCAATGGTGTGATAGGAGGTGTAATATGGATAGGCTTGGGAGATATGGTGGTGACATATACATGTAAGTTAGAAATAAATACCAATAATAAAGATAAATGGATGACCTTATTTTGGGGACTCAAAATTATCCTATCAATTGGTGTTAGGACCTTAACTATTGAAGGCGACTCTATACTTATTATTAATATTTTTAAAGGCCTAAAATAAAGCCAATTGGTCCATTGAAGGGATTTTTAGGGATATCAATAAGATTCCATTGGGAGTGGAGCTCTTTGGAATTAATCATATTAATAAGGAAGGTAATATGGTTGTTGATACCATGACAACAATAGGTCTTCACATGGATGGATTGAAATGCTAGAGAAATAAAGAATCTCTCCCAACTCATGTCCAAAGTCTCATGCAGGGAGAGAGATGAAGAATTGGAAAATGAACTCATGGATTGATCCCACCATTGGTTGTTAAATATTTTGTAATACATAACCATTTTTTGGAAATGGGGATACAGAGAAATTGAACTTCAAAGCCCAAGGAGGGAAAATTTTGACTTGAGAGTAGGAATTTGAATTGGATTTGGATGATGTGGCAATAGGCTTGGGTGACGTAGAATAGTCGAGGTGGTCAGAGTAGAAATCTCATAACCCACAATATAAAATGGTGGATGTGGCAAGAAACAAAGAGCACGAGCCACATAAACATAGAGGATGACCCATTAATAATGCAATGACATCATTTTAAAATGATGCATTTTATTTATTTATGAAGAGATTTATTTTAACTCATAATAGAGAAATTATGTTTCTTACCATGTGAATCCCAACCCAAAATTCCATTGCGTATGGTGACGTACCATCTGCATGAGTGGAAAGTTAAGAAGGGGCCAAGGAATGGTTATGCATAGCTTGTCACACAGATTCTTTCGACTACTTTATTAGGTGGTTATTTTAAATACTTTTTGAAATTTTGATCAAAATAGTAATTTTGAATTTTGGGTGGGCCTTGCTACAATTTTTTTTGTTGTGAATCTCAAAATGGATGGGGAAAGCACCTGCATTGAGCTTAGTAAGCACAATGAATTCAACAATGATGGCACTATGTGGCATATTTGTGAAGAGAGGGGGTTTATCAATTCATTGAAGGAATTAATGGTTATGATGAGGGATTTTTAATGTAATTTGCAACCTCCTAGGAGAATATAAGAGTTATAGTGGGTGACATTTATTTTGAAATACTTGAAGATGTAATTTCATAGGCTACTAAGGTGTCTACCGAGGGAAGGAAATATAAATACTTGTGTTGGGGAAACAAAAAACTTAAATAGATTTTTTAGGGGAAGTGAAGCCTTGGGTAAAATGCAAGGTGGATTTGAAAGGGAGCCGTTGTCATTGCCTTGTGGTCAGGTATGTCTTGTGATCACAAAATATTTCACCCTCGAGGGGAGGTTTAAGGTATATTATTTTTATGACATTTTAGGAACCACGACCTTCTTTCTATTTAACACTTTAGAGATTTTATTTAGAGAGGTCATGGAGCCTACTAAAAATCAAGTCAATACACCCATTCCATTACACCAGGGCCTAATTTATAGGCTATACCAATTCCATTTTGCCTTGTGTCCTCCTAAACCCATTGTTGTCCAAGAAGCCCCTAATTCAAGCTCACTACCACCTACTCAAGTTATTGATACTCTTGGCCCTAGCAAAAAGAAGTACATATACCATATTGGTGCTTCTAAATTGGCCTCATGAGATGGGACTCGAAAAACCCCTACTCTCTCCATGGTTGCTTTTGATCTTTGTGTTTTAAAAAGCAAGGATAGCATCCCTTTAACTTCTAGCAAGAGAAAGAGTAAAAACCTCTCCCTTGTGGCCAAAAATCCCCAATTCACCATTCAAGAGGTGATTAGTAAGGACGAGGAAGAGGTAAGGTAGGAGATTAGAAAAAATGAGAGCAACCCGATTGATAGGGGATGCGGGCCCAATTAGTTGACTATGACTTAGAGGATGTGGATGAGGATTAGGGGAGCGGTAAATCTATGGAGAAGGAAGAGAAGGTAGAGGAGGTTGATTGGGAAGGATATGAAACTAAAACCACTGAAAGCTTGAAGAAATCCATGATAAATATCTCTACTTCTTTCACAACATGAAAATGGAGTGGGTTGACTTAACTTGGGATGTAATGCCCGACGAATAGAAGATTGACAAAACTAATGTGAAAGGGAGTTGTACTAAATACCAAACCATGGACAAAGAATTGGATGCATCGAGGATTGATTTGGGATGATGAAGACCAAAGTGCTTGATCTAGAAAGGAAGATAGTCAACATTTCTAGGTTCAACCTCTTGGTGATGCACAACTTGACCACTTTCTTGTGCCTGATGCAAAAAAAGGACCAGGGAAAAATGCTGAGGGAGAAGGCAACTTTAAGGAATTGTTTAAGTTCCTAATTTATGATTGGATTCATGTGCTTTTCCAGTCTAGCAACAACATTAAGTCTCTTGCGCATGCATAGTTTTCTTTGGTTTTTCTCTTTTATTACTGTTTATCACCCAAGGGGGCTTTATGTTAAAACTCTTAATACCCCTGTTGGTTTATTGGACTATGGTTCTAGTATCATGATAGTAGTAAATTATAGTATGTTGTTAGGTATAGTTTATAATATGAAGGCCTCAATAGTTTATAGTATGCTTTTAGATATAGTTTACAATTTGTTATTAAATTACTGTAGTTTTCGATGTTGACATGTTTTGAGTGTACTGTTAGTTTGTTAGTTCTTACGCCTTCAGGTTGTGGTTGTTAAAGGGACATCACCCTTGTTTTGCTGCTATTTAATCTAAAAAATAAAAGTTGTACTTATAGTTTAATTATTATAGAAAATTAAAATTAAAATTAATGATTTTTATTATAATCTTAATTAATAAGTATTTTGTTAAAATTGTCAAATACTTATAAATTAGAAAAATAATAAATTAAAACTAGAGTTATACTATAATTGTTCAAAATGTTTATAATGATAAACTATTATAATTTAAATTAAAAAGTTAAAATTATATTTGTATAAAATTATTTATATATAAAATATAATATTAACTTATCAATTATTATTTTAAAATTTAAAATTATTATATTTATAATTATGTAACCCAATTTAATATGATTATACTTACCTCATTCTTGTCTCATAATAAAATTTATCATCTTATTTATCTTTTTTCCACTTTTTCGTATTAGTAAAAGTTGCACGTTTTATTTTATTTATATTTTAAGTCTCCTTTATATAAGATCCAAAGTATTTTTGTCAATCAAATTGTTAAGAATTAACTTAAAAAATTTACATATAAGTTTTAGAATATTGATTTTTTTAAAAATTCTTATAATTCGTTGAAAAATAATTTTTAATAACTAATTAAATTAAAATAATTGCAATAATATCAAAGTAACATCAAATACTTATAATAGCTACGAAATATAAGACATTTAAATAATTTCAAACATCTCTAAAATGAATATGAGTAACTCTTTTAAATACAACACTAAAGGTCACATATTGAAACAACATAATGATAGATTAAGTCAAATCCAAACTAATATTTAGATTTTAAAAAATAAAAATAAAATCATTACTACAAATGTATAAATAATCTTAATCACTTTTAAAACTATTGATGAAAATACACTCATGTATTAAATTATTTCTTTTATCTCTCTTGATAAAAAATATATCATTTATACATTTATGATTGGATAAAAATCACTCAAACCAAAGTGGACCCAAGCTATAAAGAGAAAGGGCGTATATATTGAAATTTGTCTAGTAAAGGAAGGAAAGGCGTAGAAGAAGTTGAAAGAATGTGATGGCTCCCTTCCATTACGCTGCATTATGTTAAAACTTTTATAATTTGCTTGATCCTCAAAAGGAGGCTCAGCTATTGACGTTGATTTTATTTCTATTTCCATTCCTTGGTATTATGACAATACTATTAAAATGTTCCCTTCCCACTAGCACACAATACTCTTGAACATGACATTCAAGTTGACCTTAAAATATGTGACTACTTTCCAAAGGTTTTTTTTGTTTTTTGTTTTTTAGTGTAGATTAAATTTAAAAATAGTGACTTCTTTCTTAAGGTTTTGGTTTTGTTTTTTTAAGATTTAGATTTATATTATTAAAGGTCATTTGTATATTACTTGATAGCATAGCATGTGAAAAGAAAAGGAAAACAATTTTTCAAAGGTATATTAGTCAAATTTTTTTATAGAATAATAAATATTCAAGATTTTTTTAGATATAAACAATTAAATAACATTTTTAAATTATATTTTTGATTCAACTATACATTAGTTTGTATTCATTGTATTTGCTTTATTTTGAAAATGTTAAATTGTCATGGGTTTGCTTGCAAAATTTGTGAAGTATGTGCTTTTTCCATCATTTCTTTTGCAAAAATCCATACACCAAGGTTGTCCCCTTCACCCTTCTTATATGTTGTTGTTGCTCATGTGCTTGGATATCTCTATCAACATACATCTGACAATAAAATTATTCATGACATCAAGCTTCCTAGAAGTGTGACAACCCCCAATTCTCATTTTGTTGATGACATTGTGGTTTACATACAATCTAAGAACAAGTGGCTCATACACTTGGAATTTTGGAGTTGTTTTGTTATGTTTCAGGGTCTAAACTAGCCACACACAAAATTAAATTTATCATGATAAGCCCCAACCCTCGTCCACCTTGGATTCCATTTGAGTGGAGAAAATTCAAGCATAGAGTTATTACTAGATATCTTGGGATACCTTTTGGAATTGGAGTTTCACTTAAAAAGAACGTAGAAATGGTTCTTGGCTGAAATTGAAGAAAAGTCTTGAATTAAACCAATATATTTCTCTCCATCACTGGTAGAATTCAATTTGCTAATAAAATCCTTATTTCCATTCATGTGTACGTTTCATCTTTTTGGCTACCTTCTAAGGCTTTCTATAATAAGTTGACCTAATTAATTTATAGATTGTGAAGTGGGGAAACAAAAAAGTTCAACCCACTACATCATGGACACACTATATTCAACTGAAAGAGAAATGAGGATGGAATCATTGACCCTTACACCTAAGGTATTTATCTTACTACCAAATGGATTGTTAGGGCCTTAGTGATGCTCCATGGAAAAAAATGGTTTGTCATCATATTCAAATTACTTAAGTTGGCCAATCTTGAGAATTGATAAAATGTATGGATAATCTATTACTTGCTCCATACTTCAAAACTCAAGGTTCAACCCCTTTCAACTCCATTTGGAAAGCCTGTCAAATAACATCTTAAAAATATCATGATATGACCAATCTTTGAGTAATGACTCAATTTTTGCTTCTTCCTCCATTTGGTGGAGCTATCTTATTCATCTTGACAATGTCCTACTTGCCTTGAACAAATTACTTAAATATAAACATCTCTTTAAAAAGACATTACAAAATTCTCAGGGCCTCTAGGATCCAATTAAATTGAATTGGAGACATGACAACAATTGAAATTCAATTTAAGTTATTCAATTTCAAAAACTTGCCTCACCTGAGCTATTTAATCTATTGTCCACCCCTCATGCTAACTTTCTTATAGATTAGAAATAGCCAAATAACCAAAGATTTTGTGCTTTCCCTCTTAAACCAATTTTTAGAAAAATCCTTGGGCAACATGTTCCCTCTCAACACAACTAAATTGTAAATGGTATTGCAATCTTAGTCATGCAAAATGGAACAAATTAAGTGCTCTTATTTGAAAATACAAAGCTGAGGCTCAAGCCCAATTGATAGCCGGGAAGATACTTCATGTAAAGGTCCCTATTGGTGATCATATCTCCTTCATCTCCTCTACACCATATTTTTATTTTTTGTGCTAAAAAAGTGACTATTAAAGGTATGCATTTTGGTTCTACTACAATGCTTAATGCTTGTGGAAGTACCTTTTTCCAACCTCCATACACTTTCTCTCTGCTTTGATCTTGAAAAGTTACACTACTTGGGATTACCTCACACCTAAATATCATATCCTAGACCTTCAGAAATATTATCTTAAAGAGCATTTGGAGTTTTTTTTGCCTAGCTAACTTCTCCCACACTTTTTATACTAATCAATTGGAAGCCCTGATCATCTGTGTGCACCTCTCTCCCCATCATAGTCTTGCATAATCTTCCCTTTTGTCCAACCCTAATCTACATGCCATGGTGAGAGATATAAAAATTAAATTCAACACTTTTGAGGCAAGAATGATAGGTGTTTATTGCAAGAATAATGAGATTAATATTCTTCCAAGTGGTTGACTCTATGGATGTGAGTTTTGTTTAGGACATTAAGCCTTCTCCTAGTTGCTTAATCTTCCATTATGATGGTGTAGTTTCATGCTTTTTTATTACATAGTGAGTGGTTAATATTAGAGAGTTCTCATTGATAAATGCTAGTAATATAAAGAAGGAATCTAAAAGGTACCATACATCAAGACAATTCATGCAACATTTAACTAAAAGATGTGAATACGCCAAATTGTACTCTAAAATGGAAAATTTGATTTAATATCTGCTACTGTCTACCATGATGTAGTCCTTTGAATGAATGTAAATTGGTATTCTCTTTCTATTAAAAAAGAAAACAAACACGAGAGTAGATAAAGTGAAGGTCATAGGAAAATGACAAATTTTTTTTCCTTACATTCTAGATTACTTTCCTTATGTTGCTCACACTTGTGACAATAAGGTGCATACATTCTACATCCAACTTCCTTTATATTTTTTTCACTTATAGGACTAAGACGTTATAATATTTCTTTGCTAGTCACCTTTTTTGTTGTATAATTTTTTATAGTCTAGTCCTATTTTTTCTACAATTTTATGGAGATAGCTTTTCTGCTACCCATGTCATATGGTGTGATGATATTATGCTTTTTAATGTAATGTAATTATAAGGAAGTTAAGGTAGTAGAAAAACTTCCTACATTAACCTTGAGGGGATGACTATGCGAAAAAATTTAAAATCTTTACTACATTACAAAAACTTATAAATATAATTGTAACTAACATGCATATCACAATACATTGATTTATGTGGGGAAAACCCTTTCATGAGAAAAACCCCATACACCAAAATTCATCCAATATATTATTAAAAAATCAATAGTAGATTACAATATAATCGAAAAGAAAGCTTCTCAAAGGAGTATCACCAACAAAGATCCAAAGACAACTCAATAGCTATCTGACTCTCAAAATGCATCACAATATATAATCATAATACATTGCCCACATTAAATAGGGTTTCCTTCTAAGGAAGGAAAAGTGCACAAAATTTAAACCGTTTGATATGTGAAATAATGATAAATGGTTAGGATTTACAATAATAAATTAAAACAAAATGTGGCACTAGCTTTGGGGGTCTTGCCTCTGAAACCACCACCAGGGCCCATGGCCTCCAACCCCCCACTGAAGAGGCCATTCCCTTGGACCTCACAAGTGGGTACCCCAACTTGCAACCTCCCATGATCATTTATCAATATTAACATTTTATTATTGTAAGGTTGAGACATCATTTCTTGATAATCTCCCACTTGTCGAACACCTTGCAAAAGAAATGGGAGGGCATTAACATAATGTTTTAATTTCTAGGGGATGAGAGGCCCATTGAATCTGAACACCATTTGAATCTCTCTATGCTCACACTCTTAGTTAAAGAATCTACAAAATTCATTAAAGTATCTACCTTAACCTACTTCACCCTACCATCCTCAACCATATCTCTAACAAAATTATGCTAAGATTTAATGTGCTTGGTCATGGCATGAAATGTTGAGTTCATAGATAAGGAGATCACACTTTGACTATCACAATAAATTATCACCACACCTTATTTGATTCCAATATTTGAAAAATTCTTCTTAAGCCAAATGATTTCCTTAGAAGCATGAGTAGCTACCATATACTCTACTTAAATAGTGGACAAAGAAACCACAATCCATTACTTTCTTATCCAATTTATTGCACCACCAAATAAATTAAACATGTATAAGCATTAGTGGATGTTCTTCTATCAATATCATCTATCTAGTTTGAATCCACATAATTATAAATATTAAGGGAAATATCATCTCCTATCAAATTACCATGATAAGACAAATACTACTTTAAGGTACCCTTCAAATATTTGAATACTCTTTTAACTGCATCCCAATGAACTCTACCAAAATTAGACATGTATTTGGAAATAACTCCTACTACTTGGACAATGTTTGGTACAAACCATAACATACATCAAATTTATGACCACACTCTAGTAAGGCACTCTACTCATATTTTCCACATTTGATGGGGATGTAAGACAATGTGAACAAATAATTTCATATTTTCTACAATCTTGCATGCTAAACCTCTGTAAAACTAAGCTTGCATACTTACTCCGGCCTAGACATAGCTTTATTTTCACTCTATCTCTTCTAATTTCCATCCCAAGAATGTGTTTATCTACATAAATATTTTTCATTTCAAATCTAACAACAAGATGAGATAAAAGTTCTAAAATCACACATTTCCCTTTACCACTGAATAAAATATCATCAACATATAATGAAATGCACAAGAAATTATAATTATCAAATTTATAATAAACCAATGATATGCTTTAGGATGCTCAAATCCAAAACTCAACAGATATGTATCTGATTTTTGGTATCAAATCTTGTCACTCTACTTGAAGCCATACAAAGATTTATTCAATTTACAAACCAAATTACTTTTATCTTTTATCACATAGTTCTGTATCTTTGTCATATAAATATCCTCCTCCAAATAACCATGAAGGAAAGTAATTTTCACATCCATTTTCTCAACATAAGAAACAATGATAGAAATAAAAAATCTAGGGGATGCCATTTTTGCAACATGAGAGAATATCTCACCGTAATCAACACCCTCAACTTGAGAGTATCCTTTCACAACCAAACTTTCTTTATAGTTCTCAATACATCCATATAAATTAACCTTTTTCTTAAACACCCATTTGCAACTAATAAGTTTTTGTCCCGCAAGAGATTTTACAAGATCCCATATATAATTATTTTTCAAAGCTTCCAATTTTCCATCCATAGCAATTTTCTAGGATTATGCATTATTTATACTTAATGTCTCTTGTATTAATATAGGTTCATCCAAGTTAGTATTTTTACCATCCTAAATTGTAAGCACATATAATTAGATTCTCAATTAGGCCCCATTTAGATTCTTCAAGTTTTTATGTTCATTATGCTTGATCTAGCCCCTTACTGCATACCTTTTCAATATTATTTCTGCATTCTTGACTCCCAAAACTAATTTCATTAATTTTTTGGGGGAATAGGTCAGCCCACCCAACCTATTCCTTGGTTTTTTCCTCAAAATTTGAATTGGGGGCTCGTCTCAATGGTTAAGCGAGAATTTTAGACCTCTGAGTTTTGAGCCTTGAAATGTTGTTAGAGGTATATACATTTTTTATCTCTTTTCATTTTGGTATCAAGATCTAAAAATACAAATCCAAGTTCAAGATTTCATATCCACAATCAAGACTTGAAGACAATTATTCACACATTCAAGATCAAGACTTCATTTTAAGCATTCTTCAAGCATCCAAAACATCCTTTGAAGACAATATTCTCCATTATAGCAAGATTCTCTCCCTCATGAAGGCCAAGTAGAGGAGACCTCAATGAAGAAAGAATATCCTTTATCTATTCATATTCATCCATTCTTCAAGGTAAGAGTTAATCAAGCATAATGTCTATGGATATTTTAGGAGTATTTGCATATCTATGTATTTGTGAAGAACATCCTTGATTCTTTTCTATATTTTAAGATCCAAAAACCACATACAACTATAAAGAAACTTGCAAATATCTTTATAGAAATTATGACACAGAGTCCGTTTATGAAGGTATGCGCTTTTACATTGTAGATCTAATATCTATATTACATTTACAAGTTTTTCTTTTATGTAATTTCATTTCTATTTCAAGGTTGACTCCTCAGCTAGGGTTGATGAAGGTGAACCTCTTTATACATAACATTTTCCTCTTTTTATGTGCGATAATACATGTGGAATTCACACCTGATCAGATATGGCCAGTTGATGACCTTGCAGACAATCCAAGATTGAAAATAAGAAAAAGTGTAGGGAACAAGTCAGCCTAGGTGACCTAGTCCTGGGAACACTTAAGCCAAGGTGACCTATTCCCCCCATAAAAGGCTCAAATTGGTTTCACAAGTTAGTGAAATCTTTTGGACCCCGTTTCTGGAATTTGCACTGAGCTATATGATCTCTATTATTCTACACAACTTGAAATTTGTCTTTTCTTCATATTTAGTGCTCTATCTTGAATTAAAAAAATTATATCCCCCTAATCAATCTTCTCAAGTACACAAAAAATAAGGATCATTTCACTCACTTAGTGCTAAAGTCCTACTTGAGCCTAACGTCTCATCTTCCTTTGAATGTACCTAAAAATCAGTTAAGTATTGCATTAGGGAACCACTCTAGAACTCCTTGTTCTCCTAACCACATTCTCTTATGGTACAATATTCAAAGAAAAAATAAATCTCCAATCATCAAGTGAATGCCTTTTAGGTTTTTTTTTGTGCCTTGTAGACCTTAGAGAAAACTGAGTTTGAGGTTCTTCCTCCTCCTTTGAAGATTTAGAGCTAGATGAGCTCTACTCAACTTCTTGTCTATGTAGGGGTCTCGATTCAAATTTCTCAAGCATAGAAGGAATTTGAATCACATCTTCCTTTTTAGTTAGAAGAAGGCTTAGTTTCTTTTAAAATATTACTTCTATTATGTAAATTACCTTATGTACAATAGGGTCTCAAACCTTGTATCCTTTTACACTATAATTGTATTTGACAAGGATACATTTCAAATCCTTTTTATCCAACTTTGTTCTCTTCTCCTTTGGCACATATGAATATGCATCATCTACAAAAAAATCTAAGATTTATCAGTCAAGACTTATGATCCGATGATGCCTCAATTTTTTAAATTTTTTTTATCAACAAGAGCTAATGTAATAGACATGTTAATCAAGTAGCAAGTAGTAGCAACAAATTTAGCCCAATATTTTTGTTCTACATCTGCACCACTCTACATACTTCTAGCCTTCTCCATCAATCTTCTATTCATTCTTTTTGCAACTCCGTTTTGCTACGGAGAATATATATTTATCTTCTATCCATGAATGCAACAATCTATACAAAATATATAAAAAATCACCTCCATTATTAGTTCTCAAATATATTTTTTCCAATATGTAACTCAACCATTTCTTTGAACTCTTTAAATCTACTAAAAACTTGAGATTTACACTTTAAAAAGATACCCATGTATTTCTACTATAATCGTCACTAAATAAAACATAATAAGTAGACTTTCCAATGGAAGGAACATCTACATGACCAAACACATCAAAATGAATAATAACCAACACACCACATGATTCATGAGAACTCAAGTAAACATGAGTATTCTTGTTTTGTTTTGTTTTGTTTTTTTATGAATTAGGCATTAACATTAAATTAAAGGATTAAATACATAATTATTGTTTTTTTTTCATAAATGCGATGTTCACATAAATCAAAATCAACATTATAATTTTTCAAACCAACAAGGTTTTTATCTTTCAAGGTCTTAGTGCAGATACCATCTTTCTTTAACTAGTTAGGATATTACCTTTATTAGCATAGAGATTTTTATACTTAGCTTTAGCTTACTTAGGAATTCTCATGAGTTCATTTCACCTTATGTGGTGTAGACATGTGCACCCTGATCCAGGAGCATCTTGGGTTTCTTGGCAATCTTGCATCAACCAAAAATATTTGTTTTTCTATTTTCCTATTTGTACAATCCCTATGTTTATTTTAGTGCACCTTTAGTTTGGATCTTTGGTAGTGTCACACCTTGTGGTGTGTTCCTGGTATCAAGTTGAATCTTCATCTATGTTTATACATTGATTTGTTACTTCATAGTTTAAATCTTGTGGATTCTTGGAGGGACTTACTTGTTCTTCACATTTCACAACCAATTTGTGTTTTCAAAACTTGAGAAGGAATTTCCCAATTGACAAAGCTTCATGGCTCATTTATCGATGTTGCTACTCCTGTAGCCAACCTACTTGAGGGATTGTGATTCATGTTTCATCTATTGGAGGGAGATCCTTATGATTTAGGCATTGAACTATAATTGTAATATATTTTCTTCACATGGGGAAATGTAATCTTTTTAGGCTGACTGGTTTCTTGCGAATGCTTTATAAGAGGATATAATTGATCCTTAGAGGTAGTTTGGGAGTTCTAGAGTTAGTTTTGGTTAGTGATATTAAGATAACCTCTTGAAGATTAGGATTTCTATCTGTAATCAGGCCTATACACCTGGAATATAAGATTGCATGTTGTAGGTCAATTGTAAATGATATTCTACTAATGTGAAGACTGATCTTTCTTGTCTCTTAGTTGGTTCTTTTTGTTTCCATTGTGTGACTCTTGTTGCATGGATTGGATAGATCTCTTTGAGGTCCCTCTATATGTGACTATACCAAGTAGTATTAGAGTGATTTTTCATTCCTTGAGGAAGTTGATCTCTATAATTGGTGGTTGTGATGCCCTAGATTCGATGTTTATGGAGTGGAAAAGTGAGGATATGACCCATAATTATAGAGGACTTGCAGAAGATGGTTCATGGAAGGAGAGATGTAGATGATGTATATGTTGAGAGAAATAACATCTAGGTTAGAAGTTATGAAATGATCCAGAGAATAGGTATTCACATTGATGATGTAAGTGAGGATGAAGAAGAAGTTGAGGAAGAAGAGGCACCAAAAATTGAACATGGAGATGAAAGACTCCTAAGAGCCATAACTAGGGTGAACACAAGACCTCATTTTAATCCACCTAATTATGATGGAAATTTATATTTAGATGAATTTCTTGATTGGATCATGGATATGGAAAAGTACTTTGAACTTGATGGTACAAGTAAAGATAAGAAGGTGAAATTTTCTTGCACAAAGTTGAAAGGTCATGCATCCTTTTGATGGGATCATTTAAAAATTGATAGAAAAGAAGAGGCAAGGAGAAAATAAAGTCATGAGATAGGATGGTGAAAAAAATGAAAGTCAAGTTCTTACTTGTTGATTACCAAGTGAGCTTGTTTAGGAGGTTACAAAACCTAAAGTAGAAGGATCTTAGTGTTAAAGAGTATAGCAAGGGATTCTAAAAATTAGATATCAGACTTGGTCATGAAGTTGATGATGTTGAGAGGGTTGCAATGTATCTGAATGGTTTGAGGATATCGATTCACAATGAAATTAGTTTGGTCAAGTTGCAGATCGTAGAAGAAGCTTATGAGTATTCCCTAAAATTTGAAGAAAAGTTGAACACAAGATAATAAAAAAGACAAATGGGAAGAGGTGGAATATTCTAGAGAGGAAGAACATATGTTAGAGGAGGAATATATTACGGGGATCCAAACAAAGCCAAGAAAAAATTCAAAGAAGAGAGTTCATACCAAAGGGATGTGAGAAATTTCCATAGAGGTGGTGGATCAAGCAATTTTATGAGAGATGAAAAATGAGTGTTTAGAGTAACTTGCTTCAAATGTGGAGGATAAGGACACCAAGCCTTTGAGTATACCCAAGGGAATTAAAGTAAGAGGACTAAGAACAAGGGTAGATCTACTTATGTGGAGGAAGATCCTACTGAATCTTTGAATCAACCTGAGAATGGAGAATCCCCAATGGTGAGGAGAGTCCTATGTCATGAAGAGATGGATCAAGAACCATTGCAGAGGATTTTTGTTTTCAAGACAAGATACAAATTTGAAAGAAAATATTACAAGGTGATTATCGACAGTGGCAGTTCAGATAACCTAGCCTCTGAGGAGTTGGTAGACAAGTTAAAGTTTCAAATATTGAAGCATCCCAAACCCTATCATATAGCATGGATAAAGGATGATCATAAGGTACTGGTAAGTGAACAATATTTGGTGAAATTAAAAATTGGATCTTATCACATGATGAAGTTCTTTGTGATATTATGCCTATGGATGCATGTCACATCTTTTTGGGTAGAACACGGTAGTATGAGAGACAAGATTTGCATGATTGAAGGAAGAATAGGTATACTATCTTTGAAAATGGGATGAAACAAGTGTTGTTTCATTTAGTGGAGAATCCTAAGAGTGATATTTTTATCAGTGTTAGAGTTTGTTTGGTTGAGGGAAGAAAGTTATAGGATGGTTCAAAAAATGATAGTATGTGTTATGCTTTGATCTCTAAGAAGTCTGATTTGGAATCTACAGAGGAACAATCTAAGGAGATAAGGGAGTTGTTGACAGAGTATGAATACATAATCTTAGATAATGTACCTGATGGATTACCACATGTGAGGAGCATTATTCATTTCATGGATCTAATATTGTTTTGAGATTTTCTTGAGTTCTTGCAGGAAAAAGATATTGTAGTTAATAGATATCTCATTTGGTCAAATAAATGTATAGGTCCATTAAATAATTCTTATATGTTTTATTGGTTAAGTAGAATGCATGCAAAGAGGGGTTTACCTCATATTTGGAGTTTTTTTGAAGCTGGGAATGGGAAAGGGGAGTATGATGGAGTAGGCTCATGTGTGAAAAGAGATCTAGTTAAGGATACATTGAGGATTTTAGGTGATATATTATGTGGTTCTCATTGTATTGTTGATTGGTGTAGTTCCACATTGTCATAGGGAGGGACACTTGATTTAGCAGTGCACATATCTTTTGGTTGGTTGAAGAGGAAAATTTAGGAGAAAAATTGGATTATCAAATAATTAGAGATTCTTCAAAAGTTCTTTCATTTTGAAGCTCAAATGTAAGTACATAGATCATTTAGAAATGAGAGTTGTCTTATTTTTGTCACATCTATTTTCAGTGTGAATGGGATCAATACAAGTCAAGTGAGTGGGTGGATGAAAGGGTTAGCTAATATGTAACTCCTTTGACCCAAATAATAACCATGCCAAATGATGACATAAAAATTTCGGTTGAGTATGACCATCTTTTATATCTTCTACATTCAGGACATGTTTTTATAGTTGTTGCATTGTAGGGGAATGGTGAGAGATCAAACTACTAGTTGGAATGATGTGCACATGGAAAGAAAAAGATAGAACATCTTATGATAGATTATTATGGGTTTACACATCCTACTAGTTTAGTTTTTTTTGTTAGACTATGGTTGTGAATGTAGATGATTAGAAAGAATGGCATACCTTCATTTGAAGACTATGAGAAGAACAAAACTATTCTCATGTATTTTCACCTTGTAATAGAAAAAAATGTTAATTTATTAAAGTATAAATTCAAACAAACAAAATAACTTTAGACAATTAGTAATGTTGATCATGAACCAATACTAGATACTCTTAAGCAGAGAGATGACCCTTTAGGAACACTTGACTAGGTCATAGAAAATGATTGTAAGGTTTATTGTATTCATTATGATATTTGGTTCATTATGTTTATTATGCTTTGGTTCTTTGATTATTTTGGTTAGTAAACTTATTCCTCTTGTGGCTTAGAAATGAGGTTGGTTACAAATATGTTGGACATACAAGATTTATCCACAATTGAGTAGATCATACCAAATGACTGTAAGGTCCATTATGATTAGATTCATTAAATTCCTTAATTCATTACATTCATTATACTTTAGTTCTTTAAAATTTTTGGTCAATAAACTTAGTCTTATTGTGGCTTGGGAATTCAAGGATTACAAGTATAATGTGATAATCTAGAACTAATTGAATAACTTGATGAACTGAATGGACAAGTGAAAAACAAGTGATTAGAGATCACCGAGCTACTAAAGTGATATGTAAGGCAATTAAATCAGTCAATATGTATTGTCATTGATGTCAACTAGTTTTGACTATACTTATCGTGATGGTTACAAATATCTGAAGAAGAAAAATGGTAAAGGAATGAGATATCTGAATAAAGATGAGATGGATATAGATATATGGCTAAGGTATACATTTGGTAACTTATTGATAAGTCTATATCATCATTTTGTTGACTTGATTGTATTACATGAATTTGTTATGTATTGAATATCAGAACTGAATAATTTAATGTGGTCGGTAATTGAAGATTTATGTATACACCAAGGTAGTGCAGTGTATACTGAGTTAGTATTCACTGACACATTCTGTATTGACCGAGCGAGAGAAAAAATTAAAGTTTATAACAACCAATTGAATTAATGAGTTGTCAAGTTGCTTATGATTCTGAGGTAAAATATAAAGTTTTTAATGATGATCTAACAATTGAGAAAATTCAAGATTGATCGAATGGAGAAGGATAAAACGTGTTATAGACACATCTTTCAAGGAAGCTTGAAGTGGAAAAATGAATGATGGAGATTCAGAGGCAAAATCTAATGGATGAGAAGAAAATGGTTTATGACATCTATTTAAAGAGACATGAGATTCATTATTGAGTCTAGAGCTTATTGAAACTGCAGAAGAAATCACGTGAAAGGGCTATTTTCATGCACTACTGATCAAACTAGTTATAGACAGAACTTAGTAGAACTGAAGGCATTATCGAGCATCAGAGTATTATTCACCGAGTTGAATATGTTGAAAGATATGAAGGATTGAAGTGATTATTGATCAGAAGAGGTATTTTGAGCTTAGCATAGATCTAAAAATCTACAAATAATAGTTGTATTTGAATCAGATCATTACTGTATCAGTTTAACCATTGCTACAGCTAAATCTCTTAATTGAGTGGACTTAACAGTCTTATATGTATTTCAATATGAAATTCCATGAATGTTATTGGTTTTCTTGTTGACCCCATAGTGAATGCGGGTCAAGAGTTAATTGTTCGTGATAAATCCTTTAACCAGGTCACTGTCACACCTCACAATATATTTTGTAACCTTTAATAGGGTTGGCTCCTAATCGAGCTCACTTCAGAAGAGTGAAATATTTTGGGTTAACGGTCCCAGGTGTTTTTCCCCTTAGCAGGGTTTCCACATTATGTGTATTTGATGTGATTGAATTGTTATTTTACTTTACACGTTTCATATTTGGATTAATCGGTAAACATAGTATAGAGTTTAATGGTATTCGGTAAATGAATAGAAAGTTATTGTTGATAGCTTATCGAGCTGATTATTTGTTTGAAAAAGTTTAAACATATACATCTGGGAGTTTGGGACTATAGGATAACTAGAATTAACTGATTCACCCCCCCTCTCAGTTATCTAACAATTGGTATCAGAGCTTATTGGTTGCTTGAAGGAAATTTTGAAGAACTTGAGCTAAAGATCACAAGATGTATAAGAGTGAGGTGCCAAAGCTAAACAAAGACAACTTCTCGACATGGCAAAGCAGAATGAGGTTACATTTATCTAGAATTGGATAATCTATGGTATTTCACCTAGACAATGCTTACATCCAACCAACTGGACCTTTGACTGTTGATTAGATGAGAGTTAGACATGAACATAACATGCCAATGATAGAGATTTTTGTTGCCTTATCTAATGCAGAATTTGAAGATATCAAAGCATGTACTTCAACAAAAGCAATGTGGGACAAACTTACACTAGTTCACATAAGATATGTTGATGTGAAGAGAGAAAGAGCTGAAAGCCTTAGAGGAAGGTTTGATGATATGAAGATGAAAGAAGGAGAAAATATTTCACAGTATAGTAACCAAATAAAGGAGGTTGTCAATGCTATCCGAGGAGCAGGAGGTGTTATTGATGAAGACATTTTTGTGAGTAAAATTCTATGAACCGTGCTACCAATATATGCTATTAGAATCTCTACAATTCATGAAATGAGATATGCACTGGGTAATATTCTTATACTTGATAGACTAATCGGTAAATTGACTACTTTTGAGATGAATAACTATGATAATAGTATTGTATTGAGTGTTGAGTATGCATTTATGTCATCTTTGAAAATTGGTAAATCAAGCAGTAAACATATGATAAGAAATAAGAGTGACAGTGATGAAGATGAACTTGATGAACTTGAATTACTTATGGCTAGAAGGCTACAGAAAGGTAAAGGAAGGTATAAAGGAAAATTACCTCTAGCATGTTTTAATTGTAAAGAAATTGGTCATATTGCAGCTAGATGTCCTAATAAAAAAGATGATGACAAAGACAATGACTAATCTAGTGAAAGAAAGTATGATAAAAGAGATAACTGAGATCACAGAGGCAACCAACACTATGATAGAAGAAACAACTAAGACTAAAAATACAAAGGAAAGAAGGCATGTTACCTTTTTGGAGATGATGATGATGAAACTGACACTGACATAGATGAAGACATTGAGGTGGTATTTGTAGCTTTGAAAGAAGATTCAGAAGAAGAAGAAAGGTATGTAGAAACAACACTTATCTCTAAAGTTAGCAAGAATGATACATAGATTATTGATAGTGGTTGTACACATTATATGACTGGTGATGAGGAAAAATTTGAATACCTTGAGCACTATAATGGAGGATCTATTAAAATGGGTAATGATACAGTTTGTCAAGTAAAAGGAAAAGGATCTATAATGTTGAACAATAAGATTAAATGTGAAAATGCATATTGGGTGAAGGGACTTAACTATAACTTGTTAAGTGTAGCACAATTGAATAACTTAGGTCACTGAGTTTCATTTGAAAGTAGGAAGGTGAAGATCTATGATGAAACAAGAAAGTTGGTGTGAACAATCTAAAGGTAATCTATTCTATCTTGATAATGATGAAACTTCTTGTTTAATGGCTAGAACTGAAGATGTGTGGTTGTGGAATAAAAGGTTATGTCATGTGAATTTTGACAACATGGTTAAGATCAGTAAGAAAAGAAAATTTAGAGATTTACTGAGCTTATCTAAACTTGACCATGTCATGCGTAAACAATGTCAAATAGGAAAATGTCAAAATCTAGTTTCAAGAGAAAGACCTATTCATCTAAAGCTATTTTGGAGTTGGTTCATACTAACTTATGTGGTCCTATGAGAACTCAGAGTTATTATGGTGACATATACTTTATTTTATTTGTTGATGACTACTCTAGGATGATGACAGTTATGTTTTTGAAAGAGAAATTTGAAGCTTTCAAAATTTTTAAATGGTATAAAGCTAAAGTGGTAAAGGAAAGTGGAAAATAGTTAAAATGCTTAAGATCTGATAGAGGAGGTGATTTTATTTCTGATGAATTCACTAACTTTTTTAATGAGCATAAAATTAAAAGATAGACACCAAAAACACCACATCAGAATGGAATTGCTAAAAGGAGGAATAGATCCATAGTTGATTGTGCTAGAACACTGATGATTGAGAAAGATGTTGCACAAATGTACTGGAGATAAGCTGTTAGCACTACCATATTTATATTGAACTGAGTAAAACTGAATAATGGTTCAAACATGACACCTTATGAGTTATGGTTTGGGTACACACCAAATGTAAGCTATTTTAGAATTTTTGGAAGTAGATGTTACATTTTGAAAGATGATAGAAATGGGAAATTTGATTCTAAAGGAGATGAAGGAATATTCTTAGGATATTCTACTAAGAGAAAAGATTTCAAATGTTTGAATAATGTTTCTAACAAAATGATTGAAAGTGATAATGTGAAAGTTGATGAGTTTTTTGAGAAAAATGATTAAGAAAGAAGGAAAGAACTAGAAGACTACAATAGATATATATTTATTGAGATACTTGACCCTCTACTCGAGCAATAGGTAGAAGCTACCGAGCATCAGCCTATAGAGACCAAGAATCAGGAAATTGCTACTGAGGAAGATATTGATCCTACACCGACTGATGAACAAAGAAGAGAACAAGTGTTAGCTAGATTTGTGAGAAGACACCATCCACAGAATCAGATTATTGGAGACAAGCAAGCTAGCATGATGACACGAAGTAAGTTGAGACAGAGAACATGTTTAGTTTATGAATTTGAACCTAAAAATGTTAGAGATGCACTTGAGAATGAGGAATGGATTAAAGCCATGAATGAATAAATTGAGGAGATAGAGAAAAAAAAAACATGGACATTGGTACCCAGACCGAGTGATAAAAATATTATTGGAACCAAATGGATATTCAAAAACAAGTTGAATGAGACTTTTCATTATGGTATTGATTATGCTGAGACTTTTGCATTAGTTTCTAGACTTGAAGGAGTTAGAATACTACTTGCATATGCCACACAAAAAGGATTTAAAGTATATCAAATGGATGTTAAATCTACGTTTCTGAATGGGATACTTGAGGAAGAGGTTTATATTGAACAACCTGAAGGTTTTGTTGATCTAAGTAAGAAGAAAATGGTATGTAAGTTGTACAAAGACCTGTATGGACTAAAGCAAGCACTGAGAGCATGGTATGAAAGACTACATGCATATCTTATTAGTATTGGTTTTGTGAGAACAAGTGACAATAACAATTTGTATTTGAAAGGAGAAACTGATGAAAAGATTCTTATTGCTGAAATATTTGTTGATGATATTATATTTGGAGGACATGATAATCTTTGAAAAGAATTTGTTGATGAAAGAGACAGGAATTTTAAATGTCAATGTTTGGAGAGATTAAATTCTTTCTAGGTTTGTAAATTCTACAAAAAAATGAAGGGATATTCATAACACAATCAAAGTACATCAAAGAAGTATTGAAGACTTTTGGAATGGAAGATTCAAAACTAGTAGGTACACCAATGGTCACAAGATGAAAATTGACAAAGGATGATTAGTCAACTGAGGTAAATCAAACATTATATAGATTAATGATTGGTAAACTGATGTATGTTGTGCATAGTAGACCCGATATTGCACATGCTATTGGGATTGTAGCAAGATTTTCTACTAATCCTAAGGAATCACATATGACTACTATTAAGAGGATTCTGAGATACTTGAAGAACTTCAAGAATTAGGGTTTATGGTAAAAGAAACAATGCAATTTTGAACTACAAGTTTACATCGACACAGATTGGGTTGGAAATATTGATGACCAGAAGAGCACAACCGGTGGAACATTCTTTTTGGGAGAAAGACTAGTTACTTGGATAAGTAAGAAACATGCATGTATTTATCAGTCTTCTGCTAAAGCTTCTGAAGTATAATATGTTGCTTCTACCGCTAATTGGTCAAATATTGCATGGATAAAACAACTTTTGAAAGGGATGAATGAAGATACCATTGATCCAATGATTATATATTGTGACAACACAAGTGCTTTAAACATTTCCAAGAATCCAATGATGCATGATAAGACAAAGCATATATCTATAAAGTATCACTATTTGAGGGAACAAGTACATGAAAAGCAAGTGAAACTGGAGTTTGTGAAATCTAAAGAACAACTTGCAGACATATTCCCTAAACCCTTACCGAAGGATACATTTGAGTACTTGAGGACTAGACTAGGGGTCCATCCCCTGTTTGTTGATCACTAAGGTGATTAGGAGGTTGCATCAACCTATAATTTATCATAAAATCAAATAATGTTGATGCATATTGTTCACACTTTAGGTTTCCTAAGGTTGTGAAAGCTAGAATAGGAACATTGAATATTTGTACATTCATGTACATGATCTAAACCAAACAACATAGATATTTTTTTGGCTACTACAGAGATGTTTATTCTTTTTGGCATTGTTGTCAAAGGGAGAGAAATATTTCATATGAAATATTATTCAAAGTGAGAGAGAATCAATGAAATATCTATCCAGTGGGAGAGAAGTATCAAGAAAGAAGAAGATCAAATCTGCAGGGAGAGTCTGTCTAAAATGCTGAAATGCTATGTAGTGATTAAACATATTAAATGAAAAAGCTAGGGAGAGCTTACCAAGCTACATTATTTATTGACAGAGTTGTAGTACAAATATTTGGTATTCAATGGTATATTTCATATTTATGTTGCCATCAGGGCCAAATGGAGAGATTGATAATCTACAATTGATTGAATAACTTGATTAACTGAATGGACAAGTGAAAGACAAGTGATTAGAGATCACCAAGCTACTAAAGTGATATGTAAGGAAATTAAATTAGTCAATATGCATTGTCATTGATGTCAACTAGTTTTGACTATACTTATCATGATGGTTACAAACATTTGAAGAAGAAAAATGGTAAAGGAATCATATATCTAAATAAAGATGAGATGGATATAGAGATATGGCTAAGGTATACATTGGGTAACTTATTGATAAGTCTATGGCATCATTTTGTTGAGTTGATTGTATTACATGAATTTTTTATGTATTGAAGATCATAACTGAACAATTTTATGTGGTCGGTAATTTAAGATTTCTGTATACATTGAGCCAGTGTAGTGTATACCGAGTAACAATAATAACCAAGTTAGTATTCACCGACACATTCTATATTGACCAAGTGAGAGAAACAATTAAAGTTTATAACAACTAATTGAATTGATGAGCTAGCAAGTTGCTTATGATTCCAAGGTAAAAGATAAAGTTTGTTATGATGATCTAACGATTGAAAAAATTCAAGATTGATCGAATGGAGAAGGATACAACGTGTTATAGACACATTTACTAAGGAAACTTGAAGCAAAAAAATGAACGATGGAGATTAAGAGGAAAAATCTAATGGATGAGAAGAAAATGGCTTATGACGTCTATTTAAAGAGACATGAGATTCATTATTGAGTATGGAGCTTATTGACACTATAGGAGAAATCACGTGAAATGGCTATTTTCATGCACTACCGATCATACTGGTTATAGAAAGAACTGAGCAGAACTGCAGGCATTACCGAGCATTAGAGTATTATTCACCGAGCTGAATATGTTGAAAGATATGAAGGATTAAAGTGATTATTGATCAGAGGAGGTATTTTGAGCTTAGCATAGATCTAAAAATCTGCAAATAATAGTTGTATTTGAATTAGATCATTACTGTATCAGTTTAACCATTGTTACAACTAAATCTCTTAACCGAGTGGACTTAACAGTCTTATTTGTATTTCAATATGAAATTCCATGAATGTTATTGGTTTTCTTGTTGACCCCATAGTGAATGCTGGTCAAGAGTTAACTGTTAGTGATAAATCCTTTAACTAGGTCACACCTCACAATGTGTTTTGTAACCTTTAATAGGGTTGGCTCCTAATCGAGCTCACTTCAGAAGAGTGAAATATTTTGGGTTACCGATCCCAGGTGGTTTTTCCCTTAGCAGGGTTTCCATGTTAAAATCTATGTGTTATGTGTATTTGATGTGATTGAATTGTTATTTTACTTTACACATTTCATATCTGGATTAATCGGTAAACATAGTATAGAATTTACTGGTATTCGATAAATGAACATAAAGTTATTGTTGATAGCTTGCCGAGTTGATTATTTATTTGAAATTTTTTGAATATATATATATATATATATATATATATATATATATATATATATATATATATATATATATATATATATATATATATATATATATATATATAACCCTTGCCTTAGACATTTTTGCTTTGAGATGGTTATTTCTTTAGTTAATGTGAGTGTGCCCTAGTTTCTTCTATTCGCTCATTACTTTTTAGGTCACTTAAGCTTGCCAAATTTGCACGTGGTCATTTTTCCTAGTCTTCGCTGAATCACACAATTTTTTTCTTGTTTGTAAGTCTTTCAGCAAATTGGAGTGAATCCTTTGTTAAGTCTCCTTTAGTCACTGAATCTCATAGTCTTTGTCATGGTTAATTTTAACATCTAGCGACTCAACGACTACGTGGTCTCCTATTCATTTGATTCTTGGCAGTTTCTTTGAAACATTCAGTGACTTGGCATGGCGGTTATCTCTTGTTCTCCAAAGTAAATGGCTAAGTTTAAAGTTTTATAGTGATCCAGAGAATGCCGTTGTTCATCTTTGCAATCGGCGGTCAGGTTTTAAATCTCTTGACAAATGGGTCCTACACCATATTGTCCAACGATCTGGCGACTGAGTCTTGTTCTCATATTCTCTAGGTTGGTGGCTTTGACAAAGTAATTTGGTGAAAGATAAAGTTTCCTTTGTCGCTTAATCTCAAGAAGGAATGCCAATGTTCTAATTTATTTAGTGATTAAGTGAATGAAGTGTTTGCAGGATCTCAAAATTAGTTAGTGAGGCACTAAATGTTTCAGTGACCTGGCGAACAAAGTAATGTGGAGGTGTGACTTCTTTTGTCATGTATTCTCGGAATGAAAAGACTAAGGGTTTAATGGATTGTGTGACTCAGTGATTGCTGTTGATTGTTCCTAAGATCTACGGTCAGCGTGAGATCTCAAGAGTTAACCTAAGGTATGAAAAGCATTCAACGAATTGGAGATTTGGGTTATTTGCTCAATCTCGAAGCTTGACCATGGTTAAGCATTCCTCTTCGAGATTAAGAGATTTAGCTTGTTCACTGATTCTCCAGATGTGATCATGGTTAAGGCATTGTATTTCATGGCTTAAAATATCCTTTGTTTGCTAATTCTCCAAGTGTTTGAATGAGTTAAGGAAAAGGCTTCGAGAATTTGTGAAGTTTTTGGTTGCTTATTCTCTGAGTTTAACCATGATTGAATCAAGTATTAAGAGAATGTGAGATTGTCTTTAGTTGTTGAATCTCTAATTGAGGTGGGGTCATGGTAAGCTTTGAAAGGTAGTCTAAGGACCGTTGATCATCACTGGGATCAACAGTGATCACAGGATCTCCAAACTTAACCTTGAGTTGGCATTTCTTCTGGAGATCATGAGTTTCCTTTGTTCCTTGGATCTCCGAACCGTGTCTAGTTAAGTTTTTGTGCCATCAGTGTTATGAGCCATTGCAACATGGAAAAGGTACTTTTCCAAGCTGGAAAAAGTAGAAAGCTATCCAATAAGGTTTTAACGAGGGTTTACATCAGTAATTAAAGGTTTTACTGCAAAAAGCCATGATTATTGCTCTTGCACCCTGTTTATGATTTTTTAAATCATCCTGTCAACATCTACACCATAGCTAGCTATGATCTGAAGGTTGGTAATATGCAAAATTGTATGTAGAAGTGACTTAGGCTAGATTTTTTATGATTTGGAAATCATATGCATGCAATTTTTGAAGTATATAGATAGGACTACATTTCTTTTTGTGCTCAAATTTATTCTGAAGACAATTGAGATTGTTGGCGCTATAGCAGAGATTGAGTAGCGTGAAAGTTGCAAAGTTAAGAGGTTCCTATTCTATCAAGATGAGTCATCCAATGGTGAGTGTAGCATCATCCAGTGGGGTTGGAAAAGAACAAATTGGAGAGGATAAAGGAAAGCCGAATTACTCATATGAATTCATTAGGCTTCTTCCTGGTTTGAATCAAAACAAGAAGGCCATCAACAAGACATTTGAAGATATCATGGACAAATGTAGGGACACTATCACTTCTTTAGGTTCATGTTTTACCATATTCTCATACTTTTATAATAATAGGAGTAAATGTATACCTACTTGTAATGCTTGGGCATTGGGAATGGAAAAGCTAATTGTGCCTGATGTGTTTTTAGATGTTGATTTAATCATTGAGCTGGCTAGGTTGTATGATCCCATTTCTAGATGTGTTAGGTGTGAAGACTAGTTTGTGTTTATTTCCTTGGATAGGGGGTCCTTCATGAAAGATTTCAATTTCTACTCTTCCTCCTCCACTGAAATTAATTTAAAAAAGGAAAGGGATGAGTATGCCAGTAAAATAAGATCAGTAAAGAGCCAAATAGTCAAGCATATGCCCAAGCATGATAAGTACATAGCCCCTCTCCCAGCGAGTATGAATGCCCCTTATCTATTTTCATCCCTCAATCGTTATATGAAATTCTTGTGTCATGGGTTGTGTAGGGTTTTAGGGATTGATGGAAATGATGAGAAGTTTCCTGCTGACCTTTTAATGATAATCCTTGACATTCAGAATTCTCACACCAACACTGATTATGATTACATCCAGTATGTAATTGATAGGATGCATGAAGGGTTTGTGTCTGTCAAGGAGAATAAAAGACCTATCAGAGTCATGCACTACTCCCTTCTTATGCATTTGATTTTGTACCATCATGTTAATAATTTTGATGCAAGAATGTTGATGATAAGGACTCATTTTAAGGACATTCCCAACCCAGTGCAATATTGGTTGAGAGTTTGGAATATCACATCCAATGAGTGTAACTTCTCCATTTTTCAAAACTATTTTGTCCACCCAATTCTTGAAATGTTAGGAAAAAATGTTGTGAGGTTGTCAACTAAGGTCTTGAGGGTTTTAAGACCAATGCAGTATAAGACAAATGGCCGAGGAACCACAATTGGGGAGATTTCTACTTGGGGAACAATTTCATAGTTATTAGAGTTTATGGCTGCCCCCAACCTCCACATTTGCTTCCAAAACATGCACCTCCTAGGGTTGCTATAATGGAATTCATTTGTCAATTAATGTGGACTAACAAAGACCACCTAGGACCTCATAGGAAGGGAACTTTCACACCAAGGAAATTCAGAATTGGTAGCTTCTTGATTGGAAAAAGACTACCGGGTCGAGTCAGTAGCTAGCTAAATCAGTTCAAGATGACTACAGGCACTTGCCAATATGTTGATTCTGAGGGTTTCATCAGAATAGCCAGGATGACCTTGATTCCTAACATCAGAACAATCAAAGATCATGAAGGCTCAGATGAGGAAGATGTGATAAGGAATATGATGGATCTGGATGAAGCAAGGAGAAGGTGGACTAAGTATTTTGATTTACTGGACATAGAGGTCAGACTAAAGAAGGCAGGAGTTCCTTTTGATAGTTATTTCCATGAGCTCCCATACTTGCAAAGAATGGAAAAAATGATAGAAATGTATGGCACCCTATCTAACTAGTTGGAAGGGTTGCTTGAGGATAAGTTAGAGGTACCGAGAAATTATTCCACCTCTGAACCTGAAGAATTCACTAATGAGTCACAAGAAGGTAGTAGTCCACCTCCAGTAGGGGAAGCACCAATCATTGACTTAACTCAAGATCCAATGGAGGTGAAGGCTACTTTAGAGCCACCATTGAAGAAATAGAGGCTTGAAGTAGGTGAGCCTTTTGAGAAGAAGAAACAAAAGAAGGTGTTGGATAGTGCTTCAGTTCTTGTGCTTGGTAAAAGAGCCTACCACCATCAATTAAGAAAGGCTATCAGATAAGGAAAGAAAATTGTGTCAAAAGAAGAAGGGGAGTTACCCTTGATATTAGGAAAAGATGAGAGAGAACTGTACCAAGAAGAGTTTCTCAATGATGACCAGTTCCTCTAGAGCAAGGAATTCAGGGATTTCCTTATGTGGAGGAAACATGAGGAAGTGAAGAGGTCCCTGCCTGAAGGTATAGAACCAAGTGAGGAGATTTTAAGGGCTCTAACATCATATGATCCCAGTCTTGAGAGGATCACTATGGAGGAAGCAAGAGAAATGGTTAAATCAAGTGGCATGCTTTTGACTCCTAGATGGGATTTGACTTCTGCCTTTATCATTGACCAAATTAGAAAATGGCCTAAGGGAAGCTTGTCATATGAGGTGCAGATTGATGAGATGATCAGAGGGAGTGGTTATGACCCCAAGTCACAAGCTGTTACACTTTGGTCTTTGGCCCCAAGAACTCAAAAGCCATCTCTGGTAAGCACTAAAGACAAGATGGAAGGTAATAAGATTGTTTGGACTATCCAAAACACCACTGATCTTGAGGTGTCTAAGGTAGTAACACACTTGGCTCACCTCAATGAAGCCAAAACTATCCAATTGTCAGAAAGGTATGACAAGTTGTTTGAGAACTCAATGAGGGTTGCAAAGGATAGGGATTTAAAACTTATGATGACAAGAAAATGGAGGGTGAATTAGAGGAACTAAGAGAAAAGCTTGAAGAAGCAATTAAGGCAATGCGTTCCCCACCTTTGCAAATTGAAGACCCTCCTCAACAAGAAGTAGAGGTTCCTGACCATCCAGTGGAAGATCGAGAGAAAATAAGGCTAGAAGCAGCCTTGAAAACTATGATTGATGTTGTCATCATGTTACACAATAAAAATGATAAAAGAAATGAGTCATTAGCTACTTTGGAGCCACTTCACAACATTTGGTCCGGGAGGAGTTTTTTATTTTAAAAACTCGATGGTTTGCAAGAGTATAGGCTTGATATCCCCGAGGTGGTAACATAAGTTTATGAAAAGATTGGATTGGTTATTGTTGTTTCAAATTTTTTCAAAGGGAAGTCAAATCAAGTGAGAGCCAAGTTGGCTATGTTTGACAAGGATTACAGTAAGTTTTTGCCCTCTATTTTCAATAGTAATGGAAGTGTGGTAAATTTTGATGAATGGAGGTCATCGATGGATCAATTGGTAATTAGAAAAGAAGCCTTTCTCAAAGGTGATAATATTTTAGACTTGGATGGGTGCAATGGTATAATTGATAGTTTTTTTAAAGTTGAAGGTGATTGCACACGGTTTGTTGTAGAGGCTAAAGCTATAACTGATTCCAAGTGGGACCTACAAATCAAATCACTACAGGAGCTACAGAGTTTCAATTGGCCATTTGATGATGATGTGACAACTTGGGACAAAATAATATTTTAGACTAGGATGGGTGCAATGGTATAACTGACAATTTATTCAAAGTTGAAGGTGATTGCACATGATTTGTTGCAGAGGTTAAAGCTATAATTGATTCCAAGTGGGACGTACAAATCAAATCATTATAGGAGCTGTAGAGTTTCAATTGGCCATCTGATGATGATGTGAAAACTTGGGACAAAATGACAAATAAAAAGAAGAAGAGGCCAGTTGTCTAGGAGCTAGAGGCAGAGGAAGAAGAATAAAGTACATATGGCACCTGATCTAGAATTTGAGGGAGAGCAAGTTTCAAAAAAAGTATGATGTAAGTTAGCCTGTATTGGCGGTCATCATTCATGCTACAAATCAAATTAACTACTCTGAAATATCTCCAAACAAAGGTGCCACCTGTGAAGATGCTAGTAGTTGTGAACTACTTTATGTTGTTGTAATCACTGTCTTTTGGTTTTTACTTTTTGTCTTTAGTGCAAGTCATTTTCCTAGCCATCTAAAGCTTGTTGCATCCTTTCGAGGATTCCAAGATGGCTAGAGGTATATATAGAAAGTTTTTCTCTTTTTGAAAGGGTGGTTGAAGTTTTTGTAAAAAAAAGACTGAATATAGAATCTGACTTCTTTGAAGTTTTTGTTAAAATTGTAATGGATACAGTTGAAGATTAATACAAATATACTGGAATTTCATTGCTATCTCTGGTTGTCTTTGTGTATGGATACTTTGATTTTCTTATGCATTAATTAGTAAGGCCCTTTAATGTGTTATTCACAAGGTGAATATAGGGGTTGAGCTCAAGTTTCTCTCAAGGAGAGAGTAAATCTTCAGGGAGGTCTCTGGGATTTGAATATCTATACATGAATTTGATGGTAGGGTTGGGAATTGGTTCTCCTAGATCCGTTAGGGATAGGATCCCTACACCCATTCTCATGAAGCTTCCTCCTCTTCTGATGGACTAGAGGTTAATAGGAAGAGTCAGGCTAGCACAATTAATCTCATTCAAGAAGATGACTCACTAATGTGTGTTTCTTTCCAACAAAAGAAACTTTATAATAGTTAGGAGAAACATCTGTTGCAGAAACTGCTTCCTATGATTTTGACAAGTTAAGTGAGGAAGTAGCAGCCTTGAAGAGGAAAGAACAAGAACAATTAGTAGAAATTACTAAAAGAATGAAGGTACAGGAACAACAAATCTATGATTTGTTGATGGAAAGACAAGATCTCATAAGAAAAAGAAAAAATAATGAGATCCAAGCTAAAAGATTGAATGAAAATGTTCATGGTTTAAACAAAGAATTGTTTGGAGATATAGGAACTTTGAGGAACCAAGAAAATGCTAATAAACTTGACCCATAGAGGGATGAGTTTGCAGAGGAAGGCCCTGTCATTAGGAAATTATAGCCCTCAGAGATTAAAAGGAATGAGGACCTTAGATATGTCCCTAAAAATGTTTCTGATAAAGGAAAGCAGAAAGTGGTTGGCATAAGCATTAATGAGCCTAAGAAAAATGTTGTTCCTTCTAACATTGTCTCCCAAGCAGGCTTAGAATTGGAGAAGGCAAGAAAGGCCAAGGAATATTTGGCCCTCCAACTTGAGAAGTTGGAATTAGAGGTTGCTGCTGATGAGATGAAAAGAAATATTGCCTTCCTGCACGCAAATATGAATCTATCTACTAGTAGTTCTTTCCCTATGAATTCAAGAACAATGCCTTGTAGTCAACCTTGTAATATTATCCTTAAAGCCCAAGCCTTGAATCCAAAGAAAAATGTACTTAGATATGTTCCAAATACCAGTGCTACAGTCCCTGTGATTGGTAGCCAAAATGCCACTATACCTGGTCAAAATGTTGGAGTAATAGCCCAGATCTCACAAAATTTCCAAAGGAGACCCGTTCACCTAGATAGGTATAAGACCTTATTTTTTTATGGTATTCCCGATCAGCCTAATGTTGTCCCTAATGAGATCAAGGAGAAAATCCCATTATTCACTGGTAACAATGTGATCACATGTGAATCTAGCATCTGAAATTCTTCACTAACAGACTCAATGACTATGAAATTGAGCATGAAGATGTGGTAATGAAGCTCTCTATTCAATCATTGGTTGAAGATGCCCAGGATTGGTATAGGGGTTTTCTTGAGAAGAGTATTGCATCATGGGATGAGTTTGTCACATGTTTCAAGGAACAAAATGTAGAACATTTGAATTCAAGTTACATGCTCAATGAATTTAAGAATATAAAAAAGCATTACAATGAGAGCATGTCAGAGTTTAATAGCAGATTTCAAAAGGCTATGTACAAATTTTTCCAAGTATTGAGGTTGGATGATATAGTTTGCTTGACTAGTTATTTTAATTCTATGGATGGTAAAATGTCTTATCTTCTAAGGGATAAGAACCCTCGTACCTTGAGGGATGCCTTTAAATTAGCCATAAATATTGAAAGTAACTGGAAGGCATCTGGTCAGTTGTATAAGAGGGATGAGGGTAGATTTTGGAAAGAAACCAGGCCACAACCTCCAAGGCCATCCAAAGATGATAATAAAATGGACAAAGGAGCTAGTATTACCAAAGACTTCCCAAAAAAGTTTGAAAAGGGTGGTAGAAATTTTCAAGATACAAGACCACCTTATTAAAGGTAGGAGAGACTCCCTAATTTACGAGATATGCCCTATAAGACAAATTGGAAAGATTGGAGGCCTGTCCTTGATAACAATGAACCCCAAAAGGGAAGAGATACACCAAACCCTTTGAAGAAAAGCACAACACATAATGTGAAAAATACTCCTTGGTGTGTGGCTTGTAACATGCCTCATTCACCTTTCCAATGTGCTATGGCTCAGGCCTTGGGAGAAGAGGCTAATTAATCATGTGCAGGAGATTATGAAGAGTCTGAAAAGCTTGTTGTTAACATGTTTACTACTGAAGTAATGGGGAATCTCTTGTCTTTAGAAGATGAAGAGATTTTCTCTAATGTTGATCATAAAAGGAAGTTTCTCTTTGATTATGAACAACAAGTATTTAATCACTCTGATCATGATGAGTCTGATAATGACACTTGTAAAGCTCATATGGTAGGATCAGGATCAGATGAAAAACAATGGAGAAAACCTAGTGATGAGGAAATTAGAACTTTAACTATCGCTGCTACAAATCAAGCCAAGTCCTCATAAAATTTATGGAATAGAAGGGTGGATACTGATCAAGTAGTCCCTAGGTCAGTGTTTGTTAAGGATAACCTTCAGAATAAGGATTCCCCAAAGCCTAATATTGTAAATAATAAGAAGGAAGGGCTTGTAACTGAAAAGAAAAGGAATGAGGAAATTATTGTTGACAAGGTTAAAAGGAAAGTTGGTAGGCCAAAAGATTATCTTGATATTTCTATTGATCCCCCTACCTTTGATATGAGACATGCCCTATCCCAAATGAAGGTTTCCATCCCTTTACTTGAAAAGCTAAAAATTGAGGAGCATAAGACAACAACCTTGGCTCTCATAAGTGAACAAGGGGTAGCTCCTGTTATGCAAGAGAAGGGGAATTTAGTAGTGTAATACCCCAAAAATGGGCTATAGGTTCATTAATCTCCTACATCATCACATCGAATGAAATCGACATCAAAGTCCTCACCTAAGGCACATTGGCACATTATCGAATCTTAATTAATTATCTCAAATTCTGCATCGAGGAATATTCCTAGTAATATTCCTATTTATCCTAATTATCTTTAATTTAATAATTATTTGGCCAAAAATCCTATTTATCCTAAAGTTTGATTAATTGAATATGATGAATATTTAATTAATTAGATTTAATATTGCCACTTAATTATTTAATTGAATTTAATTATATTCCTAATTATTATTATTTAAATTTGACAATAAATCAAAATTCCTATCATTAATTGATTAAATTCTTATTTAATTAATTAAAGCAAGTTGTCATATTTAATGATATTATTTTTTAATAAAGTTTGATTTAATAATTGATTAACCCATAAATCAATTATTTTATTTTTAAAATCAATTAAGTTGAGGATAATTCACTTTATTTATTTATCTAATTCATATTAATTATGCACATCCAAAAAACAATTAAACTTTAAATCAGAAAATCAATTCAAGTTGTGTAAAAATAAACTCAACTCTCTTTTGAGTTAAAAGCTGATCTCAACTTCTGATTTAAATCAAAAAGCTATTTTTGCATGATTTTTTGTGAGTTAACTATCTTTAATTCCTTGTTGACTCAAAAATCAACTAGAGTGATTTATGGTTTTTTTATGCATCCCCAAAGCCCTGGATTTCTATAAAATCAAGGCTTCAGCTCTTCACAATCTCATCTCATAAGTTTGCATACTTACTCTGCCAACAATCCATGAATTTGCACAATCACGCTGGTGAATTGACATCTGAAGAATTGAAGCTCCTTTGCAAATCAACAACTTTTGTGAGATCAATCATATTTAGCATATCATTATAGCTTATCTTGCATATCAAGTTTTTCATATAGAATAGATTCATATCAGTTTATTTCATTCTTATTGCATAGAAAATCCAAAAACATAGATTAATTTGCATTCATCTCATATCTAGATTCTGCATTCAAATCCTTCATTTAGGTGTCGTCAAGGTCACTGATCTCAATCCAATCTAAGAATACATACTCGCACCTATTAGAAGGCAGTAAATCACCTGGTTAGATTAGTTTTCATTTCACTGCACAATTTTGATTTTAAGCTAACCTCTAATGTTTTACTAAAGTGTTGTGTCTACAACTAGGTACAAAATTCACACACACATTTTTGGCGCCCACCGTGGGGCCTTGAAATGGGTTTACATTCAATTTTTATCAGTTTCTATCATCTTCTTGTCATTTTCTATTCCAAGCTATGATTTTAAATTTCTGTTTGTATAATTTTCATACAAGTTTTGTTAGAAACTCGTATCAAGAGGTACCCACTTTTGTATGATAGTTGATTTGATTGAGGATCATACCATCAGAAACAAAGTGTCATTTGGAAGCTTTGTTGTCGTATGATCTGATTCCCAGTGTCGTACGAGTTTTTGGACTGTCATCTGGAAGGTGACCCACTGTCGTATGAGTTTTAGTGCCAAGTTTCGATTGTCATTTCACCTTTTCAGGTATTTTTCCAGATTTGGACTGACAACTAACATGAACGATTAAAATTTGTTGTTTCTGATTAATTTCTGCTAATTTTGATTGGGAAAAAGCGTGAAAATTGCTAAAAATAGGTAAGAATCTACTAAGTGTGTTGCAAGGAATTCAAGTAATCTTCTTAGCTAATAACATTTCAATTTGGATTAAAAAAAACTCTTGTGTGTCAAGCTTGTGTGACCTTTATTGCTTTCATATCACAGATTTCATTTTGGGCTATAAAAATGAACATAGATTTGCTTTTCAACATCTTTGCTACACATAGTAAATGTTAATATGATTTAGAACAATAGAGAGGGGGGGTGAATTAGTTGTTCTCAGGTCCTGATGTATAAAAAAATCTCATAAACTTATCCTTAAATTAGATCCAAAACAAAAACAAACTTGGTCATCACCGATTCAATAATAGAAACATCTAACAATGCAGTCCACTACCCAACTGTAACTTAACTTGTAAAACATAGCAATGTTTAGATCTAAACATTCACACAAGTATAAACACCATGTTTTAAAATAGATGGGTTATTGGCCCACCACGCTTCAGCAGTCTGCTTAAAAGCAGCATAGTCATGCTTAAGAATATTCAAATCACTAGCCATAGAAGAATTAACAACATTATTGAGCTTGGACTCAATGGAATGTAAACTTGCAAGAATATTGTGGAAATTGGCATTAACACTGGCTTCAGTTTTCTGACGGTTCAATTCAGCTTGCAGGGCTTTCTGGTGCATGTCAGCTTGTAGGACCAAAGCTTTACGGATACACAGATTGGCATAATTTAGCATTTTGGTCTGTGTAGTGGCTTCAGGCTGTCCTGAGGCAATTACATGATGAGGCCAGAATGGGATAGCAAACTTATCATCATTCAGCAAAAAGTCATGTAAAGGAGGAACAGTAGGTTCAACAAAATTAGCTTCGGTAAAACTGGTTTTATTACCAGACATCAACATATGCACATGGAAAACTGGTTTAACAAAAGAGCAGTGAATGCATTGCATACTTCCATCATCAAGTTCTGTGAACTGAGGATGAGGACACTGAGGAAGTTGCTGTGTCAAAGGATTAGTCACAAAGGGACGTTCATCAAAAGACAAATTACACATGGTACAAAATAAAGATCCATGAGGATTAGGAACAGCATCAGGATGATAACAGGAATGCAAAGGCTTGCGCTGTAACAAAGTAGATCTTGATCTTTGTAATGGATGATCTTTATAATTGAAACTGGAATTCACACTGGAAGAGCTAGATGCAGACAAATGTTCAGAAGCAAATGAAATACGAGCTTCAGTAGCAGTCTCATGAACTTTGGAAATAACAGTAAGGTTCTTGGGAGAATCTAACTGTTTAAGAGCTCTGACATCTACAATCCATTCTTTAGGAACTTTGATTTCGGATAGATTGACCATTTTAGGAACAGTGAGCTGTGCTCCTTTAGTATCTGTTTGCCATAACAGAGAATACCTAACTTGGGATTTATCACTCCTTGGATCCTTCACAATAGGGATAGTTGTGTTGAACAACCTTCCATACAAGGCAAAGAACAAAGCATGTGTTCTTGATCCAGGTTTCATATTTAGGTACTGGGTTCCAAATTGAAACATCAAAATCTTATCAAGATGGTCATCTAATAGACTTATAGCAAAGTTCAGAACAACATCAAATGCTGTGGCTCCAGCAGCCATAGGAGCAGAAATACCTCCCATAATCATATCAGAATAATTGTTATGACGGGCATCAAGAAGAGTCATTAAGGCAGTAGCAGGAATGCCTTTTCTATATAGAGGTTCTATACCACAAATGATATGACCTATATGCAAATACTTATAGCCATTTTTTTGCTTGGCTTGTTTAACCAAATTTTGAATCTCTTTATTGGATAAGAGATTAATGAAACTATGAGGCTTATCACAATTAACAACTACTTGCATCTCTATCAATTTACAAATAGCTTTAGACTTATAAGAAAGAAATCCTAAATCACCATATATCTCTTGCCATTTCTTTTTAGGAAGTTTAAAACGTTCACTAGGTAATTCTAACTCATTAGATGCATTAGACTGAAAAGGATTATCTATATTGACATTCTGAACTTGATCAAAAACAGAGCTGAGACTTACCAGTTCTTCTTCTCCAGTATTGCCATCGTTCGTAGTTGTCTGGGATTCAGTCATCTTGGTTCGTTCTGTTACTCGGGATTATAGTAGTGCTACCTTCCCTGCCTCTAAACACAGCTTAACACGCCTTCAACAACGAGGACTTACTTCACACAGAATCCAACCAGAACACCAAAGATTCAAGAATCGAGATCCAGACAAAAGAACACAATACTTTTAAATGGAACTGTAAGAGAAGCAAAGTTTTTGAAACAAGATATGCAAACTAAAATGAATGCTTATATATAACAACCATGCTCTGATACCAGATTTTTGACAAAGCTCCGAGAAACATAGACAACACTATCTTTCATTAAATCGGGCGCTTTAACAACATATAGACTATGATGCAGATGATAATAACCAGGACTATGATCAGACCACAACAGGCTGATTTACAAGACTCAGACTCTACAGACATGCTATAAGATCGACAGTCTGATTTCTGATCTTCCTTCAGGAAGAGAGCATACTCTCTATGTCTTTCTTACCTAAAGACTATGGAGAACTATGCAGGAAACTAGACACTCTAACTATCTATCTCTGCTACTGACTCTTTCTCTCTCGAATTGTTATCCGAGGAAGTTCTTGATTTGCAAGTGAGGTCTGCGTTCCTTATATAGGAGAGGAACCGACTTTTGGGTTGCATTTCATCTTACAAAGTTTTCAAATCCGTCCACAAGGATTGGACACGTAGCAGAGCATTTACTTTATTAACCGACCTTATCTCGAACAAGAATCTCGCCAGGAATGAGATGAACAGTAATACGAGATAAGAACAAAGCATCTTTTTGACACGTGAAGGGTAACACGTAGGTCTTTGAAGGAAGAACCTTATCCTTCTTTTTACCATGGTGGGATCCATGCGTCCTTTTATTCCGAGAGGATAGTAACTCGTCTAAGTGACAACCCCACTTAGTAAGCATGCGATCTGGGAGAATGAGATTCCCAATCGACTTCAACATCATCATCTTCTTGCTCTGAGCTGTCAGCTTTATCTGCGAATCTTGATCTTTGCATAATGCGGTCGAACTTATCTTCAAGGGATTCTTCTTTCCAGAGGATTCTTCTTTTACATCGAACAAAAGCTTTTTCAGTATGTGGCTCTGACAAAGTCTGGAAACTGGAAAATATCCATACGGGAATCCTTTCTAAAGCAAAGGAATGGATATCACGCAACTGCATAGAATCAACTTGTTGCTGCTGTGGACCAAAGATATCAAACACATATCTATTTATGGGATTAGTAGCATATGACCAAAACATAATCTTAAACAGATAACCATAATTTGAATCCATAGGCATTAAATCATGGCAGTGTGGAAATACTCCTCTAAAGAAGTCACAGAAAGGATTTTCTCTTTGTAACCAAGATATCTGATCAGGGATGTGAGTACTGCTAAGGATATTGATCGGCCATTCAAATGATGTAGCACTGGTAACTGAATGGTTTAGATAGCTTTGAATCTCAGGGTCACTGGGATGACAAGCTTCTCGCTGAATCAAAGAATCTGTCAGAAGATTTCTACCAGCAGAGAAATGACGATCTCTGAGACAAACATATATATCCTTGGAAACATCCAAACTGTTAGGATTCCAATCAACATGACTGATGAAGTTAAACTCTTCAGTTCTTTGGCAAATCATGTTAACATTATGAACATTCCTATTCTGATCATTATTAAACTCATTCAACATAACTTGGTATCTATCATCTTCATGTCCATCAATAATGTCGATCACATTATTCCACAAATGAAACAAAATGTTACCTTGATCATGTTCAAGATCTGTATGAAGATTCGGCTGAAACACTGGATTATCAGGGACTTGAACTGATAAGCTATTTACATGCCTTTCATGCTGAGCAATCAACCTTTCACCAATTTGTTCTTCTCTCTGAAGAATTCTGTATCTTCTCATCCAATCATTCCAATTACCAGGTTCATTATCAAGAACAATTTCAATGTTAGACCTGATGTCTTGTTGACTGTCTAGAACAGTGGATCTAAGATTAGGATGGATAACTCTAGGCTCATTATCTTCATTAATACTGTTTTGGGACAAAGAATTAACAGTATGAGAATAACAACCTTCACGACTAAGGAAGTCAGCTAAGACATTCTTAGTACCTTCAATATGCTCAGTATCAAAATCAAAAGTATCAAGAAACTGTGCCCATCTAAGCAATCTTGCTCTAACAACTTTATTTTTAGATTCCTTCTTAAAGAAACCGGGCAAGTTCTGTAAATCACTTCTTAGCAAGAATTTCTGATCACCAATAAATAACTGAAACTTCTTAAAAGCATGAACTACAGCTAATAATTCTTTATGAGTACTGTGGTAGTTCATTTCAGATCCTTTAAAAGATCCTGATTCATACCTGACAATTTCTTCTCTATCCTTACCATGATGTTCAGAGACTTCAAGCAAAACAGCACCCCAAGCAGAATGACTAGCATCTGTTTGTACAATTTTCTTACCTTTACCAGGTAACTTCAAAGGTGGCAATTCTTGACATTGTTGCTTGATCTTAGCAATAGCTTCATTGTGAACATCAGACCATGGAGGAGAGTTCTTCTTCAGAAGCTTATTCAACTCTTTTCGGGCTTCTGCTATATTCTGAAAATAACCTGTGACATAATTAACCATGCCGAGAAATCTTTGCAAACTCTTTTTGTCAGTAACCTCAATCTTCTGAATATTTCTTAACAAATGATCTTGAGGATATATTTTACCATTAGGCTCAATCTTGGTGCCAATAAATATTAAACTTTCAGAACACCAACTCAACTTTGTAGGATTGAGACACAAACCATGAGTTTGACAAATAGAGAGGAACTTTTTCAAGTGTTCCATATGGGACTTATGATCTTGACTGAAAATCAAAATATCATCAATGTATGGTTGGATAAATTTAGCATAAGGGGCAAATATAGAATCCATACATTTCTGAAAGATAGAGGGAGCAGTCTTAATACCAAATGGTAATACACACCATTCAAACAGACCTTGTGGAACAGAGAATGCTGTCTTATATCTGTCTGTCTCTGCAACTGCAATTTGCCAAAACCCTTTAGTCAAGTCAAACTTTGAAAACACATTACAACCTTGAATTCGCTGCCAAATGTAATCTTTGCTAGGCAGGGGATGTCTATTATCTTCTAAACAGACATTCAAAGGCTTGTAATTTACAACTAACCTTTTTCTTCTAATTCATTTCCATTCTTATCTTTCTTTGGAACATACATTGCATGACAAGAAAATGGACTGTTACTAGGTCGGATTATACCTTTATCAAGTAGATCTGAAATCTCCTTCTCACAAAGCTCCTGTTCTGCTCTTGACAAAATATAGTAGTTAGCTTTGCACTTAGGTGTAATCTCAACACCACTGAGATCTTTTTTCAAAGGAAAGGTGCAAACAAACTTTCTGGAATACTTATGCAAATCTTTTGTCAAAACTGTATCAGCAAAATCTTTTTGAATTTGCTCTAATTCCCCCCGGGTGAAAAGAGACTGGGTGAAAAACCAGACACGGGAACCAGGAAGAACAACTTTTGCAGGAGTTGGTAAAGACAACTTCGGAGAATAGACCCTTTGTTCATTGATTTGGGGAACTGACCCAAATGAAAAACTTATATGAGAACCTGCAACACCAACTGTGTAAGGACTCCATTGCTGTAGGGTTTCACTTCCTATAAT
Organism: Chamaecyparis obtusa; assembly: GCA_027943335.1. NCBI lineage: Eukaryota > Viridiplantae > Streptophyta > Pinopsida > Cupressales > Cupressaceae > Chamaecyparis > Chamaecyparis obtusa. Next base: position 958,550 of record BSBK01000362.1, read on the forward strand.
ACAGTCATACAGCTTAACAGGGTACTGTAGAAAAGTGGCTGTATAGGTATTAGAGGGAAACTGGATAGGGATAACAGCTTGAAAACGGATAGGATTGTCCTTATGACTTACTGAGTGGATAGTGGTTGCAGTAGATTTCCAACAATCTCGAGGAAAACATTCAGAACGGGCAATGTTACAATCAGCTCCAGAATCAAGTAAAGCACACAAAGTATAGGGCTTTAAACCAGGTAATTTAATAGTCAACAGAAAAGCAGGACAAGGGTTAGACATACCCTTAAGGTAAGCAAAAGCTTGCTTTGGATCAGCTGCTTCTTCTTCTGTAGCTGGCTGGACTGATTCATCTGAATTTGATTTATCAAATAGGTACTCCTCAAGAGGATTAATTGCTGCACGAGAAAGTTCAGCAATTTCTTTTTGCACACTGGCAATTTCTTTTATCACATCAGTTCTCACAGTATACAAGAATGCCAGACGATCTTGTAACCATATGTGCCGAGAACTTTTCTGAAATGCTCTTTGAGCAACAGGATTAACAACATAGCCATGAGAAGAACTTGAACTTGGCTTTTCCTGTGAAAGAGACATCTTTTCAAAACACATCAGATCAGAAACTTCAGATAACTCAGGATTTTCTTCAAACAATTTATCAATGTCTGAATCTATCTTTTTCAAATCATTCATCAACTTTTCATGTTGATGAGGAGTCAAAAACTGATTTCTCTTCTGAGTTAATTCATTCTTTTTTAACATCAGCTGTTGAAGCTTCTCAGAAGGACTAGGTTTAAACCAATCTGGATTTATCTGAGTTAAAGACTGACCTCTCAGTCTAGCTTGTTCATACAGAGGTTGTCCTCTGCCAAAACCAGATCTAAACATATTGCAGAAAAACATGTTACAGAAATAAGAGATTTCTGAATCGGAACTAGAACCTGATGAAGATGCAGCAGAGTGAAAATCTAACTCTGAATCTGTTTCTCCTTGATGGATATCGAAAACTTGCATATCCATTTCTTCATCATCACTTTCTATATCAGTTATACTGATATCATCTGAATCTGAATTTTCAAAAACAACTGTCAAAGGAAGAGAATCAAGATTACCATGAGTTAATCTTCTAACTCGCTTAGGTTTTTTATTCTTCTCTTTGTCAGGACACTTATTTGCAAAATGAGGACCTTTGCAAATATAACAAACTGGGGTAAAATTCTTTTTCCTAACCTTTCTTTGATTCCTTAGGAAAACTTTCTTTTTCCGAAAAGGTTTGGAATTCTTACTATATGCCTTCTTATCATAATGCTTAAACTTTTTCTTCTTAAACTTGTGTGATTTCCCTTGCTGCAAACAGCCATAATTAGAATTACATTTACACAAGTCAGACTTAAGATAAGGCATAACTTCTTTCTTTTTCTTCCTATTGATTCTTTCTGTACACAGATCACTATTGATCTCTTTGATAAACTGAACCAATTGAGGAAAAGTGACATCGCTGATAGTCATATCAGGAGTTTCAAGAATACTTTTTAAAATCTTTTCCCTGTAATAAGATTGCATCTGATAGGGAAAACCTTCAAGGAATGTATTATACATCCACTGGTTATTGTTGGTTTGACCAGAGAGATAAAAATTAGTATACTGTTCTGAACAGTAAGCATCAAGTTGCTTCATGTCACAAAGACGATTTTCAACAAATCTCTTGTGAGCTGCTCTCTTTTCATTATCATACTGACCAACAAACATTCTATACAAAGAACTACAAACATCATTCACACCTTGATGGATAAGATCATCTTTATACTCTGGCTTCAGAGTATCCCATGCAGTTCTGGCTATACCAGTCAAAGCATTTAAAGCTTTTCTCAATGCTTGCTCTTGGGTTAAATTCTGAGAATGAATAGCATTATCAACCCATGTTCTAAAAGCATCAACTGTGGCTTTATTTTTCAGAGGATCAAAATCATCAAAATTAATCAAAGGTGGAACTGTTTCTGAGAAGACCTGTAAAGGTTCATGCTGTTGTTGCATCATGTTCACAAATTTCCATGTTCCTGTCTGGGGATCAAATTCTTCTAATCTAGGCTTTGGAGTATGGAGAACTAAGCCTTTATCTTTCAACTGACTTTTCAGTCGAGCAACATCATAAGAAGAATCAGGAAAATTACAGGTAGTGGAAGATTTGGACTGTGTGGTTGAATCAAACACTTGTTCAACTTTGGAAACAACACTAGGAATAATCTGGGAAAGTCCATGGCTATCGGCTAACTGCTGACTACGGATCTGAGTAGTAGTCTGTTCAATCTTGGCAGTAGTCTGGGTGACTGTTTGAATCTGAGAAATTGGAATAGATGGGTTATTGGCCAATAACCCATCTATTCCAATTTCTCAGATTCAAACAGTCACCCAGACTACTGCCAAGATTGAACAGACTACTACTCAGATCCGTAGTCAGCAGTTAGCCGATAGCCATGGACTTTCCCAGATTATTCCTAGTGTTGTTTCCAAAGTTGAACAAGTGTTTGATTCAACCACACAGTCCAAATCTTCCACTACCTGTAATTTTCCTGATTCTTCTTATGATGTTGCTCGACTGAAAAGTCAGTTGAAAGATAAAGGCTTAGTTCTCCATACTCCAAAGCCTAGATTAGAAGAATTTGATCCCCAGACAGGAACATGGAAATTTGTGAACATGATGCAACAACAGCATGAACCTTTACAGGTCTTCTCAGAAACAGTTCCACCTTTGATTAATTTTGATGATTTTGATCCTCTGAAAAATAAAGCCACAGTTGATGCTTTTAGAACATGGGTTGATAATGCTATTCATTCTCAGAATTTAACCCAAGAGCAAGCATTGAGAAAAGCTTTAAATGCTTTGACTGGTATAGCCAGAACTGCATGGGATACTCTGAAGCCAGAGTATAAAGATGATCTTATCCATCAAGGTGTGAATGATGTTTGTAGTTCTTTGTATAGAATGTTTGTTGGTCAGTATGATAATGAAAAGAGAGCAGCTCACAAGAGATTTGTTGAAAATCGTCTTTGTGACATGAAGCAACTTGATGCTTACTGTTCAGAACAGTATACTAATTTTTATCTCTCTGGTCAAACCAACAATAACCAGTGGATGTATAATACATTCCTTGAAGGTTTTCCCTATCAGATGCAATCTTATTACAGGGAAAAGATTTTAAAAAGTATTCTTGAAACTCCTGATATGACTATCAACGATGTCACTTTTCCTCAATTGGTTCAGTTTATCAAAGAGATCAATAGTGATCTGTGTACAGAAAGAATCAATAGGAAGAAAAAGAAAGAAGTTATGCCTTATCTTAAGTCTGACTTGTGTAAATGTAATTCTAATTATGGCTGTTTGCAGCAAGGGAAATCACACAAGTTTAAGAAGAAAAAGTTTAAGCATTATGATAAGAAGGCATATAGTAAGAATTCCAAACCTTTTCGGAAAAAGAAAGTTTTCCTAAGGAATCAAAGAAAGGTTAGGAAAAAGAATTTTACCCCAGTTTGTTATATTTGCAAAGGTCCTCATTTTGCAAATAAGTGTCCTGACAAAGAGAAGAATAAAAAACCTAAGCGAGTTAGAAGATTAACTCATGGTAATCTTGATTCTCTTCCTTTGACAGTTGTTTTTGAAAATTCAGATTCAGATGATATCAGTATAACTGATATAGAAAGTGATGATGAAGAAATGGATATGCAAGTTTTCGATATCCATCAAGGAGAAACAGATTCAGAGTTAGATTTTCACTCTGCTGCATCTTCATCAGGTTCTAGTTCCGATTCAGAAATCTCTTATTTCTGTAACATGTTTTTCTGCAATATGTTTAGATCTGGTTTTGGCAGAGGACAACCTCTGTATGAACAAGCTAGACTGAGAGGTCAGTCTTTAACTCAGATAAATCCAGATTGGTTTAAACCTAGTCCTTCTGAGAAGCTTCAACAGCTGATGTTAAAAAAGAATGAATTAACTCAGAAGAGAAATCAGTTTTTGACTCCTCATCAACATGAAAAGTTGATGAATGATTTGAAAAAGATAGATTCAGACATTGATAAATTGTTTGAAGAAAATCCTGAGTTATCTGAAGTTTCTGATCTGATGTGTTTTGAAAAGATGTCTCTTTCACAGGAAAAGCCAAGTTCAAGTTCTTCTCATGGCTATGTTGTTAATCCTGTTGCTCAAAGAGCATTTCAGAAAAGTTCTCGGCACATATGGTTACAAGATCGTCTGGCATTCTTGTATACTGTGAGAACTGATGTGATAAAAGAAATTGCCAGTGTGCAAAAAGAAATTGCTGAACTTTCTCGTGCAGCAATTAATCCTCTTGAGGAGTACCTATTTGATAAATCAAATTCAGATGAATCAGTCCAGCCAGCTACAGAAGAAGAAGCAGCTGATCCAAAGCAAGCTTTTGCTTACCTTAAGGGTATGTCTAACCCTTGTCCTGCTTTTCTGTTGACTATTAAATTACCTGGTTTAAAGCCCTATACTTTGTGTGCTTTACTTGATTCTGGAGCTGATTGTAACATTGCCCGTTCTGAATGTTTTCCTCGAGATTGTTGGAAATCTACTGCAACCACTATCCACTCAGTAAGTCATAAGGACAATCCTATCCGTTTTCAAGCTGTTATCCCTATCCAGTTTCCCTCTAATACCTATACAACCACTTTTCTACAGTACCCTGTTAAGCTGTATGACTGTATTATAGGAAGTGAAACCCTACAGCAATGGAGTCCTTACACAGTTGGTGTTGCAGGTTCTCATATAAGTTTTTCATTTGGGTCAGTTCCCCAAATCAATGAACAAAGGGTCTATTCTCCGAAGTTGTCTTTACCAACTCCTGCAAAAGTTGTTCTTCCTGGTTCCCGTGTCTGGTTTTTCACCCAGTCTCTTTTCACCCGGGGGGAATTAGAGCAAATTCAGAAAGATTTTGCTGATACAGTTTTGACAAAAGATTTGCATAAGTATTCCAGAAAGTTTGTTTGCACCTTTCCTTTGAAAAAAGATCTCAGTGGTGTTGAGATTACACCTAAGTGCAAAGCTAACTACTATATTTTGTCAAGAGCAGAACAGGAGCTTTGTGAGAAGGAGATTTCAGATCTACTTGATAAAGGTATAATCCGACCTAGTAACAGTCCATTTTCTTGTCATGCAATGTATGTTCCAAAGAAAGATAAGAATGGAAATGAATTAGAAGAAAAAGGTTAGTTGTAAATTACAAGCCTTTGAATGTCTGTTTAGAAGATAATAGACATCCCCTGCCTAGCAAAGATTACATTTGGCAGCGAATTCAAGGTTGTAATGTGTTTTCAAAGTTTGACTTGACTAAAGGGTTTTGGCAAATTGCAGTTGCAGAGACAGACAGATATAAGACAACATTCTCTGTTCCACAAGGTCTGTTTGAATGGTGTGTATTACCATTTGGTATTAAGACTGCTCCCTCTATCTTTCAGAAATGTATGGATTCTATATTTGCCCCTTATGCTAAATTTATCCAACCATACATTGATGATATTTTGATTTTCAGTCAAGATCATAAGTCCCATATGGAACACTTGAAAAAGTTCCTCTCTATTTGTCAAACTCATGGTTTGTGTCTCAATCCTACAAAGTTGAGTTGGTGTTCTGAAAGTTTAATATTTATTGGCACCAAGATTGAGCCTAATGGTAAAATATATCCTCAAGATCATTTGTTAAGAAATATTCAGAAGATTGAGGTTACTGACAAAAAGAGTTTGCAAAGATTTCTCGGCATGGTTAATTATGTCGCAGGTTATTTTCAGAATATAGCAGAAGCCCGAAAAGAGTTGAATAAGCTTCTGAAGAAGAACTCTCCTCCATGGTCTGATGTTCACAATGAAGCTATTGCTAAGATCAAGCAACAATGTCAAGAATTGCCACCTTTGAAGTTACCTGGTAAAGGTAAGAAAATTGTACAAACAGATGCTAGTCATTCTGCTTGGGGTGCTGTTTTGCTTGAAGTCTCTGAACATCATGGTAAGGATAGAGAAGAAATTGTCAGGTATGAATCAGGATCTTTTAAAGGATCTGAAATGAACTACCACAGTACTCATAAAGAATTATTAGCTGTAGTTCATGCTTTTAAGAAGTTTCAGTTATTTATTGGTGATCAGAAATTCTTGCTAAGAAGTGATTTACAGAACTTGCCCGGTTTCTTTAAGAAGGAATCTAAAAATAAAGTTGTTAGAGCAAGATTGCTTAGATGGGCACAGTTTCTTGATACTTTTGATTTTGATACTGAGCATATTGAAGGTACTAAGAATGTCTTAGCTGACTTCCTTAGTCGTGAAGGTTGTTATTCTCATACTGTTAATTCTTTGTCCCAAAACAGTATTAATGAAGATAATGAGCCTAGAGTTATCCATCCTAATCTTAGATCCACTGTTCTAGACAGTCAACAAGACATCAGGTCTAACATTGAAATTGTTCTTGATAATGAACCTGGTAATTGGAATGATTGGATGAGAAGATACAGAATTCTTCAGAGAGAAGAACAAATTGGTGAAAGGTTGATTGCTCAGCATGAAAGGCATGTAAATAGCTTATCAGTTCAAGTCCCTGATAATCCAGTGTTTCAGCCGAATCTTCATACAGATCTTGAACATGATCAAGGTAACATTTTGTTTCATTTGTGGAATAATGTGATCGACATTATTGATGGACATGAAGATGATAGATACCAAGTTATGTTGAATGAGTTTAATAATGATCAGAATAGGAATGTTCATAATGTTAACATGATTTGCCAAAGAACTGAAGAGTTTAACTTCATCAGTCATGTTGATTGGAATCCTAACAGTTTGGATGTTTCCAAGGATATATATGTTTGTCTCAGAGATCGTCATTTCTCTGCTGGTAGAAATCTTCTGACAGATTCTTTGATTCAGCGAGAAGCTTGTCATCCCAGTGACCCTGAGATTCAAAGCTATCTAAACCATTCAGTTACCAGTGCTACATCATTTGAATGGCCGATCAATATCCTTAGCAGTACTCACATCCCTGATCAGATATCTTGGTTACAAAGAGAAAATCCTTTCTGTGACTTCTTTAGAGGAGTATTTCCACACTGCCATGATTTAATGCCTATGGATTCAAATTATGGTTATCTGTTTAAGATTATGTTTTGGTCATATGCTACTAATCCCATAAATAGATATGTGTTTGATATCTTTGGTCCACAGCAGCAACAAGTTGATTCTATGCAGTTGCGTGATATCCATTCCTTTGCTTTAGAAAGGATTCCCGTATGGATATTTTCCAGTTTCCAGACTTTGTCAGAGCCACATACTGAAAAAGCTTTTGTTCGATGTAAAAGAAGAATCCTCTGGAAAGAAGAATCCCTTGAAGATAAGTTCGACCGCATTATGCAAAGATCAAGATTCGCAGATAAAGCTGACAGCTCAGAGCAAGAAGATGATGATGTTGAAGTCGATTGGGAATCTCATTCTCCCAGATCGCATGCTTACTAAGTGGGGTTGTCACTTAGACGAGTTACTATCCTCTCGGAATAAAAGGACGCATGGATCCCACCATGGTAAAAAGAAGGATAAGGTTCTTCCTTCAAAGACCTACGTGTTACCCTTCACGTGTCAAAAAGATGCTTTGTTCTTATCTCGTATTACTGTTCATCTCATTCCTGGCGAGATTCTTGTTCGAGATAAGGTCGGTTAATAAAGTAAATGCTCTGCTACGTGTCCAATCCTTGTGGACGGATTTGAAAACTTTGTAAGATGAAATGCAACCCAAAAGTCGGTTCCTCTCCTATATAAGGAACGCAGACCTCACTTGCAAATCAAGAACTTCCTCGGATAACAATTCGAGAGAGAAAGAGTCAGTAGCAGAGATAGATAGTTAGAGTGTCTAGTTTCCTGCATAGTTCTCCATAGTCTTTAGGTAAGAAAGACATAGAGAGTATGCTCTCTTCCTGAAGGAAGATCAGAAATCAGACTGTCGATCTTATAGCATGTCTGTAGAGTCTGAGTCTTGTAAATCAGCCTGTTGTGGTCTGATCATAGTCCTGGTTATTATCATCTGCATCATAGTCTATATGTTGTTAAAGCGCCCGATTTAATGAAAGATAGTGTTGTCTATGTTTCTCGGAGCTTTGTCAAAAATCTGGTATCAGAGCATGGTTGTTATATATAAGCATTCATTTTAGTTTGCATATCTTGTTTCAAAAACTTTGCTTCTCTTACAGTTCCATTTAAAAGTATTGTGTTCTTTTGTCTGGATCTCGATTCTTGAATCTTTGGTGTTCTGGTTGGATTCTGTGTGAAGTAAGTCCTCGTTGTTGAAGGCGTGTTAAGCCGTGTTTAGAGGCAGGGAAGGTAGCACTACTATAATCCCGAGTAACAGAACGAACCAAGATGACTGAATCCCAGACAACTACGAACGATGGCAATACTGGAGAAGAAGAACTGGTAAGTCTCAGCTCTGTTTTTGATCAAGTTCAGAATGTCAATATAGATAATCCTTTTCAGTCTAATGCATCTAATGAGTTAGAATTACCTAGTGAACGTTTTAAACTTCCTAAAAAGAAATGGCAAGAGATATATGGTGATTTAGGATTTCTTTCTTATAAGTCTAAAGCTATCTGTAAATTGATAGAGATGCAAGTAGTTGTTAATTGTGATAAGCCTCATAGTTTCATTAATCTGTTATCCAATAAAGAGATTCAAAATTTGGTTAAACAAGCCAAGAAAAAAAACGGCTATAAGTATTTGCATATAGGTCATATCATTTGTGGTATAGAACCTCTATATAGAAAAGGCATTCCTGCTACTGCCTTAATGACTCTTCTTGATGCCCGTCATAACAATTATTCTGATATGATTATGGGAGGTATTTCTGCTCCTATGGCTGCTGGAGCCACAGCATTTGATGTTGTTCCGAACTTTGCTATAAGTCTATTAGATGACCATCTTGATAAGATTTTGATGTTTCAATTTGGAACCCAGTACCTAAATATGAAACCTGGATCAAGAACACATGCTTTGTTCTTTGCCTTGTATGGAAGGTTGTTCAACACAACTATCCCTATTGTGAAGGATCCAAGGAGTGATAAATCCCAAGTTAGGTATTCTCTGTTATGGCAAACAGATACTAAAGGAGCACAGCTCACTGTTCCTAAAATGGTCAATCTAGCCGAAATCAAAGTTCCTAAAGAATGGATTGTAGATGTCAGAGCTCTTAAACAGTTAGATTCTCCCAAGAACCTTACTGTTATTTCCAAAGTTCATGAGACTGCTACTGAAGCTCGTATTTCATTTGCTTCTGAACATTTGTCTGCATCTAGCTCTTCCAGTGTGAATTCCAGTTTCAATTATAAAGATCATCCATTACAAAGATCAGGATCTACTTTGTTACAGCGCAAGCCTTTGCATTCCTGTTATCATCCTGATGCTGTTCCTAATCCTCATGGATCTTTATTTTGTACCATGTGTAATTTGTCTTTTGATGAACGTCCCTTTGTGACTAATCCTTTGACACAGCAACTTCCTCAGTGTCCTCATCCTCAGTTCACAGAACTTGATGATGGAAGTATGCAATGCATTCACTGCTCTTTTGTTAAACCAGTTTTCCATGTGCATATGTTGATGTCTGGTAATAAAACTAGTTTTACCGAAGCTAATTTTGTTGAACCTACTGTTCCTCCTTTACATGACTTTTTGCTGAATGATGATAAGTTTGCTATCCCATTCTGGCCTCATCATGTAATTGCCTCAGGACAGCCTGAAGCCACTACACAGACCAAAATGCTAAATTATGCCAATCTGTGTATCCGTAAAGCTTTGGTCCTACAAGCTGACATGCACCAGAAAGCCCTGCAAGCTGAATTGAACCGTCAGAAAACTGAAGCCAGTGTTAATGCCAATTTCCACAATATTCTTGCAAGTTTACATTCCATTGAGTCCAAGCTCAATAATGTTGTTAATTCTTCTATGGCTAGTGATTTGAATATTCTTAAGCATGACTATGCTGCTTTTAAGCAGACTGCTGAAGCGTGGTGGGCCAATAACCCATCTATTCCAATTTCTCAGATTCAAACAGTCACCCAGACTACTGCCAAGATTGAACAGACTACTACTCAGATCCGTAGTCAGCAGTTAGCCGATAGCCATGGACTTTCCCAGATTATTAGCATCATGTTCACAAATTTCCATGTTCCTGTCTGGGGATCAAATTCTTCTAATCTAGGCTTTGGAGTATGGAGAACTAAGCCTTTATCTTTCAACTGACTTTTCAGTCGAGCAACATCATAAGAAGAATCAGGAAAATTACAGGTAGTGGAAGATTTGGACTGTGTGGTTGAATCAAACACTTGTTCAACTTTGGAAACAACACTAGGAATAATCTGGGAAAGTCCATGGCTATCGGCTAACTGCTGACTACGGATCTGAGTAGTAGGGGAAAAAACCACTTTGTAACGTGCTACTATTATTTTCACTCTTCTGAAGTGAGCTAGGTAAAAAGCCAACCCTGTCAAAGGTTACAATACACACTGTCAACTGTGACCCAGTTAAAGGATTTCAATCACCCTGTTAAAAGTGAGCCTAGTCATAGGACTTACATACACTCCATTAGAATGCAACCTTGTTCGAAGGATTTAACATATGATTGTTAGGTCAACCTCTGTTAAAAGGATTTTTAACTGTTAAAATGATTAGAAAGTAGCAGCAGTATTATTTGAAAAATATACAACTCACTTTGTAAATATCAGATCTGATTTTGTACACTAATGCTGGTTTACTGACTTTGAAACTTTTCCATTTCCATCTCTGATCTGCTTGAAACTTTTCTTCAAGCTATCACCAAACTTCTCCTTCAGCCTTTTCTACTTATTCAGTCAATAAAACTTTTCTCTTCTAGCATTCTCTGTTCACCATGTGCATACATATCACAATGTTTAGGTTCCCTTATATTTTCCTCAATTAGGTTAACTCATCTTTTTCCGCTCAATCTCATTCATAGATCTTAGGGTTAAGTTAGATTCATTGAAACTACCCACTTTATGTTCTTCGGCTCCTTTTCTAGAATCATCTCAAATCTCTTAAAGATTTACAATAAAACGTTTCACAATGCAGTTAATGCTTCCAAACAATCAATAAATAAAGTCAACATGTTTTACATAATCCAAGAATTCGACAATGTCATCTCCAAAATTAAATTCTCTTCAAATATAAAATTGTTGATGCTTAGTCAATATTGTGATTGTTCACTTGGTCTTCATGTAGAATGCTCAGTCAATACTAAAATTGTTTCCTCAGCTATTTATTGATGCTCGGTCGACACTATAATTTTGCTCAGAATATACTAACTCGGTTGACACTAACATCACTCAACTTAAACATGATTTTTCCATTCTTTGCTCAGTTAAGCCTACCAGTTTAGTCTTTAGTCTTACTAAGATAAACAATACATTATCTCATCATAGTGCAACATAGTCAAGTACACTTTGTAGTATCAAGATAACTCAACCTTTCCCTAGGTGCTATTGTTACCAACCTTGCTTAGCCCCTTAGAAACACTCAAATAGATATAGTACTTTCCTAAGTAGCAACAGTCTTACCAATTAAGGTTTGACATCAATGACAATACAATAATTGTTTCAATTCAGTTTCCAACAATCTCCCTCTTTGGCATTGATGGCAACACCATATGATATCACCTGAATAACACATGGATTACCAACCAATTCAAAATCTTATCTGTCCAGTAGAAACTTATTTATAATATCCTTAGCTTCATTCTGATTTAGAATCCTGTAAGCCTCACTCCTGTGACCATCAGAAGTATTCAAATCTCCCTCTATCCTGATTCTTCATTTCAGTTCATCATCCTCTTTATCATATCTCATGTGTTATCATATCAGTACATTCTCCCTCTTTGAAAAAAATGCTAAAGCATCAACTAAAACTTACATCCATCAGATGTAGATAATATTTGTGCAACTTAGTGTTTCTCCCTCTATTATCTTGCTTATGACTGATTCATTGTCTTTGCTTCTCTTCACAACTCTAGGCTAGCCCTAAAGTATGACAATCTTCTGCATCAATGTTTTAATTGTTCTACTATAGCACATTTGATGCAGTGCTCCTAGCTTGTCTAGGCAGCCTCAGTTAGGGGAAGAACCCTTAATTGACTTCTTAAATACTCATGAGCTTCTCTGGGTAAATCTTTAGTGAATATGTCTACTAATTGTTCTTTTGTATTCACATATTCCATTTGGACTTCTTTGTCTTGTACTAATTCTCTCAAGTAGTGATACTTGATTGCAATGTGTTTGGTCTGAGTGTGCATCACTAGATTCTTAGAAATATTGATAGCACTTGTATTGTCATAGAAAATAACAAGTTCAGTGATTTCTTCTTTCATGCCTATCAACAATTATTTTATCCATACCAAGTTTGAATAGTTCACTGCAGCAGCAACATACTCGACCTCGGTAGTAGATTGGAAAATGCAATTTTGTTTCTTGCTTGTCCAAGAGACTAATCTCTATCCAAGAAAGAAAGCTCCACCACTTGTACTCTTTCTATCATCTACATTTCCTTCCCAATCAACATCTTTATAAACTTGGAGTTCAAATTTGTCATCCTTCTTATAATATAGACCACAGTCAGCAGTTCCTTTCAAGTATCTCATAATTATTTTCATGGCCATCATATGTGTTTCCTTAGGATTGGCAGAGAATCTTGCCACAATCCCAATAGCTAATGCAATATCTGGTCTATTGTGTACAACATACTATAATTTTCCAATCATAGATCTGTATAGAGTTTGATTCACTTCTACAGCATCATCATTCTTAGATAACTTTTGTCTAGTAACCATAGGAGTTCCCACTGGTTTAGCATCTTCCATCCTAAAAGTTTTCAGTATTTCATTAACATACTTATACTGTGTAATGAAAATTCCATTCTTCTTCTGATATACTTGTAAACCAACAAAGAATTTGATCTCACCAAATATACTCATTTCAAATTCATTTTGCATTTCATTTGAGAAACTTATGCATAATGCATCTTGTCCACCAAAAATAATGTCATCAACAAATTTTTTTGCCAACAAGATACCTTTACCTTCTTCATCCTTCATGTACAGATTGCTTGTGTCATTTGTTCTTGAAAATCCAATCTGTATCAAGTAGTTGTGCAACCTCTCATACCATGCTCTAGGTGCTTGCTTCAATCCATACAATGCTTTGTTCAGTTTGCACACCATGTGTCTTCTGTTTGGATTAATAAAACCTTTTGGTTGTTCTATGTAAACTTCTTCTTCTAGTCTACCATTCAAAAATGCAGACTTGACATCCATTTCATATACCTTGAAATCTTTATAAGAAGCATATGCAAGCAGAGTTCTTACTCCTTCCAATCTAGCTACAGGGGCAAATGTCTCCCCATAATCTATTCCTTCTTCTTGTGCATAGCCTTTGCATACTAGCCTAGCTTTGTTCCTAGTGATTTCACTATTTTCATTCATCTTATTCTGAAATACCCAATTTGTTCCTATAACATTCTTGTTTTCAGGTCTTGGCACCAGAGTCCAAGTATAATTCTTCTCACTCTGGTTAATTTCTTCATTCATTGCTTGTATCCAGTCTTCATTCTCCAATGCTTCTCTAGTTGTCTTCGGTTCAAATTCACATAGTAGACATGTTGGATCCTTAGTCTTACTTCTGGTCTGGATTCTAGTATCTTTGTCTCCAATTATCTATTCAGGCTTATGATGTCTTCTCACATATTTTTCCAAAATAGGTTCAGTTGTTCTCTCCTCTATTTCATCATGTTCCTCAATAAGATTTTCAGATTCAGCTTCAGAATGCTTGGCAACATCTTCCTGATACTCAACAACATTTTCTTGTAGCTCGGCATGTTCTTGTTCTCTCTCGGCACTATTTTCCTGATGCTCGGCAGCTTCTGTCTGTCGCTCGGCATTGCTTACCTAAGACTTGGCATCAGGTGCAAGTCTGTTACTTGCCTCTTCTTCCTCTTTAATGTATACAAAATATCTATAATCTTCTGGTTCTCTTTTACTGTCAGCTTCATTTCTTTATGCATACTCATCAATTTTGACATTCACACTTTCCACAATTTTGTTAGTGTTAGAGTTCAAACACTTATAAGCTTTACTTTTTGTGGAATACCCTAGGAATATGCCTTCATCACTCTTAGCATCAAACTTTCAATTCCTAGTGTCTTTTAATATATAGCACTTACTTCCAAATATTTTAAAGTATTTAACACTCGGTGCATGTCCATGCCATAATTGATAAGGTGTCAGATTTGTACCTTTCTTGATCTGTACTCGGTTAAGGGTGTAGACAACAGTGTTTATAGCTTCTTTCCAATATTTTTGTGCCACATTCTTTTCAATCATCAATGTCCTTGCACAATCTAAGATAGATCTATTTGTCCTTTCTACTATACAATTCTATGGAGGTGTTCTAGGTGCAGACATCTATCTTTTAATTCCTCTATCATTGCAAAATAGGTTAAATTCATTTGATGTAAATTCTCCACCTCAATCAGATCTAAGACATTTCAGGTTCCTACCTGTCTCCTTTTCAACCTTAGCCAAATACCACTTAAAATATTGAAAAGCTTTAGATTTTTCTTTTAGAAACATCACATGCATCATCCTAGTATGATCATCAACAAATAAGATAAAGTATCTAGCACCACAGTAACTTTGTACACCCATAGGTCCACAAAGGTTAGTATGAGCCAAATCTAAAATGTTTTCATAAGTAAAGGATTTTCTCTTGAAACTTGACTTTGTCATTTTTCCTAACTGGCTTTCTTTACACATCACATTCCCAAGTTTCTTCAATCTAGGTAGACCTCTTACCTTTTTCTTCTTACTTATCTCTACCAAATTGTCAAAGTTAACATGACACAGTCTTTTATGCCATAACCAAATATCATCAACTTGTGCAATCAAACATGTTTCTTCAAATAGGTCAAGATAGAACAAATTACCTCTAGTCTGATCTCCACTTCCAATCAGTTCTCCAACAACATTAAATATTTTAGCTTGCTTGTGATGAAATTCCACTCGGTAACCAATTTTGTTAAGCTGAGCAACACTTAACAAATTGTAATTAAGACCTTCAAACCAATATGCATTTTCACAAGATATCTTATTAGTTAGTTTAATCAAACCTTTTCCTCTAACAGGACATGGTGCATCATTACCAAATTTTACACTTTTACCTCTGTAATGATGTAAGGTCTCAAACTTATTTTTGTCACCAATCATGTGATGTGAATAGCCACTATCAATAATCCATTTATCATTCTTGTTCACATAGGATATCAATGTAGTTTTCTCATTCTCATCAGATTCATCTTTCATTGCCACATAAACTACCTCAATTTCAAAATCATCACTATCAGTGTCAGTCTCTTTTTTAGCAATGTAACAAGATTTCTTACCTTTTCCCTTATAGTCTCTATTCCATCAGTAGCTTCTGTCATCTTTTCTATCTTTGTGTTTGCTTTTCCTTTCATCATCTTTATCCTTCTTTTCAGGACATCTAGCATCTATATGACCAACTTTATTACATGCAAAACATATAATAGGGAGTTTACCTTTATACTTTCCTTTTCCCCTTCTCAATCTTTTAGCCATAAGAGCTTCTAGATCTTCTAGGTCTTCATCAGAAGTGTCATTGTCACTTTCACTATCACTTCCACTTTCACTTTCACTGATGCATCTTTCTTTTTCTTTCTTTGGCTTGTTCAGAACTAGCTGTGACTTAAAAGAAGATTCAACATTTCCAATGCTTCCAACATTGAAATTATCATAATTAGAGAGTTCAAAAGTAGTCAACTTACCAACCAAACTTTCCAAAGTAAGCACATTAGTAGAGTTACATCTAGATTCCTGAGTAGCTGAGATCTTAATAGCATATATAGGATGCAGGGTTCTTAATACTTTCCCAATTATAGTTTCATCATCAATAGTCCCATTAGCCCCTCTAATAGCATTCACAACTTCTTTTATTCTACTACAATATTATGCAATGTTTTCACCTTCTTGCATTCTCATTTCATCAAACTTACCTCTAAGACTCTCGGCCTTTTCTTTCAGCACATTCAAGTCACCACCATAGATCCTTGCAAGAGTGTCCCACATATCCTTTGCAGTTGTGCAGTCCTTAATGTCCTCAAATTTTGGATAGCTTAGGGCAGATGTAATTTCCAACATTGCCTGATTATGTTCTTGCTTAGATCTCATTTCTTCGACAGTCAAAGGTGCGACAGGTGAGACATAAATGTTCTCAATGTAGTACTTTGTAGTGTCACCAATACCGACTAGATGCAGCTTCATCAAACTTTGCCATGCAGGGAAATTTACTTTGTTTAGCTTTGGTACCTCCTTCTTATACATCTTGATCATTTGCTTCAAGCCCCTTTAAACTTGATATCTCTCCACACTAATAATAAGCAACTTAGCTCTGATACCAATTGTTAATATGATTTAGAACAAAAGAGAGGGGGGGTGAATTAGTTGTTCTCAGGTCCTGATGTATAAAACAATCTCATAAACTTATCCTTAAATCAGATCCAAATCCAAAACAAACTTGGTCATCATTGATTCAATAATAGAAACATCTAACAATGCAGTCCACTACCCAACTGTAACTTAACTTGTAAAACGTAGCAATGTTTAGATCTAAACATTCACACAAGTATAAACACCAGGTTTTATAGTGGAAACCCAATTTGGGAAAAACCACTTTGTAACATGCTACTATTATTTTCACTCTTCTAAAGTGAGCTTGGTAAAAAGCCAACCCTGTCAAAGGTTACAATACCCAATGTCAAATGTGACCTGGTTAAATGATTTCAATCACCCTATTAAAAGTGAGCCTAGTCATAGGACTTACATACACTCCATTAGAATGCAACCTTGTTCAAAGGATTTAACATATGACTATTAGGTCAACCTTTGTTAAAAGGATTTTTAACTGTTAAAATGATTAGAAAGTAGCAGCAGTATTATCTGAAAAATATACAACTCACTTTGCAAATATCAGATCTGATTCCATACACTAATGCTGGTTTACTGACTTTGAAACTTTTCCATTTCCATCTCTGATCTACTCAAAACTTTTCTTCAAGCAATCACCACACTTCTCCTTCAGCCTTTTCTACTTATTCAGTCAATAAAACTTTTCTCTTCCAGCATTCTCTGTTCACATGTGCATACATATCACAATGTTCAGGTTCCCTTATATTTTCCTCAATAGGTTAACTCATCTTTTGCCACTCAATCTCATTCGTAGATCTTAGGGTTAGGTCAAATTCATTGAATCTACCCACTTTATGTTCTTCGAGTCCTTTTCTAGAATCATCTCAAATCTCTTAAAGATTTATAATAAATTATTTCACAATGCATCTAATGCTTCCAAACAATCAATAAATAAAGTCAACACATTTTACATAATCCAAGAATTCAACAATGTCGGCTCCAAAATTAAATTCTCTTCAAATATAAAATTGTTGATGCTCGGTCAATACTGTGATTGTTCACTCGGTCTTCATGTAGAACGCTTGGTCAATACTAAAACTATTTCCTCAGTTATTTACTAATGCTCGGTCGACACTATAATTTTCCTCTGCATATACTAACTCAGTCGACACTAACATCACTTGGCTTAAACATGATTTTTCCATTCTTTTCTCAGTTAAGCCTACCAGTTTATTCTTCAGTCTTACTAAGATAAACAATACATTATCTCATCATAGTGCAACATAGTCAAGTACACTTTATAGTATCAAGATAACTGAACCTTTCCCTAGGTGCTATTGTTACCAACCTTGCTTAGCCCCTTAGCAACACTTGAATAGATATAGTACTTTCCTAAGTAGCAACAATCTTACTAATTAAGGTTTGACATCAATGACAATACAACAATTGTTTCAATTTAGTTTCCAATAGTAAATAGACCCTATGAACACTATTCATGGTTCTTGAGAGAGTGGGTTTCCAGCGAAACTCTTCTCAATGGAGGAACCCTTGTAGGTAGGGAGGTTACTGAGAGCGTCTCACGTTCTACTAGATTTGTGCGTCTTCAGCTTCTGATTGATACATTCTCTCTCTAGAGAGGTTGATAGATCATAAATGGTTGAAATCATAGATCTTTGTGAGATAATCTCAGTCTTAGCGTGTCAGATTAATCTATCTACTTTGTTTAGGTTAAAATTTAAAAGGCCAGAGGATTATGCTCTACTCCCTTTTTGGGTAGTACTAGAAACTTAGATCCTTGAATCTGGAACAAAACTCCATGTGGTATATTTTGTGAGTCACTTTTAGAGAGGGTTAACCATAGTGGACATTCCCTTAATTGGGTCAACCACGTTGACAGAACCTCAAGCGGTAATAGCCATTTTCACTGTGGTAGTGACAACTGCTATATAAATGTCCTTGTGGAGGAAATCTTCATAGGTGTGGTCTCTTTTTGGGCTATCAGATCTCCCTAGCAGATCCTGAAGATTAAGTTCTTGGACTGTGTCAAAACCCCGGTGTGCCTAGATTGGAGTTCACCCTCTTGAGATCATAAAAGTTGTAGAGTCAGACCATTACTAAAAACCCTAGTGAGGCCAAATTTTCATTTTCTAGGAATATGTGAATTATTGCAAATTTTTTTGGAACATACACTGTTAGCACTCCTAGGGATTAACACAATTCAGTCACTTGATTGTTCATGAGCAGGGTTGCTTTGTCCCCTGTTCATTGTTTTCAGACGTGCTTGAAATCACTTGCTGGTTGTTTTGTGTGCTTGTTTATCTATCTGGTTATTAAGAATGAATCAATCCGCTACAATCTTCAAAGCTGGACAGACAATTTTGTGAACAATTTGAAACTAAAAATTTGAAAAATTGCAAAATCTGATGTCAAACACCTTTCTGGAGTCAAAATTCATCTTGTAAAGTCAGAAAGTCATATGACTTTTGGCTATTTTCATTTTAGAACCCCTGGATTGTCGTATGGTACATGGTATATTGTCGTATAAGTTTTTCTACCAGTCAATTCAAAAAAGTCAAAAACCTTGCTATCAACTATCGTGTGAGTTTTGTAATAGTCGTACGAGTTTGTCAATTGTCATTTCATGCTATACCCACTGTCACACGAGCCTATAGAAAGTCGTTTGAGAAATTTTGAAAAGTTGCTAGAAAGTTGTCAGAACTGTCAGAGACCCAACTTTTCCAACCTATTTCCAGAGTCTGTCAAGAAAATCACTGTGTCAGGAACAGAGAAGAAATTAATGAGAATCCAATCATTTTCCTAAAGTGGCCTTTTGAATCTGATTTAGCCTTATGTTTAATCGATTTGAGTCTTTATCATCTTGTGTCAAAACCTTGTCATAAACTATCAATCTTCAATCCATCTTCAAAACGGCTAAGTGTTGTGAACTCATGTTTGATATCTTTTTGGGCATCTACCCATACATCTAGGGCATAGTCTCCTTCATTTATGTCTAATCTAAGCTTCAATCAACCAAACCTTGACAAGGTTGCATCTTTTGATCTTCTTGAATTAGATCTTTCTTCAGTTGTCTTCATCATATTCTTTTGCTTCACCCAAGGTTAATGGTGGAAACTAGAGCTTCCTCTCACAAGAAATCTAGAGAAATATCCCATACTGTACCTTTGAATACTCTCCAGGCACCATGATTGATATCTTCAATCTCAAAAAATATCCAGGATAACCATTCCTAACATTTCTCAAGAGATGGAGGAAGAAATTCTCTCTATATGCTAGGCCTATTCCAGAAACTGAGAAACTGGAAATCTTCATCAATAATCTTGTCCCAGAGATCAACTACCCTTTACAAATGCAAGATCATACATCTTTTGATAAGATGGTAGACAATGCGATCAAAATTGAAAAGGTACTTGTGAAAAAGGAGACATCACACTTATAAAGGACAAGTATGAATTAGGATCCAGTTCTAAAGACAAGAATAAAAATTGGAACAAGAATAAAGGAATCATCATAGATGGCATTGTTGATACCATCTGTGCCCCATCAAAGGCACTAGCTTTCAATCTAACTATTGGTACCCAAGCCATCAAAGCTTTAGAGAAAAAGGTGTCCGAACCATCTCAAAAGAAGCCAGAATACAAATCTTGGTCCATTGATAATAAATGAAAGTTCACTCCTCTTGGAGAATCTTTGGAATCAGCTATGAGAACTTTGTTGGCTAATAACATCATCTCTTTGCCTGAGATCTAACAATCTGATGCTGACCCTAAGCCAAAATGGTGGAGAGAGAATGAATTTTGTGATTTCCATCGGGGTAAAGGTCACAAAACCAATAATTGCTTATGCTTGAAACATACCATTCAAGATCTGATTGATAAGGGAGACATCACGGTTGACAATCATAAGAGCAATAATGATCATACAACATTCACAGAACCATTTCTGAAACATAGTCAAGAAGTTTCATCTTCTCAGCCTAATATGGGGGCAAAGGTCAATTATGCTTACCCTGGAAATAATGTTGTTATCAATATGGTTGAACCTTGTCTCTCTAAACATTGCAATGCCATCACAATTATGTGAAGAGATAGAGATCATACTTCAGCTAATGCAGTGACTCAATCATAGGCTCAGGCACATTTGAACAGACAAATCCTAGATTCATCAAATGTCCCTAAGATGCCCTTCAATCTTTCTTCCGCTTCCAAATAGAAGGCTGCTTCTAAATCTTCCAATCCTAAAGATATGAGGCGAAGATCTTATAGCATTGTTCAACAACTCCAACACACTAATGCAAAAATCTCCATGTTTGAGTTGCTTCAGCTATCTCTAGCTCATAGAGTTATTCTAGAAAAAGCTTTTCTCGGATCCAATGTTCTTGATGACCTTGATTTAGATAGGTTCTAGACTATGGTTGGACATATTACATCTCCATAGTAAATATCCTTTTCAGAGGAAGATGACAAAACCTTGAGTAACCTTCATAACCATCCCTTGCACATAGAAGTCTTGATCCAGAACTGTAGAGTCAAACGTGTGTTGATAGATGGGGATGCTAGCCTAAACATTTGTTCTTACAGCTTGGTCACACAATTGAGATTTTTAGAATTGGCTATTGATCCCAAAAAGAAAATAACTATAAAAGCCTATGATGAACAAGAAAGATCTTCTAAAGGCACCATTGTCTTACCTATCAAAGCAGGTCTGATTATCAGAGATACTATATGTCAAGTTCTTGATCTACCTTTGGCTTACAACATTCTTCTAGGAGACCATGGATACATGAAATGAAGGTTATTCCTTCTACATTCCACCAATGCTTGAAATTTCCTTATGAAGAAGTAGAGGTCACTATTCTAGCAGACATATCCACCACTTGCAATACATTGAAGGAGAGTGCAGATAAACTTGTGCCTAATAACAGAGAATCTTCCATTGAGCCAACAAAAGAAGCATCCACATCTAAAATGGAAGACCTTGAAAAAGAGTTCAATATGAAAGAAAATGGTATGGGAGAATATACTATAGAACTAGTCTTATCTTTGACATCTCTACCTATCTCACCTAAGTCTTATGGACAATCTTTAAAACAGTCCAAACCAGACTCTAAAGAACCTCTTGAGGCATATAAAAAGAATTTTGTAGCAGAGCAAGTATCTAAACAAGAGTTTGAAGAGGATAAAGTTGTGCTTACATGGCTATACAAGGATGAACTTGAATCTCAAGTTGTTCCAACTAGTGGCTCTACAGTATCCAAAATCCCTTCTAAGGCATATGGTCCAGGAGACAAACTGATAGCTAAGATGGGATATTCAGGTAAAGGACCTCTAGGAGTCAAAGGAGAAGGTCTTATAACACCTATTTCACATACTGGTAGGGCAAACAAAGATAACGTTGGCTTAGGCTTTAAAAGAAACCCTTCGACCTCAAAGGTAATTGTTCTAATGTCATAGAGCAGATCGTACCAAGAGAACCCCTTCTTAAGAAGGAAGAAATTGAACCATCAGATAGTGATTCAGATAGCTCTGAACTCATCCCTTATGAGTGTTTGCCTAAGGAAATCAAAGATCTCCTTGAGGCTAAAGATGATCCAATCAAAAGAATTAATGTAGTAGAAACACAAGAACCTACTATAGAGCAGGAGATAGTTGCACCACAAGAACCAACTAATCTCGAAGACAATAAAAAAGACAAAGGGGAAGTGTGGTAGTTATTTTGAGACAGATTATCATGAGTATGAATTCAAATCAGAATTTGAGGGTAACCCTTCTTGGGGTATTCATCCTGACTTTACTCATGTTCTTAGATTTCCTATAGTCATAGATAAAGAATCTAATGACTATGAATGGGGAGCCATTCCAAAAGAAGATGAGCTTATTATAGAGAAACATGTTGATGTTACTCACCAATATGCACCTAAACCCAAAGTAAGTCTAGAGAGAAATGATGAACTTATCAAGTTTGATCCACCTATGGCTGAATTGGACTCCCACAATGAAATTGAGCCTATTCATGAATTGAATGTCTTAAATTGTAATATCACCTTTGAAATTGAGCGTCAGGTTATGATCGATGATGATAGATACATAATCATAAACACTATCTCCCAATCTTTCCCCATTTTGACTATCCAACGTCTTGAACTTCTTGATCAAACCTCCACAAATCCAAGCCATGGTATTTATACCTTCCTGAATGACTATGCCCTTTTTTGCTACCTCAATGTAGTTGAGCTTATGAAGACTTCCATTAGTGAACCGAGCATTAGCATGATGGAGTCAGACATCAAGTATCTTAGTCAGAAAAATAAGAATAAGAATAAAAAGAAAAGGAGTTCTGAGGGTGAAAACCACTTTGTGACAGTCTCAGAACCTACAAAAGTAAAAATAAACGATGTATCCAAAGGTGAAAACCTCTCTAAGGTGCCTAAGGATGAGATATTCGATGTCCTTCTGAGTCATTTACAGGATAGATCTCCAGTTCTAATTGAGCCCACTCAATCCATCAACCTGGGAACAATAGAAGAACCACAGTTGATTCATGTAGCACAATCTTTATCAGAAGAAGAGAAGCAAAAATTTACTACATTCCTAACAGAAAAGAAGATCAACTTTGCATGGAAATATTCAGATATACCAGGGTTGGATCCCAATCTTATAATGCATCATTTATCTATAGCTCCAAATGTCAAACTGGTTAAGCAAAAATTGAGAAAGATGCATCCTCATGTTGCACTCTTGGTAAAAGCTAAATTAGAGAAGCTCCTAAAAGTTGGATTCATCTGAGTTATTGACTATGTAGAGTGGATCTCTAATATTGTACCTATTTCAAAACCAAATAAATCAATCAGAGTGTGCACATATTTTAGAGATGTAAATAGAACATGCCCTAAGGATGATTTTCCACTATCTAACATTGATATGATAGTGGACATGACTGTGGGCTTTGAGATGTTTTCTTTAATGGATGGTTTTTCTGGGTATAATCAAATAAAAATTGCTCCAGAAGATCAAGAGAAAATTGATTTCACATGTGCATGGGGCACCTTCTGTTGGAATGTCATGCCATTTGGGCTTAAAAATGCTAGTGCTACATATCAAAGAGCCATGACATCTATTTTTCATGACATGATGCATAGGACTATGGAGGATTATGTTGATGATACTTTAGCAAAATCTATGATTAGAGCTGAACATCTAAATAACTTGAGCAAGATACTAGATAGAATGGAAAAATTTAGTCTCTGACTAAATCCTAAGAAGTGTGCTTTTGGTGTCACTTTTGGAAAACTCTTAGGACACATAGTCTCAAAGAAGGGCATTGAAGTTGATCCAGCTAAAGTAAAGGCTATCATGGAAATGCAACCTCCAAAGAATATTATTCAAATGAGGACATTGCAAGAGTTCAATCTATCAGAAGATTCATATCACAACTAGCAGATATATCACAACCTTTTACAAAAACATTACATAAAGGTGTGACATTTGCGTGGAATGAAGAATGTGAGAACAAATTTAACCATATCAAGAAGTATCTATCAAATCCTCCTATCTTGATGCCTCCCATTCCAGGGAAGCCTTTGATCTTATATGTATCCACTATAGATACATCATTGGGGGCATTGCTTGCACAACATGATGAGAACAAAAAGGAAAGAGCTATATACTATATTACTAGAACATTGGTGGCATATGAAAATAATTATTCTGTGATTGAGAAGGCTTGTCTAGGTGTAATCTTTGCATCATAGAAACTGAGACATTACATGTTAGCTCACACCACACATTTGGTAGCTAAAATTGATCCACTCAAGTACCTACTAAGCAAAGCTTCCCTCACAGGTAGATTAGCTAAATGGGTCATGCTCTTAAGTGAATTTGACATTCAATATGTTGAGAGAAAAGCTATAAAAAAATAGGTTATTTCTGATCAATTAGCAAATGCACCTATGATTGATGATACACCAATGCAAATGGAATTTCCAGATTCCTCTATCATGACTCTTTCTTCTAGAGAATGGCAGTTATTCTTTGATGGCTCCTATATAGAGAATGGATTTGGAGCAGGCATATTATTCATAACTCCTCAAGGATACTCAATCCCAAAAGCATTCAGATTAAAGTTCCCTTGCATAAACAATATTGCAGAATATGAAGCCCTTCTTAATGGCATGAAACTAGCAATTGAGTGGAGAGTAACAGAGCTACACATTCATGGAGACTCTCAACTTGTTATCCATCAGGTCAATGATGTGTACCAGACCAAAGATGAAAAGCTCATTCCTTACAAGAGAATGGTAGATGATCTAAAGAAGTATTTCATATCTATCACATTTGAGCAAATACCTAAAACAAAGAATAAGACTGCCGATGCAATGGCAACATTATCTACTTTATTATAGCAGCCTGAACATGAGTTACACTACGAGTTCCTGGTGGAAGCACTATCTTATCCTGCATATGATTCCCCCAAAACCCGCATGATCTACACTGTTGTTGGTCATGATTCATCCAGATACAAAAACCTATTCTCCTATCTCCAAGACCAAATCATTCCCGATACCTTCAACCACCATGAAAAGAGATACCTTATCTGTAATGCCTCCCGATATGTCATCATTGGTCACGATCTATACAAATGAGGTCTAGATGGTACACTACTTAGATGTTTAGAATGGGAAGAGTCTCAATGTGCATTAGAGGAAGTCCATGATGGTATTTGTGGGTCACACTTGAATGGTTTAACACTAGCTCAAAAACTTATTAGGGTTGGGTACTATTGGCCTGAAATGGAGAAAGATTCTATCAAGTTTTCTAAGAATTTTCAAGAGTGCCAAGTGCATGGCAACGTAATTCATGCTCTAAGGAGAGATCTCATTCCCTTTACTACACAATAGCCTTTTCATCAATGGGCCTTTGATCTTATAGGAGCTATACATCCTCATTCTTCTAATGGACATGCCCATATAATCATAGCTACAGATTATTTTAAAAAATGGGTAGAAGCAGTCCCTTTGACACAAGAATATCTATGTTCATCTTGAACTATATCATATGCAGATTTGGGATCCCACATTCTATAATCACAGATAATGGGGGACAATTCAAAAACAAGGACCTAGATGATTTATGTGCCAAATTCAAGATTAATCAACATTGGCCATCTATCTACTATCCTCAAGGGAATGGACAATCAGAGGCTTCTAACAAGAATCTATTGAAAATATTGCACCGTACAATTAATAAAATAGGAAGAGACTGGCATCTAATGATCAATCCAACTCTCTGGGCCTACAAAACAAGTATCATAATGCCTATTGGGGCTACACCTTTCACTTTAGTTTATGGGTCTGAAGTAGTGCTACCTATTGAGGTTGAAATCCCATCACTAAGAATCAGAATGCATGGTCTAGTAACTGATGATGACTACAGAGTGTCTAGGTTGCAAGAACTTGAACTACTAGATGAGCGTAGACAAGCAGCATATGCTCAGCTTAGAGTATATCAAAAGAGAATATCTAGAGGTTATAACAAGAAAGTCAAACACAGATAATTTCAGGTTGGCGATCTAGTCTTGAGAGAGAATCCTAAAAATCAATCACATAAAGAACACAAGGGGAAGTTTGAACCCAACTGGCTGGGTCCCTTTGTTATCATTGCTACTTTTGGCTCTAGTGCCTATCAACTCTCAACGACTGAAGGAGAACAGCTCTAAGAACCAATCAATGTTCTCCATTTGAAGAAATTCTATGCCTAAGGCATTCAGTCTATGGTAAAATGTTTTGAAAAAATCTTAAAAATAGGAAAAAGTCCTAAAAAAATGAACATCTTGGTGAAAACCTAGCAATAGGAGCCTTGATGATTCACAAAAAAAGTAAAAAATATCAAAAGTACAAAAAAAAAATTTGAAAAAAAAAAATACAAAAAAATGAGAAAAAGAAAAAGTGCCTTGGTAGCAAAAATAGAATCTCTACCAAGATGGTGAAAACCCAGCAAACGGGTGCCACTTTTTTGAAAATGCTCCATCTATCAACGCAATCTTGGTCTTTCCCAGCTTTCAGTCTTGCTTTAGTTTGTACATATTTCCCAGTTTGTTTCCACATTCCTAAGTCAGTTTGTACACCAATCAGCTCAAGCATCTGTATCCTATCAATGTTCAAACTTGGGGGCAATCAAAGTCATATCCTATGGCCTCCAGTATACTTTAGATGTATCATATCCAGTCAGAGTCCTTTGAAGCTTCATTTGAGTCAGTTAGTTAGTCTTGTCTCCAAAAAGGATTTTGCATCTACAACAATGCAATCAAACACAAACTAAAAATAATCTATTCTTTTTACACGCTTTTATCTCCTTGTATGCTTACTGATTCACATTGAGATTTTTGCATATTTTTTTCCCACGAGCTCTTCGATGATGTCCTTTACAAGATTTAGAGAGTGATGACTGGGGGCATACTCTTTTCTTTGTTTTCTCCTTGTATGTGAAAATCTAACAACTTTGGAAATTTTGGATTGAAATGGTGTCTGACTGTAAGAGCCTCTATCTCAAATTGGATGGCCATGCGTACCTTGACCATTGATACCCAAAAAATTCAAGGAAGTTTGATCTAACTATTGTCTTTTTGAGTGAGTTCTTCCTCCTACTGTGAAACACAATCTTGCCTAAGGATGTAAATGATAAAGGGTCACTACAGGTAATTCACATGGGATTTAGAATGATCTCTTGACTATTTGACGTGTTTGTAATGCAAAGCATATTCTGGTCATCATGATGTTTATGTTTTGATGCTTATACAAATTGCTATATCAAAATGGACATGATATTCAGGTCATCCTGGCATTTATGCCTTGGTGCTTATATCTAATCCGACATTCCGAAAATAAAATCAATATTCATACATCCATGGTTGCCTAATCAGTGGGTGTTGTATTGATTCCTATGCATACAAATCGATATTCATATGTCTATAGTTTCATAACTAGTAGGCATTGTATTGATTTATCTAGTTACCTAAAAATTCAATGATGAGAATGACCGACACATGATCAGTGACTAGGTCCTAGGTCTTAGGTTGCATTTCATTCTGCATGTTTCTTTGCATTTTGCATGTTTGCATGATTTCACAAAGGGCTAAACTAACTTCAATGCTTAAACAATTCTTCAAATGTCTCTTCAAATCTAACAAGAGCTGAAACCTAACTCGAAGGTCTCTTCATAGAATCACAAGTAGTTATCTTCCTCGGTTAAACATCCTTTTGACATAAGACTGAGTACTTGTCTTCAACAATACCTACAAAACATATCATGTGTATCATTGCATTTACATATCATAACCATCTGTTGCATTACAATACATCCATGTTCATAAGCATAAAATCATACATACATCTTTCCATAATCAAATTCATTTGCATAACATCCATACATATGAAAGAAATCATTGCATTTGCATATATCCATACATACATTCTACTCTACTCATAGCATAAGCATCACATGATATCATCATAAATCAAAACATGACAAGTACACATGAAGTCACAACCAAAATATTGATCTCATATATATCAAAAATCTTGAACTAGTCAGGGGTGCACTACTGGCACAGTGTACAAAAGAATACACTCATGTGAGCTATCAAAGTCAAAATAGTATATCAATGATCAAAAAGAGCACAGTATGTCAAAAAATATCAAAATAGATCAACTATCAGCATGATCCTCTACATTTGGTGGAGGAGGTGGTGGTGCATCTAGTACTGCCTCTACTCTGGGTGCTCTAGCTCCCTCTAATGCCATCATATACTAAGAGTACGAAGGGACTCTCTGTGTAGCAGGAACAATAGTGTAATATGTGGACACGTAGTAAGCTGCCTGGGAGGTCTGCTGAATCACCTCTACCTGTAATCTCCGCACCTCTGCACGAAGCTCAATACGCTGCCTGTCTGCCTCTAAGAATCTCTCTTCCCACCAAGCACTACAAACCTTCAGGTCCCTGACCTGTACTCTAAGCCATCTGATAGTCTCCTGCGGAGTAAGAGGAATAGTAGGATCAACATCGACTGTAGACATCTTAGTATCTGGGGTAGTATGCTTTTTAGTCTCTGCTCTCTCTGCCTTATGGCGTCTAACCTCTACACCTAGATCAAAACCTCTGTCCTCCTCTAGCGGATCAATACCACCAACCACCACCTACTCTACTACAAATACCTCATCATCTGAACCAACACCCCCTAAAGTACCGCCCTCTCCCCTAGTCCATCTATGAGATCCTATCAATCTACCTATTGTAGAACTAGTGGGACAAGGGGGCCTCATCTATCCTGATGGTCTCTATGGTGGAGCCATCACTCTGGGTCTCAGAGGTGTAGGGTGTATAATGGGAGCCTATGTGGGTCTAGGACCCTATCCCATCAGAGCACCTGTAATGTCCATCACCTCCTCCATGGAGGGTATCAGCTCTGTCAGATCAGAAAATCTATGAATCAGATGATCAGCAAGCTAGGAAATGAATCCATCTGTAACACCTACATCAAGTACATTTGGTATGTACTCCTAATCCCTACCAACAATAGCATTGTGCTCCTATGAACATAAAGCATAAGAGAGCCTCTGTGTCCATCCAAGTCCAAGCTCATGACCTATCCGTGCATAAGTAGCATAATCCTCAGGGGCATCCTGTACTCATCCATACTACCACTAGACCCTGGTAATAAGGAATCTCTCTATAGTGGAGGATGACCTCCCAATCAGTACACGACTCTGGAAGAAGTAACTAAACTACTCTCGCATAGTCAGCCAAGGCTCAATGGCTACATATGGTCTCCATCGAACAAATGTCATATCA
The DNA here is from genome assembly GCA_027943335.1 of Chamaecyparis obtusa. Lineage (NCBI taxonomy): Eukaryota > Viridiplantae > Streptophyta > Pinopsida > Cupressales > Cupressaceae > Chamaecyparis > Chamaecyparis obtusa. The sequence continues at coordinate 987,929 of BSBK01000362.1, forward strand.
TCAAGGCATTGCCTCCAATACTCCACATGACCCATCCATCCCTGTATGACATATTTGGCATATATATAAATGACAGGCTCCTGAGGCTGCCTCTGTGAAGTACATATCAGTCTCAACACTGAGATATGCTCCCACACCTAGATTTGTAGAACTAATGCTCCAGCTACAATAGACTTGCTCTCTTGATACACTACCTCGTGTATCTCGGAGAACGTATGGGCCAAAAGACACTGACCCCAAGCCAACTCAGAGGGAGTGGCCATCAAACATGCTACCATAGGGGCCCAGCCCATCAAAAGACCATTCTACTAACGGTCAGATATAATAATACCGTCGATGATCCCGACAATGATGCACTCCAGCCAGTGTGTCTGTCCATATCACTGTACTAAGGTCTCCCAAGAAATGGAGGCCATCATCTGAGTATCATCTTTGAAGAGACGTATGAAAGCTAATAAACCTGAGTTCCCCGAACTCACATACTCTGGCCGCCGGCCTACATGGAACGGGATGTGTAGGATATGATACACATCCTCAGGGATAACAGTGATCTCCCTAGTCAACAGGTGGAATGTTTGAGTCTCTAAATGAAATCTCTCAATCAGAGTAGTCAAAAGTTCATGATTTACCCTAATCTCAGGTAAATGTATAAGATACTCAAATCCACAGCAAGCAAGGTGTACTCTCATAGGATCTGGCAGTGACACACACAATCTTTGCATGGTTGGGTGTGAAATATGTACATGAACATCTGGATATATGACCTACACAGTACAAAAATAGGGAATCCTATCAGTAATTTGGTCACAAAATAGGTTACAAGGGTAGAAATGGGGCAATTCAATATTTCAGAAGGTAGGTTAACAGGTCAGCAATCAAGCTACAAAATTAGAAAATTAAAAAATTTGACCTAATACTGAGTTTTAAGCTCATTGTTTTCCATACGACACTTCAAACTGACAGGAAAAGTTGTACGAGTTTCTACATCATACCATACGATAAAGCATAGTGACATGACAGTGCATCCCTCATCGTACAAGTTATGAGGGACCCGATGAAACATCATACGACTCTTGGGTCCCTTTGATACGAGTCATTGGGAGTTATGAGATGATAATCTACCTACAGTTCGAAAGTCGTACGAGTCTCATTGGAGAGTCGTACAAGTTTCCATACATGCAAAAATTCAAAAGTAAACAAACGTACGAAAAATCCTAAAAATGCTATAAAACATGGAAAAATTAAATTTTTAGCAAAGCACAAAGGTCCACCTATCGAATGTCCGTACTGCCGAGGTCTCTGGTGTCTTCGACTGTGCTCAAATCGATGTGAACTCATAGGTACCTTTGGTTCTATCACTTCATCTGCCATTTTGCTCAGAGGGCTCCACAGGATTTCTAAAGTCAAAAGGTTGAAATGAATTGAAAATGACCCTTCTGGCCTTTATATAGCTTTTGACCTAATTTTCAAAAGTGCTTTCATGAAAATTGCACCCTTGGGTAATTTTGACATTCTGATTCCATTTTCGGGATCAAAATCAAAATTTGACATCATTTACTATGTCAAAATCAAGATTTAAAATTTTTGGACCTAGGACAGTCTACTGCTGCCTAATCAACCTTTGATCATCATAGAAATCTAGTATTCAACTTAACTGATTATCTTACATCAAACTATCAAAATTTCAACTTGGTCAACTATGGTCAACTCATGGTTTAACCTAGTCAAACTTAGTCTTCTGGACCTACAAATGATGCAGAATGCATTCTCGAACGTGAATAACCACTTCTTACATCAATTAACATGCTTCTGAACTATTCAACGCTGACTATTCTTGTCAGATTTCAATTTTTATCTCAAAGGGGGCATGGTATTGCACATCATTCAAAGTCTGTAATCTAAATTTGAAATCATATCCTTCCTCAGTAATCAAGACAACAACCACATCTAGTTGCTAATTCATCAAAAAGACCTCATCGCTTGGGGCAAAGCAATCATTGCTCGGGGCATATCAGATTCATTGAGATCCATATCAATCTGGTATTCTCCTAATCTTGTAAACTATATCAGTTTTTCGTAACCATCGGTTCATTAGTGTTATTTCCTTGGTTCTTCGTAACTAAAGGGTTCAGATATGATACCAATGTGATTCTTATCGACAATCGGGTCTGGAATCAGTCACTCACTTCTTTGCAATCACGAGGTTCAGAATCAGGTGTTTTGACACTTTTTCAACATCATCGGTTCATTTGTTGTTATAGTTAACATTATCTTTGGTCATTCAGGACCTAATATCTTCATATCAACTTCAATAAAGTTTCTGTCTCATATCAATTTCAATTTCAAACATCAGTTTCAACATCATACACAGACTATCTTTGAACCACTACGCTTCGCACATCAATTCAAAGAGGGGCAAAATTTAATACCCCAAAAATGGGCTATAGGTTCATTAATCTCCTACATCATCACATCGAACAAAATCGACATCAAAGTCCTAACCTAAGGCACATCGGCACATTATCGAATCTTAATTGATTATCTCAAATTCTGCATCGGGGAATATTCCTAGTAATATTCCTATTTATCCTAATTATCTTTAATTTAATAATTATTTGGCGATAAATCCTATTTATCCTAAAGTTTGATTAATTGAATATGATGAATATTTAATTAATTATATTTAATACTGCCACTTAATTATTTAATTGAATTTAATTATATTCCTAATTATTATTATTTAAATTTGACAATAAATCAAAATTCCTATCATTAATTGATTAAATTCTTATTTAATTAATTAAAGCAAGTTGTCATATTTAATGATATTATTTTTTAATAAAGTTTGATTTAATAATTGATTAACCCATAAATCAATTGTTTTGTTTTTAAAATCAGTTAAGTTGAGGATAAATCACTTTATTTATTTATTTAATTCATATTAATTATGCACATCCAAAAAACAATGAAACTTTAAATTAAAAAATCAATTCAAGTTGTTTTAAAAATAAACTCAACTCTCTTTTGAGTTAAAAGCTGATCTCAACTTCTGATTTAAATCAAAAAGCTATTTTTGCATGATTTTTTGTGAGTTAACTATCTTTAATTCCCTGTTGACTCAAAAATCAACTAGAGTGATTTATGGTTTTTTTATGCACCCCCAAAGCCCTGGATTTCTATAAAATCAAGGCTTCAGCTCTTCACAATCTCATCTCATAAGTTTGCATACTTACTCTACCAAAATCAATCCACGAATTTGCACAATCAGGCTGGTGAATCGACATCTGAAGAATTGAAGCTCCTTTGCAAATCAACAACTTTTGTGAGATCAATCATATTTAGCATATCATTGTAGCTTATTTTTCATATCAAGTTTTTCATATAGAATATATTCATATCAGTTTATTTCATTCTTATTGCATAGAAAATCCAAAAAATAGATTAATTTGCATTCATCTCATATCTAGATTCTGCATTCAAATCCTTCGTTTAGGTGTCGTCAAGGTCATTGATCTCGGTCCAATCTAAGAATACATACTCGCACCTATTAGAAGGCAGTAAATCACCTGGTTAGATTAGTTTTCATTTCACTGCACGATTTTGATTTTAAGCTAACCTCTAATATTTTACTGAAGTGTTGTGTCTACATCTAGGTACAAAATTCACACACACAAGTAGAAGGGCCTATTTCAATTGATAACATTTCTGATGTATGTGTTGGAAGCATTGTGACACAAGAGCCTTCTTCTATTGACCCTTTCTATGTTACGTTGGTAGTGAATAATTTTCTACTAAAAAATTGTATGATTGATTCTAGTGCTGCTACAACTGTAATGCCCTATCATGTAATGAAAGAGCTAGGATTGCAAGTTGATACATATAATGGTAGATGCTATGCTATGGATAACAAGGAAGTGCCTATTGTAGGAACTCTAGTTTGAATTGAAGTAAAGATTGCTGCATTTCCAGAGGCCACATACAAAATGGATGTGGCTATTGTTGATACAAAGCCTCATTATGGCATGCTACTGTCAAGAAAATGGGTTGCAACAGTTAGTGGAAAGTTGCAACTGGATCTTCCATATGCTACTATCCCAGTCAATGGGACTGAGGTAAAGTTGTATATGGAGCCCCATTCTTTAGTCAAGATTGAAAAAGTTGCACCAGAGGACTTGAATTGCTTTGTGGATATTGACATGAATAATTTCATGATTGAAGAGATAGTGCCTCAGATGAAGAACACAAATCCAATAGTAGATGAGTTAATATTGTAGCAGAATGGACTTTGACAAATGTTCTTTGATGGTGGATGCTCCAAGGGAGGACCAGGGGTTGGTGTTGTTTTCATTTCCCCATCAGGTATTACATTTAAGTACTCTTTCTTGTTGACCTTTGAATGCACTAATAATACTACTGAGTATGAGGCTCTAATATTGGGATTAGATGTTTCCATAAATCATGGTATCAAATGCTTAAAGGTCCATGGTGATTCCCAATTAATTATAGCTCAAGTAAGATCTAAATATGCTTCCAAGGATGAGAGATTGAAATTGTACAAACATGTTGTTTGGGATAGACTAGAATTGTTTGAGGCTTTCAATCTCATTTAGGTAGAAAGGTCCAATAATATCATGGCATATTTTCTTGCTAATGTTTCCCTTAAAAATAATGATATTACCCCCACTGGTGTGTCCATGTTAGAAATCAAAAGTAGGCCTGCAGTGCCTGACAATGTGTATAATTGGCAAGTTTTTTAGGATGATTTTGATATCCTTAGGTTTCTTCAGGGTCTAGATCAATATGATGGGAAACAAATAGATTTTAATGAAGCACAATAGTATGTTGAGGGAAAAGAGTGTATTATGGGAAATGAGATAGTACAACTACCTTCAAATCACATACCAAAGGGATTAGTGGAGTTAGAAGGAATGTTCAAGATAAATGATAGATACTTGTCTCAAAAGTCTAATACAAAAATGGAGGACTTCAAGGAAGTAAACCTAGGTTCTGAAACTTCCCCTCAAATGGTGTATATTGGGAAGAAATTGAGCAGAGAAGTAAGAGGAAATTTGATAAGACTATTGAAGAGATACAAGCATGTATTTTCTTGGTCCTATGATGATCTTAAGGCATATAGAGCTGATATGTCTCAACATGAAATCCCTCTAAAAGAAGAAACCAAGCCAGTCAGACAGAAATAGAGACCTATCAACCCTTTATTAGCAACAAAGATGCAAGCTGAATTGACCAAATTGAGAGATGTTGGCATCATTGAGCCTATTAAGAACTCTTCTTGGGTCTCTAACCTTGTACCAGTAAGAAAAAAGAATGGTGACATTAGACTCTATGTTGACTTTAGGAATTTAAATGTTTCATCACTTAAGGACAAATATGGATTGCCTAACATGGAGGCTATGTTGCATAGAGTAACTAGCTGTGAATTATTGTCTATGATGGATGGGTTTTCGAGATACAACTAGGTTTTGGTCAAAGAGTCTAAACAATTCAAAATAGTATTCACCACCCCTTGGGGAACTTATGTATATGTTCGCATGCCTTTTGGCCTAAAGAATGCTGGAGCAACCTTTCAGAGAGCAATGGATGTTGCATTTAAAGAATTGATCAATGTCTCGATGGTTCTATATCAAGATGATCTGACTGCCTACTCTAAGAAAGCTGAAGATCATTGTAGACATTTGGAGAAGGTTATTGTCAAGGCTCTGGAATTTGGCATCTCACTAAATCCCAAAAAATGCCAATTTGTTGTAACAAAGGGAAAATTGCTTGGTCACATAGTGTCTAAAGAAGGGGTAAGAATTGATCCAGAAAAAGTGCAAGCCATCAAAAAGGTCCTTCCTCCCAGAAATGTCAAAGGTGTGAAATCTTTTGTAGGACAAATTAATTTTGTCAGGAGGTTTATTGCCAATTTTGCTGAATTAGTCAAACCTATTGTGAAGCTCTTGAAGAAAGGTGTTAAGTTTGATTGGAATAGTGAGACTCAGCAAGCCTTTGACAAGATTAAAAAAGAAATCCAAGAGGCTCCTATTTTAATATCCCCTGACTATTCAAAACCATTTTCTTTATGTTCCTTTGCATCTTTTCATACTATTGTAGCTATTTTGTTACAGAAAGATGAAGAAGGGTTTGAGCATCCTATTGCTTTTTTCAGTAAATCACTACAATCTATTGAGCTTAATTATGAAATTATGGAGAAGAAATCATATGCACTAGTAAAGGTGGTTAAGGCTTTTAGACCTTATCTGGTATGTGCAAAAGTAAATGCATATGTTCCACATGCAGCAGTAAAAGATATTTTGAGTCAAAATGAGGTTATTGGGAAGAGGTGTAAATGGATCAATAGGATTCAAGAATTTGACATTGAACTCCACATAACCAAGCTTGTGAGAGGTCTAGGACTTTCTAAGCTCATGATAGAGGAAAACATGGACCTTGAGCAAGTAAACAATGTAGCCATTGGTAAGGAAAATGTGACAAGTATAGAGATGCAACCATGGTATACCAATATTGTTCATTTTTTAAAATATGCTTCTTGTCCATGATATTTGAATGACATTCAAAGGAGGAGTTTGAGGTTACAGGCTCAAAGGTATGTTTTAATACAGGGTGATCTATTTTGGAAAGATAGTGATGGAATGCTACTTTTCTATTTAGATAAGTATCAGTCTGAAAAGGTTTCAAAAGAGATGCACTCTAGGATGTGTGGAGGGCATCATTTAGCTAGGTCTATAGCTCACAAAATTCTAAGATTTGGATATTACTAGCTGGTCTTATTTAAGGATACCCACTCATATGTCAGAAAAAGTAAATCTTGCAGAGGTTTTCAAAGAAATTAAAATTTTTAGGTGCCTTGTTATTAAACCTTGTGGGTGCAGAGACCCCTTTTGCTATGTGGGGCATGGATTTTATTGGGGAGTTCTCAGAGAAATTTGATGGAGGACATAGTCACATTTTGGTGGCTATTGATTATTTTACTAAGTGGATAGAGGCCATCCCAACTAAAAAGGAAACCAGTGCAGTAGTTATTGAATTCTTGATGAATAACATTGTTACTAGGTTTGGTGTTCCCATGAAACTAGTAATGGATAATGATATGAGCTTTAGGTCTTAGGAATTCACTGATTTTTGTGTTGAAATGGGAATAGTTATGTCTTATTCATCCCCATACCATCCATGGGCAAATGGGCAAGAAAAATCTAGTAACAAGAGTATTTTGCAAATTCTAAAAAAGACCTTGGAAAATAATAAAAGGATGTGGCATGTGAAATCAAAATTGGCACTATGAGCTGACAGAATTAATGAAAAGAAAACAACAAGAAAGTCTCCTTTTGAAATAGTATATGGTGTAAAGTCTAGGCTCCCCGTGAACAATTTGTTTCCTATTTACCAGTTCATAAGAGAAGAAGAAATGGAAATCAATGATCCTTTGCAGGATAGAATGATTCAAATAGTGGAGTTGGATGAGATTAGAAGAGAGGGACAAAAGGAGAATGTAAAACTATAGAAGAAAATGAAATATCTCTTTGACAAAAGAGCTACTACTAGAAAATTCCAGCCAAATGATATGGTTTTGCAGTGTAATTCCAGGGCTGAGGACAAAGGAAAGCATAAGAAGTTTGAATCCTTGTGGTTAGGACCTTTCATTATTCATCAAACTCATGGAAAGGATTCATACTTCCTGAGAAATTTGGATGGTGAGGAACAGGAATTGCTAGTGCATGGACAATTCTTGAAATATTTCTTCAATTGATTCTATCTTTCCATGCATAGTAGTTCTGTATATATGTATAGGTGTGTTTGTTTTCATGTTTTAGGTTAGGGTTTTGTTGTCTACCACCTAGAGATTCATGGTTTCTTGCTATGAAATTGCATTCAAGCATCCTCAAATAGAGCCACTGTTGGGTATATTTTAGGTTTTCTGAGGTCTTTTCTTTTGGTCTTGTTTCAATGTCCTGGCTTATGAAAATGTCTGGTTTAGGGCTTAGAATTCCTTAAAATTTGTTATACTTGTGTTGTAAAACCCTTGCCTTAGACATTTTTTCTTTGAGATGGTTATTTCTTTAGTTAATGAGAGTGTGCCCTAGTTTCTTCTATTCGCTTGTTACTTTTCAGGTCACTTAAGCATGCCAAATCTACACGTGGTCATTTTTCCTAGTCTTCACTGAATCACGCAATGTTTTTCCATGTTTTAAAGTCTTTTAGTGAATTGGTGACCATAGCGAATCTGTTGTTAAGTCTCCTTTAGTCGCTGAATCTCCTAATCTTTGTCATGGTTAATTTTAACATCCAGCAACTCAACGACTGTGTGGTCTCCTATTTGTTTGATTCTTGGCGGTTTCTTTGAAACATTCAGTGACTTGGCGTGGCAGTTATCTCTTTTTCTCCAAAGTAAATGGCTAAGTTTAAAATTTTCTAGCAATCCAACAAATTCCATTGATCATCTTTGCAATTGGCAGTCAAGTTTTAAATCTCTTGACAAATGGGTCCTACACCATATTGTCCAACGATCTGGCGACTGAGTCTTGTTCTCGTATTCTCTAGGTTGGTGGCTCTGACAAAGTAATTTGGTGAAAGTTAAAGTTTCCTTTGTCACTTAATCTCAAGAAGGAATGCCAATGTTCTAAGTTATTTAGTGATTAAGTGAATGAAGTGTTCATGGGATCTCAAAATTAGTTAGTGAGGCACTAAATCTTTCAGCGACCTGGCGAACAAAGTAAAGTGGATGTGTGACTTCTTTTGTCACGTATTATCAGAATGATAAGACTAAGGGTTTAATAGATTGCACAACTTAGTGACTGCTGTCAATTTTTCCTAAGATCTATGGTCAGCGTGAGATCTCAAGATTTAACCTAAGGTATGAAAACCATTCAGTGAACTAGAGATTTGGGTTATTCACTCACTCTCGAAGCCTGACCATGGTTAAGCATTCCTCTCTGAGATTAAGAGATTTAGCTTGTTCACTGATTCTCTAGATGTGATCATGGTTAAGGCATTGTGTTTCATGGCTTAAAATATCCTTTGTTCACTGATTCTCCAAGTGTTTGAGTGAGTTAAGGAAAAGGCTTCAAGAATTGATGAAGTTTTTGGTTGCTTATTCTCTAAGTTTAACCATGATTGAATCAAGTATTCCAAGCATGTGAGATTGCCTTTAGTCGTTGAATCACTAATTGAGGTGGGGTCATGGTAAGATTTGAAAGGTATTCTAAGGACCGTTGATCATCACTGGGATCAACGGTGATCACTGGATCTCAAAACTTAACCTCGGGTTGGCATTTCTTTTGGAGATCACGAGTTTCCTTTGTTCGCTAGATCTCTGAACTGTGCTTGGTTAAGTTTTCATGCCATCAATGTTATGAGCTATTGCAACATGGAAAAAGGTACTTTGCCAAGCTGGAAAAAGTAGAAAGCCATCCAATCAGGTTTTAATGAGGGTTTACATCAGTAATTAAAGGTTTTAATGCAAAAAGCCATGATTATTGCTCTTGCACCTTGTTTATGATTTTTTAAATCATCTTGTCAGCATCTACGCCATGGCTAGCTATGATTTGAAGGTTAGTAATATGAAAAATTGAATGCAGAAGTGACTTAGGCCAGATTTGTTATGATTTGGCAATCATACGCACACAATTTTTGAAGTATATAGATAGGACTGCATTTCTTTTTGTGCTCAAAGTTATTCTGAAGACAATTGAGATTGTTGGCGCTATAGTAGAGATTGAGTAGCATGAAAGTTGAAGAGTTAAGAGGTTCCTATTCTATCAAGATGAGTCATCTAGCGGTGAGTGTAGCATCATCGAGCAGGGTTGCAAAAGAACAGAGTGGAGAGGATAAAGGAAAGTCGAATTACTCAGATGAATTCATTAGGCTACTTCCTGGTTCGAATCAAAACAAGAATTCCATCGACATGGCATTTGAAGATATCATGGAAAAATGTAAGGATCCTATCACTTCTTCAAGTTCAAGTTTTACCATATTCTCATACTTTTATAACAATAGGAGTAAAGCTATACCTATTTGTAATGCTTGGGCGTTGGGAATGGAACAGCTAATTATGCCTGATGTGTTTTTAGATGTTGATTTAATTATTGAGCTAGCTAGGTTGTATGATCCCATTTCTAGATGTGTTAGGTGTGAAGACCAGTCTGTATTTATTTCCTTGGATAGGGGGTCCTTCATGAAAGCTTTCAATTTCTATTCTTCCTCCTCCATTGAAATTGATTTAAAAAAGGAAAGGGACAAGTATGCCAGTAACATAGGATCAGTAAATAGCCAAATAGTCAAGCATATGCCCAAGCAAGATAATTATATAGCCCCTCTCCCGACGAGAATGAATGCCCCTTATCTATTTTCATCCCTCAATCATTATATGAAATTCTTGTGTCATGGGTTGTGTAGGGTTTTAGGGATTAATGGAGATGATGAGAAGTTGTCTGCTGAGCTATTAATGATAATCCTTGACATTCAGAATTCTCATAGCAACACTGATTATGATTACATCTAGTATGTAATTGATAGGATGCATGAAGGGTTTGTGTCTGTCAAGGAGAATAAAAGACCTATCAGATTCATGCACTACTCCCTTCTTATGCATTTGATTTTGTACCATCATGTTAATAATTTTGATGCATGAATGCTGATGATAAGGACTCATTTTAAGGACATTCCCAACCCAGTGCAATATTGGTTGAGATTTTGGAATATCACATCCAATGAGTGTAACTTCTCCATTTTTCAAAACTATTTTGTCCACCCAATTCTTGAAATGTTAGGAAAAAATGTTGTGAGGTTGTCAACTAAGGTCTTGAGGGTTTTAAGACCAATGTAGTATGAAGACAAATGGCTGGGGAGCCACAATTGGGGAGCTTTCTACCTGGGGAACAATTTCATAGTTATTAGAGTTTATGGCTGCCCCCAACCTCCACACTTGCTTCCAAAACATGCACCTCCTAGGGTTGCTATAATGGAATTCATTTGGCAATTAATGTGGATTGACAAAGAGGACCTAGGACCTCATAGGAAGGGTTTCATTAGAATAGCCAGGATGACCTTGATTCCTAACATCAGAATAATCAAAGATCATGAAGGCCTGGATGAGGAAGATGTGATAAGGAATATGATGGATTTGGATGAAGCAGGGAGAAGGTGGACTAAGTATTTTGATTTACTGGACATAGAGGTAAGATTGAAGAAGGTAGGAGTTCCTTTTGATGGTTATTTCCCTAAGCTCCCATACCTGCAAAGAATGGAAAAAATGATAGAAATGCATGGCACCGTATATAACCAGTTGGAAGGGTTGCTTGAGGAGAAGTTAGAGGTACCAAGAAATTATTCCACCTCTGAACCTGAAGAATTCATTGATGAGTCACAAGAAGGTATTAGTCCACCTCTAGTAGGTGAAGCACCAATCATTGACTCAACTCAAGATCCAATGGAGTTGAAGGCTACTTCAAAGCCACCATTGAAGAAATAGAGGCTTGAAGTAGGTGAGCATTTTGAGAAGAAGAAATAAAAGAAGGTGCTAGAAAGTTCTTCAGTTCTTGTGCCTGGTAAACGAGCCTACCACCATCAATTAAGAAAGGCTATTAGATAAGGATAGAAAATTGTGTCAAAAGAAGAAGGAAAGTTACCCTTGATATTAGGAAAAGATGAGAGAGAATTCTACCAAGAAGAGTTTCTCAATGATGACCAGTTCATCTAGAGAAGGAATTCAAGGATTTCCTTATCTCGAGGAAACATGAGGAAGTGAAGAAGTCCCTACCTGAAGGTATAGAACCAAGTGAGGATATTTTAAGGGCTCTAACATCATATGATCCCAGTCTTGAGAGGATCACTATGGAGGAAGCAAGAGAAATGGTTAAATCAAGTGGCATGCTTTTGACTCCTGGATGGGATTTGACTTCTCCCTTTATCATTGACCAAATTAGAAAAAAACCTAAGGAAAGCTTTTCATATGAGGTGCAGATTGATGAGATTATCAGAGGGAGTGGTTATGACCCCAAGTCACAAGCTGTTGCACTTTGGTCTTTGGCACCAAGAACTCAGAAGCCATCTCTGGTAAGCATTGAAGACAAGATGGAAGGTAATAAGATTGTCTGGACTATCCAAAACACCACTAATCTTGAGGTGTCTAAGGTAGTAACACACTTGGCTCACCTCAATGAAGCCAAAAATTTCCAATTGTTAGAAAGGTATGAAAAATTGTTTGAGAACTCAATGAGGGTTGCAAAGGATAGGGATTTAAAACTTATGATGATCAAGAAAATGGAGGGCGAATTGGAGGAACTAAGAGAAAAGCTTGAAGAAGCAGTTAAGGCAATGCCTCCCCCACCTTTGCAAATTGAAGCCCCTCCTCAACAAGAAGTAGAGGTTCCTGACCATCCAGTGGAAGATCTAGAGAAAATAAGGCTAGAAGTAGCCCTGAAAACTATGACCGATGTTGTGCAACATAGATAGGACAAGATAAAAGAGAAGATGGAGTCAATCATCATGTTACACAAGAAAAGTGATAAAATAAATGAATCACTGGCTACTTTGGAGCCACTTCACAACATTTGGTCCTAGAGGAGTTTGTTATTTGAAAAACTCGATGGTTTGCAGGAGTATAAGCCTGATATCCCTGAGGTGGTAACAAAAGTTTATGAAAAGATTGGATTGGTTATTGTTGTTTCAAAAATTTTCAAAGGGAAGTCAAATCAAGTGAGAGCCAAGTTGGCTATGTTTGACAAGGATTACAATAAGTTTTTGCCCTCTGTTTTCAATAGTAATGGAAGTGTGGTAAATTTTGATGAATGGAGGTCATCGATGGATAAATTGGTAATCGGACAAGAAGCCTTTCTCAAAGGTGATAATATTTTAGACTTGGATGTGTGCAATGGTATAATTGATAGTTTTTTTAAAGTTGAAGGTGATTGCACATGGTTTGTTGTAGAGGCTAAAGCTATAACTGATTCCAAGTGGGACCTAAAAATCAAATCACTACAGGAGTTGCAGAGTTTCAATTGGCCATCTGATGATGATGTGACAACTTGGGACAAAATGATAAAAAAGAAGAAGAGGTCAGCTGTCCGGGAGCTAGAGGCAGAGGAAGAAGAATAAAGTACATATGGCACCTGATCCAGAATTCAAGGGAGATCATGTTTCAAACAAAGTTTGATGTAAGTTAGCCTATATTGATGGTCATCATTCATGCTAAAAATCAAAGTAACTACTCTGAAATATCTCTAGACAAAGGTGCCACCTGTGAAGATGCTAGTAGTTGTGAACTACTTTCTGTTGTTGTAATCATTGTCTTTTGGTTTGTACTTTTTGTCTTTAGTGCAAGTCATTTTCCTAGCCATTTGAAGCTTGTTGCATCCTTTCAAGGATTCCAAGATGGCTAGAGGTATATATAGCAAGTTTTTCTCTTTTTGTAAGGGTGGTTGAAGTTTTTGTAAAAACAAGACTGAATATAGAATCTGACTTCTTTGAAGTTTTTGTTAAAATTGTAATGGATACAGTTGAAGATTAATACAAATATACTGGAATTTCATTGCTATCTCTGGTTGTCTTTGTGTATGGATACTTTGAGTTTCTTATGCATTAATTAGTAAAGCTCTTTAATGTGTTATGCACAAGGTGAATATAGGGGTTGAGCTCAAGTTTCTCTCAAGGAGAGAGTAAATCTTCAAGGAGGTCTCTGGGATTTGAATATCTATACATGAATTTGATGGCAGGGTTGGGAATTGGGAGAGTGAATTGTTAGGCAATTTATTTGAATTTCAATATCTTTGTGCTAATAGAATTCTGTAGATAGTAAATTTTGACTCTAGCCCAATAAATAAGGCACTAGTTTAGTTCAATCTATTCACCATCATTTTATTAAAAAAACTATCTCCATTTACTTTTATTTGTATGTTTATGAGTTGCATTGGCTATGTCAAGTACATAGGTTAATTTTATTATGCTTTGTAGAAGTAGTTGAAAGGTAAACCTGCCTAATTTTTACACTCAAAGTGAAGAAGGCTCAGAGCCTTAGTACCTTAGCATTTAAATTGTGCTGGATGCAACTATTGGGAATGCATGAGTCATATGTTCAGTAAGTTTTCTAAATATTTCAACCATCTGTAGGTTTAAGTTCTAACACCCCTTTTGACATTCATGACACATAACATGATCAGGTTTTGTTAGGCTAGGCAAACCTCTAACCTTTTTCTTTCTACTGATCTTAATCATGTTATCAAAATTTACATGACAAAATTTTATGCCATAACCATGCATCCTCATTTTTCACCGGTAAACAAGAAGTCTCAACATTGTCAAGATAAAATAAGTTACCTTTAGATTGTCCTCCTGTTCTGACAAGATTTCCACTTTCATCAAATATATTTACCTTCTTTCTTTCAAAAGCTACTCGATGACCTGAGTTGTTAAGTTGTGCCACACTTAGAAAATTATAATTTAGTCCTTTTACCCAATAAGAATTATCACATTTGATTTTATCATTTATCAATAAAGATCCTTTTCCTCTAACCATACATGGTGTATCATTACCCATTTTTATTGATCCTCCATTATAATGCTCAAGATTATCAAAATTTTCTTCATCACCAGTCATGTGATGTGTAAAACCACTATCAATGATCCATGTATCACTTTTACTAACTTTATAAATGAGTGATGTTTCTACATACCTCTCTTCTTCCTCAGAATCATCTTTCATCGCAACAAATACTACTTCAACATCATCATCTGTGTCGGTATCAGTATCAATCTCTTCAACAAAGTAACACACCTTTTTGCCCTTATCTTTGTGATCTTAGTTGTCTCTGTTGTAGTGTTGGTAACTTCTATTGTTTCTCCTTCCATAGCTTCCTTCACCAGATCGATCTTTGTTTCTATCTTCCTCTTTACTATTCAGGCATCTAGCAGCAATATGGCCAACTTCTTTAGAGTTAAAACATGCTAAAGGTAATTTACCCTTATATCTACCTTTACCTTTAGGTAATCTCTGAGCCATAAGAGCTTCAAGTTCATCAAGCTCATCATCAGTATTACTATCACTATCATTTCTTATATTATGTCTACTGCTAGACTTACTGATTATAGAGAAGACATGAAAGTAGACTCAATAGACGGTAAAACACTATTATCAAAATTGTTCAACTCAAAATTTGTTAGCTTACCAATTAGACTATCAAGAGTAAGAGTGTTGCTAGGTGCAGACCTCATTTCATGTATAGCAGATATTTTGATTGCATATGCATGCAACAAGGTTCTTAGAATTTTACTTACCACTGAATCTTCATCAATGATACCACCAGATCCTCTAATAGCATTGACTACCTCCTTTATTCGATTTGTATATTGTAATATGTTTTCTCCTTCCTTCATTTTCATATCATCAAACCTGCTTCTTAGGATTTCAGCTCTGGCTCTCTTGACATTAACATCACCAGGATAGACTAGAGAAAGTTTATCCCACATTTCCTTTGCAATAGTGAAATTTTTGACATCCTCAAATTCAACATCGGATAGAGCAACAACAATCTCTATCATAGTATAGTTGTGCTCTTGTCAGTCTCTCAACTGATCAAGAGTCAAAGGTATAGATGGTGGTTTTAAGTAGCCATTTTCAAGTAGATGTAAGGCAAAATCTCAGATTCTGAATATGTGAAGTTTCATTTAACTTTTTCATATAGTAAAGTTGTCCTTATTCAGCTTTGGCACTTCCCTCTTATACATCTTGTAATCTTTCTGCTGAAGTCCTTAAAACTTTGTTCCAAGCAAAACATCTCTGATACCAATTGTTAGAATAACTAAGATGATAAAGGGTGCTCCCCTTAATACCACAAACACATAACAAAAATAGAGAAACAACAACAATATGCAAGAATAGAAAATGGGCTTTTTATTATCTCCACAAATGTGGAATTACAAAGGTTAAGAATTATAATATGCAAAGCCACATGGGCAATCCCTTACAATATTCTGTAGGACAAAGCCTCGAATCAATACCCAAATCTACTACCTAGAACTATCCCGAACTGCCCTGAACTACCTAAGACAACACTACAGGCCTTCCTTATATAGGCAATTTCCACCCCCCGAGAAGGTTCCAGAATTTTAGCCAACAAGGCCGACCAAACTTAGATTTATTTTATTTTACAATTTATTACATCAAAGCTAGCTCAAAATAAATTTTGAAACCCAAACAAATTTTTTGAAGGAAAATCATTTTCTGCCATTTCAGGTGACCCAACTTTTGAAGACCATAAGTCATCGCCAGTTGACCTGATTGACTATTATAACCCCATTCCAGAAAGGCCATGAAATTCTCTACATGCTTGACTCGCGCAACACCTGTCACTCAAATTTTTGATCTCATCTGAGGCCTTTAAAGCCTTCAAAACTAAGTTCAAAGTTTCTGTACCCTTTTGCCAATATCAAAAATCTTCAATATCTACAAAGCTAGACTTGATCAATCAATGAAACTTTACTGGCAGGCTGATATGACCAAAATGAACCTCCAGGGAATAAATCAAAACATTCCAAGATCAGATGACCAACTTACTGAAAATAGAAAGTTTCCATAAATAGTAGCTCTGCACAAGATAGCCCTTATTGAAAACAAAACTAGAAATATTTTTGGGTGATGCAAGATTTCTCTTACACCCAGGATGCTCCTGCATCAGACACCCAGGGTAATTTGAGAAGTGACCCTGTCACAACTTAGCTATGTAGAGGAAAACCAAGATGGTTAACCTCCTCCTTTGTTAGCCATGATGAATATTCAACATGTCATACTTTCCATTTGACCAAATACTCTTCATATGTCCTATTCCTTGTGCTTCTGCCAACATGACTATCCAGTATGTCCTTAATCTCTTTGATATCTGAACTGGTTGCTGGAATACTCCACTGTGCTACTGTAACCTCATCTTCAACACCTCCTTCATGATACTTTATCAGATCTGACACATTAAATACTAGTGAAATATTTAGCTCAATAGGCAACTTGACCTCATATGCATTTCCTGAATCATGCTTCTTCAGTATCTTACATGGCCCAAACTTTTTCATTTTCAACTTGTTATATGTACCAACCGGAAATCACTCCTTCTGCAAATGAACCATGACTTCATCTCCAGCCTGAAATTCCTTATGCCTCATTTTCTCATATTCCTTAGCCTTATACTGCGCATTCATCTTGGTAATGTGCTTCCTCACCTCCTCATGGATGTTCTTCAAATGTTCTGCAAAATCCTCAGCTTTAGCACTACTTATTTCTTCTTTATCTATCTTCCGCACCTTAGATGCATTTTTGGGATTACTTCCATATACAATCTATGATGAACTAAACTTCAAATCTATCTTCAACTCTTCACTTTCTGCTAGTGTCATTCTGTGTGTTGCCTTATTTGGCAAACTGGCTCCTGGAATCAAGTCCATCTAATGATTGATTTTTCTTACTAGTGGTAATCCATCAGGTACATTATCGGATACAATATCCTGAAACTCATTCAATAATTCTGCAACTTCTACAGGTACATCTTCTACTTCCTCTTTCCCAGCCTTTGGAATTAAGGTAAAAAACATATGCTCATGCCACATTATATCAACAAAATTTATTCTTGCATTACCACATACCTTTTCTTCTATTTCCTTCAATGGTTTTAGCTTATGTCACACTCCATCCTTTGTCAGGGAATAGGTATTTGCATGACCATCATATACATCACATCTGTCAAATTGCCAAGTACTACCCAACAATATATGACATGCATCCATAGATATGATATCACATAGTACCTCATCATGGTACCCACCAATCTTGAACTTTACTAGGCACTGTTCATTGACCATGATCTTGTGGTCATCCTACACCTAGGCAACCTGATATGGATGTGGATGTTTCTACCTCTTGAGCTTCAACTTTGTCACCATCTCTTCTGACACCAAATTGTTAGTACTGCCACTATCAATAATCACATCACAACACTTACCCTCACACTTGCACCTAGTTTGAAACAAGCGCCTCCTTTGCTCAAGTTCATTCTCACCACTCAACAAGACTCTTCTATTAATCAATGTTTCTCCTCTTTCAACATCTTTAGAATTTGATGATCTGACATCTTCATCTACATGCGCAACTCTGGCTTGGTCTTCATTTATCCTATCTGTCCTTCCTTGGCATTGAGGACATTCAAATGCCCTATGACCTTGTTCTCCACAGTGAAAACATGTTCCACTAAAGCCTCCTCTTCCAGATCCTTGTCCTCTTCCTCTTCCTCTCTGATCTCTAGTATTTTGATCTTGGAAATTATTGGAATTGTTTCCTCTCTGATTTTGACTGCTAGTAGCCTCATCCTTCTTTTTTGGATCTTCATTTCAGCCTCCATATGACCGTCCACCAAATTGTCCATTGCGACCTCTTCCATTTTGTCTACTCTCAAACATCTTGTTCAGCTTTTCCTCTACTTTTAGGGCAAACTGGTATGCCTCTTCAATACTGTTCATTCAAACCAGATTCAACTCCTCCTGAATGCTCAGCCTCAACTCATTAAGGGAACGGACAACTTTCTCCTTATCAGCTTCCGCATGGCCTATTCCAATGAGGATTCAATAGAACTCCTCTATATACTCCTGAACATATCTTCCTGCTTGCTTCAAACTTTGCATCTTCTTTAGTAGGTCAAGCTCATAATCAACAGGGATGAACTCTCGCTTCAATTTATCCACCATCTGATCCCATCTTGTGATTTTATCTTTCCCTCTTCTATTTCACTCCAATTGAATCTCTTGCCACTAGATCTTCGCATGACCTTTTAGTCTGGCCTTCGTGAATTTGACCCTATCAGGATCCTCAATATCTTCATACTCAAAATATTCTTCACATTCATTGATCTAGTCGATCAACTCCTCTGGGTTAAGATTTCTTGAAAATGCAGGAACCTCAATCTTAGGTATTTTCCTGATCTTGGAAATGGCCCGAAAAAGTGTTTCTTACTCTTGGTTCACAACTTTGATTTCTCCTTCTTGATCTTCTTCTTCGGCTTCATTCTCACTTTCGTCTCTGACATTAAGATTCATTCCTCTGTGAATCTCTTCTTGCAATGCTCACACTTGTCTCTAGAGTACTCTAACCTCAAGTGTTACAACAGTAGGTCTTCCACCATGTTCCCTTCATGGAGGCATTTTTGCACTTCTTGTTGAAACCCTAACCATGATCCTGGTGCAAACTACCTCATAGTCGGTGATCTCTTTACACAGAAACCCTAACCCACAGTCCTGGTGCAAACTGCCTCACAATCAACGATCTGTTTACACACTCAGCAACTCCTGCTTTGATACCACTTGATGAAGGGTGCTCCCCTTAATACCACAAACACATAACAGAAATAGAGAAACAACAACAATATGCAAGAATAGAAAATGGGCTTTTTATTATCTCCACAAATGTGGAATTAAAAACTTTCA
Organism: Chamaecyparis obtusa; assembly: GCA_027943335.1. Taxonomy (NCBI): domain Eukaryota; kingdom Viridiplantae; phylum Streptophyta; class Pinopsida; order Cupressales; family Cupressaceae; genus Chamaecyparis; species Chamaecyparis obtusa. Next base: position 1,007,402 of record BSBK01000362.1, read on the forward strand.
GAATTACAATATGCAAAGCCACATGGGCATTCCCTTACAATATTCTATAGGAGAAAGCGTTGAATCAATACCTAGATCTACTAACCAGAACTATCTCAAACTGCCCTAAATTGCCTAAGACAACACTATGAGCCTTCCTTATATAGGCAATTTCCACTGCCCGAGAAGTTTCCATAATTTTAGCAAACAAGGCTGACCAAATTTAGAATTATTTTATTTTACAATTTATTACATCAAAGTCAGCTCAAAATAAAATTTGAAACCCAAATAAATTTTTTGAAGGAAAATCATTTTCTGCCATTTCAGGTGACCCAACTTCCGAAGACCTTAAGTCATCGCCAGTTGACCCGATTGACTATTATAACCCCATTCTAGAAAGGCCACGAAGCGCTCTATAGGCTTAATAGGCACAACGCCTATCACCCAAATTTTTGACCTCATCCAGGGCCTTTAAAGCCTTCAAAACTGAGTTCAAAGTTTCTGTACCCTTTTGCCAATACCAAAAATCTTCAATATCTACAAAGCTAGACTTGATCTATCAATGAAACTTCACTAGTAGGCTGATATGACAAAAATGAACCTCTAGGGAAGAAATCAAAACATTCTGAGATCGGATGACCAACTTACTGAAAATAACAAGTTTCCAACAATAGCAGCTCTGCACAAGATAGCCCTTATTGAAAACAAAACCAAAACTATTTTTGGGTGATGCAAGATTGCTCTTACACCCAGGATGCTCCTGCATCAGGCACCTGGGGTAATTTGAGAAGTGACCCTATCACGACTCAGGTGTGTAGAGGAAAACCAAGATGGTTAACCTCCTCCTTTGTTAGCCATGATGAATCTTCAATAGGTCATCCTTTCCATTTGATCAAATATTCTTCATATGTCCTGTTCCTTGTGCTTCTACCAACACAACTATCCAGTATGTCCTCAATCTCCTTGATATCTAAACTGGTTGCTAGAATACTCCACTGTGCTAGTGTAACCTCATCTTCAACACCTCCTTCATGATACTTTGTCAGATCTGAAACATTAAATACTGGTGAAATATTCAGCTCAATGGGCAACTCAACCTTATATGCATTTCCTGAATCATGATTCTTTAGTATCTTACATGGCCTAAACTTCTTTATTTTCAACTTGTTATATGTACCAATTGAAAATCGCTCCTTCCGCAAATGAACCATGACTTCATCTCCAGCCTGAAATTCCTTATGCCTCCTTTTCTCATCTTCCTTAGCCTTATACTATGCATTCATCTTGGTAATGTGCTTCCTCACCTCCTCATGGATGTTCTTCAAATGTTCTGTAAAATCCTCAACTTCAGCACTACTTATTTCTGTTTTATCTATCTTCCTCAACTTAGATGCATTTCTGGGACTACTTCCATATACAATCTATGATGAACTAAACTTCAAATCTATCTTCAACTCTTCACTTTCTGCTAGTGTCATTCTATGTGTTGCCTTATTTGACAAACTGGCTCCTGAAATCAAGTCCATCTGATGACTAATTTTTCTTACTAGTGGTAATCCATCAGGCACATTATTAGATACAATATCCTAAAACTCATTCAATAATTTTGCAACTTCTACAGGTAAATCTTCTACTTCCTCTTTCCAAGCCTTTGGAATTAAGGTAAAACACATATTCTCATGCCACATTCTATCAGCAAAAGTTATTCTTACATTACCACATACCTTTTCTTATGTTTCCTTCAATGGTTTTAGCTTATGTCGCACTCCATCCTTTGTTAGGGAATAGGTATTTGCATGACCATCATGTACAACACATCTGTCAAACTGCCAAGGTCTACCCAACAACATATGACATGCATCCATAGATATGATATCACATAGTACCTCATCATGGTACTCGGCAATTTTGAACTTTACTAGGCACTGTTCATTGACCATGACCTTGTGGTCATCCTACACCCAGGGAACCTGATATGGATGTGGATGTTCTACCTCTTGAGCTTCAACTTTGTCACCATCTCTTCTGACACCAAATTGTCAGTACTACCACTATCAATAATCATATCACAACACTTACCCTCACACTTGCACCTGGTGTGAAACAGGCTCCTCCTCTGCTCAGGTTCATTCTCACCACTCAACAGGACTCTTCTGTTAATCAACATTTCTCCTCTTTTAGCATCTTTAGAATTTGATGATCTGGCATCTTCATCTACATGCGCAACTCTGGCCTGGCCTTCATTTCTCCTATTTGTCCTTCCTTGGTGTTGAGGACATTCAAATGCCCTATGACCTTCTTCTCCATAGTGAAAAGATTTTCCACAGAAGCCTCCTCTTCTAGATCCTTGTCCTCTTCCTCTTCCTCTTCCTCTTCCTCTTCCTCTTCCTCTTCGATCTCTATTATTATGATCTTGGAAATGATTGGAATTGTTTCCTCTTTGATTTTGACTGCTACTAGCCTCATCCTTCTTTTTTGGATCTTCATTTCGGCCTCCATATGACTATCCACCAGATCATCCACCGTGAGCTCTTCCATTTTGTCTGCTCTCAAACTTCTTATTCAGCTTTTCCTCTACTTTTAGGGAAAACTGGTATGCCTCTTCAATACTGTTCATTCAAACCAGATTCAACTCCTCTTGAATGCTTGGCCTCAACCCATTAAGGTAATGGGCAACTTTCTCCTTATCATTTTTCACATGGCTTGTTCTGATGAGGATTCGATAGAACTCCTCTGTATACTCTTGAACAAATCTTCCTGCTTGCTTCAAACTTTACATCTTCTTTAGTAGGTCAAGCTCATAATCAACAAGGATGAACTGTCACTTCAATTTATCCACCATCCGATCCCATCTTATGATTTTATCTTTCCCTCTTCTATTTCACTCCAATTGAATCTCTTGCCACTAGATCTTCGCATGACCTTTCAGTCTAGCCTTCACGAATTTGACCCTATCAGGATCCTCAATATCTTCATACTCAAAATATTCTTCACATTTATTGATCTAGTCGATCAATTCCTTTGGGTTAAGATTTCCTTAAAATGTAGGAACCTCAATCTTATGTCTTTTCTCGATCTTGGAAATGGCCTGAAAAAGTGTTTCTTCCTCCTGGTTCACAACTTTGACTTCTCCTTGATCTTCTTCTTTGGCTTCATCCTCATTTTTGTCTCTGACATTAAGATTCATTCCTCTGTGAATCTCTTCTTGCAATGCTTGCACTTGTCTCTGGAGTGCTCTAACCTCAGGTGTTACAACACCAGCTCTTCCATCATGTTCCCTTCGAGGAGGCATTTTCATGCTTCTCGCTGAAACCCTAACCATGGTCCTGGTGCAAACTGCCTCACAGTCGGTGATTTGTTTACACAGAAGTGCTAACCCACGGTCCTGGTGCAAAATGCCTCACAATTGGTGATCTATTTACACACTTAGGAACTCTTGCTCTGATACCACTTGATGAAGGGTGCTCTCCTTAATACCACAAACACATAATAGAAACAGAGAAACAACAACAATATGCAAGAACATAAAATGGGCTTTTTATTATCTTCATAAATGTGGAATTCCAAACTTTCAGAATTACAATATGCAAAGCCACATGGGCATTCCCTTACAATATTCTGTAGGACAAAGCCTCGAATCAATACCCAGATCTACTACCTAGAACTATCTCAAACTACCCTGAACTACCTAAGACAACACTACGGGCCTTCCTTATATAGGCAATTTCCATCGCCCGAGAAGGTTCCAGAATTTTAGCCTACAAAGCCGACCAAACTTAGAATTATTTTATTTTACAATTTATTACATCAAAGTCAGCTCAAAATAACTTTTGAAACCCAAATAGAAATTTTGAAGGAAAATCATTTTCTGCCTTTTCAGGTGACCCAACTTCCGAAGACCATAAGTCATCACCAGTTGACCCGATTGACTATTATAACCTCATTCTAGAAATGCCATGAAGCACTCTACAGGTTTGACTCATGCAACACTTATCACCCAAATTTTCAACCTCATATGAGGCCTCTAAAGCCTTCAAAACTGAGTTCAAAGTTTCTCTACCCTTTTGCCAATACCGAAAATCTTCAATATCTACAAAGCTAGACATGATCTGTCAATGAAACTTTATGGGCAAGCTGATATGACCAAAATGAACCTCTAGGGAAGAAATCAAAACATTCTGAGATTGAATGACCAGCTTACTAAAAATAGCAAGTTTTCATAAATAGCAGCTCTGCACAAGATAGCCCTTATTGAAAACAAAACCAAAAATATGTTTATGGTGATGCAAGATTGCTCTTATACCCAGGATGTTCCTGCATCATAAGAGGGGGGTGAATCAGTTAGATCAGTTATCCTATAGTCCCAAATACAAAGATGTAACACTTTAAACAATTTCAACAAATTCTGCAACTCGATAATATAAATTATTAAACTGTCTATGCCTTTTACCAATTACCAGTAAATTAACTCACTATGATTACCGACCAAATCAAATATGTAGTATGTAAAGTATGATGATAAAACAATCATCACAAAAACACATAACACAATGATTTAATGTGGAAACCCTTTTAAGGGAAAAACCAGCTGGGACTGGTAACCCAAAATAATTTTCACTCTTCTGAAGTGAGCTCAGAGAAGAGCCAACCCTGTTAAAGGTTACAAACAGACTGTTAGGTGTGACCTTGTTAAAGGATTTAAGACTAACAATTATCTTTCGACCAGCATTCACTATGGGGTCAATTAGATAACAATGTACATTCCTTGAATGACATAGGGACATAACATAAGACAGTTAAGTCCACTCGGTTAAGAGATTTTTCTGTATCAATGGTTAAACTGAAATAGTAGTTGATTTGATTACAATGCAACTCAATTTGTAGATGTTCAGATATATTCTAAGCCCATACAAATCCTCTAATCAATATATCAATTCAATTCCTCAACTTACTTTTACTCAGTAATAGCTCTCTAACGCTCAGTACTATTCTGCAGTTCGATCCTTCTTCAACCAGTCTGATCAGGCATGCATGAAACTGTGTTCACATGAAATCTCTGCAGTCTTCTTTCTTCCAGCATGTCTCAATAAAGAAACTCATATCTCTTATATAGACAGATAAACCATTTTCATATCAACCATCAGATTTTTTTGCTTATTCTCCTTCATTGATTTTGCCTCTTAAACCTTCCTCGGAAGATGTGTAAATAACACCTTTCAATTCCATCCTTTAGATCTTCTCCTAATTTTTTTAGTTGTGGATCTCATAACAAACTTTATCCTCAATCTCAAAATCATAACAATTTCTAGCTCATAATTTTCTGCTGGCTAAACTTAAGCATTTAATACTTTCATCCATACTCGGTTAACAAAGAAATGTGTCGGTGAACACAAGCTCGATTAACACTATCACTTGGTATAACTACACTGGCTCGGTGCATACTAAAGTGCTTTATTTACTGACCACATTGCCTTATACAATTTTTCTTCCTCCTTCATAAAAGATTAATGCAACATAATCAAGTCAACAATATGAAGTCATAGACTCATCAATAAGTTACCCAAAGTATTCCTTATCCTCATTTGTCATATCCGTCTTTCTCCATGTAGATATATCAGTTCTTCATTGTTTCTCTCATTTACAGATGTTTAGATGTTTGTAACTAACATGATAAGCACTATCAAAACTAGTTGACATCAATGACAACATAATGACTAATTTAATTACCTTACATATCATTTCAGTAACTCGGTGATCTCTAATCACTGATCTTGAAGTCATTCAGGTATTCAATTAGTTGTAGTTCATCAAGATGTTCGTCAACGGGTTCTTGGTTTGCATATCTTGTGTCTCCAAGAAGTGAAAATTGCTAGATTTATGCTTCATGCTGCTTGTCAAGTTATTTGGCCTAAAATCCTTGATCTTTCTTCTCAACATGAAGCTGGTTGAGGTGGAGTCTCTACTCTCATTTCTCCTCATTGGCATTCTTTTCTTGTTAATCATGGTTCTGACCCTAGGCAAAGAGTTATATGGGTTGTTTTGTCTATTGAGAATCATTCTTTTGGGATTGTTAATGTGTATGCTCCCAATGATGCTATTGAAAGATCATAGTTATGGAGATGGCTTGCTAATTTTCTACCACCTGCAACCTGGCTCATGTGTGGGGATTTCAATATGGATGAGGTTGCGTCTAACAAAGATGGGATTTTTCCTTTTTGCTGGATAGCTGGAGAAAGAGAAGCCTATTTTCACATGCGTAATAAATTGGGTCTTTTTGATCCCAATACAGGCCACTGTCATTCTAGTGATATTTGGTATACTTGGTCTAATTTTAGAGCTAGTTTTGAAAGGGTTTTTAAAAGGCTTGATCATGCCATGATTTCAGCACAATATTTTTTAATTTTTCTAAAAAAATGAATTACTTGTCATTCCTCTTATTGATGTGACCTTTTTAGATCACTTTCCCATTGCCTTTGGCATTGAATGGTAGATAGATAAGGCATAGTCTCCCACAACGCAATTCTACCTCAACACTTGTCTTTTGAGTCACAAGCCTACTCTAGTGCATATTCACGAAATGTGAAATTTAGAACCACAACCACATTAGCCTTTTGGATGGATTAAGTGGTGGAATGCTTCCATCACTCACACTACCAGGTTCCTATGCACTTATGGTAGGAAAATTTCTTGATATCACCAATCATCTTATGAGGCTACCATTAAAGAGCTCCTTTCAGCCTCTAAAGATTTGATTCTTGATCCTTTTAACATGGATTTTCAAATCTTACTTTCTTAGATTCAACACTAGAAACAAATTGCAAACAATTTTTCTGCCAGGGGAGCTTAGATCAAGGCTCAGATGCACTAGTTAAAGGCTAGAGATCGAGCCTCAAAAGAGTTTTTCTTGGCTCTTCTATCTCTCCATACTTCTACTGAGATAAAAAAAATATTAAAGAATATCATAATTACTTATAGAGCTCCTTGATAATATGCAAGATTTTGTCTGACACTTTGAGAAGGTGTTCACTGGACAGGGAAATTCTTCGGCGAGAGACCAAGCACTTTCAGACTATTTAGTTGTTGTTCCTCTCCACCTTTCAGCTATCCAATAGTCTTTTTGTGATCAGACTCTTACGCTTGATGATCTTAAAGAATTTATTTATTCTATGGTAGATGAAAAGGCCCCTGGGTCTGATGGCTTCCCTTACGAGTTCTATAAGGATCTCTAGGATGAAACTAGACTAAACCTTCACAAATTATATCTAGAAGAAACCTTTCACTCCCGCTCTTTAGGGGATATTATCAACAAGGGAAACATTAAGTTCATTCCAAAGGTAGGAGACCCAGAGGATATTTGTAATTGGAGGCGAATCAATTTTCTTAATGTCTCTTACAAGATCATATCCAAAGCTCTTACTTTAAAAATTTGTCACATCCTACCTTTGATTGTCAGACCAAAACAAACTGGCTTTATCAAGTCCAGGTTTATTCTTGACAATATTATTGTTATTTGGGAAGGCATGGAATTGGATCGGAGGTCGAATTAGAAAGTCCTCTTCCTCAAAATTTATTTTTCTAAAGCGTATAACCACATCGAGCAGCCTTTTATTTTGGCTATGCTTCAACCTAGGGGTTTTGGCCCCAGATTTATATCATCTACTCAAATTCTTTTTGGAGATGCCTCTTCTTGCATCACTATTAATGGCTGACAGTCTGAAGCCTTTGGTCTCTTCAGATCCATTCGCCAAGGTTTCTTTGTATGTTCTTGCACCTGAATGTTTTGGCTATATGATTTCCAATGCCACTTCCAATGATCTCATCAAAGGAATTTCCCTGCTTGAGTCATCTTCTCAACTTGTCAATGGCCATTTTACTGATGATTATTTTATTACTCTACTTGAGTATGAAGACAATTCCAAGGAGGCTTTTCATTGCCTTGATACCTTTTGTTTAGCCTCTGGTTTTTCCATTCAGTGGAACAAGACAAAATGTTGCAGAAAATCCATTCTTCTAAATCCTCTAGAGATAGATTCAACATGGTGAGGTTTTTAGATTTCTGGGCATCCCCTTTGCTTTTCAAGTTTCACTTGTGGATCTATAAAATGTTGTTTTGGCTAGAATTGAAAAGAAGTTATAATTATAGATTACCAAACCTTTACCCCTGGCTGATAAGTTCTAGATCTATTCTAAAGTGTTAGCTGCTACCACATATGTGTACTACTCTTCTTGATTGGTGCCATCTAAAGCTTCTTATATGAAGCTAGAAAAGCTACCCCATGACTTTTTGTGGGTCTCTGGAGTTTATTCCCATGGCTTCCACAAAGTTTCCTGGGAGTATTGTTTCCTTCCCAAAGATTCTAGTGTTCTTGGCTTTCTTTCCACTCGGAAGTAAGGTATTTCTCTATGTTCCAAATAGGTGATTAGAGCCTTATTTGGGGATGAATCTTGGAAGGTCCTACTGAGACATTGCATCTCTTTAGGGTTTCTTGTTCATAGACCAGCCTGGAAGGGGATTGGTTTTTATACCCTTCTTGTTATGATATACCTAATTCATATCTAGGGCACTTTTGTTGTCAAAAGCATTTGGAGAGCCTGAGAAGCAGTTAAGCCATGGTTGTGGTGGGTTGGACATGGAATTCAAGATGGTCTCTCTTTTAACTAGCACAACATCTAGTGGTCACCTATTTTTCATCAGTAAGGGATTCCACTTGCTAAGATCCAGGGTTTGCATGCTCTACATTTTCACAAGCGTGGCATCATAACTCCTGAAGATCTTTTTTCTAGAGCCACCACGAGTCTCTTCTCTTGGAAATATCTTTAAGTGCAGTTCATGCTTTCTTGCCTAGATTAGAAGACTTTTGACCTTCTAGTCTCGGCCTTACCTCCTCATTTGTTGTATAAGCTTGCCATTATTTCTTTTAAGCCCTGGTGGAAGGATTGGAAGCGGTATCCTTGGACTCCTCTCACTTACTACAAACCCAATATGGGTTATTCTTAGTTGATGCCCCATCTACTGATGGTTGATACCTTGAATCATAGATGGCATTTGTCTTCTTCTCAGAAGACTTGGAGGTTTCACTTTCTTACTATTTGGTCTGCTATCACAAAGTCAAAAGTTGCTCATTTTTCCTGGTGTGTGATTTTTAAAGGATTACCTCTAGGTGCCAGGCTTCAACACCTAGGAGTCCTTGATCCTAGGTGCCTTTTCTATGGCCTCCCAGAGACTTTCATGCATATTTTTTGGTTTTTTCATCATTCTCAATAGTACTAGAGCTAGATTCATGACTTCTTTAAGCATTTCCAACCAGTTCCTTTTTCCCGACATATGGTTTTGTCAGGTGACTCATCCAAAATGCCTTCCATATTTATCCAGATTTGGTATGCTTTCAGGATAGAGATTCTTTTCACTCTTTGGAAAGATATGAGTGTTTTTATTTTCACTCACAACTTTCTAGATATTAATGTCTCTATCTATACTAAATCTTGTATATGTAATGCTACAGATTCAAGTACATGCGGATAAAGTGGTTCTGGAAGTGGCCCACTTGCAGGAGATTTTATAGTTTGGGGGAGTGCCCCTTGTACAGTTTCTAGAGTGTTGCTGGATTCTCTTTCTCTCGAATGCACTCTACCCCGTGGCTGTCACCATGGTCATAGCTCCTCTTCTTGACATCCCATACTCCTCAATCTCAGGACCCTTTTCACTCCTCTGCTAGTAAAGCCTATTGGAGGTGTCACTCATCTTCTCTTCCTCGATGAATTTTTCCTGGCAGTTGGTTTGCTACTCCCACTCCTCCTTATGTTGGTATTGGCTGGCCTTCAGCCATTGGAGATTTTTTATGGCCTCCTGCCATTTTTGATAAATTCCCTCACTTGGCTCTTGCGATCTCTCCCAGATAGGAGGAAGAAGAAATGGAAGGAAAAGATGAAGAATATGGTTGGACTCTTCTAAACTCGCTTCCAAGCCCCAATATGTGGGGAAACCCTAAAGACAAATATCCTCCTTCCTCGGCTGTGAGTGTTCTGGATGCCTAAGGGCTTCTTTTAATATAAACTATTTGCTGAGTGAATCTTGCGGGGTGATCTTGTATCTTCCGACCCCTTTTTGTGAATAGTGTACTGTATACTTTATTTTATGTAAAAAACCTATATTCATAAAAATATAGATTAATAAATATTATTAATAATATATTATGAATACTAATATAATATAATATTATAATAGATATTATTATACAAACGTAACAGATATCTAATATGGTTAGGCACTTTCAATGGCCAAGTGTACTAACACCTAGGGCTACTAAAAAGTCAATACAAATTTTTGTATTTTTGAGTAGAAGAAAAACACATTTTTTTCCACATCACCCTTTTTGGCCCCTTATGATCCTACACATACCCTCATATAGTTATTTTTTATTATTACATATTTTCCCTAGAATGATAGCTTGTATATCTAGGGAATATTGCCCACAAATTGAAGGAGGTGTCTCATGTACTTCTTCTTTATGAGGGTCTTCACAAGGAGGTGACTAAGGGTTTGAATTGGTGGATTATCAATTCCTAAAAAATAAAACAAATTTTAATTCAAAAACATATTTCAATCTGCATTTCAAAATAAGAGGCTAGGAAATTAAAAAATGCACACCTCTTTGACCTCCTCAGTTTGATGGCAACATATTGACAATCATATAATAAACCTAGGAGAAAAAATCCTCTTCTCCTTTGGCATGCATCGTTTGCAAGTGCCTGAGTAGAGTAGAAAATTAAGGGTGTAAGACGAAATGAGAAGCAGGTTTAGGATTTTTTATTTTTATTTAATTTTTACATATGGTGTGCACCATTTAGGCTTAGTATGCCCAAGCCTAAAGTTTGGCACGCCAATCCTATATGGCTTACACCATATTGGTATTGCACCCTATTTGGTGTGCGCCATATGCTTTTCTAGTGACCAAAAAGGTGTTTGACATCTTTTTGGTCCCCCACATTGGTGCATATGCCCAATCTCTAGTTTGTGCCAATATACAACTACTAAGGTTGGTTGTACTCGCATCATATGAATTTTACTTTCATATTTTAGTGGAGATGTGCACACATGTGAGTTATCTCCTTTTATACCATGTTAATTATACATTCACATCTAATGGTGGTGTACTAAATATATAATCCCATTTATAGCTCATTATTAAGCATTTCTAGAATCTCTCTTGTATCACTTTTGATATTGCACTATTGAATAGAATATCATAATTTAATCATTTTGGTCTTCTCATTTCTCTGTACTTATATTTATATTTCTTTATTTTGGTTGGCTATCTTTGTAGCCAAATCTTACAAAGAAAATATAAGAATACTAAGTCATCCCAATTTTACACCATAAGATCAATCAAAATCCTAACCTCACCCCAACCATAAGCTCAAAAACTAAACAAGTATATATAATTAAAGTGATATGGCTATCAATGAAGGGTGAGACATTGCATGTACCCCTATGTTTCCATAGTTATTCAAGGGTTGAAATGTACTGTAAAATGGTTTATTAGTTTGTTTTTTATGGTTGATGTATTTGTGTTTGATTGTAACTTTTTTTGGCTTTTATTTGGCTAGCTATATCAACTTGTTGATTGCAACAACTCTTTTCACATATGTAATTTTTAAACCCATATAAATAAAGTTGAATTGGGGTGAGGATTCACAATAAAATCCCCTTAGTTTTTTATAAGTGGCTGAAGTGAGTTCCTCTCACTATAAATTAACTACAAATAATAATAGATCAATTCATTACAAAAATATTATGACCAATATAAGATATTGGAAAATTTCATCCAAAAGCACGAGGAATCAAATTGGCAACCGACCTAAACAATAACATACAAAAGCTCAATTAGACCTTCTTAACTTCAATCTAGTAGTATTTAACCTTGAAATAGCCCACACATACTCAAAAGCCCCTTTTAACAAGGAACCAAAAAGTCATTGTTCATTAATTCTCTTATTTCATAAAATATTATTTTTTATATTGTGATCCATTTAGTTGAGATACCACCTACTTAACCTTAAAAAAATTGTCTTAGGGGTATTAATGAACCTCTCAAATCTTCCCCAAGATCTAATGCATAAGAGAATCCATTTGAAGTATGAACCATTGAGGACATTTTTTTCCAATGAATGTTTTGAAGGATTGCTAGTAGAAATCAATTGATGCCACAACTCTACCCATTTCCACTAAGTAAACCACCTGAAATAATTGGACTTTTAGTTGTAGAAGAGGATTTTAGACAAAAAAAGAAAGTAATCAAATAGCTAGTAATATAGCAGAAATGAAATTTAAGTGAATCTCAAACTCCACATATTGCTTCCAAAACTTATTAGTAATCTCAAACCAATTTCTTCAAGAAAATGCCTATCTATCTACAAAAGAATTTAAGTAAAGGTGAAATAACTTATAATCTAGAAAAAAATTGGGACACTAATGAATTTCCCAATCAAGTTCCTAACATAGGTAATACAATTTGTTAGAAATGAAGGAAAACATTATAATATGTAAGATTTTACATGAACTTGCAAGCCTAAAAATTATACTTTATAATATCAATGAAGATATAAATTAATAGGGACGATCAACAAAGGAATTAAATAATATTTGAGAGTCATGCACATAATACATATATTTAGATGGAGAAAACTACTTTCAATTTTAAAAAATCCACCAAAAAAAAGGATAAGTTTGTATTATCTGCAAAGAGATAACAACTCATTCATCTTCCTTCAATCTTATAGACAATCTAACAACACTTAAATACCTTCGAAAAAATTCATACAAAATACTATTCCACTACTCATTGTATAAGCAAATACAACATATACCACAAATGGTATTGTAGACAAAGTGTTAAAACCATGGGTTAAAACTAGGTGCCAAGAATAGCTCCAAATAATGGAGATGAATATTATCACATCTCACACACATGTGAATACCTAAGAGTAATATGTAACTCTAGTCTTGTCATAATTTGTCATTTAAATAATCTATTGACATGACTCTCACTGATGCAAGGGAGGATGGGGAGAGGGGCCAAAGGCACACCCTAACCAGATCCACCTTGCAGAGATCAAACACAGAAGAAAATAACACAGAAGTGAGAGAGAGAGAGAATGTAGAATAACTGCTTATATTACTTCAAATTGATTCATACATGCTGGGATGTAAGGCCTTCCCGGTTAGGGCTAGATATTATAATTCAAGTACAAAATTCCTCCAACATGCGAGGATCTGAAACTATCTTCAATCTTTTATCTTCTACTACTGATGTCCTAATTTATCTCCTAAAACTACAACCAAAGATTACAATATATACAAGAGGCTATCGAACAAGTCGGCCTTCAGATCCACCAACAACGTAAGGAATGACCAAATCTAGGTCCACACGCTTCCCAATGATAGATTCCAACATTAAATCCGTGACCATAATTAATTGCACAAGTTAGCCTCAACAGGAAACTAAAACAAACAACTCGGTAAGAAAGGATAACCGAGTGCTAGGAGGAGATGACCGAGCACCAGGAAAGATAATCGAGCGTTGTAAGGAAACTCAGGTGCGGAAATAGCTTCCTACGCTAATCTCTATAGGAGAGTATTGTGCAAATTCTTTTAAATCCTTACAATTTCAGATTCGTTAACTACTTTAACAAAGATATTGCAACCACATACCATACATACAGAAAAATAGAGAATGACACAATGATATACCCTAGGAAAACCTTTCGGTAAAAACCCCAGCACTCCAAAACCTGCACAATGTATTGATCAAAACTATTACAGCTTACAATACACTTGCAATGCAAGTTCTTTCAGATTTCTAAACCCTTGAAGAAAAATCACGGTAGCATAAAATGTTCCAACAATACACTTGCATCATATCTCTTCACAACACTAAAAAGCTTATATCATGCACTTCACATTTTAGGACTACTCCCAAAGATAACCGTATTAGGGTTTTACCATTCTCCGAGAAAATAGGAACCCCAAAAAAATTTCTGGGGCGATGCCCCAAACCCCATGATTGGGGAAGAGTGTACAGTACTCAATTTTACCAGTTGCCACATGTCTTCACCTGTCATTGAATCTTCCTGACATAGCTCTTACGTGTCATAGGAATCCGTCATAACCATTTTAGCCATGATCTCCTTACACACAATTCAAGATGCTGACGCATCAACATTATTTGCAAGAAATACATTTTACAAAACAAATAATAAGAATAGGAATTATCCAAGGTTGAGACACCTTATTCCTAACAAGCGCCAGGGAATTAACTGACCAACTCGGTTAACAAAGGAAACCAAGAAACTATCGAGCCAACTCGGTCAAAGTAGGAACCGAGCAACACAGGAAAACACAAACTTATTTTTGGTGACACAAGATTGCCAAGGACCCGAGATGCTCCTACATCAGACACCTAGGGTTATTTGAAATGATTCTCTGAATCATGAAGTAGGTACAACCCGAGCTGAATCCAACTCAGATTGTGAAATCCATGAACTTTCTTCAATCGGTATGTTCTTCCACTTTACCAGATATTCCGTATGCTATTTTCCTCTTGTACTTCTGTCAATTCTTTGTTCCAAAATTTGCTCAACTTCTTCTATCTGTTTCTTAGGATAATTATTTGGTACTGTCATTTATTCATCTGACTCATGGTACTCATACAAATCAGCAATGTTAAATATAGGTGATATATCCATGTCATCAGGTAACTCAATCTCATAAGCATTTCCACTGTCAAATTTCCTCAAAATTTTACAAGGACCAAACTTCTTCATTTTCAGCTTCACATATGTTCCAACATGAACTCTGCCTTTCTTCAAATGAACCATTACTTCATCACCGACTGCAAAAGTCTTATGTCTTCTAGATCTATCAGCTCTGTCTTTGTATTTCTGATTAATTTTCTCCAACTTATGTTTCACATCTTCATGCAATGTCTTCATGAACTCAACAAACTTTACTCCTTCAGCACTTCTCTTTTCTTCATCAACAATATCCCTCAAATCTGATATACCTCTCAGTTGTATGCCATTTACAATCTCAAAAGGTGTTTTTCCAGTACTCCTATTCACTGAATTATTGTATGCAAACTCTTCTTGTGCCAACACAGAATCCCAATTATTCAGTGTGTCTCCTACTAAACATCTCAAAAGATTACCCAAGCTTCTATTCACAACTTCTGTTTGTCCATCGATTTGTGGGTGAAATGTAGAACTATATTTCAACTCGGTGCCAAACTTTCTCCAAAGGGTATTCCAAAAGTATCCAACAAATTTATTGTCTCGGTCAGAGATGATACTCCTCGGCAATCCATGCAATCTGACAATTTCCTTAAAGAAAAGATCTGCTATATGTACTGCATCTGATGTCTTTCTACAGGGTATAAAATGTGTCATTTTAGAAAATCCATCCACAACAACAAATATAGAATCATTACCTGTTACTGTCTTCGGTAAGCCAAGAACAAAATCCATATTGATATCAATCCAAGGTTTCTCGGGAACATAAATCAGTGTATACAATCCAGTATTCCGACTTACTCCTTTTGCAACTTGACAAATTTTACAACTTTTCACAAATTTCTGAACATCCTTATACAACTGCGGCCAAAATTATTTCTCCTTAAGAAAATTCAATGTCTTCTCAACACCAAAGTGTCCAACTAAACCACTACTATGTTTCTCCTTTATCAAATTAGTTCTCATTGATCCTCTCATTATACACAACCAAATACCTTTAAACAAAATACCTCCTTGAATGAAATAGTCTTCCCATTTAGTACTCGGTTGATCTTGAATGGTGCTCTGCACTTTCTCCATGGCTTAGAAAAATCAGGATCAAATTCATATGAATCTCTCATATCATCAAAACCAAGAACTTCAATTTTCATCTTGGTCATCAAAGAGCTTCTTCTACTCAATGCATCAACAACTCGGTTAGTGACTCCACTCTTATGTTTTATCACAAATGTATAACTCTGCAAATATTCAACCCATTTCATATGTCTCTGATTCAACTTATTCTGACTACCCAAATACTATAAAGCTTTATGATCGGTATACAACACAAATTCACTTGGTATCAAATAATGTCTCCATTTCTTCAGGGCTTGCACAATAGCATAGAATTCTTGATCATACTCAGAATATTTCCTTTTTGCATCATTCAACTTTTTGAATCAAACCTTTCTACAACAATTCTTGAATCTGTCGGTTCAATTCCCGATTCTTGGTAGGTGTCAACCGATGTGGTGCCTTATTTGGTAAACTAGCTCTAGGGATTAGATCCATACAATGATCAATGCTTCTCTTGGGTGGAAAACCATCAGGTACACTATCAGAACTAATCTCTCTATACTCGGTGAGTAACTTATCAATCTCTTCGAGTGTGTTATCTTCTATTTTCTTACTTGGTTTGTTAGGAATCACAACAAAATATACATCATTCTTCTTCAAATCCTTAACAAAATTTCTTCCTTCCATCAAGAAAACTTTCATAGATGTACAAACACTACTAACAGGTTCTTCAATCAAAGGTAACAAGATTTGCCTTCTCCCATCAGCCCAAATAGTATATTTATGCAATCTTCCATCATATATAGCATGTCTATCATATTGCCAAGGTCTACCCAACAAAATATGACAACAATCCGCAGGCATGATATCACATAACACCTTATCATAGTAATTTCCAATTTTCAAATTCACATAACATTGTTCATTTACCAAGAGTGTATGCTCATCTTTGATCCATGAAATTTGATAGGGCTTCAAGTGTTCTAATCTTTTCAACTGCAACTTTGTAACCATTTTCGCAAATGCCAAATCTCTGAGCTTCCATTATCAATGATTACCTTCCACACTTCATCAGAAACTCTACATCTGGTCTTGAACAAACTTTTCCTTACCAGATCTTCTTTATTACTTTCACTCCAAAGTGCTCTCCTTACCATCAAGTTCTTTTCCTTCTCAAGTTCATTCGGTGACTCTTCTTGCACCAAAGCATTTCTACTGCTACTGACCTTCTTACTTGCATGTGTACACTCAAATGATTTATTTCCTTCTTCTCCACAATTGTAACAAGTTCCTCTGAAACCACCTCTGTTATAACCACCTCAGTAGTTATTGCCTCTTCCTTTAGATGAACTTTCACTTTTCCACTCGGTCTTGCCTTTATCCAGATTTGTCTTTTCTGGTTCAGATCTATTGTTTTCACCATAAGATCTACCTTTTCCTCTAGGGAATCTACCACCTCTACCTCTTTGTCTTTGCTCATGTCTCTTGTTCAATTTCTCCTCAGCTTTCAATGCAAATTGATAAGTTTCTTTAATGTTCTCCAATTTAACCAAATTGATTTCTTCTTAGATGGAAACTCTCAATCCATTCAGGTACCTAACAATTATTTCCACATCATCTTCATCATGCCTAGATTTGATATCTAATCTATAGAATCCCTTAGTATAATCTTTTATCGAGCTATCTTTCTGCCTCAAACTTTGCATTCACCTAACTAGGTTAATCTGATAATCACAAGGTAAAAACTTTCCTTTCAATTTATTCACCATCTTATTCCATACCTTAATTTTGTCTTTGCCTTTCCTCTTTCTGTCCAACTGCAGATGTTCCCACCACAAGGATACATGACTTTTCAACTTTGTGCTTGCAATTTTCACCTTCTTTTCCTCAGAGACATTTTCATATTCAAAGTACTTTTCCATCTCGGTGATCTAGTCCACCAATTCATCTGAATCCAATTTTCCACTATACTCAAGAGGATTGAAATGTGGTGTAGACTTCAGATTTGTCAAAGCTTTCAACAATCTTTCCTCACCTTGATCCATGACCGGTGTAGGTTCTACATCACCTTATTCTTCCTCAATTTCATCATCACTAACATCTTCAAGATGTCTTCTTCTTCGCTGGGCTGTCTCAACAACTTCTAATCTAGCAACAAGTTGTCTTAACATGTCCGCCAATCCTAGATCCTCATCTTGCCTCCCATGAACCATCTTGAAACCCTCTGCAACTGCAGGCCAGATCGCAATCTACTACCCCACAACAAATCAACTAGGGTTTGACAAGAAGGAACCCTCAAACCTAGATTCGCAAACCTAGATCTAGATCTCACCTCAGCTTTGATACCACTTGACACAAGGGAGGATGGGGAGAGGGGCTAAAGGCACACCCTAACTAGATCCACCTTGTAGAGATCACATGCAGAAGCAAATAACACACAAGTGAGAGAGAGAATGTAGAACAACTACTTATATTACTTCAAATTGATTCATACATGCCGGGCTGTAAGGCCTTCTTGGTTAGGGCCAGATATTACAATTCAAGTACAGAAGTCCTCCAACATGCGAGGATTTGAAACTATCTTCAATCTTTTATCTTCTACTATTGATGTCCTAATTTATCTCTGAAAACTACAACCAAAGATTACAATATATACAAAAGGCTACCAAACAAGTCGGCCTTCAGATCCACCAACAATGGAAGGAACAACCAGATCTAGGTCCACACACTTCCCAATGATAGATTCCAACATTAAATCCACGACCATAATTAATTACACAAGTCGGCCTCAACAGGAAACTAAAACAAACAACTTGGTAAGCAAGGATAACCGAGCGCCAGGAAGAGATAACCAAGCACTGGGAAAGATAACCGAGCGCCAAGGAATTAACCAACCAACTTGGTTAACAAAGGAAACCGAGCAACTACTGAGCCAACTTGGTCAAAGCAGGAATCGAGCAACACAGAAAAACACAAACTTGTTTTTGGTGACACAGGATTTCCAAGGACCCGAGATACTCTTACATCACTCACATCCAAAATGATCTCCCATAATTTTAACCCCTACAATTATCATAGAATTTGTCATAACATCCTTTAAAATAGGTTTTCCATGTTAGACCACTAAATAAGCATCTTTTGAAAATTAATAACATTATTTTCAAGGCAACAATATGTGGCAAGATTGTGAGATCAAAATCGCATGCCCCCTTTTTTATTGAGCACAAATATTTAATAATATAGATGTCATATATCTACAAGAAAATGCAAAATAAATATAAATAAATAACTTAAGAATCACCAAGATTGAGATGCCTTATTTTCCAACAACATTAGTGCTCCAAATATAAAAAGAAAGTTTAGGCAATTTACCCAAATGGAACTAAGAAATAAATAACAAGCATTCAAAATGGAAACACGAGTTTCATTATAATGAAAGTTTTGTCCACAAATTAAGGACCCACTTAAACTAGACAGCCTTGGTCCTTGTTAGAATCACAAATAAGTAAATTACTCTAGCACAAGGAAAAATGACAATATCATGTTTCACAATGGCTCCAAGTTTTTAACGTTTAACTATGTAGATCAATCGAGCTATAGCAAAAACTCTAATACCTATAGATTAGAATATGCTTCATATTATTTTCTTTAGACCCCAAAACATTCTCCCTAAATTCAATCATCTGAATAGAGAGGTTAACACATATTATTAGAGGAAGGAACTTTGCCAAAGAAATTGAGAAATTTTCCTATCCTTGTCATCAACTAAAATTATTATTATAATACACTACCAACAACAAAACAAGTTTCTCCTTGCTAAAATCCTTGCCTCCCCTAATGCCACTAGGGATGGAAGCACTTTGACCTTGGAGGTTGTGAACTTGGCCATAATAATTTAAATCTAGCACTTAATGAAGAATAATAAATGAAATTAAGAACTCTTATTACAAAAAGCAACAAAAGACTTAAATTAAAAAATAAAAAAAAACCTTTCAAATATTTTACAATAAATTATTCAATCTTCCCTAATAATATGAAAAGTCGCCTAATATATTAATAAAAATAACATTGATCATTTAATATACAATAATTAAAAAAATCACATCTTATCTTTACCATAATCATTCTTTTCTTCATGCATTTCTAAAGTTTCGAACATTACTTTTATGCCTTTTTATAAAGAGTGATATCTACCACATAAACAATGGAATGAAGTTAAGTATCTTGGATAAATCTCCAAGGCCATCATATAATGGTAACCCACTTACATCATAAGATGAATGACTACAAATTATGACGTTGAAATTAAAGAGAAGATCATGTTATTCTTAATGAATTCTCAAGTATTAATTTTATGCTTTATTAAAAGATAAAGGTCTTTACATATAAAATATTTGAATATAATTCACCCCTTTAAAGATTAAAGAAAAGAATACAAAGCCATGTCATATACTATATTTTATTATAATTTATAATTATTTTTAATTTTATATATGATTACGTATGAAGAGGTGTATTTTTTAATTTTGATATAAATTTTATCAAATGTATATGTTTAATTTTTTATTTTTATTTTTATGTATTAGTGATTATTGAAGGAAAAAAAAAGAAAATGTTAATGATAAAAATGATTATGAAATTTTCATGTGTTTACTTTCAAATCTTCCTTCTTCTACATATGTGCTAGCCATCTAAGTATACAATTTATGTTTTATTTTATTTTGTTTGATCCAAGTAGAGGGGTTTGTCCGCCTCAGAAAGAATATAGGAAGAGATCGATAAATTGACCTTTCTTCAAATGGTTGGAGAGGGGAGAGAGGCAAGTAATAATCCCCTATATATTGATGGAGGCATGTGGACATTCCATGACTTTTTTCACTCACTTTTTTTTTGGGTGAATATGTAACACTATTTTTAAAATGGTAGTAAAGACACTATTCATCAACATGATGGTATGTTCCTTACGACTTTAACATAATGGAAACCCCTCAATCCTATATATACACTTGAACCCCCCAAATAACCAAAAAATCAATTAAAAAATCAATTAACAAGAGTAATGCTTAGTTATATCATCCAACAAGATTCAAACCCTTAGAGATATAAAGGTAAAAATTGAAATCACATCCCTGATGACTTTAATATAACGGGTACCCCTCAATCCAATGGATATCGTTGAACCCATTACTCTCAACCAAAATCTCGTACTCCATATCATATATCCGAAAAAAATCACCTTGTCCAATAGGACATTGTAAATCATGCATATTTTTTGCCCAATTAAACTCTTTTATCAAAACTAGAATAAACATAACCATAAAATACAAAGGTTTGGTTTTCAATTCATTGAACACAATGAGGGTGATGGTATGTTATTTATATCATCCAACATGATATAAGAGTAAAAATGGAAATCGTGTCCCTAACAACTTTTACATAACGGATGCCCCTTAATCCAATAGATACCCTTCAACCCTTTACTCTCAAAATAGTGTTTGTAACAATTTTAGCAAAATGGACACCCCTCAATCTAATAGATACCCTTCAACCCTTTACTCTCGAAATCGTGTTCCCAACAATTTTAACATAATGGATACTCCTCAATCAAATAGATACCCTTCAACTCTTTACATTCGAAATTGCGTCCCTAACAATTTTAGCATAATGGATACCCCTCAATCCAATAGATGCCCTTCAACCCTTTGCTCTTGAAATCGTGTTCTTAACTATTTTAACATAATGGATACCCCTCAATCCAATAGATGCCCTTCAACCCTTTGCTCTTGAAATCGTGTTCTTAACTATTTTAACATAATGGATACCCCTCAATCCAATAGATCCCCTTCAACCCTTTACTCTCAGACTTGTCCTTGACGATTTTAATAATAGATACTACTCAATCTAATAGATGCCCCTCAATCCAATAGATCCCCTTCAACCCTTTACTCTCAATATAATAGATACTACTCAATTTAATAGATACCCTTCAACTCCTTACTCTCAATAGAACTCCATATCAAATAACCACAAAAACACCAGACATGGTAAATCGTGTTACAAGCATACTTGTGAAAAAGGGAAATCTAATATTTGGTCCCAGCATTGTGGATGCATCCCATTTTGAAACTCAACTTTCAGTTACCCATAAAGCTTTCTAAGCTTAGAAAGTTCAGAAGTCACAAGTACCATCCTTCCAAACACTAATATCAGACAACCCTATTTTTGTCCATTGCTGAGTGAAGTACACGTATCCAATTTTTTCCACTGGGGAAGTCTATTAAAGTGAATATTGGGTGTGATGTTTGCTTTCTCGAAAGTACACGCTTGCCTATTGTTTATTAATTAAACACAATTGGATTCTTAAGTAAATATGATTAAAAAAGAGAGAAAAGATAAGAACACATCAATTTCAACAAGATGCCAAAATAAGTTTCCGTTGCTCATTTTTCCTTCTATTTAACTTTATTCTGTGGATTGGACAGCCACCACCTCAAAAACAAACAAAAAATTCTGAACAATCTCTTCCATTTCAAATCAAAGGCTCCCTCCATTTTCAATCAGTCCCATTCTTTTACAGTATGATTTGATAAAATATAAAATACATACAATTTTTGAAAATATCTTTACTTTTCAGTTTTTACAGTGTGATTTGAAAGGTGATAAAATGTAATATAATTGTTTATCCCAGTTCAATCCATAAAGTTGATTAAAAAATCAAAGAATTTTTCCAGAAACATCCTACATTTGTCTGATAATAGTGAAAACCTAGAGTGTTGAATCCAGAAGATCATGTGTGATTTGATGCCTGCATTAGTCATTTTCATGTTATTGTGGTAAGATCAACATCAGACATGAACTAGAAGAAGTCATTAAATTAAAGAATAAATGGGCATTTAGACAACCGAAAGTGACATAAAAGTAATTTCATTCTATTTTGTTGTCTCTGGTTTACATGGACCCCTCAAAAATTTAAACAAATAAGGAACAAATTGAACACTGACAAAGAAAGAGAGGCATTGCGGTATCCAATACTTGTTCAGTATAATATTACATAACAAGGGGGCTCACAACTCAACCCATATACCACAGAATTAAATCATGGCATTTTATACAGTTCCTCAGTACCCAACACAAGGAAGAATTAGCCTGAAAATGTAGATTAAATCATGGTATTTTATACAATTTCTCAATACACCAACAGAAAAATTAGCTTGGAAATGTATAAGCAGAGACAATGATTCATGACAAAGTCCAAAAGAAATTTACCATCTCTTGAATGATAAGTCATTCATGCTCTGGCCACAAATTCTGCAAGCTTTCCTATTCTTTCAGCCAACTCTGGAGAGATTTTCTTGGTGGGCTTCCTAATGGGATTGTAATCAATGTTAAAAATTTCAGCTACATCCTTTGAACTCCACCCTGCTTTTCGCAGAGAATTTGACATCAAATCTGCTTTAAGTAGCAAGCCCTCTATAATAGTCTGGCTGTCCAAGTATATATCTTCAGAGTCTGGCAAATTTGGGGAAGAGACTTGAAGTAGCATGTCATTGATGTCCCTCTCCTTCCAACCCCCATTTCTGAGAAGATTTGCCAGCTCCTCCAAGTACTCCATTACCCATCTGGGCATGCAGATTTCAGCAATGTTAATACACCCACCAATACCATCATCACCATATTTATCTTCTGCTACATCAATGTCTACTTTGGAGGAAGAAAACAGCCTTTCAGGAGAAGGGGATGTGATACAGGAGAAAGAAGAATTTGACCTATTTTCTGCCAAATCACTCCAAAACTGTATCCACCTTGGAGCCTTGGAAGCAGACCAGGGTGCAGGGGAGGCTGCCAAATTAGCAAGGATCTTGTCAGAGATGATCCTTTCTTCAAGGTGGGTGTTGAGAAATTTGGGGGAATTGCAACTGCTCAGTAATGGATGTGGGTGTCTATCAGAAACAGAGACACTCCTCCTGGGCCACTCTAAAAAACTCTTCTTGTTCACAAAATCTGAGCATTTTGCCAGAGAATCCAGGTTCCTCCCCCATGCTTCTATGTTCTTGCAGACCTTATCATCATCAAGATGATCAGAACTAATAAGTTCAAATTCATCCTTGCTGCTGCTCTTTCTATAATGACCCATTGACCTCAGAGACCTGTCCCTCCTCAGGCACATTAGACTATCATGAGCATGCCTGAAACTGTTTGTGAAATCCAGGGGTTCCTGAAGCCCAAATTCCTCCCTCTCAAAGAAGTCCCCAAGATCAAACCCACAACACAGGACCTCATTTTTATACACAAAAAAGACTGGATTACCTGCAAGATTGGGACAAGATGGGATATAGCAGTGACCATAAATGGGCACCAGAACTGGTACCTTTTTCAGATTGGCCCTTGCCACTGCCACTGCAGACTCCATATCCAGGGGCCTCTGCCCCCACTGCTTGCACCAGAACCTGCCCTTGGCCACCTCATAAGACAACCCTGCAATGGGCAAGTTGAGCCTCATGCTAATCTGCTGAGACCCGCCTGACCTCCAATCAGGGAATCCCACCCCTACAGGCATCCCTTCCTGCAAGATGGCCCTCAAATCTGGAGGAAAAGAGAAGGCAAAAGTGGCCTCAATTCTGACAAACTCCTCATCAGACAACCCCTTGTCAATGGGTATCCTCTGCTTCTTCCTCAGATGATCAATCACCTTTTTCCCAAACACAGAAAAGGAATCAAGTCCCTTCTGAAGAGGCCCTGCTGTAGTAGTATTGATGTGGTGATGAACCTTGTTGTTAGCCCTAGCAGACAACCTCCTCAGCCCTGCCACATGGGCCTGAGCATTCATGCTTTTCAGATTCCCACATCCAAATCCTGGCTTACTCTACTACTCCTGTAGATTTCTCAGCCTGTAGATTTCTCAGCCCTGCACTGCAAACCAATCAATCCAGTTCATTCATTCGCCATTGTTACCCACACACAAAACATAAAAAACCAAATCCCCAAATACCCCAAAAATCTTTGCCTCCTTATAAAAAAATGCACTTAGAGATCAGATCTGTCTGTCATAAGTACTTGTGCAAAATGAATGCCTTGGAAAGGAATCAAATCAAATCAACACAATGTCACTCAAACTCCTGGTCTCCCCACTACACCGTTGCAAATTGCATTCCCAATCCCAGGCCACCTTCACAAATCCCAAAAACCAACCTGGATCTCCACGTGAATCAAACTTACGACACCACCAAAGTATACGCCAACATGTGTAAAAACTTAAGAAACCCCACCTACCATAGTTAAAAACACACCCACAAAACCACTTAAAAACCACACCACCTCCAACTTTAGCCATGACTAAATCCTCCGCCAAACTGACCCCGCTCCCCTCTCTTAAACTCCAAAGCGGTGCGTACAGATACAACCTACACACGTGGACTGTCAAGTCCACGTCATCTCCTGCAGGTTCAGGACTGTGCATTGGTTGGCTGTTGGCGGTGATGACGTCAGCGGTTTCAGACATGAATCATTGGGACATAGAGATCTTCTAACGTTTCTCCCCTTGGGTCCCACCTTTGTCTTAACTAAGTCATTTATTGTTTAACTAAAGTCATTTATTATTCTGCCTAAACAATCCCTTATGTTCCCCTAGGCCTTTAATGGAGGATCGCATTTTACCTTTGATGATTATAATTAGGGTATCATTTATTGTAGGGTAAAGGACCTTGTGATGTACCATGTGAACATGTTTATGGTCCTAGTTCAACGGTTGTCTCTCTCTAGCTAATCATTTACCCTAATAACACATTTTCCCACTCCACTACTACTATATCAACATAGAGCCATAGAACCCCATTATGACATTCAGTCAACCCAAAGAACCATAGACCTTGGAAATGCTTATTTTATATTTTTTCTTTTTAGAATAATATAATATAAAATCTACTGTTGGTCCTTTATTTATCATTAGAAATCCCATATTCCCTCACTATTTTATTCCTCAATAGTCATATTCCCTAGGTTGTATAATCATATTCCCTAAGTTCAATATGTCCTATGTCTATCTCCCTTCACTAGGATGAATGTATGTTTATTTATTTATTATTGGTTACTCTTTTTTAATTATGTGTTAGTAGTTTTTCCTTGAAGGAGATTTTTTAAGTGGTTGGGAGGAGCATTAGGCACAAGGGTACCTTCCCTAGTAAGGTTCAAACTTCACCGATATTTTTATTATGATTGGGGTTTGACTCATCATTAGGGCATTGCCATAAATTTGGTCCTTGGACTCCAAACACTACTTAAATTCATCAAACAAACTCATTACAAAAAGATGTGTGGGCATGATTAATTGTCTAATAACTTTGGACATTTTGGAAAACATAGAACCTTAATTATCCAAATATAGATTTGTCTAGATAGTGGAAAAAACATTGTGACAAATATACATCCCTCACAATTTGATTAGACAAAAGACTATTGAAATATATCAATGATTTTATTTAAATAATATAGATTTATGTGTGTTAAATGTGTGTTTTAAAAGATGGAGTGTATATTTTGTATTTTTATTCTTTTGTCTTATGTCATTTTATGTGGATTTTGTAAATATATGTATTTTTGAAAATTTTATTTATTTACTTATCAATTTATCTTAGTCTTAGATCTATCATTATATATGTTAAAATTATTACTTTAAACAATAATAATTTATTTTTCAAAGCTTCTGCATTTTTTGACTTTTCGACTGGGTTGTTCACATGAATATGTCCTTAGATAAAATTAGTTCTTTAGTTTGAACTTCAAAATAACTCACTTATCAACATGATTTACTAAGAATATGAACCATATCTACTTGCATACCAAAAGTTTTAAGTTGTACATATAGGACTTGTATATAGAGACACCATCCTAAGTTATTTATATTTGTAGTTTCTAATTTGAAAATATAAAATAGAAATAAATAAAAAATAGAAGTTCCTATTCAAATCAAAGCAAAACCTCAAATAGATCTCAAAGTGAAGTGGGAGACCATTATTTTTACAAATAAGTAATATTATGATTTAATAATTATATTAGCCATTTGCGAGGTGGAAAATATATATAAATGATAATAAAATTATTTGATTAAGTGAGATAGAAAATGGACTAAATAATAATATTATAGATGGGAAACATAAGGTAAAGGGGATTAACTGGGTGATGTATTTGATCAATTGGGATAGAGGTGTACTAGAGATATTTTTAGCTTTCTACAAAATTTCAAGAGAGATCCAGAAATCAGTTAACCATTAAAAAAAAAACACATAAATTTAGTCACATCAATCTCAAGTGCGTCAACATTCTCTATTTAGTAATTCTTATGATCTTGGTATGCTAATATCAAGACTTGAATGCCCTTTATTCATAGCAAGCCCCTTAGTGGTGCTTTTTAGCTTCACTGCATCCTTAAACAATGGAACAAGTATATGCTAATAGTTTTATAAATGATGTTGAAGGTGAAATCAAACAATCTTATCAACAATGTATTTTAATTCTTTGTTTAAAAGATCGCAACTAACTATAGTTAAATACAAATAATTAAATAATGCAATAAAATAATGTTATAGAACAAACAACATAAGAAAACATGTTTTCCCTAGAGAAATCCCATATGAGTAAAAACTCTAGCCTATTTGAGCATTCACACACTTAATAATTTAAAACGGTACCATGATGGAATAAAAACCTACAATTAATTAGTTTGATTGTAGTTTATCATATTTTTTGAAAAAAAAGAAGATTATTCAAGTTGAAGGTTGAACTAATGAGTATTTTAGTAGTCGTTTCCCTTTTAAATCATTGGCCTTATCTTTTCCTTAGTATGTGTATAGTATCCTTGTATGAGAGAATAAACTCTAGGTTAACTGGTGTGAAAGTTTAGGTCTCGGGGCATTCTTTAATGGCTAGTGAAGATCTTATATATTTTGAAATGTTTGGTAAAGTTATTTTTATAGCTCAAAAAAAAGAGAAAACCATGCCCAATTGCTCACAAAAATAATCTTATATTTCTACACTTGCACTTTTTTAGATTTGAATAGCAACACGCAGACTTTGAAGGCTCACATGCAAGTCATTGAGACTTCAAGAATTGGATGTAGGCCTACATAATGTCCCATTAAATTTATTTTTTTGTAGGCAAGGTCATTTAGTTTTTGGGATTTAAAGGTATGATTGTAATTATTGTGACTATACCGCAAAGTCTAATTTGTAGGTGTAAAGAAAGGAAATATGGATTACTAGACTAAACATGAAAGCTATGAATCAAACCCATTCACATCAAATACTCATTAAAACATAACTCAATTGGCTCATATTTAAACCAATTCAATTAGTGAGACCTAGGCACAAATGAGCTATGTATTGTGTTATCCTTTCATTAAGATTTTATTAATGTGATTGGATAAGATAGAGAAAACACTAGGTCTAAAGATGCAAAATTGAACAATGATCAATATAAATAGTAAGTTTTAGATTACATATGAAAACTCTAAGTATAGATATGGAACAAGGTATTAGAATAATTTAGGCCTAAAGATGTGGGACTATGTGTCCATGTGACATAGTCCCTACATGTTTGATGCAAATATAATGAATGAATTCTGACTCAAGATCTCTATCTGATCATCCCCAAAAAAATTGTAGAAGAAGTATGAGAGCATGCAGTTAAGCTACAATTGTTGAACACAATTTGGATGTTGGGGGGGATGAATTCAACATAAACCAAAATAACACTAATTAATTTGTTTAGTCACCACTTGAAATATTAATACAGTAAGAAACATAACCAACAACACATGAGCACCATAATTATGTGTTGAAAACCCAATCTAGGATAAACCACAACAAGAATTTTCCCACAAAGTATAAAATTTCACTAATGCATATAATTTGATCACAAAAGATGATAGGAGCTCACTTCTTCAGAACTACAACTAGAGGTTCGTTGTCAATACAAAAATGAATACAAATAGGATCTCACTACTCCAGACTTGTGAAACAAATATTCACTACCAAAATAAAAAGATACAACACAAACTTGCACACCCAAGGCTCACTATCTTGGGGAAAAGATACATACAAATATTTATAAGATTAAAGAGATATTATCTCGATAATGTAGTTAGTTTTCACAACACTATCAACCATTAGTAGCACACAATCACTTCTTTTTCTTCTCTACCACTGACACTAAACTCTATTTTATTGACTTTAAATCCCCACTAGTTCGTGCACTGTCAACTTGCTTCACACCTTACATTTTGCAAAAGCACAAACTATACTTATATACAAGATAGATCATTGAAGATTACAAAAATGTTGACCAAGCCAAAGGGATATTACAATTTAAGTTACAAGTCAGCCAAGGTAATAACAAAATGCAATAAGGTCCTATGTTAGAAGCATCCAAATCAAAATATAGGATGAACCCAAACAGATTAAGGATAATCATTAAATATATAGGTCACATAAAATACACACCCATTTGGATAAAAGAACATCATTAAATGCTTAATCCAAACCTAAATATAGAAACATGATCCACTCTAGGAGAGAGAGGGGGGGCATGAACACTTTACACACAGGCTATGCCAAATCAATAATTACTAGAACAACTTCACCATCTCAAATGTGTAGAAACACACTAGCCATTAAATCACCTAACATGCCAACTATATTTAGACCTCCAAACACCATGATGAGAACCACCTTCCATGTCAGAAACACTAGGAAATGCCAACAGTCCACGTCAGAAGTTGTCAAAACACATTACTGGGCTAGGACAACAACTAAACATAACTTCAACATTGGATGACATATCTTTTGGATCACCACGAATGGTTTCTGGATCACTAGAGAACACCACAACCAAGACCAAATCCTGAATTCATAAACATAAGTATCAGTACACCTTCATCCAAAAATTTTGGAGCAGAGATGTTCCAAAAAGCACAAATGATGCATACTTAACAACACCTATAAAATTGTATTTTTCTGTTCACAGAACCGCATACACTTGGATCACGCATACTTCTAGATATCAAAGTAAAATAATGAAGAACAATTAAACACAACTGCCTTCACTATTCAAAATTCATACTTTCCTTCTATTGCATTGTAGAGCTGAATACATATTTTTTTGAATATATACTTGTCTTCCAATACTCTAAAGATTTATCATACAAACTTTCCCCACCAAGAAAAGAAAACTTCCAGACTACAATGTTTTACATTAATGACAACAAACAACCAAACATATATTTCCAACAATCTCCCCCTTTGTCATTAATAGAAAATAATCAAAAAAGTGTTCTAACTAAAATATCAATACTAAAAACTCCCCCTTACTAGAACAACTAAAGGAATCATGAAAAAATAAAGATTTTCCTTATTTTTCTCCTCCTTTCTAATCAAGGGAAAAGGCCAAGAATATATTTTCCATTGCAAAACTCTAATAATCAAGTAGCAGCCGCAGTCCAGAAAAATAATAAGATACAAATAATGTCATGGACATATACACCACCTTGATCCACTAAGTTGGATGAAACAAGGGCAACAACCCCAAGCATTTTCTGGAGAAACTCAAAAGGATTTGAACCATATGATGGAACAATCTTTAGCAAATTAAAAAAAAATTCAACTAACATATAAAATTTATCTAAAGGGGCAAGAGAGACAACTTTCTCCTTATTTATACCTTCCTTTTCTACATTCAAATATATCTTGTTCCTTTCTTTTGAATCTTATTCAATCAACAAAATCATCCTATTTTTCCATATTTCTATAGAATTTTGCAATGTGTCCAATTATGTTACATTTATAACAAACCACACCATCCTTGAAGACCCTTGCAATATGTCTTGTCAAGTTACATTTATAGCATACTAGACCACCCCTTTTCATTTTAGAAATTTCATGATTTCTGACATTAATATTTATACTACATTCAACCTTTTTGTCTATATCTATTGTAACCATATAAATATGGACATTGAAGTTAGACTGATCTAGTCGTAAGCGCTAGTCATATAGAAATTTTTGGGAAATTGAAGAAGAGAGGAAAGATTGATGGTTGCGAACATGAACACACCAGTACTGATTGAGAAATCATAGGAATGTGAACATGAATACCAGTTGCATCAACTGAAAGCTACATAAGTTAACAAAACTAGAGCCTTATCTTCAATAGCACGTGTAGACACCTAAAAATGATCAGGCTAAATTCAAGTGAGCAATCAAAGGAAAAATTAGAAATTAATTGAAATCAAAGAAAAGAGGATTAATTAAATAAAAAATATCATTTGATTGTGCAATTGATTTTAATCAAATTAATTGTATAGTTGAGTTAAATCAAACCCAGTCCATTCAAAGGGCGCACATGGATAAGAATCAATTTAATCAATTAATTAATTCCTAAAATTCCACACCTACCACATGGGAATGAATTGAACTAATAGGAATTGAGAATTGAGCTCACATGGATCAAAGCCAAATTGATTCTCCATCACTCATCTTGAAAATGAATTTGAGCCACTCATTGTGTCTCTTTGTCCCAACCTTTGAGAACAAAATATTTAAATTATCTCACCATTTGAAACCATCAACTTGACCCAAACTTGAC
The DNA here is from genome assembly GCA_027943335.1 of Chamaecyparis obtusa. NCBI lineage: Eukaryota > Viridiplantae > Streptophyta > Pinopsida > Cupressales > Cupressaceae > Chamaecyparis > Chamaecyparis obtusa. The sequence continues at coordinate 1,038,858 of BSBK01000362.1, forward strand.
CATATTTAAACTTGATCTACCCCTAAGCTTTGGAAAAATATATAAATAGAGAGAAAGAATCAAGAGAAAAGGATTCATTCTCATTTAGTTAATTGCATCCTTACTATAGGCATTTTGATTTTGCAAGCATAGTAGATCATTTTTAGCATAATTGAGTAAAGATATAGGAATTAAATTCATCATATTAGCTTCAAATTCTAATTTTAGAGTTGTCTCTAATGGATGACAACTGAGAGAATTTCTTTAGCTTCTTTAATTAGAGGTCCATGAGATGTTTATCGCTTTTAGTTTTCAATTCAACATGATTTAAAGGTTAAATTAGTTTCAATTGAGTTGATTTCTTAGAAAAATAATTTCATGAAGGTATTATATACACAAAATGGTGCCCACTGTGGGGCTCAAGGCCTATGCTAATCAAATTTCATCTTTATATGCTAAATTTGTATGAATTTGTGTTTGAGTTCTTTGTTTTGTAGGTAAAATAGCACATACAAGCAAAGAAGTAGCACGTACAAGGCAAAGTTTGACACATTTAGGTGGAGAAACAACGCGCCTACACAAAAGTATGATGCATTTACACTGAGTGTCAGCACGTCATTGATCTTTCTGACTTATGTCTATCATTCTTTTAGTGCCTATATCATGACCCCACAATGCTTACTATTTTTGTTTTAACGCTTACAATATTTTCTCTCATTTTAATAACGCTCTTTAAAATTGAAATGTCAGCATTTAAAAGTTTATGTACCTCGTAGGAGAATTTAAATAGAACATTTAATAACTTTTGTAGCACATACAATAAACATAATGATGCTTATAAATTTTTTGTGGCACATAGTATTGGTTATTTGAAAATTTAAATTTTGCAAATTTAATGACAAATTTTCTCTGTTTTGTAGATGAAAGGACATAAAAGATTGTGAAAACCAGAATCTAGAGCCAACAAAGAGGAGAAACAAGTAAAAAGAAGGTTGAAAAAGGAGAAACAAGTTCATTTGAATAATCTTTTAGAGGATTCTAAGAAAGAAGGAGAGGCTTATGAAAGGTATATGCAAATAATTGAAGCTTATAAATCCAAATATGCATCACTTAATTGGGTTTTTGTTCCTTAAGATTCACATATATTAATCAATTTGAGGAAAGAAAAACTTGATTTGCTTTTATTTATTCACATTTGCATTGGTTGTGTTGGACTAACATTTTTTAGAAGAGGATGCTAAGGAGCTAGAACGATCGCCACTAGGTGAGTGAAAAATGCATAAAATAAAATAAAAAATGTGCCTAGCCTTTGCTAGCTTCGAAAAGGTATGCCTAAAACCTTATGCATTTGTTTAAATTATGGAAATTTGATTTGGAAATCTAGCATAATTAGAGACCTATTATTGTTTGTTGGATTTGTTAGTAGGTCAATGCTCTTCACTTCTTTTAGTGAATGAAAATGCCAAACCTATAAAATCCTTCAATTAAAATAAAGGTCAAGGAATGAATAAAAACACTAAATAAAGCCTATTTATTTGTGGAAGAAAGTATTAGGTGATTATGCTCTTCACCTTTTAGGTAAATCAGAAAGCTAGAAGTACTCAAATCCCCACTAGATTAAATGAGGCTATTAAATTGAATCATGTTAATTGTGTTTGGAAGTGTAAGGTAGTAGGGATATGCTCTTCACCTTTGGTGAATCAAATTCACAAACCTACTTTTTTATTTCATTTCATTTCTTTCATGAACATGTTAGAGATCTAGTGGGCTTGCCTCCCAAGAACATGCCTTAATGAGGCCGGTGAGAGGGACAACCCAAAGTGGGATATAATTTCTTTTTCCATGATAATCCAACCCACTATAAAATAAAATGCATTCATCCTTAATGGGGTGAATGACAAACAAAAATCAAGAATCGAACCTCCTCGAGTAGTCCTTCGAGATTGCACAAAACTCCAACATACTGGTGGTGGGAGGCCTCTATAATGGAGGATGAAAATTGATTTTCTTTTGAATGGAATCCATGCTAGCACCCTGAAAAATTAACAAGCCTACCTGATTAGAGCCATCTTAAAAGAAAAAATTGACCTTAGGTAGATTTCTTGGAGGAGTTTCTTGTGAAAAACCTTTTAAAACCATCGTTATTGTGCTTGAAGTTCTATGATTACAAACATAAAACATCCATTAAGATCCAAAAATCAATTAAAAATAAAAATTCAAAAGGATCTTTTTTTCACAAAAATTCAAGATATGGAAAAAGAAAGGAATACATCATCCAACGAATCCTCATTAAGAGAAATGTTTCATTTTCTCTATGATCCTAATCCTACATCCATGTCTTCATATTCTTCAAACAAAAAGACTACCCCAAAATCTCACATCAATTGTGTCTTTGATCAAGAAGAACATCACAAACATCCTATCTTTGATAACTCAATATCTTATCAAGAAAAATATCATGAACATCTTATATTTGATAATTCAATCTTTGATCAAGAACAAAGTCATGAAAACCCTATATTTGATCAAGAACATCTTAATGATAACCCAATCTTTGATCACAAACCTATTTCAAAATCTCAAGAAGATTCAATCTTTGATCAAGGAAATCAAGAAGAATTAATCTTATCTCAACAATCCTCATCACATGACAAAAAAAAAATAGATCATTAGGATCTTGAATATCATATCTCTTTAACAAAAACAAGTACATATAAGTGTCCAATGGATAGATCATTTATTCCTTTGGGACAATCTTACAAATCAACTTTGGAAAAACTCCTTGAAAATGATCTCATCATGTTGCCTCAAATCAATTCATGTATTTTTATCTTTTTAGGCAACTATTGTTCTTATAATAGAGATAATAAACATGAAAATTTAGATTGAATGGAGTTGAAGCATAAAATCCAAGATCTTATTGATTATGACCTAATCAAAATTGAAAATCCTAATAATTCATCTAATGAAGATACTACTCTCAAGCAAGATCAAACTCATGAACCTATATCTAGTAGTGGTTCTCATGAATCTTACACCTCTTCCACCATTCATCCATCTCCTAAAGTAGAAAAGCTAGCCAACATACCCCCATCAAACAAAGAACCTAATGCTTTTCATGCTAACTATGTTTACTCTCAAGGGCAACCTCTAAAATAGATCCAAGCTAACTACATCTTGCTACAAACTTCTTCCATACTTTAAAAGTTATAGACCCCAAGATATCATGTGATACAATGCCTATCATGCCTATTTCAAATGAACCTCCATCAAATTTTCAAGAATCCCTCATGCAGATCCAAACTCCTACCTCATCCTTAGAAGTGGCTCCATGTCAAGAGACTAATTTAAAGTGCAAAGAAACAAGTATAATCAAGGATCAAGATCAAAATATTATCCCTCATTATCCAATATTTGACCAAAGTCTCATGCCCCAAGAATCCCATAATGATCTCTTCATACCCTTCCATTTTTTTCAAGAAGATATACTTCCACACCAAGAGTTCCATATTCCTTCACCTCCTATATCCTACCCATATCCTAAGAAAGATCAAGATATCCTTTCCATCTCTAAAGAACTTATTGAAAATCAAAATAAAATTACTATTCCTAAGCTATCCAAGGATCCTTGTCAAGATCAAAGTACCCCAACATTCCCTTGTTATACGCCTTCATATTTACCACAAAATTCTCCCATTCTTATGAATCCCTTGTATAAGAATAAATCCTCCCAAGCTTCCGCTACACCTATCAAAGTTGCTCCTATGAAAGATACTCATAATCCTAATGGTATAAAGATAAATGCAAAAGATGAGAGCCTTCGCCATGAATCTCACTCTAAAGATGTTGATATTTCTCCCATATCTCACTTACCACCATTTGAACATAAAACATCATGCTTCTACATTCTCCAAATTCATCCTCGGTCCCTATATCCCAAAGTTGAAACCTTTATATCTTCCATCTATATTGGGTCCTTACATCCCTCTATCCACCATTCCTATCACTCTTATTCCACAATCCACTTACCCAATCTCCTATCAAGATCAAAAAAGACATGTATCCTTGAACCCTCCATATCAGTCCATCCATATGAACCAACCATATAAATCTTATTCATTCACCAATCTCAGGTCTTTTGGAAGCAATTTGGATGTACAACATAAACATTAGAAAATCAAGAATCCACTTATATATGAAGATCACTATGTCCTATCTAATCGGCATGTGAATGCAAAGAAAAAATAAATATTCAAGAGACCACAAAGGTCCACCAAGTAGAAAGAAAAATCGAAGAAAATGTGGGTTCCTAAATCCCTCATTGAAGAAGTGTATTCTAAATCATCCACCAAACAAAAAGTAAAATCAAAGAAAATATGGGTTCCCAAGTCACTTTTAAAGGACTTTCATATAAAATAAAAATCAAAGTTGACATTCAAGCTTCCAAAGGCTTCCACTCCACATTCTCCCAAACATATTCCATAGTATCCATCCATTTTGGGTCCTTGTGTCCCAAGATCCATGTCCTCTCCTACATAAAAACCTCAAGATATTCCACTCATTCTTCCTCCATCATTTCACTACCCTGCAAGGTGTGTGTCAATGTTGATCTTTCTAATACTTCTTATCCTCCTATTCATTATCCTTCCATTCCCCTTATCACACCTACACATAGAAATACTTATTATCCTCTCATTCATTATCCTTCCTTTTCCCTTATCCATCCATCACATAAATCTTTAGTCACCCTCTGCCTTATCCACCATATCACCTTTCCATAACCCTATCAACATCTTTGAGCATACCTTTCAATGGACCTAGCCTGTCATATCATACATTTTCAAGGAGTATCCAAAGAGCATGAGGCTTGAGTCCCTCCAAAAAGTCAAAAATACAAAAAAAGTGTCTTGGTGAAAACCTAGTAAACAAGCGCCTTGGTAGTAAAAAAAAAAGTGCCTTGGTAAAACCTGGTAAAAAGACACCTTGGTAGCAAAAAAAGAAAAATAAATTCATCCTATGGTGAAAACTACTTCTTTTGGCACCTTGTACAAGTACCATGATGAAAACCTAGCAAATAGGCATCATGCATAATTCTTCCTCTTGCACTATACACTTGGGGATAAGTTTCATCCATCATATCCTCCATCTTTCTACCATTAATCTCACTTGCATCTATATTTCCTCTTTCACCTTTGGTCTTGACAAGGTTAGACATATCCATGAGCATCTGGTATCTTGACAATCTGTTATCCTATCATGATCTTTCTTTTGCCAACCCAATCCTCACTATTTCCTAAGTATCCTCACCATGATACCCAGCCCATTCTAACTATTTCTTTCATCATCCCCCATCACCTTTTGAGGTCTATCCTATCCAAAATAACCCTTTAGTCTTGATTAAAATGAAGAATATAAAAGGAAAAATAGGTTCTCTAAAATATATTGACATGTACACTTCGTTGGACCAAATGCTTGCATAACACCATTCCAAATGTTATGGAGCACCACATCATTAGCCTACGTTGTGATATTATTTTTTCTTAGCTTGGTTAAGATTGAGGAGATTTTCCTTGAGGGTCACATTCACACAGTTCATCTATCATGACCTATTCATCCATCATCCATCAGCTTGCTAATCCATTTTCCATATCCTATACCTTGCTAGGCATTGGGGAAAAATCAATGTGATATTGCTTGAGAATCAGTAATCTCTATAAAATCTAAAAAGTGAAAAATGATCCTTTTAAAAATCCAAAAAAATCAAATCTCTTGAAAATCCAAATTAAAAAAATTAAAATTTTAAAAATACAAAAAATATCTGAAATCTTTTAAAAATCCTAAAACATCTAAAATCTTATAAAACTCCAAAACAATCTAGAATCTTTTAAAAATCCAAAAAAATCAAAATCTTTTAAAAATCCAACAAAATAAAAAATTCTTAAAAATTCCAAAAATCGTAAAATCTTAAATAAACTCTCAAAAGTTACACGGTCCTCTGCATCATAAGTGTCAAAATCAAACTGGGGGCACTAATCTAAATTCAATGAACTTAGCAAAGAAGACATCAATTGGCATAGATCATTGCATCAAAATGAAAAATTGCTACATTTGAACTTCTGATCTATATCACATTTCAAACATCCAAACACTTGATCTAAACAACATGTGACACATCAAATCTTCAAACCATAAATTAGATCAAAATCTAAAAGGCTTAAACATAACTACGGATCAAAATGGATGAAGTTCTACTTGAAATATGGATCTACAAACAAAAAGCAAAAAAAATTCAATTTTTTACTAAATTTTTGGAATCATGTCTTTTAGCAAATCGATGAGCTTTTTGACTAGATGAGAAATGATGAAGACATACTATTTTCTTGATTTCCTCTTAAGTGCTTGTCAAGTTGATTCATAACAGTATGAAGGTTCATCTAATGAAATGATCATCAAAGAATCATCGAGGACATTTTCATATGAAGGGATCAATTCTTTGTCTATTTACTTACAACATTAAAATAAGAGGAAAATGATATTCATATCATCATGGTTGAAAATCTAACCAGGTAGGGTTGTACCAATTTCATATGCAAAATTTGAGAAAAAAAGGTATTCATACCATCAGGGTTGAACCAATGATGACTATATCAATTTTGTGTTCCAAAAATCTTGATGATGAAAAGAAGCATCCTTGTGATTAAAAGAGACAGCTAGTTGCATCCATATAGATTAAATTTTGCATGTTAAAAGTTGTGGATTTTCTTTAATTAGGGGGTAGAGTTCACATCATAAAAAATAATAATACCAAAGTACATCAATGTCTATATCAAAATAAATCAAGATACATCATAAAATATTTGGAAATATACATCAGAAAATGTCCATCAATATATAATAAAAGTCCTGATCAACATCATCAATGGTTGAAGTATCAATCTAATCATCAAAGGTACATCAATAATCCTTAGATCAATATACTTCATCAAAAGTTGAAGTCTATCAAAGTCCATAACCAAAGTACATCATCAAATGATCCATGCTACATCAAGGACATCATCAATATTTAATCATGTTGATCAACTAGGGGCAACCTAACTCTATCCATCACATTTACTTATATATGCACCCGTACCAGCATATGACCCTTTCTCTTTTACCAATCCCTAATTTTGAATCATGAGAACATATAATCAAGCCCATATCATCAAACATCTACTAAGCGTATCAAATCAAATATCAATCATTCAAATCATCCAATTGATCATCAAACGTCAATCAAATATCCTATCATCTATGTTCTCATCTTGAGCGCATCAATTTTCCTAACTCTAGAACTTGAGAAAGGAAAATCATTTTTTTCGTCTCTCTAGATCTTGAGAGAGAAACATCAATCCATTAGCCTACCTATCCTATCAGATTGACATCAATACAACATCAACTAGGTGATTATGATTGACATCAAAACATCATCAACTTATCTGGAGCACCAACAACATTTTATCAATCAAATCTTTTCTCATCAAGTTCTCTCATGATCAGGGCATATTCCAAATTTATTTTATCAAGAAACAAATCAAAATTTCCCAATCTCAACCAAATCATCCAAACTCATTTTGATTCATTTCCTGAGGAGGCATGCCATCATATCATCAATGATATCAATATTGTAATTCAAATTAGGAATTCAAATCAAGCAGAGAAGAATTTTTTTTCATAAGAGTCATTAAATGCAAATTTTGGAAATCATCAGCGGGGCATAAAAATCATAAAATCTTTTTCAAATCATGCATCCTATCAAGAGTGGGGTATCATAATGAGAATCATCATCATCAATCAATCTGGGTTTTATTAAGGAATCAATCATCAATATCAAATCAGGCATCGGTTAATCGAACATCAGACATTCTTTGAACCAATGCACTTTGCACATTGATTCAAAGAGGGGCATTTGTAGACACCTAAAAATGGTCAGGCTAAATTCAAGAAAGCAATCAAAGAAAAAAATAGAAATTAATTGAAATAAAAGAAAAGAGGTTAACTAAATAAAAAAGATCATTTAATTGTGTAATTTATTTTAATTAAATTAATTGTATAGTTGAATTAAATCAAATCCAACCCATTCAAGGGGTACACTTGGATAAGAATCAATTTAATCAAATAATTAATTCCTAAAATTCATCACCTACCACATGGGAATGAATTGAATCAACCAATAGGAATTGAGAATTGAACGCACATGGATCAAAGCCAAATTGATTCTCCGTCACTCATCTTGAGAATGAATTTGAGCCACTCATTTTGTCTCTTTGTCCCAGGCTTTGAGACCAAAATATTTAAATTGTCTCACCATTTGAAACCATCAACTTGATCCAAACTTGACCATGGTTAAACTTACTCTACCCCTAAGATTTGAGAAAATCTATAAATAGAGAGCAAAAATAAGGAGAAAAGGATTCATTCTCATTTAGCTAATTGCATCCTTACTATAGGCATTTTAATTTTGTGAGCATGGCAGATCATTTTTAGCATAATTGAGTAAAGATAGGAATTAAAGCCATCATATTAGCTTTAATTTCTCATTTTAGAGTTGTGTCTAATGGATGTCAACTGAGAGCATTGCATTAGCTTCTTTAGTTAGAGATCCATGAGATGTTTATTGCTTTTAGTTTTCAATTCAACATGATTTAAAGGTTAAATTAGTTTCAATTGAGTTGATTTCTTAGAAAACTAGTTTCATGAAGGTATTATATACACACCACCAAGAGTCATGTTGATAGAAGATGTTAGAACCTTTACTCATTGCAAATTGATTGAACTTGGAGATGTGGAGATGAATGATGCCTATAAGGAATTGTGTAATGAAGATGGTAAACTGAAAGAAGATTTTTTTCATCTGGAAATGAAAGGATTAACTCATATGGTATATTTTCCCAAGATATTTGATGAAGAATGTATCAAATATGTGTTAAGTCATATCTGTGTGCTAAAATGTTGACACACTTATATGAGTCATTGTATCCAAGATTGCTCAAGAATGAGGTCTCAAATGGCGACTCATAGCTCTCTATTCATGGAGTGCAAGGGTTTATAATGGCCCTCAGTTTAGACCTAGTTTGTGCCCATACAAGTACACCATAGAACAAGAGATTCAAAGAGGAAAAGAAAGAATGCTAGTCTCCATAATCATCAAATATGCATGCAAATAAAAATGGAAGCTATTCTATATGATAACAATGCATGAAAGCAAACTAATCTATAAAGGAAATACGAATGCAAGATTATTCTATGAAATGAAATATGAATCTAATCTACCATGCAAGTGCAAGAGTAATCTAAATGGATTGCCATGGATGCATGAGAGAAGAAGACAAGAAAAGAGAAGTTGCAATGTTCAAGCTCAAGTGCTCAAACTTCAAACTCTCCTCCAAAATCACTCTCCAAACCTACAACATAAAAATAACATAAAATTTGTGTCTCTAAAATATGGATCTACAAAATATCCATGCCTAAATGAGAAGGAGAGGGCTCCTTATAAAAGATTTTAGAAATGAATGGATGGTCAAGATTAAGAGGCAAAAAGAAATGAGCAATGGAGGAGATTAAATCTTGGTTGATCCATGTGCTCAAGATTCTCAAGAGGCAAAATCAATGGACATGGTTAAGAGGCAAAAAGTTGTGTGGAAGAGATTAAGAGGCAAAAGGAGATTCCACTCATCTTGGAAAGTGTGTATTCAATGTGTAGAAAAAAATTCTTTTTCTTTTTATTTTTATTTTATTATTTTTAGCAAAGTGGTTTGCATTATTTAATTAAAAGATTTTTTATTTATTTAAAAGAGATTTTATCTTTTAATTAAATGTGGCTTAGGATAAAGTGATTTAATTATTTAATTAAAAGATTTTTTTATTTAATTAAAAGGGAGCATGTTCTCTTAATTAAATAAAACCTAGGATAAAATGATCAAACCTTAGGAAATATTGAATATTTGAATTAATTATGATTTGATCAAGGAAATTGATTTGAATTGAAAATATTGCAAGGCATTGATTCAAGAAATGATAAATTGATGAATGGAGGCCCAAAGTCTAGGTGACCATTTTAGGGTTCATACATTTGCCCCTCTTTGACTGATGTGTGATCTTCATGGGAACACATGTAGTCAAAGAATGGAGTTGAAGCATGAGATCAATTTGGGATCACAAAACAACCCAAACGTGTGATCGACGGACGAGAACACATCAGGACAAAGATAAGTTGATTGAAAAAGACAAGGCCAACACCCCTATAAATAGGTAATTGTCATGTCCCAGATAAGAATCTCAAGCAAGGTTGCCTCAAGCAGAGCAATTGATAAGATTGATAAAGATGAATCAAGGATTGAAGTTTGATAGGTACTGCCCCCTCGTGATCAAAATTGAAATGAGATAGAGGAGAAACAAAAAATTGATAAATTTGATCAAATAGAACTAAAGATAAGGTTCTTGATGTAAGATGAAAGATATAAGGATCAAAGAACCAAGGTAGATCATCAAGCATGAAAAATTATGCCCCAAGGTTGAATTAGAAGAAAATAAGTGGGGTGAAAGAGAATGGAAGATAGAAGTTTGGAAGAGGTGGAAAGAAATGGAGAGAAGAAAGAGAATTTTCCTTAAGAAAGAGAATGCCCTAATATCAATTAGCTGTTTAAGATAGAAAATTTTGATTGAGATCATGAAAGAAGATAAGGAAATGAAGATCAAAATGTGACCACAGTTGATTAAAAGTAAAAAAAAATAAAAATGAAGGAAAACCCTCTCAAACTCCTAATGAAGCCTAAAAATGCAAATTAACATAAAATCTAACAATGCAAGATACATGAAAATGGAAAGGTGTACTTGCAATAGAGCAACTGTAACATAGGATTTTGTGTTCATCATTCATTAGAGAATGTTAAGGAACTTATTTTCATCATTGAGCCATTATTAATGAATATCAAAAAATCACACAATCAACACTAGTCACAAGCGCAACTATGAAGATATGAATGCGATTTATATCAGATTGGAATGTGGAAAGATTCTAACATAAGCATCAAAGACATAATGGTCAAGATGACTTCAATCTTAGCTTACCCAATTTAATGTAGTAAAACCATGCTCGCATCAAGGCATAGATGCCGAGATGACCATAAGAATGGTTGTACAAAAATAGTCAAGGATGATGCCTCAAATATCCTAAGTGTTTCAAGGGGACAACAAGAGGAGTTTCAAGACCACACCCACAAGTAGAAAGCAAATAAAAACATGCCCCATGTCCCAAGTCCTCTAGCTATGCATACCAGAGAGACTTATTAGACAAGGACACTCAACGAAAATCAATAACAGTCAGCACACAAAGAAAAGATCATGACATAGCTCAAGCATTAAGTGTTGTGTTTAAAAATTTAAGTGTGTTAACTAATACTAAGTTCTGAGGATAAGGATCAAATGCTTGCGAGCAGCTAAGATCACATGACAAAACTGGGTAAGACCAAACTGATAAGTGTTGAAAAAAACTCGATGCCAAGGGTTGTGTTGAAAAACACAGTTGGGGTGGTGTTGAAAAACACCATTTGTGAGGTGTCCTAAAGACTAATGCATCCAAGAGACCAAAAATAACATAGTTATGCCCCCTAGAAAAAGACAAAGACCAATTCCAAACCACAGCAACAAGGACAAGGCATGATGGAGAAAGGCTAAGTGTTGAGGACACGTGCTAAGAAACAGGGGTGCAAAGGCCTCAAGTAGCGCTTGTTTCCATGTTTTCACCACTTGAATTTTATTGCAATTTTTTTTTTCTTTTTTTTTTTAGGACTTTTTATTATTTTTTTATATTTTTGCTACCAAGGCATCTGTTTCCAGGTTTTCACCAAGGCAATTTTTCTATTTTTTTTTAATAAAATTTTTATTTGGTATTTTTGGAATATATAATTTTTTTGGAGATATGTCAAAGCACCTATTGCTAGGTTTTCACTAAGATGATCATTTTTTTAGGACATTTTCTAATTTTTAGAATTGTTGACAATATATCATTTTTTTGTTTTTTTCAGGATCAATAAGTACGTACAAAGGATGCCCCTAGACAAAATGGGCATCATGGATAGAACTTCTTCAGGTGCAAGACATTGATAGGATCAGGGAGTTGATCTCCCTCTGTAGTAGATAATAAATAAGCACCTATCCCAAAAGCTATAGTAATGATGTAAGGTCCAAGCGAATTAGGTTCAAATTTGCCCTTTTGATCTCTATGTTGTTGATTCTTAGGATTTTCATGTAGGACAAGATCTCCCACTTGGAATTCTCTAGGGAAAACCTTTTTGTTGAAGGCTTTGGACATGCACTTTTGATAAAACCTCATATGGTCAAATGATGCTTGCCATTTCTCATCTAGAAGTTCTAACTCTTGAAGTCTCATGGTTCGGTAGTCTTCATCTGTAACTAGTCCTTTGAGGGAAACTCTAAGCGAAGAAATCTCAACCTCCAAAGGTAACACTACTTCAACACCATATGTAAGGGCAAAAGGATTAGCCCTAGTAGGAGTACGAATACTCATTCTATAGGCCCACAAAGCTAGATTTATCTATAAGTGCCAATCTCTACCATTCTTACAAACTGTTATGTGTAGGATTTTAAGAATGGTTTTTTTTTATGCCTTTGCTTGACCATTTCCTTGCATGAAGTAAATTGAGGACCAATGTTGTTTAATCTTAAATTTCTTGCAGAGTTGTTTAAGGTCCTTATTTTTGAACTGGCCTCCGTTGTCAATGATAATCTCAAAAGGCACTCCATATCGACAAATGATATGGTTCAGAATGAATAGAGAGACTGTCTTGCCCAAGGCAATAGAAAGTGGGACAACTTCTACCCATTTAGTGAAGTAATCAGTAGCAGTGATGATAAACTTGTGTCCACCTAATGAGTTGGAATGAATCTACCCAACAAGATCAAAGGCCCAACGCTAAAATGCCCAATGAGATATAGAAGGAATGAGCTCCCTGCCTGGAGCATGTATTAGGTTACAATGTTTTGACACTTTTCACATGACTTTTCAAAAGCTACTGCATCAATCTGCATCATAGACCAATAGTACCCCACCCTAAGAAACCTCTGGGCCATGGAAAGACCATTGGAATGTCCCCCATAGATGCCCTCATGGATGTCAACTAATGCTTGGTCAAATTATTCCTTTTATAAGCATCTAAGAAGTGTTCCATCTAGACCCATCCTATACAAATCACCAAAGATAAGGGAATGGCGAGAGGCATTTCTAGGCAAGGTTTCTACATTCAGATCAGTTGAAGGTTTCAGGGATAATGCCATCATGAAGGTATGAGTAAATGACACCATAACGGGATGACTCATGACCAACAAGGGTACAAATGACATGACTTTCTTGGGAGTCATAGATAGGGTGATGTAGCTCTTCCACCAAGAATTCAAATTTGGATTCATGTTCCCCTAACTGAAGGAGTGAAGCAAGTGTAGCCATAGCATCAACTGCTTTGTTTTCTTCTCTAGGGATTTGCTGAAACATGACAAATGTGAAGTATCATTTCAAGGAATCAACCATTTTCTTGTAAGGTACTAGTTTCTCATTTTTTGTTTGATATTCATTATTGAATTGGTTGATTATCAATTGTGAATCCCCATAGATGTGTAACTCTGTGATTTTCCATTCTATGGCCATCTTAAGTCCATTTGTCAAAGCTTCATACTCAGTGATGTTGTTTGTACATGGGAACAATAACTTGTAAGACTTAGGAATCATGTACCCATGAGGAGAAACAAACAACACACGAGCTCCTAAACTATTTTTCATAAAGGATCCATCAAAGAAAATCTTCCATGTTCTTTCAGTCATATACATGAGGTGTTCATCTAGGAAGTCAACTTGAATAGGTGCATTATCTTGTATTGGGAAATCAACCAATTGATCTGATATTGCTTGTCCTTTGATTTCTTTACGCTCAATGTATTCTATGTCAAACTCTAAAAGGATCATCATCCATTTAGCAAGTCTACCTGTGAGGGAAGGCTTACCTAGTAAATACTTGAGTGGATCTATTTTTTCTATGAGGTGTATTGTGTGTGCAAGCATGTAATGTCGTAAATTTTGGGAAGCAAACACCATTGCAGGGAAATCTTTCTCAATACTAGTGTAGTTAACCTCATATGAAACAAGAGTACGACTAATGTAGTATATTTCTCTTTCTTTCCCATGTTCATCAAGTTGAGCTAGTAATGCCCCCAAGGAAGATTCTATCACTGAAATGTATAGAATAAGTGGTTTCCCTGGGATAGGAGGCATTAAAATGGGAGGATTTGCCAAGTATTTCTTGATTTGATCTATGCTCTTTTGAAAATCCTCATTCCAAACACATTTGACTCCCTTGTGTAAGTTCTTGTTGAAAGCTTGAGCTCTATTTGCCAACTGTGAAATGAACCTCCTTATGGATTGAATATGTCCTTGAAGACTCCTCATTTGACTAATATTTCTAGGAGGTGACATATCTATAATTGCTTGGACTTTTTCAGGGTCTACCTCTATTCCTTTTGCTGAAATGATAAATCCTAGTAGTTTTCCAGAGGTGACACCAAATGCACACTTTTTAGGATTTAACCTTAGTTGAAATTGTTCCATGTGATCTAGAATGACTTCTAAATCATCTAAGTGTGTGTCTCTTTTCTTAGACTTGGCCAAGGTGTCATCCACATAATCTTCCATGTTTTTATGCATCATGCCATGAAAAATGGTTTTCATAGCTCGTTGATAGGTGGCTCCTACATTTTTTAATCCAAAAGGCATAACGTTCCAACAATAGGTACCCCATGCACAAGTGAATGCAGTCTTTTCTTAATCTTCAAGAGCTATCTTAATCTGATTGTATCTAGAAAAACCATCCATCAAGGAATAAATCTCATAACCCACAGTCATATCCACTATCATGTCTATGTTTGGAGGTGGAAAGTCATCCTTTAGGCATGCTCTATCGACATCTCTAAAATCTGTGCAAATTTGAATAGATTTTTCATGTTTAGAAATTGGTACAATGTTTGATATCCATTCAGCATAGTCAATAGTTTTTATGAATCCTGCACCAAGGAGTTTCTCTAATTTTTCTTTGACTAGGAGAGCTATGTGAGGATGCATCTTTCTCAATTTCTGCTTAATCGGTTTGATACTTGGAGCTATGGACAAGTGATGCATGATAAGATTAGTGTCCAACCTTGGCATATCTGAATAAGTCCATGCAAAATTGATCTTCTTTTTCTAAAGAACTTAGTGTAAGTTTCTTTTTCTTGTGGTGACAAGGACTGAGCCAAGTGAACTATCTGTAGAGCCTCATTTGTACCCAAATTGACTATTTGTGTTGGTTCAATAAGCACTAAAGATCTATCTTGAAAGTAGCTAAGGAGATGATCAAGTACCTCATCCTTAGATGCCTCAGAGAGGGTTTCGCCCTTGTATACATCATTTATTTTTACTTTTTTTTGGTTCTGACACTGCCACATAGTGGTTTTAGCCATCGGAACTCCTATTCTTTTGATTTTATTTTCTTTTTATTTTGTGACTAAGGTACTTGATGCTTGGCTCTGTCATGCTGGTAGTTAGTTCACTGGTGGAAGAGACTACGGGTTCAATGGCATTCAAGTAACAGACTATCTCATAATCATTTTGAAACGTTAAGAGCTCAGGTTCTTGATAGCATTGGGACCAATCAAAGAGGTTAGGATGAACAAGAGGTAAGTCAATGACTGGTTCAAGGTTGTGGATGTGAATGATATCATCTCTGGTGACTGAAGAGTCGGAGTCTGTCAAGTATCCTTCTAAGCTACCCAAATCGGGATTCGTCCTAACAAGTGAAGAATCGTCCACTAAGGCAACATGTGGGTTCAAATCCTCTAATCCTACATGTGACTCATCAGCTACCTCAAGTTGAGAACTATAATTTTGGATGACATCAACGTCCATATCAACTGTAGAAGGCTCTTAGAAAGAATCCCATTCATACTCATATGAACTTGTTTCTGAACTTTGACTAGGATGTTTACACCATGAAGGTTTGGGACATCTTGATGTGGAAGTTCTAATGTCATCAAGGGTAACACCTTCTCTTTCCATCAAACAAACAAGATTCTTTTGTTGACGCTCTCTGATAGGATCTTCTACATCTAATTCATCTTTTTCTAGGGTTGCAACTGTCTCATGAGTGACTAGACTATCTGAATCTCCCCAAAGGAGATTAGTGGAAGGGACCCAATCTTCACACATATCTTTTTGATTTTTCAAATTAGGTATGTATTTTGGTTCATCTTCATTATCTAAATCATCAAGGATAGGAGCAACATTTTTGTTGTGATTCATAAATCCTAGGCCAACTGTCTTCTTACACTTGCATCCAAAAAGATCATGATCAAGGGGTTTGGCTCTAGCATCCAATCTGTGACTAAGAGGGCCATGTCCAAGATAACCCATCTATTTAAAAAAAGTATACCCTCTTCCATAAGCCTTAGGAGAGGGAGATAAGTTCTCATTGTGCATGTATTTATCTTCTCTATAAATCCAATCTTTCACTGCTATCTCTTCTTTCTCATCTTGAATAGGCACCGAGGACTCTAAAAACATGCCAAATAAAGTCATAGCTAAAGAGGAAGGTCTCATTTCTTGTGAAGGATTTCCATAAGACCTAGGTGAAACTGGTAGTGTCATGAGGGATTTGAGCTAATACCCCCCCATGCCAAGGTCTACTGTCTTGAACTTGTCTTTACATTCAGCTAAGGCTGCATTGAAGTCTTTTGCTTCTCTATTGAGGGGACCATGAGTACTCACTGAAACTGAGTTAATAGATAAAGTGTTATCCCTAGGTATACAAATCTCTACTCCATTGTAAGGGAACTTAACAAATTGATGGTAGGTAGATGACACTTCTTGCATATCATGAATCCACGGTCTATCGATTAAGATGTTGTATGCAAGGGGGTCAGCGTCAACTATTTGGAATAAAACATCTTTTTCAACAGGGCCAATTCTAATAGGAAGGATGGCCAAACCCTTGGAAATCCCTTTCGCCTCATCATAGGCTTTGATAGTGATCTTCTTTATGGTATCTATGACTTGTTCAAAATAAACCAATGTCTTCAAAAGACTCAAGGAACAAATATTAAGCCCATTACCCCCATATATCAACACGCACCTGACATGGGTTTTGTGGATCATGACCTCAATATGAAGATGAGATTGTGTGGCTGGCTCAATGCTTTATCATCATCCTCTAAAAAGGTAAGGTAATGAGGGATAGCAATATGGTTAACCATGTTCTGGAATTGATCAACATCTAAATTGTTGGGGATGTTCATTGCGCGCAAAGCATCCTCAAGGACTTTCTTCTGTCTCGAGGACAACTCTAAGAGCTCAAAGATCAAAATATGAGTTGGGGTTGTTTGCAATTGATCAACAAGATTATAGCTCGACTTAGGATTCACTGTTGGTTTTGAGGTGACATTCTTGGATGCCACCTTCTTTGGTTTACTTGGTTGACTTGAACTAGGTCCTCTAATAACAACGAGACCTTGTGTAATGTCCCTGCCAGGGAACCCATAAGGAATCAGGTCTATGACCCAAAATTACAACTAACAATTTTTTTTTAACATTCTAACATATCATCATTACCACTTACAAGTAAATTCCTTAAGGTTCCCTGAATGAATTCATTTACCATTTTCAAGTACTTCATTTTATCACTTAATCAAACAAATTCTATTTCCATTACAACTTCAATTTACATTGATTCCTTTTCGCATCAAAACCAATTACATTAATGAGCTAGTGCAATTAGTTTCCTTACCGACTAACACATAATTTACCCTTAGAAGTGAAACATGCATACATTACTTATCACATCCACTAAGCACATTTAATCTTTCATATTTCTTTACTCCTTAACATTATCTATGCTCAGCTCAATTGCACCATCAAAACTAATTAAACTTTTCCAATAAGAGTTCTTACATCCTATTTTCATTTCAAGATAATAATAGAAAGAGTGTAAATTACTTAACCATGTATTGACAACCAACATAAATCATTGAGTGAATCATTTATGCCATAAGTTTAACTTCCACAAATTATCATCTATAACCTTGTAAACATCTAGTAAAGGATTTATATTAAAACCTAGTTTGAATAACCCAACATCACTCACATTAAAATATACATTTAAGAAATCACATCCCATTACTTCTTTCAATAACACACATGTTCCTTTCCCCTTATTATTTTACCTGAAAATACCCTTGAACTCTTAGCATATCTTTTCACTATTACACATATCAAAATGAGTTTTCCTTAAGAAGTTTACAACTATAAGTGCTTTGCAAAAGCTTACATAAAATCATTACTTTCCAATTCATTTAAAATTCACAAGAGATATAAGGTAGGAATCACTCCTTGATTTAACCATATTCAATCCCTTTTTCAGATTCATAATTCTACCCTTCCCTTATACAAAACTTATTTCTTACAATTTCCTCTTACAAACATAATTACAGTTACTGCACATTGCCCGAAGGCATATAGAAAGATAATTACATCAAGTTTCCCAAAGCTCACCATACATCTTTACATCTTGATAACAAAAGATAGAGATACACGATACAAGAACAAAATCTTCACCGCTGAACAACTCAGAATCCAAGCCATGACCCGAACCACGAACAATACCTCAAAAGAGATTTGCCACCCAACCATGTGAAACTGATAAAGTTCCACCCCCCATGCTAGGAGATAGAACCAAGGTACTCTCAAGACCTTAAGGCAATCTAAGTCTCATATACCAATAAACCAAAGCTCAAAAGAACAAGAATAAAGCACATAAAACATCATCATATTATAACACGGAGGTTAAGGTTCTAGGAAACCACCTAAGTGAGTGTCATCACACAACTTGTATATTGGGATCCTCCCTGGCAACCATGTAACCCCGATCCCCCCTTTATGAATAGGGATCCACCATGGTAGTTATCCCTGGTCCTAGTACTCCAATCAGGTTTGTGTGGCCATTATTATGTTTTCTTTCATTATCTTTTGAATCCCCCCTTCCCAGGTTAATTTTTAAGGTTATCACTTTTTACAAACCCACACATAGGATCCTCCGGCAACCACTTTAGGGTTCCAACACCTATGGTGAGCCACTCACTTAAGGTTCCTATTCCCTTACCCCATCACAAGCCACAAACACAAGATAACACTTCCAAGTCCTGATTCATACGTTTAGGAAACTCCCCTGTGCACTCAGGCCCTCAGAGCGAGTCCTAACCTTAGCCATATGCATAATAGGAACCATTGGAAGAATGTCTATCACAATACATCTCAAAGAGGAACATAAAACCTTTCTCATGAACAAGTAAGACTTCCCAAGGCTCATGTATAGGTCTAAAGAACCCTCCCATGCACACAGACCACTAAGACAAGTCCAAGCCTCATAAACCAAACTCAAGTATATGACAAGTGAAAAATCATCATAAGTAAACTATATAACCTCAACAAAACAAGTAATGAATGTACAAAGGTGATACAAACTTCACATATCATAAATACATCATACATGAAATAAAATACATTGGAAACACTTTCAAGAACAAGAATTCTAGTATAGAAAAGAATAGAAAAGTTTAAGAACATTTGGGAAACACTTAGGAGACCTTAGAGTAGTCCTAGTCCATTGGACAACCCTAACCCTAATTTTGGTCCCTAAAACACATCATAAACCTTATACAAGCATCTAAATGCACCACATAATTACAACAAAATAAGCAATGAACATATTTAAAGTCTACACAAAATTTCATATACCAAAACACAATGCTCTGCAAAATCTCATGTGCCTAAAAAATAACTAAGTCTGATTTTTAAGAAATCTCAAAATTAGAAGTTGCATCTTAATTCCTATGAATCTGGAACCTATCTCAATCATCTCAGAAGGTACCTAAACTTTTTATACAAGTATAAAATAAAGTATAAGAAATTAAGTACGTAAACTTATACTTAAATGTTATAATTGTATAAAGCCTATTTTTCCTCGGTTAACACTAATCTACTCGGTTGATACAGACTGCTTAGTCACCACTAACTTACTCGGTCATCACTAAACTGACTCGGTCATCACTATGCTAACTCGATCATCACTAAGCTGACTCGGTCATCACTAAACTAACTTAGTCATCACTAAATTGACTCGGTCATCACTAAATTGACTCGGTCATCACTAAACCGACTACTAGAAACGATGAAATACGGCTGTCAACTTTGGCTTGCGGGTAAAATTGGGCATTATGGGAACTATGGTTGCCTAATCTGAGCATGAACCATTTGAGATCTCCCAGTTTCCCTTTAGAAATGGCTCATCAATCCATCCTATCTATCTAATAAATCTATTCAAGACCTAGGCAAATAAAAGTGTTGCAAAAATAAATAAGAAACTGTACGTTTGAAACAGAAGTTCTAAAGCCTCAAAGAGCTCATGGACATTCTAGATAAGAAAGGAGATATAAGGGAAATGCTAAGGACCCTACAACCTCCTACAAATGCAAAAATAATCATATACATACAGCCATGGAAAAATAATTAAACACAATCCCAAACTTCAAATCACCAATACAGGCATAACATATATATATGTAGAACATAATCATTTTGAATTTTACATAGATATCACAACACACAGAGGACACATCCATACACAAAGAGGAAGAATGGAGATTCTTCCCAGTTTAGACCCTACCTTGGGTCCTATGGAGAATCCTTTTCCCTTAACTGGATAATCTCTGCAAAGCTTCAACCCTTGAGTAGATATCCTTCTGGAAATCTTTCTCTGGCAATCAACTCCCAGCAATCCATAAACTCTCAAACTCACATAAACTTTCACCAAATTTTTTTGGAGAAATCAATTACAGACAACTCAAAAGAAAACAAATCTTCCCCCCAAAATTATCCTCCTCCCACACACAAAATCTTCAAACATTTATCCTCCAACTATGTGGTTGGAGGAGTTGCTTTACAGGAAGCAACTTCTCCAACTTCCATAGTTCGTTGAAAAATCAAACCAATTATTCCCATAAGCACTTAACAAAGTTTTAATGAATTTAATTAAAAATAACTTCGAAGGAAAATATAACAAGAACTTTCAACAAATAGCTTTCAAGAAAACCACTTAGCACACATGGAAACCAACTAATCTAACTTCTAGGAGGTCTCAAGTTCAACTCCCGCCTAGATAGCTAGTTCTACTACAAAGAGCATTTATTTTTATTATTACTATTATTAATATTATTTCCACTTTTTAATACACTTCATTGAATTCACTTAAAATAACATACCACTAAAACAATCAATAAATCCATACAAATATTATTATTTATATAAGCATGGGTATATGCATGTGCACCCACATATACACATACCTATATAACATACAATCAATGTACACTTATATATAATAAGTATATATACATATATATACTAGTTAGGGATAAATCTAACTCACATCAAAAATCAAAGAACAACGTCCAATCAAAATTCACATGACCATAACATGAATAGTATACAAATCCCCCAACTAGGGTAACCTCATAAACAAAAATCTAAGTTCATGGTAACCTTGAGAGTAATCTTGGTAATACCTCCACACAACAACAGTTCGAGGATTTTTAAGGCACGCTCAGACCTGTGTAGCCAGGTGGAGTTGATGCCTGGTACCTGCATCCTGCAACACCAACCAAATATACCAATATATATACATATGTACAAACAATTAAAAACAAGGAGGGAGAGTGTGACATCGTGTGGACCTCCTAAAGGAGTAACTACAACTACCTCCCCTCTTCTGATAGTCACATCAGACAGCCACATCAAATGAAGCATAATTGGATTAGTGTGGTTAGTATCAAAATGATCTCTTTTCTATATTGTATAACACTAATGAATCATAACATAATCATGTAAATATAAATCATCTATTATCCTTCACAAACCCATCTAACCATCAGACCAGTACTCAAAATGTCCCATTATCAAATCAAGATAAACAAATCATATAACATAAATGCATTAATCATGTCTAATCCCAAGTAACATTATTAGAGAATGTAACCCATCTAACCCTTAAATGATCATAATCAATTAACCTAATGTACACATAAATATTAATAATGAGCATCTCACATATAAGCATATAGGTCTATCAGATGATCCTATCACTGACACACATGAAGATATAAAGGGACATACTTGTGTAAGTATTATTATTTCCCACATTAAAATATGAAGTTATAGTACGTTGGAAAAAGTTCAGTTTAAGAAACCATCTCAAGAAGGATCATTCTCACATATAGTCCTTCCTAATTTCAAGTGAACATAACCAAGACTTGATAGGGTTGGAGGGGCATTACATCATCCCTCCCTAAGATTTGACTTACTCCTAGAAGTCGAAAGTTTCGAGCCACTGATCAAACATAAAATAAGGATATTACAAACTTTTCTACTTTAGTCTATCATTGACACAATAAATATAATTTTCACCTTAGGATTTAGGAGTTCTTTTAATACCAATACATATTTAAGGATTTTGAAATGTAATGAAGAATTCAGATTTCATTCTCTAAACTACATACATATTGATACAGGATTATTTCTTCTCAATGTGTATACATAAGATACTACGATCATACTACTGCCTTGGTAAATATTTTTAAACTAAAAATCATTCAAATATTGAACATCATACAATTTTATGAGATAAGACAAAAATAATTCTCTTTATGCAACTAGCTACTTTTCCTCATCAAGCCTATGGTAAACTTATAGGAGAATCACTAATATCAAACTTACACACAAGATGGAATACACATCCTTTTCAAATAATGAAACCTAATGATACTTTTTAGAATTCTATTACAACAATTTATTAGTGGTGTATTACAACAATACACATAAATGTATTCTGAAGAAATTTTAACATAATTCATTAAGCTAGAGCTTTATCAAAATTACTTATCAACTAGATATTTAACCAATTCCCTATCCCAGAAATTCATAATAAGCTTCTTTCGAGTACATATATTTTTCCAATATTAACAAGTTTGTTAGAATTTTTACCATTTTCCAAAATAAAAGTCATAGATTCTTTAATAGAGGGAGAGAAATACACGAGTCCTACGGCTGCCCTATTATTCAATCAAATTAATATGTTTAACTCACTAAACTTTTGTACATACATTTCAATAAAGGAACATTTGCGGAGTAACTATAAGTCTTGCATCTTCAATATGACATCTATACCATTACCTACCAATTCACAATCTTCTAATATCTCCATTATAGCACAGTTAGAAAGTTTGACTTAACTCTTATTCTAATAGACATATCATTATTCCTTTCATAATAACTCATCATTCCTATATACTAGCAATGTTGTTAGCTTCAACTTCTATTTCTCACACAAAATGCCAACAAAGTAAATAATTACCATAGAATTTTATTTAATATCATATTCTTTCCTTATAGTTGATGATTTTTCATTGGTTCAACTCACACCACTTATGAGGATCATATATATAATTCAGAACTCCTACCATATAATCAAACATTTCTCCTTTCAACGATTGTGTACTATAATACTATTTATTACAAAACCTTCGGGACATAGGTCCTTTACCCAAGGGTTTTCCCTAGCTAAGCACATTCTCCTTATCAACACATTGATTTTCCCTTATGCAGTTTATCCTTTTAAATATACTTCTTGAGAAAGAAGGGAGAAACACATCTGATTCAACAATAGATTTAATTTCTTACTTGAGAGGGTATGTAAAAGAGAGATTCTTCTTAGTCTTTCCATATTTGAAATATCAGATATTACCTAAGTTCAACATGTTATCTCATTTTTCAAGAAAATATAAGTCCGTAAGTTCCTAAGTTCTCAAGGAAGGGATAAAGATACCTCTACCAAACCTATTTTACAACCATCCAATATTACAATCCTTTCCATCATAATCATCCCTTATTTTCCACCATAAGTACGACATGTTTCAAATCTATCTATCCTTAATAATCAAACATAACAATCATAGGGTTATCTAGCAGTTATAGGGAAGTAGAGTATGTAACTTTTCAATATATTTTGGCATTCATTCATAGTAATCTTCATAAAATCAGAAATTAAGATCAACAACTTTCCTTACAATTCTATAACATTTCTTAGAACAAGGATACAAATACAACACTCAAGTATCAAGAATTCTTGACCATCTATTGAGCCACATGAATCTTATAATCATTTCAGATATTCCTTTCTTGCAAGATATTATAGTAAAAACATAGAAAACATACTTTTTATGTCCAGTGCTCAAGTTTGTTAACATAAGGAAAACTTAAAAGAAGACTCACGATGTATTCAAGCTTGATAGGCCAGAAGAAAACATCAGATGGGGAAACACAATAGACTCAAGTATTACGAGTAGTCCAAGCATGATTCCTAAGATTTTTAGAAGAGCAACCTAGGGCTTATATTCTATCCTCATCATAATGGTTGGAAAGCATCTTGGAACAATGTTACAACCTAAGTATAACCATTGAGTTGACATAACTTAATAATTTGAAGAAGAAACTAAATTAAATGAAAATAGGCCTTGGAGCTCCCAGTGTAGCAACCTAGGGCTCTGATACCAAATGTAATGTCCTCGCCAGGGAACCCATAAGGAATCAGGTCTATGACCCAAAATTACAACTAACAATTTTTTTTTTACATTCTAACATATCATCATTACCACTTACAAGTACATTCCTTAAGGTTCCCTGAATGAATTCATTTTCCATTTTCAAGTACTTCATTTTATCACTTAATCAAACAAATTCTATTTCCATTACAACTTCAATTTACATTGATTCCATTTCACATCAAAACCAATTACATTAATGAGCTAGTGCAATTAGTTTCCTTACCGACTAACACGTAATTTACCCTTAGAAGTGAAACAAGCATACATTACTTATCACATCCACTAAGCACATTTAATCTTTCATATTTCTTTACTCCTTAACATTATCTATGCTCAGCTCAATTGCACCATCAAAAATAATCAAACTTTTCCAATAAGAGTTCTTACATCCTATTTTCATTTCAAGATAATAATAGAAAGAGCATAAATTACTTAACCATGTATTGACAACCAACATAAATCATTGAGTGAATCATTTATGCCATAAGTTTAACTTCCAAAAATTATCATCTATAACCTTGTAAACATCTAGTAAAGGATTTATATTAAAACCTAGTTTGAATAACCCGACATCACTCACATTAAAATATACATTTAAGAAACCATCTCAAGAAGGATCATTCTCACATATAGTCCTTCCTAATTTCAAGTGAACATAACCAAGACTTGATAGGGTTGGAGGGGCATTACACCTTTACTTTGTGTGACAACATTGAGAGTTTGAGATGACACTTTGGAGTTAGGACCCCTTAGCACCAAGACAGGTTCTTCATCAAAGATAGGAGGAGAGTCCATGTCTAGATCATAACCATAGGGATCTTTATTTCTCATCATTTTGACATTTTCTTCTACAACTTCAAGCATGTTGACAACATTCTCTGCAACTGTGTAAGTGTAATTGACCTCAACCTTTCCATTCTTTGGTTTAGACGTTTCCCCCTTCTCATACTTGGGAAAAGGTTCTTTGAATTCCTTATGATCGACATTAGTGTTCAATCCATCTACCTTAAGTTTTCCACTCTCAATGAGATCTTGGATGATATGTTTGAGTTTCTAGCAGTTTTCAATATCATGTCCAATGCCATTGTGAAATTTTCAAAAGGCTTTCTCATCCCACCAACGTGGCTTAAAATCAGGTATATAATGCTTTGCAGGATCTTGAGGATGCACAAGGTTGTTGGCAATGAGTGTTTTTAAGATATCCTCATATGAATCACCAAGTTTTGAAAATTGGCGTCTCTCTTTCTTAGGCTTATCTTGGTATCTTGGCTTGTGCTCTTGTTGATTTGATGTGTTGAGTTTCATGTCCTGAACAACACTAGACAATTAGAGAATAACTTGATCTTTGTGTTGAGAGGAGTCCACAAATCCATCATTGACCACTTGTTTGTTCCTATTCCAATGTGAGTTCTTTCCTTTATCCTTGTTAGGGTTGTTGTTTTGACCATTTTTATTGTTGTTTCCGTGTTTGGTCAAAATTCCTCGTTCTCTCAAAACATCCTCAATCCTACATGTAGTTTCAACCATGGTGTCAAAGGAATAAAAAACCATCTTCCTAACTTCATACCGCATTTTGGGAACCAAGTTGCTAACAAGGATGTCAATCTTCTCATTTTCAGGAATGGTCCTAGAGTAGTGAGAGAATTGTCGTCTCCACCTTTGCAAGAAAGTGACAAAGGATTCCCCTTGATTTTTCTTTAAGTTGCATAAGTTCAACATGGTGACATATCTTGAAAGGTTGTATGCAAAGTGTTGGACAAATCTATGGATGAGCTCTTTGAAAGTCTTAATCGGGGGAGTTATGTTGGTGAACCATTCCATCGCTTGAACCTTAAGACTCCTTGGGAACAATCTCATGAGGTATGATTCATCTTGATGGAACTCAAAAATCATGGTGTAGAATTGACGCACATGATCATGTGGATCTCCATTACCATCATACTTGTCATATTGAGGGATCTCAACCTTTCTAGGAAAGTCTTTCATGCTCACACTCTTGTATTAGGAAAAATTGAATCAAGTGATAATGAACTCTTGGGTGCCAACATATTTTCCATCATACTCTTAATTTGTTTGATCTCTTCTTCTTAAGATGGACCTTGCTTCTTAATATTCTTGTCAACATCAAAGTTCTAGGGGACTCTAGCACCCTTGTTGATAAAAATCTCTAGGAACTTGTCTTTGTTTTTCTCTAAGTATCTCTCCACATACTACTAGAAGAGTGGCTCTTGTTGTATCTTCATGAAGTCTTGAGATTTGAGGTCAAAACTTGAGCTACTACCCCCATATTGTGAACCATGGTGAGCATGTTGTGAAGGTTTTCTTGAGTTCCTAAGAGGTGTTCATCTCCTATAATGATCATGTCATGAAGCCCTTCTTCATCTAGGGCTAGGAGATTGTGAATGTGTTCTTGAACATCTTCCACTTCGTGGAGTCCTAGGAGGGATGGATGGAGGAGAGTTGTTTCCACCACCAAAATGCATATTGTTAAATTGATCTTTAAGTTGTTGAGCCAAGAGTCTATCTTGCTCTTCCTGGAAGGCTCTCCTTTCTATCTCCAACTAGGTTTGTCTCTATGACTCTAGGAGTCTAAATTGATCTTCCTTTTTAGCTTGTTCATCTAGGAAGGCTTTCTTTTCACTCTCAATTCTCTTAAGTCTTTTACTTCCATATCTTGAAGTTTTTTTGAGCGGTGAACTTGGTCTTGAATGTCTAAACAAGTCATTGGTGTATGCTGCATTCACACGAGTGGCATGAGGTTCATTGTCTTGGTTTTCATGTTGTGATTGTTCTTCTTGATAGGCTTGCCTCTTATCTCTTTCAGCCCTTTGGTGTGCATCCAAATATCTAGTTGATATAATGGGTGAGACTAGTCGATGTCTAGGAGAGGAATTGCCAAACGAAATGTTATCTCTATGTTTTTAAAATATGTCATCAAGGCATTTATCCATTTCTTCCCTCTCTCATTGAGTCATTATGTAACTCATATCCATATCTGAGCGAGAAGATGTTAAGGGTGTACTCAACTCACTAAGGTTACTCTTGGGATCAAACCAAACTTCTAAGTTGTTCCTGGGTGATTGATTAAATATGGGTTCTTTTCCCTTACATTTTTGGTGAGTTTGAACTAAGGGTAATTGGTCAAAGACTACTTGAGGTTTCTTTCCTTGATATACTTGATATCTTGTTGGAATTGACATGAAATAAAAGGTACTAGGTGATAGGATGACCCTAAGAAATGTTGGTACCAAACTAGGATAGTAAAAGCACTCACTTGTCCATAAGAGAGGTGATAAAGAGGCATAAACCAACACTTCCACAGAGGTGCCCACTAAATGGGTGAATACACTAACACATATGGATCAAGAGGATTATTTACCCAAGTTATATTGATTGAATTTGAATTTTTATGAAAGTGAATGGACAAGAGATTACTAAAACTCTCAAACTATGTTATCAAAGGATCCAAAGGTTTACCTTCTCAACAAGGATGCTTTCTAGCTCATCGAATCCAAGCAAGGTCACTCGTGAAATAAAAAATTACTAGTTCAAGAGGTCAAAACGCAAGAATCCAAGGTGTAAATAGGCTTCTAACAATGGGGTAAGTTACCTAATCTGATTTGGATTGACCGAGGAAGACTGGAAATGATAGGATAGAAAATCAAGCAAGTTGTAAAAAGCTAGTTTTTTTGACTCGGGAACTCAGTTTTTGTTCATTTTAATTGATCAATGAGATGCATTAACATATTTTTATCATTAATCAGGTACACAATACTGTAATCAGAGAGTTCAAGCAAACAATTGTCTTCAAACAATGAGCAAGGGATAAAACAACCTTGCGCATAAACAAGAATAGTGATGTAGTATTCTACTCCCTAAGGACTCTACTTGTGTATGTTCTAAAAATGTTTTTTAGTGACATACATAGTCCTAGAAAAGAAAAATTTGGTTGCACTATGGTTCATAGTAATGGTCAAATCTGCAACTCTTGCAATCTCAAGTGGGCAAACTCCAATCCAGGTGCACTGGGGTTTTGACACATTCTGAGAATTTAATCAATCGGAGATGCTGAGGAGATTTGACAGCCCAACAAGAAACCACACCTGTGGAGATTTCTTCCATAAGGGAATTTATATAGCAGTTGTCGCTACCATGACAAGAATGGATAATACCACTTGAGGTTCCATCCATGTGGTTTACCCAATAAAGGGAGTGTCCACTATGGTTAACCCTCTCTAACAAGGAAGACTCACAATATGGACCACATGGGGACTTAGCTTGGATTCAAGGGTTCATAGTTTCTGATGTACCCAAAAGGGAACAGAGCATAATCCTCTAGCCTCTTCACCTCACCCAAACATAGCAAGAAAATTAATTGACATGCTAAGTTGCAATCACCTCACCAAGGTTTGTATGCCAACAAAAATGACTACCGATCTCTCTAAGTGGGACTAAGAGAAAACGTACCATCAAAGATTGAAGACTAAACCAAGGTTTGTATGTCAACAATAATGACTACCGATCTCTCTAAGTGGGACCAAGAGAGAACCTACCATCAAAGATTGAAGACTAAACCAAGGTTTGTATGCCCATTGAACAATCTCACAATAGGTAGAGATAATCATGCCATTGTATCGCTTAAGGGTAAGATATCTATGCTACAGATTACCTATCCCCATCATGAAATGCATTTAGATTGTCAACCTAGGGACATAGACTTTGTTAGCACCTTTTAAAATTTTCATGCCCTCACTATTCTTCCCCTGGCCTCTGTAGTCTCTTTTCTGGTCTTTGGCTAAAACCCTAGTTGAAAATTCAAAAAACTAGCCGTTGTAATGAAAAACCCTAAGTCTACCGAGGCCCTATTCTATTTTTAAGTTATCTTTTCAGGCCACTTAAAGGATTTAAAACACATGTGCTTATAAATTTTTATCACCTCGTTGGGTCGTGTCCTTTAATTTTTCCTAGGCCGGTCCCTGTTTAATTTTTCCTAACTCCCTAGCGCTTTAATATTTCCCTATGCTTAAGTCTGCCACGATAAATTTTCCTGTGTCGGCCTCTTGAAAACTTGTGGCTATTACATAATCTTATAGCTTCCTATTGTCAGAGTTTCTAACATGCGATCATGTGATGAGGTTTTACCTATCCCGGTGGGCCCATCTTCAAGGTCTGCAGTGGATTAAAGTACTGACGAATCTCACGGCTGTCGTTACACTGCTAAGGTAAAGTGCTCGATGTTTAATATGGTGGTTTAGCGACAACCATCCGATGTGATGGTAGACGATAGACTTGTGGGTCCTCTGGGTGATGAGGTGGTTTGCACAGTCAGCGGCTTCTGATTGGTTGACGTGGGTTCTAATGTGGTGTGTGTCAGAGGTCTGAAGAATGAAGAAAAAGTCAGAGGTCTGCCTGCCATTTTTTGCAATGTGGAAGCTTGTGATTCGCTGCAAAGGCTTATGCGGTAGGGTGGGGTCAAGTTCTCAGTGACCTTTTGATCATGTGGTTTTCAGATGATCACATGGAATCTTTCCAAGCCATGTGATCATGTGACGGCCATCGATTTGATTTCGAGGGGAGGTCAGTGGGACCTATGTCAGACATAGCGAATTAGGTGGGTTCTCATTGGTCCAGGTGTGCTGAGGTGGACTTGTTAGTGGGTCCACCGGTCTCAGGGGAGTTAATACGCTACAGGATCTAACATTGTTGTGATACTGTTGATCCGAAATGCACATGCTTTATGCCAACGCTTTTGCGATGACCGTCCGATGTGAAGATAAGGAAAATTTTGTGACGTGTTCTCGGTGTCTGACAGAGATGATGTTGGGGATTTTCAGTGGTCCACTTGTTGCTGACTATGTTGTGTCAGTGGGGCCACCAATTTGTAAAAAGGTTAAAGTGTTGTGTGATCTCTTGGCTATCGTTGCACCGCAAGGGTAAGTTGCATGATGGATAAGTCAACGGTGTAGTGACAACCATCAATCTTCACTAAAGGGGGAAGCTTTGTGGTGGGTCTTGGGTACTTTGTGGCACTAAGTTGCTCACTTTTGATTGGTCGTTGGTGTGGTAAGGTGGCAGCTGACTGTTCTGGGTCCCACGGTCATTTTTAAAGATAAATGGAGATCTCACCTACCGTTTGATCTACCAAGAAAGGGAAAAGATCTACGGTTGCATTTTAAAATTTTTGACATGACCGTTGCAGTTTGAATTTGAATTTTTTGAGGGTTTCCAGTGACAGAAAGGACTAGTTTTTATGGTTTCTTCAGTCGGATTTGATTTGGTTGGTGGTGCCAGTGGATGCAGTGTGATCCAGGGTGCCATAATCGATTGCTGGGGGTTCTATTGTACCAGGAGGAGTGTGGTTTTGTGCTCAAAAAGTGTTTGCAGGTGGCTGATTTGACTAATTTTCATGGAAATTCCTTGCTGTTCTGTACTGTTCTCGTAGATTTTGATGATGGTAGATTTGTCTGAGATTCATTTTCTCTGGGTTGCTTGTGTCTCTTCCCTTGCAATAAATTTTGATGTAATTTTTGGTTGGTTGGGTAGTTGAAACCCTAACCCTAGTCACCCGAAGCTTGATGCATCCTCTTTGAGGATTCCAAGGTGACTGGGGGTTTAAGTAGTGTGTTTTTTGATAGAGTAAGGGTTCTAAAAATTTGGAAGTTTTCTAGTTTTTTTAGTTCCATGAAGGGTCCTTTTCCTGTAGATATTTTCCTTCTTCTCTGCATATAGAGTGTTCCCTCTTCCCTTTCTGGCTAAGAGAATATAAAGAAGTTGTAACATTTTGTCTTATGTATAAGATTTCAACATGTTTTTACTATTATCAGATTGTCTCCATTTGAGTTTGAGACTTATTGATTGAAGCATCAAGGGTGTTTCAATCTTTCTATTTGCATTTCCTATGTGTCTACAATAGAGTTGTTTTCACAAAAGCAGCTAGGTCTAGGACTGGTTTTCAGGTGTGTATGAACTGGGGTATCAAGGGTATCTCATGTTTGTCTTTTAATGGATGCTGATTAATGTATTACTTGTTTATAGGTCTTTTCTAAGGGGAGGGTTAAAATCCTTTAAATGAGTGATAGCATAGTTGGAAACACAAGTGGATTGTTAAAGTATGATCTGGTTAATGGTGTATGGTTGATGTAAGGCATCACCATATTTGAATGTATTGTCTTCTTGTTTCATAGCTCTTTGTTGCAGTGAGGTATTTGACTCTGCTGCCTATTGGATAAGGCACTGGTCTATGAGATACTGAGGGTATTTCAGGAGTCCCTTCAACCCAACATCAATTATTCAAATCAAATACCTTTCCCTTTCATGTTGGTAGTGGTAGTAGGAGGTCCTCTCTAGTCTTCAGACTCATTCTATGCAAATAGGGCTATTGCATAAGAATCATTTTCATTGGGGTATAGGATACCCAAAAGGGTTTGAAGACTATTCCACAATAATCTATCTGTAGGCCTATTGTTTATCATGAGGTGTCTTGAGTGTGCAGATAAGGCACTACCCGCTTGAGTGATGTGGAGCTCGGAGAAGAAGGAGGATTCCTTTCAATCCTCATCAATTGGACTATTTTCTTGTCAAACTTGAGTGCCTGACCTGAGATTCAAACCCATCTATTGATTCAAGTTTGGTCCTGCAAGGAAAAGCTCCAATAGACTTGAAATGGGATAGCACAGTTTGTGCACTAAGTTTCTTTAGGAATCATAACACCTATGCTGCAGGAAGATAAACTACACGAAAGGAATCTATGCTATTGTTGCAGGAAGTAAACACACTGGACTATTGAATGTAATTACTATAGAAAACTTATGAAATGAATCTAAGCCTGCCTAACAACTCAAAACATTCACTATACCCATTTCTACAAATGCTGCAGGAACAAACACAGTGGCAATGCTGCAGGAAAAATAGTAACTCTATTTGAAAATAGGAAAAGTACATGAAGCAAATCTATTCTACCTTAATCTAATCCACCTTCTAAGTGGCCCCCCTTGGTTGGCTTCTGCTAACTACTCAACACAAGAGATAATCCAAAATCACTCTTCCATTAAATTCTTCTTAATTAGTTACATACAAACTGAATAACTCATGAAGAACAAAAATAGAGCAACTTCCACTATACTGAATACATAATTCTATCTTTCTTCATTACCTACTAAATTAGTCAAAATCCCTTTATATCAAGGATTGACACTTATTGAAAACATAATAGAAAAGTCTCATTAGACCTCGCCAAATATGGAGTAGATAAAACAACCATGACATAATACAATTACTGCTAGCAATAGATAACAATTCTAAGGAAATATAGCAGAACTAATTCCCTATATACTCTGGAACAACAACTCCTTCAAATCTTGACATATCCATTAGAATTGTGTTGGATTCTCTTGCCATGGTTGGTCTTCTAATGCTCCTTCTTTAATGCAGATGCGCCACTCTTCATACCACTCTGTGTTTACCTGAAAGGTTAGTAACATTCGGTACACACATGCAAGTTAACATTTTCAACTCCTACTTAAATGTTAGAACACAACTTGAAATAATTATATGAAGTACTGCATTATATTTATAATAGTCAGCAAAACATATCACTCAAGCTACCCATATATTTTGTGGCTTTAGCTGTACTTGGCATAGGTTCACATAAGTATAAGCAATAAAATGTCTTGGAAATGTTTGTCAAAGTATCAAAAAAATATAAAGATCATAACAAAATTGAGGCAATAATTAGACCCATCACCCACAACAATGACTACCGATCTCTCTAAGTGGGACCAAGAGAGAACATACCATCAAATGTTGAAGACTAAACCAAGTAAGACCATGAGATGATAACAAGTCCTTCCCTACCTACAAAGGGATCTATCTTTGAGAAGAGCTTCGCATGTAAAATAAGAAAATGAAGCCCACTCTCTCAAGAATACCACAAATAGTGTTCATAGGGCCTAATTACTATGTGAGACATATATGCAAGAAATCAAATCTAGATTCATTGTTTCTTTTAGAGAAAAATTGAAGTGTGATCTATGGAAGAAATAAATCACTCAAGTAAGACACATGAGAGGTTCATTTTAATTTTTGAAATCCAAATGTTATAGAGATGCAACAAAATACCTCAAGTCCAAAGCAACGTGCTTAGTAGATTTTACCTTATTTTTATTTTTGTTGAGCTTTTCTGTGCAAGCAAGCCACAAACTCTCCAAAAAGCAAACAAGCAAACAAGATATGCAACGTATACTCAACTTATACAAATCCTAGGGTTAGATCTAAAAATCAATTGTTAGGAGTAATAATAACCAGAAAATAATCCAAATGACAACTCATACCATGCATTGAACCATGTGAAAAATAAGTGCATACTCATCACAAAATTTTATTTTTTTTGCATTTGACCTAGTCAATAAGATCTGATTTTTTTGATATGATTTCAGCTACAAAAATAGAAATGCAAAACAAAGACCCCTACTAAAAAATGAAGATCTTTCTAAAAATGTAAAATTTTTAGAAAAATCTCTTCATTTGTGCCCTAGAAACCTATTTTACCAAAACAACCCAGATTTTGTAAATTGACTAGTTGAGCTATGATATTGCATCAAAATTTAAAACACAAAGAATGGATCCCTTGTAGAATTTAAAGACCTTTCCAAAAATGTAAAAATTTCTGAAAAATATACTGATTTGTGCTGAAAATTAATTTTTTATGAAAAATAAAGAAAAAAATATAAAAAATTCACAATACCTCAGTAAATTCTGAATTTTTTACTAAAGCTTTTTGAATATGTCATCAACTTGCAAAACAAATTTTAGACCAAAAACCCAAGTTGTTGGGGAGATATGATCAAATCTTTGAAAATCTAGGGTTTTAGTCTCCAAGCAAATCTGCACAAGGGGTTAGCTCCAAAAATAACCAAAACCAACATGTAAAAGTGGGTTGCCCCATAGTGGGTGCCAAAAATGTGTGCTAAAATGTTGACACACTTCTATGAGTCATTGTATCCAAGATTGCCCAAGAATGAGGTCTCAAATGGCGACTCATAGCTCTCTATTCATGGAGTGCAAGGGTTTATAGTGGAGGCCCTCAGTTTAGACCTAGTTTGTGCCCATGCAAGTACACCATAAAATGAGAGATTCAAAGAGGAAAAACAAGAATTCTAGTCTCCATGATCATCAAATATGCATGCAAATGAAAATGGAAGCTATTCTATATGATAACAATGCATGAAAGAAAACTAATCTATGAAAGGAAATACACATGCAAGATTATTCTATGAAATGAAATATGAATCTAATCTACCATTCAAGTGCAAGAGTAATCTAAATGGATTTTCATGGAGGCATGAGAGAAGAAGACAAGAAAAGAGAAGTTGCAATGTTCAAGCTCAAGTGCTCAAACTCTCCTCCAAAATCGCTCTCCAAACCTGCAACATAAAAATAACATAAATTCTGGGTCTCTAAAATCTAGATCTACAAACTCTCCATGCCTAAATGAGAAGGAGAGGGCTCCTTATAAAGGATTTTACAAATGAATGGACAGTCAAGATTAAGAGGCAAAAAGAAATGAGCAATGTTGGAGATTAAATCTTGGTTGATCCATGTGCTCAAGATTCTCAAGAGGCAAAATCAATGGACATGGTTAAGAGACAAAAAGATGTGTGGAAGAGATTAAGAGGTAAAAGGAGATTTCACTCATCTTGAAAAGTGTGCATTCAATGTGTAGAAAAAAAGTCTTTTTCTTTTTCTTTTATTATTTTTAGCAAAGTGGTTTCCATTATTTAATTAAAAGATTGCAGGTTGAGATCTGAATTGTTGCAACTTGGAAATTGTCACAAGGTGGTTGGTGAGGGTTTGTTGTAGAGGGTTTATTTGCATATCTTTAAGGATGCCTCTGAGAAGATTGGACCCTAGATTTATTTCAGATCTTTGTGATACTGTTGAATCCCAGATCATAGAGAAGGTGAAATTAGATTTAAGATCTGAGATGGAATTGATGAAAAATGATATGGTCACCGAGATCATGAGAACTATTGCTGGTATACCTTAGAATGTTGGTACTGAGGATGGCTATGAAGAAGCTGCTGAGGAATTTGAGACTACTGGATCTAAGGGTGATGACCAGAGAAATAGATCTAGTGAAGACATAACTGCTCGGTTGCCTAGACCTGTTGTTTGGTTTAGTAATTACCGAATAGAAGTTTCTACTTTCTCTGGTACTTTGAAGCCTGACAATCTGATTGATTGGATTGGTGAACTTGAAGATTTATTTAAGTTGGAAGAAATTGAAGATCCTCTTCGGGTGAGATTAGCACAGACAAACTTGAAAGGACATGTTTCTCTTTGGTGGAAAGAACTACAGAGAGACCGAGAAGATGAAGGTGAAACAAAGATCAATCGGTGGAGATTGATGGTGACTAAGTTGAAAGCTAAGTTCATACTGGCTGACTATGAGCTTGACTTGTTTAAGAAGTTGCAGAATCTGAAACAAAAGGATTTGTTCATTGAAGATTATACCGAGGAGTTCTACAAACTTATTATTCGGTCTAGACACCAAAGCTTGGTAAGGAAAAGGTAGCTCGGTATGTGAATGGTCTGAGATTCAATATTCAAGATGAGCTTGGTATGCTAAAGATTGATTATGTTGAAGATACTTATCAGTATGCTTTGAAGGTAGAAGATAAGTTGAAGAGGAAACAACCTAGTAACTCTCAAGGGAAAGAAATGATTGATCACCCAGTAAAGGAGAAACCGACTGATACAGAAGATGAACAGAAACCTATAGAACCAAAGAAGAAGATAGGTGGAGTTATCTTTAAGGGTACTTGCTATAACTGTGGAGAGGAAGGACACCATTCTTTTGAGTGTACACAAAAGAAGGTTGACCGATGAATTGTTGTGATGAATGAGAACATTTAGAATGAACCTAAATTAGAGAACTTGCTGCTTCGGTGAACATTGCTTGGTATAAAGGATGAACCTTGTCAGAGGAGTAACTTGTTTAGGACCTAATGCAAGACTGAAGGTAAACTTTGTGATGTTATTGTTGATAGTGGTAGTACTAATAACCTAGTTGTTGAGGACCTAGTTCAGAAACTTGGTTTAAATAGAATGAAACATCCTTGTCCTTATAGGATTGGCTGGTTACAAGATGTTCATGCTTTGGAAGTTAGAGAACAATGCTTCATTGATGTTCAAATTGGCTAGTATAAGGATCTTGTGCTTTGTGACATTGTGAAGATGAATAGTTGTGATATATTGCTTAGTAGACCTTGGAAATATGATTGCAGAGCTATTTATGACTGTGTAAGAAATGTGTTTATTGTTGAGAAGGATGACAAGAAGTTTTCACTAATGCCTTTGATGGATACAACACTCGATAGGAGAAGCCTGAGTATTGGTATCCGAGTTGAGATTATGGATCTAGAGAAAATAAATGATCAGTATGGAAAACTGACCTGTACATTGTCAAGAAAAGACTTGAAGAGACAGAGGAAACTGAAGTGGAAGAATTTGCAAGCAGAAAAGGTGGAGGACTTGTATGTGAAGAACCAGTTTGGGATTTATGTGCTAAATCCTGAAAGATGTTCTTTTCACATATGAACATCTTTTGGAACCTGGGGTGTCTGATGCAGGGGCATCCAAGGTTAAGGTAGGGCATTATGTGTCCTCGATGAAACTACATGGAGTGTTTGTATTTTGGCCAGTGTTACTCAGTTGCAGCCTTGACTGACAGTCTCAGTCATTGAAGGAAGCTTGGTCATTGAAGGAACTCAGTAGTCTCTGGCACTCGGTGACATTGTTACTCGATCATGCCTACAGTGCTCGGTCGACACTAGTGCTCAATGATGCTTGGCGTGCTCAATGATTTTACTGTCGCTCGGTAGTTTTGACTTACCAACTAGAGTTCTGTGTGATTTGTTGAGCCAACTTGGTGAATTTATTGTTGGTAGCCATTTTTATGGGATGACATGCTGAATTAAATGTTTGTATACATTTGTAAGCCAACTTGTATGGCACTTAATTATTTGTTTTGGGGAGTTAATGGTTTCATCTAGCCGACTTGTGGTTGATGATTAGTATTTATAGGATATTTGGGTAGATGTTTAGGGATAGATCATTAGGATATTAGAGAAGTTCATGACTGAGAAGACTTGGTGAGTTGGATCTAAGGTTCTGAAAGCTGAAGTTGGTGAAGTTGTGGAAAAGTTCTTGATGTTCTTGTAGATAAAATTGTAATATGATAGTCCTTTGTAGAAAAGCTAGGGGTTTGCATACTTGGAGACAAGGAGATTGCTTGGAGGCTTGCGATCTCAAGTTTAGATCTACCTTAGGGTTTCCATCAGCTTTTGATTGTCTTCAGAGCTGAACTAGCTGAGATTTTATTAGATCTAGTTGTCGATCTTGCAGAATTGTTTTCTGATTGTAATTGGCCCTAACCTGGAAGGCCTTACAGTTGAGCATGTTAATGAAAATTAGTGTTGAACAATTACTTTGTGTTGCATTGTTGATTAATCCGCTGTGTAATTCTATTGGCTGCAAGGTTTATACTATCCTTCATTGGATCCACCATCCTTGTCTGCATCAGTGCACTACAAGTTTCATATGAAATTGTTAAAAGAGGCAACATACATGATCTAGAAAATATGGTGGAATCAACTAATGTTGAACCTAAGAAGAATTAAACTAGCTAAGAAACAATAATTGAATTTTAGAGCATTATTTTTATGTATCTTTTTCTATGTTCAAGACTATTTTCTAGGTATCAGTAAAGTTAATTGGAACTTAGACAGACCAATTATTTATCAAATCAATGAGTACATAAGACAATTGGGAGGGAACTACAATACAATTATGTGGACATATTTCAAAGAATTTCAGGAGAAGATACATAAGAGAAACATGATTCCACCTCATATTTCAGAAAAGTATAAAGATGAAAAGATAAAGAAGAAGATTTCTAAAAGGCATGTTACCAATAAAGAAACTGGAGATACACCTACAAAAAGAACAAGGTCAAGGATTGCAAGAGCTACCACATCACAATCTAGAAGAAAAACAAGGTGTCAAACTAGAGAATCAACTAGTACAGGCAATAGGAGAAGGAAAGCCAAGAGTGATGATGTAGAGAGAAGTAGAGAAATAGTAAGAACACCAAGAACAACTGCACATATTTTTGAATTAATCAGAGAATATGGAACTGTTGGACTAATAAGTGAACTTAGATATAGACTATGGTTTGATGAAGATAAAAAGGTTGTGGAAGATGCAATCATATTTCACTTTTACAAATTTAGAATATTCATAGTTGAACTTAAGCATGTTTTCCCCGAGGTATTATTTGACAAAATCAAGGTTAGATGGGAAGAAGCCGCAATGAAAGAGAATGAAAATAGAGAGAGGACATTGATTCTTACAAAAATTGAGATAAGTGTTGAAGAGATTGACACAATAGTATGGAGAAATAAAAAAA
Source organism: Chamaecyparis obtusa (assembly GCA_027943335.1). Classification (NCBI taxonomy): domain Eukaryota; kingdom Viridiplantae; phylum Streptophyta; class Pinopsida; order Cupressales; family Cupressaceae; genus Chamaecyparis; species Chamaecyparis obtusa. The sequence continues at coordinate 1,078,090 of BSBK01000362.1, forward strand.
CAAATTTAGTACAGGAAGAAGAACTAAAAAAATATTGGCAAGATTAAATCAAGAAGTAGAACATGAAGCATTACAACTTTGGATGACAATACTTGATGCAAGTTTTCCCCAAGAACATAAATCTGAAGAATCATTACAAATTGGAGAAATGTATGAAATGATTAACATAATTGGACAAAAAATTAGTGATCAAGTACATATTGACTTAACATAGGAGAAAGATTATGAAGAAACATAAAGTGATTACCTGTCGATAAGAGAAGATACTATTCATATTGAAGATGAATAGCAAGAAGATCAACTGATTGAAATTTAGGATGATACATATGAAAACAAAAGTGATGAGAAGTCACAAATATAACAAAACAAGAAATGGGTACAAGAACAAGACCTGAGGAGGAACAATCCATCGATAAGGTACAAGCCCCAAGAGAAACTGAGAAGCAAAAAGTAGATACATAGAAAACCAAAAAGAAACTAATAAACACTGAGAAAGAAAAAAACAAATAGTTGAAGCAATTTAAGTAGAAGTTGCAAAAACCTTGTAGTGTATGATTGAGATAACAGGTGAACAAGAGAAGAGGAAACAAGAAGAAGAATTAGATGAAGAAGATGAAGATTTGGATAACGACCCTGAATATTCTACACTAAAGAAGAATCCAAATAAATTGAACTACAAGGAGAAATATATCATTTTGAAAAAGTTTGAAGAAAAGATAGAAAAGGAAAGAGTAAGAAGGAAGAGTCAGAAGAAAAGAATTTTGAAAAAGACCATTGAAGCATTTTTAGAATTACTACCAGAAGTTACTATAGACATGAATGAATCAGTTATTGATTAGTAGAAAGTATTTGTAGATACAATTCAGAAGGATCAAAATATGAAATCCAAAATCACCAAGAAAATTAAGGAGAAATTGCGAAATGAAGAAGAAGAAAAGAAAGTGCAAAGAATTACACAAAACATGACAGCATTATCAGAGGAGATATAGGTAATGAAGGAAATTTTGACTGAATCTACTGAGATATATAGAAAAACATGCACTACTAGAGATGTCAATGAGAAAATTTAAATGCAGTACATAATTACACCTGTTATAGATATGATGCAAAAATATTTAGAAAAAGCTATAGAACTACTAGCTACAATAGGTCATAGTTCTACCGAGAAGGCAACAAAAGTTTAGACAAAATAATATGAAAAACACCAAATAATGAACCTATGAATAAGATCTTAGGTGGTGGAGGGAATTATTGTGGATGTGGTTGAGTTTGTGTCAGAACTTAGAGGCTGAAGGAGACTTTGAGAACATTTTCACAAAATTAGAAAGCTTATCAAATAAATATTTGTCCATTATAAGATAATTTTTTACCACCCTTGTTAAACAAAATACGAAGATTTGTCCCACATATACGCAAATGGAGAAATATTTGTTGTTTATAGCTGAAAATGCATATTGCAAATGTAAATATCACAATAGTTGCGGGGTCGACATTGTTGGTGGTGGTAATATTTTTGTTGTCATTGGTTTGTTGTAGTTGATGGTGATCATTCCTCATAATATGTGTCAGGGGAATTTGCCGGGAGAATTATCATTGGTGATAGGTTTAGACCTAATGTTGAGCATGTGTATGAGATATGGACTAGTAGAAAATGCACATTTAGACTAGCAAGGGGATGTAATAATTAACAAGAATCTATGATACAAAGACAAGGGGTCTTCAGACCACCAATTTTATTTATTTTTTATTTAATTTGAAAAAAAATGTACCATCGTAGGTAGGTAGGTCGTATGAATTTTCATCTAAAAAGAATTGCCCTTAAAATAATTTTCACCTAATATAGGTGAATTTACAGTCAAAATCAAGGATAACTTTAAGGAACCCCCCCTTCCCAAAAAGTATAAAATTGTGGCGAATCACATGTATTTTGGGGGGAAAATTTTTAATAGTGATGGTGAATTATCTGTCAAAATATGGATATTTGGTGGTGAATCCTTTAATAGTGTATACAATTTTTATAAAAAAATGGCGACTATAATTTTTTTAAAAATAAAATTATTAATATTGATGGCGAATTATGTGTCAAAATATTGATATTGGTTGGCGAATATTTAAATAATGGATACCATTTTTATAAAATTATGGCGAAACTATTTTCCAAATATTTGAATTAATATATTTGTCATGGCGAATGGTTGTAAAACATTTATAGTTGGTATGACGATTGAATAATTCCAGAGATTGATTAACTAAACCGAAAGAAACCTTCCACCGTTCACACGACACACGTCCGTTGGATTTAAAACAAATCAATGGCCCAAGGTGAATTTTGGGCCTTTTGTTTGTCTTCATAATATTTATGGGAAAATCTCAGCGAAATCATGACACATGTCATGATTCTGCCAAGATTTTCTTGTAAATATTATGAAGACAAACAAAAGGCCTAAAATTCACCTTGGGCTGTTGATATGTTGTAATCGAACGGTCAATGGATGTGTGACACTGTGAGTTTGACTGTTTGAGGAAAGATTTAAGGAGATCCCGACTCCCGACTCCCGAAGCTTGATTAAGATTTCAATTTTCATGTCAAATGTACTATTGATATCTATCATGATAATTAAGTGAAATGGTGTGATGCCTGGTATTACCTAAAGTGAACTTCAAATTGGTCTATAGCTTCTTGGTGAAGACATATGTTGAACCCAAATAAAAATTTAGTAGACTTGCAATAGGAAGTATCCCCTTTTGATGTTGAGTTTATGAAAATAGGTCATATAAACAACCGAGGGAGGAGGGGATATAGATAGAGGTGAATAATAATCAAGGACAATTAAATAAAAGTGTAGCATAGGGTTTTCAAGGACATTAACCTTCTTTTCCATACGCTAAAGACCATTTCCATTGTTCCCAATTTTACATATAAATTAAATCTAAGCTTGTGACTTATCTCCAAGTTTGAAAGAGGAGAACCATTATGAATATTAAAATATGTATATCCTCATGTTGTGGATGAATAACCTACTATAATTTATAGAAGAATAAGGATTTATTCCATCATGATAATATTTATCCACATTGAATATAGGAATTGCAAGGTAATAATGGTTAATGTCATATTCACTAGGGCTAGAAGAGGTGAAGTCTAAAGATAACCAACCTTCACATGGACACAAATTTAAAGAAGTAGAAGAGTATATTATTCAATAAAGAGTGAGAATTTTATTTAAAAATTTTGTATAGAAGAAGATGCAAAAATAATGCAGAGAAAAAGAAGGCTTTACATAATTCATCTACTAGTTGCTGATGCCAAATATCATTGGGTCAATTCTAATAAAGTTATGGAAAGAATGTATTACAATACTTGAATATAAATATTAACAAAAAAAGGAAGACAGTGAAAATGAACCAAAATTTAGATGAATGAAAATTATTTTAAGTATAATTATAAGTCATAAACCAAAGCTTTGCTAATTTTATTTTATTTAGCAATCCAGGTGATTTAGCAGAGACAAGTATTTTATTGATAAGCATTGTTAACGAGTCTATAATATTAGATAGAAATATTAATTCATGGCGATGAGTAGATGAGTCATGTCATCAGTTAAAGTAATGTGAATTAATGGTTTCTTTGATGGAACCTTTCAATTTTCACTGACAGACAGGTGTGCACTGTGACATCATATGATCATATAAATATTAACTATTCAGTACCTCGATTGATTAATGCCTTAAAGTTAATGCTTGAATGAAAATGTCATATCATATAAGGACAATATTTTCTGACCGTTTGATGATCTTAAATCAATGGTAAAACTTCATTTCCTACCACCATTTCGCTGGTAACGTAATTTGCTACTTGTTTCTACTTCTGGTAAGGTACAAGTTTTATGGTTTTTTAATAATAAAGAATTTTTATGTCCACCTGCATGGCGGGAGTCTTTCAGCCTTCATTATTCCCAAGATAGAAAATGTCTTATCATAAGTGTTGTTTCCAATGGCAATAACAATTTCACCCAGTGTTGCATTAAATATGAAAGATTTGGAGATTTTTGGACAGTTACCATTTATCTTGCGATTTACTTAGATCTTTAGGGGAATGATTTACAATCAGGAGTTATAAATAGATCGATCTATGCTCATTAATTTACGATTGTGAAAGCATATTTGTGAGAATAGTCTACGAGTGCTAGGTTCTCTGTGAAATAATATTTGTGAAAATAGTCTGCGAATGGACACTCCAATTCATTTGAGATGCACTGTCTTGGAGAACCAGAAGGCCTTTTTGGGCCTGGTCACAGACCCAATCCTGGCGTCTGTTACTATAGAGTTCGGAGCCTTCACTAAGGAGGCTATAAGAACGGTGCTTGGATGTGAATTTTTGGAGAGCGAGAATAGGTATAGAGTCGCCACTAACATTTCATCTTGGTTCTTGGCTTCTTTGTTGGACCCGGGGGGGGAAAAGGTGGATATGCTTATGCTTCTGAGGAAAGTTTTCAAAGAAGAGTACCTCGGCGATGATGTGCATGCTGTCATATTTTCTCAAATTGGGGTGGGAATTCCTTGGGCAAATGATTTGCATAAGATTCTAGAACCAGGAGTAGTTCCTAGGCAACCATTCCTACTGAACCTTGATGCTGAGCAGCTCAACCATCATCGGAAGTGGGCAAAGATTGGGAGGGATTTCCTCTGGAAGTGGTACCTATTGGATGAACTCAGGGACTATCAGTGGCTAGATGAATTCTTTGAGATTCTCCTCTCTTCAAACTTCCACATAGAAGGAAGGGAGCCTTAGCCAGATAGTCCCTGAGTCTACGACTCTCTAGTCCCTCTACTCTCTACTCTCTACTCTCTAGTCCCTCGGCCTTTACTGTGTGACGTGTCTCCCTCTAGTGGTACTGGTAGTAGCTTACTAGAGTTTTTCAAATGATATAAATTGTAAATTGTTGAAAAATATAATATGAAAATGTTTTAAGAAATTCGAAGTGCTACTGCTTTTATTTTTTGTTTTTATTTTAAGAATCGTTAATAGATATGGTCTTATTATAAAACGCAAAACGTAAACGCAAATTTCTTGTAATATTTTAATGTTTCCAAACTTTATCATGGATAAGCTATTCTAAGTGATTATAGTTAATGATTAATATTCATTTACATTACTGTGTATTAAATTATTAATATTTAAAATCATGACAATCGTTTATATTATATAAGACTAATATAAAAAAATTGTGTTGTGTTTTTGTTTCATGTAATATTTTAATGTTTCCAAACTTTATCATGGATAAGCTATTCTAAGTGAATATAGTTAATGATTAATATTCATTTACATTACTATGTATTAAATTATTAATATCTAAAATCGTGACAATCATTGGATAATGAGAGATGAACGGTTAGAGTTGTATTTCATAAGTACTATGGGTTTCAAAAAGCTTTTCTGAAAACTTGCTCTAGAAACGTGACACGTTGATTTGTAATTCAATGAAAAGATTACATGGTATGTTTTAGAAAGATTACATTACACGTTGTATGTTTTAGAAAGTTAATTATATACCATTACAATTTACATTTAACGAAGGCTTTTTAACATTACTCTTAGTTGTAGAGCTAAAAAGAACTGTTGAACCGTTGCCAAAGATTTTGAGACTATAATTTGTGAGAGCCTTAAGGCTTAGAGTTATCTGTTCGAACTTCAATCTATCCACCAAATTTCAAAGTTTAATTTCAGGTAAGATATCTAGCCTGATGCATCCCGATTTTGTAATGTCAAAAATTTACTTTAACCTGCTTTTGAAATTACAATTTACAATTGGGGTTTTCTTAAATTGGGGCCGGGGGATTTTGTTATGTCAAAAATTTACTTTAACCTAATTTTGAAATTACAATTTACAATTGGGGTTTTCTTAAATTGGGGGGGGGGGGGGGGGGGGGTTTCTTAAATTGGGGTTTTCTGTGATTTTGTTAGTAAATATCTGTGAATCTGTGTTGTTTAATTCTTCGAAAGAACAATGGTGAAAGTGAAAACTCAAGGCCAAGGGAAAGCAGATGGGGAAACTTTAATAGACTGCAGAAAACTAGTAGAAATCCCTGGTTTCACTGATGAGTATCACAATGTTTATGATCTTGTTATTGACGGTGAAAGGAGACTTATAGCAATTAAATATGCATTGTGCAATAAGGCAACTAGGCCAAAGAGGCCTGATTTTATAAAATTTAACCCAGCGGTAGGTGCAAAAACCAATAAAGTTGCTTCGTGGGATGTTGGTTTGGGTTACATGCTATTACCCGAAGTTTTCCCTTGCCCAGAAATTGTCTTGATTTGTGCAAAAAACTATGATGAAGAAAGAAAAGCAATTGTGAATAAAAATAATCAGGAAGAAATTTTATCAATAAACGAGGAAGAATTTCTTAGTTTGCTAGACCTAGGGTTTGAGCCACAAAACTATAATGTCCATATTGACCTGGGATTGCTGGCAGACCAATATGAGGGAGTCCCGCTAGATGCAAAAGATTCATTTATAAAGGGTCTAATAGTTGCAGAGGCAAAGGCTTCATTGGGTGAGAACCATAAGCCTCCTTATGATTTTAACATTTTTGTGCCATGGGTTCAAGATACTATTTCCTCGCTAGCATTTTGCCTAGGACTGGAAAACAATAGGGAAGTGGGTGCCAGCATTCTTCAATTCATTTGGGATATCCATTGTGTCAATGAACCAGTAAGATATAATTTTGTTGGACATGTGGTTCAACTGATGCAAGAACAATTAGCATTGATTAAAAGGGGCAATTCTAAGACATTTAGGTTCACAACCTACTTGTGCTATCTTCTACTAACCAAGAATGCTACAATATTAATGAGAAAAGACAAGAAGCTAGAATTTTAGAGGGGGGCAGGTACTCGATTTCCAATATATAACTGGACACCTCAGATAAGAATTTATGATAGCAGAAGTAATTACAGTAATTTTGTAGACTTCTTTTTGGCACCATTGTACAATAAAATAACAAGCACTCCAATGCCCAGGTTGTCTGCTTCATGTAGGGATTGCATCCAACTTGGAAGCACAATTCAATTGGCTGACTGGTACTTAATGGAAGAATACACTGTAATAAGGTTTTATGGGTCAGAATTGCAACCCCACAAACTTCCAATGCATGTGACAAACAGGGTGTTTACAGTAGAATATGTAGTACAACTAGAGAGCACAGATAGACTCTTCACTGGCCAATCGAAGAAGAGCATATTCCCTTCCTTACCTTTCTCAATTGGAGGGTTAACATTTGAGAGAAAGGACCATTCTCAATTGGAGGGTTAACATTTAAGAGAAAGGCATTCAAAGTGGCAAAGTTTTTTTTAGATATTTTTCAATTTGATTTAGAGTGGTACTAGAAGTATGATCCACTCAATGTCATTCAAACAATGCTTGTTGCTAATAAGAACTCTGCAAACTTATTTCAACATGAAAGTAAACCATTGCCAGAGAAGTTGAAAAACAAGGATAGTTGGGATGATGTTAGAAAAGAGTTGGAGAAAGTTTCCGATTAGGAAAAAATTTCAGCTAAATAGTTGTCATCACAAATGATGACAATAATAAACCAGGGCATTGTACAGCCTAGGATGTCCTACAATTTCTACAAAAAAGTTGCTCAGTCATCAAACAAAAAAAAACCAAAGAGCTTAGCAGAAGCTTGTAAGGATAGAAAATGGACTAGAACCAAAATGGATGATTTTTGGAGTATGAGAAAGGATCTTGGTGAACCAAAGACCAGTGAAGATCTAGATGAAATAGACAAGGATATAGAGTTTAGAAAATTGTGGAATTTGGAGCATCCTAGCATGGCATACGACACTGAGGATGAATATCCAGACATTGATGATGATAATCCACCAATTGCATTTACTCTAGGGACTAGGAGTCAGAGTGGAACCAGAAAGTCATGACATAAAGCATATGGAAAAGGGGCAATAATTGTGGAAAAAATGGGTTATAAAGGTGGTGGTTTGGGTCCCATAGGAGAAGGCATCTGGAATACAATTGAGAAAGAAAAAAGTGCTTATGATCGTGGTGCAGGCCTTGGAGTTGGGTCTACTAGTGTCACTGGTGCCAGTGGCACTGGCCAACTTATGCAACAAGTTCCCTATCTAAAGAGGGAACTAAGTGTAGAATCTACACAGAATCCCATACAAGAAGATAGTGTCAAGAAGCAAAAGCTTTCCATTTCCAGAACATCGACAACAATGACATTCGATCCTAAAGAACTGTTTGCTGATTCAGGTCTAGCAAAACCCTCTAGAATTTTAAATCCTCAAAGAGCATTAGTTAGATCAAGAGGCATTGCAAGCTCTGCCTCTGCATCACCTTTTAAACATTCAAATCCTTGTGCAACACTAGATTTTCATTTCAAAGATTTCTCTAATAAATTTGCAGAAACAATAACCAAGAATAAGGAAATAAAGAAGACATTGCAGACTTGTGCCCTTAATGCAGTTGTAGAGGAACAACTTGCATCCAATAGGGTTTTACCAACATATGACCCAAAAAGAGACATGATGGAGTTCATGGTTGTTATTCCACCAAACAAAGATGGAAACCCACTAGAGAGTTAGATAGATCCATCTGAATTTCAAGTTAGCACTCTCAAAATGGATTTTTCCAAAGTTAAAAATGTGGACAAAATCAATGTGTCAAAGTCTACAAACCAAGTGGTCTACAGTGCACTGCTAAAGGTGGAAAGAGAGAAAACCAAGCTTGAGAGAAAGATAGAAAAGTTACAGGTAGACATTGGCAATGAAAAAGCAAAGAGGAAAGCTACAGACAATAGTTTGAAAGAATTACAAAAAAAGATTAAAAAATCAAACTCTACATCAGCAGATACAGAGTAGGAATAGGAGCAGGCAGAGGCAGAGCTGAAGGCACTAAGAGGAAAATTGGTAGAAATTAGTAAAAAACTAGAGGAAGAAAGAGTTAGTTCAAACAAGTTAGTTAAAACCATGGAGACTAATGCTGCCTCCAACCAGGAATTGTAAAAGCAATTGGAGTCTCAAGCGGATAAAGCCAATCATTGGGAATGCAAAGCAGTGGAAGAGAGAGAGAATTGTGAAAAAATGGAAAAAGAACTAAAGAAAGCCAATCATTGGGAACACAAGGCAGTGGAAGAGAGAGAGAATTGTGAAAAAAATGGTAGAAGAACTAAAGAAAGCCAATAATACAATTCAAACTTTAACAAATACTAATAATAATTTAGTGAAGATTGCAAAAGAACACATTTGGGGCCAAATATTGGTGATGTCTAATAGCTTGTATGAGTGTTGTTAGCACTTGTGAAAATTTTTCATGGTTTCTGGTCTTTCTCTTTGGTCTCTGCAATGTTTTTCATATCTCTGGCCTCAAGCCCTAGTTCAAAAATTTAAAAATCTAGCTGTTGCATTTAAAACCCTTTGTAAATCCTGGCCCTTTTCTATTTTGATGTTACTTTTCGTGGGTCACTTAAGGGTCCTAGTGTGTACGTGCTTTATATTTTGGTCAGCCCCAGTGTTAATTCTTCCTAAGTCTCCAACCCCCGGCGATTTTAATTTTTCCTAAAGTACCCTGCGCCTAATATTTTTCCCGAAAGCCTAAGTCCTGTGCTTTAATTTTTTTTATGTTTTGGCTTAATATTTTCCTAGGCCTGGTCTTCTAACAACATCTCAATGTGATGGTTGACGTAAGTTCTCATTGACTTTGTCAATGGCTTGAGATCTTACGCCAATCATTGATTCTCCTTTATGACAGAACTTCTCAAACAGGTGGGTCCGTTGACACGTATGCACAAATGGCGACATCTTATTGGTCCATGTTTTAACACGTTAGTAGTTGTCAGTGGGTCCTAGGTTGTCGGCTTGTCAGAGGGTCTTGACACTTGCAATGAATCAATGATGGGCATAAGTTCTTATGAGATGTATCAGATGTATGAGATTTTGAGACAATCGTTGATTTTTCTGATGACGTAGCCTTTCTTTTCGTGCGGGTCCACTGCCATGTTGGCACAGTTGGCATTCTCTCATTGGTTAGTGTGTTGCTGAGAGGGATCCTATTAGTGGGGCCTATAGTTAAGGCTTTTCAATCTACGGTTGGTGCATGATCTAAGGAATATTCTTCCCCTTTGAGATCATGCGCCATCTATTGATTTTGAATCTTTCCTGGACATATCAGTGGGACCTAGTTGCTGGTGTGTCTATCAGAGGGGTCCTGACATGTCAGAGCATCGACGGTTGGCATATGTTCTTAAGGCTTTTTTTGATGCATGTGATGATGAGCCGTCCGTCCGATCTTCCAGGCGGGATTTATCTCTTTGTGGGTCCAATGACACATTAGTACAATTGGCGGTTTGTGATTGGTCCATGAGGTAATACAATGGTAGTTTGTTAGTGGGGCTAGATTCTTCAAGTGACAGAGTAAAGAAAGATCATGTGGTTGTCGCATGATTGCATGGAATATTCCATCCCCTTGCGATCTTGCGCCAGTCATTTGATTATATGCTGAAGGTTTGTGGGTCCTATCAGTCGTGACTGGGCAGTTGTAGTGAATGATAAAATGACATGTGGCACAGTGTGGACCCACTGGTGGGTCTGAGCAGTTTGGCAATCTGGATATCTTTGTTTGGCGGTCCCAATAAGTATCAAAGTGTTTTCGCTCATTCGCGAAGGAAAGTGGCGGTGCACCAAGTTGACTGGTGATTCAGCGAACAAGCATTCCCATGACTGCTAAACTAAATGGCAGAGAGATAAAGTTTTTTGCAAACTGGCAGAAACCTTTGTCGCCAGTTCGCTAAATTTGATTGGGGCCCTTTTAAGAGATAAGTCTTAAAGACCGCGAAAAGGAGAGATCTAATGACTGCAACTTAAAGTTGGTCAGATTTCAAATTTCAACCGCCAATTTGCTGCTGGCGCCATGGAAATGATCGTTGAATTTCAAATTCAAATTTGCTGAGGGTTTCAGGCATTAGAAGGTACCAAAATTTATGGTTTTAATGGCCATTTTCAATTGATTTGGTGGCGCTGGTTGTTGCAGACTGGTCCGAGGGTCCTTATGGTAGGTGGCATGATGTTTTTATACCAGGAGAAGTATGGTTTTGTGCTCGAGATGTGTTTGTAGGTGGCTAATTTGACTAGTTTTCATGGCTATCCTTGGTATTCTATATTGGATCTTGCAGATTTTCATGATTAAAGATCTGTTTGAGATCTCTTTCTCTGGGTGGCTTCTTGTTCTTCCCCTGTAATTAATTTTTGTCATAGTTTTGATTGGTATAGCAATTGTAACCCTAACCCTAGTCACCCTAAGCTTCATGCAATCTCTTTGAGATTCCCAAGGTGGCTAGTGGTATAATTTGTTAGTTTTTGATAGAGTCAGGGTTCGAATTTGAATCAGTCCAGAGGTTGTGATCTTGATTAGTTCCAGGGAGTTGTAGCAGGGTTGATCACATTGTATGAGGTTGAATAGAAAATCCTTGTAGTCTTTTGCAAGTTATTGAAGTGGTTTGATTCTCTATCCTACTTTGAATATGTACATGCCTCATCATACTTAATATAAATATTTCAAGCTTTCAGGTCTCTCCTTGGTGCCAATACTATGAGTTTTGGATTTTCTGATCCATTGCATAGGATTACCTTTGCATATGTTCTTTTCTTTAGTTCTTGATTTAGGATCAGGTGAAATATACTTTAGAAGGGACATAGATTCATTTGTTTTGTCTACAGAAGGATCTTATAAGTAGTGGATGGGCTGGAATGTTTATATTTATGGCTATGAGTCTTTGATAATAGTTGGTTCATGTTCAATGTGTGTATCTGAGATCTGCCCAATGGATAATGGCACTGATCAGGGATTAGTATTTTTAGTTGAGTTCAATGCTTGATTGGCTCTTGTTTACTTCTTTCCATCTTCATATATCAACACCTTTTCAAGTTTTAATTGTATTTGGTTGATGGTAGTAACACCCTATAGTAATGGAGAGTCAATGAATGTGAGGTTAGCATTTAGCACTTTCTTACTATTCAATCTGTTGTTTGGACCCAGTCTTTGGTGTGTGAAGTATAGTTTTCACTGGGTTAGGTGCACCCGCCTTGGTTTTGGAGAGCTAGAAGTGAAGAGGGCAGTCTTGTCCCTATAGTTGGTCCAGTTACCCTAAGATCCTTATACATTTTGGAACTAACCAATCCTAAAATCAACCTGAGGGTATATTGGCAGCCTAAGAGCATAAGAATCCATTTTGAACACCAACAAGATGGTGACTCTGCTGGGGAAGTGTTACACAAGTCTATAGTAACTAGTAGGTCATCATTGAAAAATAGGGTTATTCTTGTCCCTTGTCTTATAGTCTCATTTGGATATTTGTTAAGTGGTATTGTAAGATTCCCAATATACCTGGGTGGCAACTCAAACATCTCTGTAGCATTGCTAGTCAGTAGATTTTTATCAAATGAGTTATAGAGGTACTAGGTCCCGGAGGAACAAATATCTTGAAAACATAATGGAAGAAGGTATTCCAAGCACTTCCATGCCTAGTCAGACAAGGGGAGGAAAGAAGAAAAGAAATCTTTCTCATACTTGGAGAAGTAAAAAGGATACAAGACAAGAAACTCAAACCAAGCCTAGTCAAGAAGAAAATATTTCAGAATATGAAGAGGCTATTGATTTGGGATTGAACTAGTATGAGGATGAATTTGAAGTGGGAGATGATGAGTTTGAGACTACTCTCCCTGAATCAGAAGAGATCTTTGAGGAGGTCTATGAATTAGAAAGAAGAGTCCATGAACAAGTTGCTATCAGGCAACAAAGAGAAAAGAATAAAGAGGAGAGTAAGACAAGCAATGATAAGGGCTGATCAGCTAAAGAGGCAGTTGTTAGATTTGGAGGCAATTAATTTTGTCCTAGAGCCTGAAAGAGTAGAGGAACAACCTATTGTGTATAAAACACATGAGATAACTAGGCCTAGAGATAAGGGCAAACAAAAAACTGTTGGAGTGCATATTAGTGAATAGATTCATGTGGAAAACTCATTAGATCAAGGGTTGAGATTAGATGCAGACCTTGAGAGGGCTAGAAAAGAGAAAGAAATGTGGGCTAAATAACTAGAGAAGGCAGAGTTGGAGGCTACTACTATAGAAATGAGGAAGAAGATTGATTTTCTCAAGCATACCTCAGGACCTTCAAATGTTGTTGCTTCTTTCTTGGGGCAAGGTGGAAATCATGGTAACCTTGCAGCTCAAACAAATGGTATTCTGGGTGCTGTTAAAATTCATGATGGTTCAAACACGCGGACATCTACATCTCAAGGAATGGATCTGCCACATGGAGTTCCTGTTCATGAAAGGTACAAACAACTTTTGTTTTTTGGTATTCCTGGTTATCCTAATGTTATTCCTAATGAAATTAGAAAGAAACTCCCTAAGTTTACTGGAAACAATGTCATTACATGTAAAGTATATCTAAAATTTTTTATGGATGTAATAGATGACTATAATGTTGAGCCAGATGATGTTGTAATGAAGTTATTTGTACAATCTCTGACCGAGGATGCTAGGGATTGGTTTAGAGGATTGCCCCATGCTAGTATAGGATCTTGGAATGAATTCAGGAATTGTTTCAAAGAGCATTATGGAGATAAAACAAATGAGGGTTTTATTTTGAATGAATTCAATAACATAAAAAAGAATCAGAATGAAGAGGTCCTTGAATTTAATATAAGATTCCAAAAGGCTATGCATAGGCTACTACAAGTTATCAGATTAGATGAGAGGGTGTGTCTTGTGACATACTTAAATGCTTTTGATGCAAAGATGGGTTACCTCTTAAGGGATAAGAATCCTAGAAATCTTGGGGAGGCTTACAAGTTGGCTATCAACATAGAAAGTAATAGAAGAATATCAAGACAATTAGGGAGAAGAGATGATTATAGGCCTCAAGTGCAAAACAAGAAAGAAATGGGAAGGTCTGCTAATTTTAAGCCTAAGGAGGAGGACAATCTAAAGCAGATTCTAAGTTCTTTAGAGAGTCTAAAGCCTGATGAAAAAAGAAACAATAAGGTTGCAACAAATGATAGACAAGCTCCAAGTAATTTTAGCAGGCAACCAAGAATGCAGAATTACCCATACAATACTCAGTGGAAGGATGGCAAGCCCATTTTTCCAGTTAAAAGGGATAGGCCTGATGATAGGATTCTTGATCCTTTGCAAAGAAATTTAGTTAACATGAATGATGATATCCCATGGTGTATTGTTTGTCAATCTCCTCATAGTCCAGAGCATTGTGTTATTGCTTTGAATTTACCTAATAACCAAGAACAAGATGAGCAGTATGATAGGAGTGGTTGTGGAATGACTTCTTCACATGCATGGGATGAGGTTGACTCTACTAATGATGAGGAGGAAGAATTTGATGATGTTGGATGTGGTGCAGTGAAGTGTGAGGAACATGTTTCCTTAAGGAGACCCTCTGATGAGGAAATTGCACAAATCACTGCAGACATGGTCACTCAAGCTAGGAGTAATTACAATTTGAGAAGTAGGATAGTTGGAGGCACAAGTGGTAAACTAGGTAGCATGTTTATCAAGAATTTTGAAAGGAACACACAACAACATGAGGAAAAGGAAAAGGGTGCTGGTGTTGTCAGTCAGGTTAAAATAAAAAAGAAGAGTGGGCCTACTACAATACCTAAGGGTAAAGTAAAGACATCAGAAGTAGCTATCCCCATACCTCAAAAGGAAGATGAATTTGTACAAAGGAGTAACTCTGACTTGATTGTCCAAAAAGAGGATAAGGGTATCTCTAAGATTAAGGAAGATATGGGCAGCCATTCTTATGTTCCCATTGATATGACTAAATTGCTTTCACAAATAATTGTCAAGGTTCCATTGTTAGAAATGATGAGAATAGAAGAGCACAAGGTCAAGGCCTTGGATTGGGTAAATGGTGCCTCTTCCATAAAGGTCCAAGAAATGAACAAAGGTGACAAGCATGTGGCTACTTTAGATGACATACCTGATAGTAAAAATGAAGAAATTGTCTCTGAGATTCCTCAGAGGTATTTGGATGCAAACATTGTAAATACTGCATCAGGGATAGTTGATCCTTTTTTCTTGTCCCTTATGATAAATGGGAAATTATTGAAGAATTGCATGATTGATTCTGGAGCATCAAACACTTTCATGCCTATAGAGATCATGAAGTCACTGGGACTAAAGGTTGATACACCTCATGGAAGATGCCAAGCTATGGACTCAAGAGAAGTGCCAGTTATTAGTACCATTAAGGCTTTGCCTTATAAATTAGCCGCATTTCCTGACAAACAATTAACTATGAGTGTTCTTGTAGTCAACATCCCCCCTCAATATGGAATGTTGTTATCTAGAAAGTGGAGTGCCTCCATGGGAGGAAGTATTCAATGTGACTTGTCCTTTGCCACTTTTAGCATTGAAGGAGAAAGTGTGAAAGTTTCAAGGGAAGCTAGAACTCCACACATGATTGAGGAGGATGAGGAGGACAATATGAATTGTTTTGTGGACACTGACATTGGTTCTTTCTAAGTTCAGGAGAGAGAGATGCAAGAGAAGGTCAAGCCTATCTTTCTGGCTGATGATAAGAGTAACATGGCAGAAGGTAATGTATTATGGACCATGTATTTTAATGGAGCAAGTTCAAAGGAGGGTGCTAGAGCAGGAGTGCTATTGATATCCCCAAGTGGTAAGACTTTTAAGTTTTCTTTCACTCTCTTGTTCCCTTGCACAAATAATGTTTATGAATATGAGGCCCTACTGATTGGTTTGAGACAAGCATCAAAACATGGGATCAAACATCTTAGGGTGATTGGTGACTCTGAGTTAATAGTTTCTCAGATTAGATCAAAGTATGCATCAAAGAATCAAAGGCTGAAACAATATAGAAATGTTTTTTGGGATGAAATTGAAGGTTTCAGTGCCTTTGGTATTGATTGGGTGGACAGAAGTCAAAATAGGATGGTTGACTTACTAGCAAACATAGCATTAAGGCCAGGGGATATTACCTTTGTAGGGATATCCAGGATTGAGTGCAAGTCTCGGCCTTCTATCCCAGACAATGTTGAGAATTGGTAGGTATTTTCTGATGATCAGGATATACTAAGGTTTTTGCAATGTGAATCTCATTTTGATGGTCAGGAGATTGATTTCAGCACTTTTGTTGACATCAGAAGTGGAAAAGAGAATGTTCTTGGGAAGGAAGTTTTGCAATTAAAATCAAATAGGATCCCAAGGGGACTGGTTGCTCTTGAGAGGGCATTTGATGATAAAGAAAGGACTTGTTTTCCTAAATTTGTTGATAAGATAAATGATTTGGAGGAAATAAATTTAGGAACAAGTCAAATGCCCAAAAATGTTTACATAGGTAAATGTTTATCCCAAAGAACTAGGAATAATCTGATTGATCTTCTCAAAAGATTTAGACATGTCTTTGCATGGTCTTATGATGATTTGAAAGCCTATAGAGAAGATTTATTCCAGCATGAAATACCATTGAAGGAAGGCACTAAACCTTTTAGGCAGAAATTAAGGCCTGTGAACCCTACTTTGGCACCAAAAATGCAAGATGAACTTAAAAAGATGATGGATGTTGGCATTATTAAGCCTGTCAGACATTCTACTTGGGTGTCAAATTTGGTTCCAGTCAGGAAGAAGAATGGTGACATTAGGTTATGTGTTGATTTTAGGAATTTGAATGTCAATTCTTTGAAGGACAATTATGGTTTGCCAAATATGGAGAATATGTTGTAGAGGGTTACTGGTTCAGAGTTAATTTCCATGATGGATGGTTTCTCTGGATATAATCAGGTCATGGTCAAGGAATCAGAATAATTTAAGACTGCATTCACTACCCCTTGGGGAACAGATGTTTATGTTAGGATGCCTTTTGGTCTGACAAATGCAGGAGCTACTTTTCAGAGAGCTATGGATGTAGCCTTTGCAGACTTTATAAAAAAATTTCTAGTGGTGTATCATGATGATCTCGCAGCATATTCAGATAACGAAAGTCAACATTGTGAACATCTTGAGAAAATTTTTATTAGGGCCTTGGAGTATGGGATCTCTTTGAATCCAAAGAAGTGTTCTTTTGGTGTTGTGGAAGGCAAGCTCTTAGGGCATATTGTGTCCAAGGATGGAGTGAGAATTGACCCTGAAAGGGTTATGGCTATAGATAAACTTTCACCACCTAGAAATGTTAAAGGAATACAGTCTTTCTTTAGGTAGGTAAATTTCCTAAGGAGATTTGTTACAAATTTTGCAGAAATCAGTATCCCTATCTCTAGGATGTTGAAAAAGGAGGAAAAGATTGAGTGGAATGAAGAAGAAAATGAATCTTTCAGAAGTATCAAAAGGGCCATCAAGGATGCTCTAGTTTTAAGGACACCTAATTATGGTAAGCCCATGCAAATACTTTATTTTGCTTCTTATCATACAATTGCAGTAGTTTTATTACAAAATAATTTAGATGGATATGAACAACCCATATCATTTTTTAGTAAATCCTTCCAAGCAGTAGAATTGAAATATGATATTACTGAGAAACATGCTTATGCCTTAGTCAAAGCAGTCAAGGCTTTTAGATGTTATCTTGTAGGAGCTAAGGTGGTTGCTTATGTTCCTAGTGTTGCAGTTATGGATATATTGGTGCAACAAGAAGCTTCGGGAAAAAGATGTAGATGGATCAATAGGATCCAAGAATTTAATATTGATATCCAAGTTAAAAAATTTGTAAGAGGCTTAGGTCTTGCAAAGTTAATGGCACAAAGCAATTTAGTTGCAAATCATGTGAATGTGTTAGATGAAGAAAAAAGGCCATACATTTGTGATATGGATTATTGTGATTGGTACAAAAATGTTATTGGCTACTTGCAAAAATTGGTCCTTCCCCTTGAGATGGATGAAAATAGAAGGAGAACTATCAAATTGCAATCTGCAAGGTATGCCATTCTACATGGTAAGTTGTGGTGGAGAAGCAATGAAGGAGTATTGCTAAAATGCATAGACCATGAGAGGTCTGAGGCTCTGTTAAAGGAAATGCACCAAGGTGTGTGTGAAGGACATTATATGGCAAAGACCACAGCCCACAAGATCCTTAGGTCTGGATTTTGGTGGCCTACAATTTTTAAGGATACCCATCAGTTTGTAAGAAGATGTGATGCATGTCAGAGATTTGATAGAAAGTTGAAGTTTAATGGGAGTTTACCACTCAGACCTGTTGCAGTTCAGGCTCCATTCCAGAAGTGGGGTATTGACTTCATTGGGTAAATTCCAAATAAGTCTAGTGGTGGACATTCTTACATACTAGTGGCAACAGATTATTTTACTAAGTGGGTTGAATCTATCCCCACTAGAAAGGCTACTAGTAGAGTGGTGACAGATTTTATGATGCAAAACACCCTTACCAAGTTTGGTTGCCCAGAGGTAATTGTGGTTGATAATGCAATGTGTTTTAGATCACAGGAATTTAGTGATTTTTGTGAGTAGTATGGGATACACATTTCATTTTCTTCTCCATATCATCCATAAGGAAATGGCCAAGCTGAGTCCAGTAATAAAAGTCTGATTAAGATTCTCAAGAGAGTGTTGGACAAAAATAAGAAAGCCTGGGACTCAAAGTTATGGTGGGCACTGTGGGCTGATAGGGTAACTGTAAAGAGGGCCATAGGTTGTGCTCCATTTGATTTGGTATATGGAATAGGTGCTAGATTGCCTCAAAATAATCTATTGCAGATGTAAAAATTTATCCAAGCATATGATGAAGACTTGAATGATGAAATGAGAGTAAGAAAGGATGAACTGATCCAATTGGAAGAGGTAAGGAGGGATGCACATGAAAGAAATGAGGCATTGCAGAGACAATGTAAGAATTTGTTTGATAGGAGGACCACCCAAAGAAGTTTTGAAATTGATGACCTCATCTTGATGTGGAATGCAAGGTTGGAAGATAAGGGGAAGCATGGAAAGTTTGTTCCAATTTGGTTGGGCCCTTATCTAATTGAAAGCAAATGGGGGACATATTCTTATGTTCTGAAAGATTTAACTAGCGGTACTTTGGAATTGCCTGTTCATGGACAATTCCTAAAGTTTTACTTCTCCTGAAGTATCTTTTCCATGAGTAGTAGTTTAGGTTTTCCCTTGTGTAGTCTTTTATTTTTTATTTTTGTGTGTCAAAGTTTTGAGTTGGTCTTCTCTTCCAGGAGATTCTAGCTTGCTCGTTGTATCTACAGGAGATACACGTCCCCAAGTATGAGCCACTGTTAGCACTTGTGAAAAATTTTCATGGTTTCTAGTCTTTCCCTTTGGTCTCTACAACATTTTTCATATCTCTGGCCTCAAGCCCTAGCTCAAAAATTTAAAAATCTAGCCATTGCATTTAAAACCCTTTGTAAATCCTAGCCCTTTTCTATTTTGATGTTACTTTTTGTGGGTCACTTAAGGGTCCTAGTGTGCACGTGCTTTATATTTTGGTCAGCCCCAATGTTAATTCTTCCTAAGTCTCCAACCCCCGGTGATTTTAATTTTTCCTAAAGTCCCCTGTGCCTAATATTTTTCCTAAAAGCCTAAGTCCTGCGCTTTAATTTTTCTTATGTTCTGGCTTAATATTTTCCTGGGCCCAGTCTTCTGACAACATCTCAATCTAACGGTTGGCGTAAGTTCTCATTGACTTTGTTAGAGGCTTGAGATCTTACGCAAGTCATTGATTCTCCTTTATGACAGAACTTCTCAAACAGGTGAGTCCGTTGACACGTATGCACAAATGGTGACATCTTATTGGTCCATGTTTTAACACGTTGGTAGTTGTCAGTGCATCCTGGGTTGCCGGCTTGTCAGAGGGTCCTGACACTTGCAGTGAATCAATGGCGTGCATAAATTCTTATGAGATGTGTCAGACGTATGAGATTTTGAGACAATCATTGATCTTTTCTGATGACGTAGCCTTTCTTTTCACGCGGGTCCACTGCCATGTTGGCATAGTTGGTGTTCTCTCATTGGTCAATGTGTTGCTAAGAGGGATCCTATTAGTCGGGCCTATAGTTAAGGCTTTTCAATCTACGGTCGGTGCATGATCTTAAGGAATATTCTTCCCCTTTGAGATCATGCGCCATCCGTTGATTTTGAATCTTTCCTGGATGTATCAGTGGGACTTGGTTGCTGGTGTGTCTGTCAGAGGGGTCTTGACGTGTTAGAGCATCGACGGTCAGCATATATTCTTAAGGATTTTTTCTGACGCATGCGATGATGTGTCATCCGTCCGATCTTCCAGGCAGGATTTATCTCTTTGTGGGTCCAATGACACATTGGTACAATTGGCAGTTTGTGATTGGTCCATGAGGTAATACAATGGCCATTTGTCAGCGGGGCCGAATTCTTCAAGCGAAAGAGTAAAGAAAGATCATGTGGCTATCGCATGATCACATGGAATATTCCATCCCCTTGCGATCTTGTGCCAGCCGTTCGATTAGATGCCGAAGGTTTGTGGGTCCTATCAGTCGTGACTGGGCGGTTACAGTGAATGATAAAATGACATGTGGCACAATGTGGACCCACTAGTGGGTCTGAGCAGTTTGGCAATCTGGATATCTTTGTTTGGCGGTCCCGATAAGTATCAAAGTGTTTTCGCTCATTCACGAAGGAAAGTGGCGGTGCTCCAAGTTGACTGGCGATTCAGCGAACAAGCATTCGTGTGACTGCTAAACTAAATGGTAGAGAGATAAAGTGTTTCACGAACTGGTGGAAACCTTTGTCACCAATTCGCTAAATTTGACTAGGGCCCTTTTAAGAGATAAGTCTTAAAGAGTGTGAAAAAGAGAGATCTAACGGCTGTGACTTAAAGTTGGTCAGATTTCAAATTTCGATCGCCGATTTGCTTCTGGCACCATGGAAATGATCGTTGAAGTTCAAATTCAAATTTTCTGAGGGTTTCAAGCGACAGAAGGTACCAAAATTTATGGTTTTAATGGCTGGTTTCGATTGATTTGGTGGCGCTGGTTGTTGCAGACTGGTCTGAGGGTCCCTGTGGTAGGTGGCATGATGTTTTTGTACCAAGAGAAGTATGGTTTTGTGCTCAAGATGTGTGTGCAGGTGGCTGATTTGACTGGTTTTCATGGCTATCCCTAGTATTCTATACCGGATCTTGTAGATTTTCATGATTGAAGATCTTTTTGAGATCTCTTTCTCCGGGTGGCTTCTTGTTCTTTCCCTGTAATTAATTTTTGTCATAGTTCAGATTGGTATAGCGGTTGTAACCCTAACCCTAGTCACCCTAAGCTTCATGCAATCTCTTTGAGATTCCCAAGGTGGCTAGTGGTATAAGTTGTTAGTTTTTGATAGAGTCAGGGTTCAAATTTGAATCAGTCCAGAGGTTTTGATCTTGATTAGTTCTAGGGAGTTGTAGCAGGGTTGATCACATTGTATGAGGTTGAATAGAAAATCCTTGTAGTCTTTTGTAGGTTATTGAAGTGGTTTGATTCTCTGTCCTACTTTGAATATGTACATGCCTCATCATACTTAATATAAATGTTTCAAGCTTTCAGGTCTCTCCTTGGTGCCAATACTGTGAGTTTTGGATTTTCTGATCCATTGCATAGGATTACCTTTGCATATGTTCTTTTCTTTAGTTCTTGATTTAGGATCAGGTGAAATATACTTTAGAAGGGACATAGATTCATTTTTTTTGTCTACAGAAGGATCTTATAAGTAGTGGATGGGCTGGAATGTTTATATTTATGGCTATGAATCTTTGACAATAGTTGGTTCATATTCAATGTGTGTATCTGAGATCTGCCCAATGGATAATGGCATTGATCAAGGATTAGTATTTTCAGTTGAGTTCAATGCTTGATTGGCTCTTGTTTACTTCTTTCCATCTTCATATATCAACACCTTTTCAAGTTTTAATTGTATTTGGTTGATGGTAGTAACACCCTATAGTAATGGAGAGTCAATGAATGTGAGGTTAGCATTTAGCACTTTCTTACTATTCAATCTATTGTTTGGACCCAGTCTTTGGTGTGTGAAGTATATTTTTCACTGGGTTAGGTGCACCCACCTTGGTTTTGCAAAGCCAGAAGTGAAGAGGGCAGTCTTCTCCCTATAGTTGGTCCAGTTACCCTAAGATCCTTATACATTTTGGAACTAACCAATCCTAAATCAACCTGAGGGTATATTGGTAGCCTAAGAGCATAAGTGTCCATTTTGAACACCAACAAGTGGTTTGAAATGCTTCAAAGTATGAGAGTATGTTATTTGAAGCTCCATAAGAACATTGAACGGAACATGGATGTTGTCAAGAAAGAAAAGGAAGCGAAAGATATTATGCAACAACTCTATAGTAAGAGTGATAGTTATCTATCAAACAAGGGAATTAGAAACCACCTTGATGTCTCAGTAAAGGTATCAAGTATCATTCAAAAATGTGAGAAGCTAAGGGAAGCACAAGAATTGGATGACAAAGATAAGCAGAAATCACAAAGATGGAACAAAGGAAAGCGAATATGGAAAGTCTTGGTTTTCCTAAGGGATTTGACGCAAATAACTTCATTGGAAGAGAAAATTACAAAATAAGGTTGCAAGACAAAATAAATACTGATTTACGCTTTCTTCCTACAAACATATCTCCAGATACATTCATGGATTTCATCAAACCAGTGAGAACTTTGAATGGAGTTTTAGAAGCAATAGTGATGTCAAGTCACACTTCCAAATATGAATTGCTAACGAAGTTGCAGGAGTGTGACTATACTATGAACCAAATTGTTCTACCATCGGAGGATGTTTGGACTAGCCTACAAATATTGCTCTAAATTTTGAACTACTATAAATTGTAATATATTGCAAATGAATACAAAACAAATTGTGGTCTATCTAATTTTCATGTTTTCCAATTCAATGTATGTTGAGTTACTCTATTTTATTCAGTTATTCTTAGTTGATTTACTCTGTTATATGCTATTGGAATACAAAATTTCATTCAAGAATTTCAAATTCAAATATGAATGATCATCGATGATACGATACAAAGTTACAAACTACACTCTATAGTAACAATACTCTTTGTTCTCAAATTTTAATGATGAAACATAATACATTCTTGCTTTTCTCAAATGAACATTGAATGATAGGATATAGTAGTTAATAAGATCAAAAAAATACCTATTGATTGCTACTACTAATTTAGCAGAAATTTCCTAAATTTGCCAATTCATCTCTGTGTTGTCATCATCATCCAATTCTGGTATTCCAGTTTCTTCATTGTTCTCTTCATTTTCGTTTGTGCCTTCTTCACTCTGACCTCCACTTCTATGACTCCCATCACCACTAGTACTTGTCCCACTCGGGCTCACTATCAGAGATTGGTTAATGGTGTTGCCCAACCCTCTTCTTTTGCATCATTTCTTCTAGATTTCCATTACTTTTTGATAAGGAAAAGTATTGACATCA
Organism: Chamaecyparis obtusa; assembly: GCA_027943335.1. NCBI lineage: Eukaryota > Viridiplantae > Streptophyta > Pinopsida > Cupressales > Cupressaceae > Chamaecyparis > Chamaecyparis obtusa. Next base: position 1,101,566 of record BSBK01000362.1, read on the forward strand.
TACCTAGATGTGTAGACCCTCAAGCATGTTTCCAAATTCTTGTCTAGTTTGTTTCTTAGCTTTGATTTTAGGAAGCCCAAAGCATTGAAAACTCTTTCATCCTCCACTAAACCCAATATCATGGTCTGACATAGATCATCAAGCTTGAAGAACTCTAAAATTTCTTCACGCAATATTGTGCTCTGTTTTAGTTCTATCCAAAGCCTTGTTGTCGAGCCTTCATCATGTGGGTTATGAATTAATTGATATTGATGCCTCATAGTCCTTGCAAAAGTGCCTGATTTCCATCTAAGAAGACCCTCATCTAAAATTCCATTGATTGTCACTCCATTGAATTCTACAGATTTGCAAAATTCCTTTATCAAAGTCATCAGCCTATTATGATAATCTTCCTTAGAATTTAAGGACCAATATTGAGGAAACACAATTGCCATGGCCTCAAGTAGTTTTTCATATGGGAATCAGGATCTTATTTCAAAGGAAACTTTATAGGCTATGTCCCTTGCATTACTTGCTATAGACTCGACGATCTTGGTAAACTCTTCCCTTGTAACTCTTGTAGCTCGCTTCTTTGGGGCACTGTAGTACATTGGTATCTGAAATCCTCTTACACAAACACATAAATTCCCATTTTCAACAATCTTTAAATAATTATCAGGATTGTCCAAATTTGTTAGTTTCCACCAGTGATTAAATCTTTCATCAGATAAATTTAGGTCATTTCGATAGAGACTATCGAGGGCTTGGCATGACATTTTACACAATTGAGCATATTCTGCAATATATATGGCTCTTTGCTGGGCTTTTTTCATAGTGAATGTCATTTCTTCTAGCATGGGAAGAAGAGATGCTAAAGTCAAAAGTGTCTCTATATTGCTTAACCTCCGAAGTAGGTCACCACATCTTTGATTTTCTGCATTGTCCCGATTTTCATACATCAGTCCAATCAAAGATTGATATTTGGAAAAAACTCAATGCGCTGGTCCATCCAAAGAGATCCATCTGGTATCAACATCTTTAAGAAGTTTGTTTCCATTGGTAATTCCATTAGCAAAGTGCTGAAATTCCCTAAAACATTTGGGACTTCGACAAAAATATGAGTACAACTCTCTTACTAAATCTTCAACCTTGTTTACTAAAGGAAACTTCTTCACAAATCTAAAAGCAAGATTCATCCTATGGGCCATACAATGAATGCCAACAACATATGGTGAACAAGAAGCTTGCATCTTTGTGCAAAGACCATTCCTTTGACCTTGCATTACTGAAGTTCCATCCACTCCAACACAGATCAACTTCTTCACTATTGTCAATTCATCCATACCTCCATATTCAATTAATTGGTTCTTTACTAATTGAAATAAAGTTTATGATGTCGCATTGTCCCTCAATTTTGCAATAGTGAGTAGATGTGGTTGGCGGACATTATTTTGTATAGTATAAACATGCATGCATACCCACAACATATTATTTATTGCCATAACTTTGTCTAAGGACAATGCAATAAAGGTTGACTCTTTTATTTTTCTTTGTACATCCTCTATTTCAACCTAGGCAATACAACTTGCCAATTCCCATCCACTGTTTATTGACCAATGAGTGACAAGACAGTTAGGAACTTTCAGAAAGTGTAACAAACCACTCATTTTTGGATAGTCTATCATTGGACGCCCTCTACTCAAAATATGGAAAACATTAGTTAATTGGACAGCTTTTCCGTGATCTTCTACTTCACTTGCTTTTGCAAAAATAGCATTAATAGAACCTTGAACTTCACCAGGCTTCATCTTAAATTTCTGAAACAAATAATAATCATCAGCATTCCTTTTATGTTGACATTGCTCCTTTGTTTTATATCTTACCACTTTTATTTCCTTTCCATCAATAGTTGAGGTTTCGTAAACCTTACCAATATGTTTCTCTATGGTGTCTAGTTTAAGCTGCAACCGCTTTTCCTTTTTATACTTCCAACTACAAATCATACATCTACATTCTACTGGTGGCTCACCTACAATTGGATTGTCCATGGGTTCAATAAATGGATACTTTTCTGCCCAATCAAATTTAAATCTCCTCGCCATCTCCCATTGACGATCAGTTTTTTCTTTTGATTTTCCTCTCCCTTTAGTGTTACTGTTAACTGAACCATCATCATCACCAAAGTTGATTGCTTCATCCTAGTACTAGTTGTTGACTTGAAATTCTTCTTCAAGGTCATCTTCATCAGAGATATCAGGTTCCACAACTTCGTCACTAGATTTATTAGGCTCCCCAATTTGTTCATTAGACTCCTGTGTAGGTTGAGAACCTTGAAATTGTACAGGTTCCTCTGATGATGTACCTTCCTCACTTTGACCAGCACTATCGCATCTGCCCACGCCAAAGTATGAAGATAATTTTTTGCATTTCATTAGCCTCGGGCTCTCTTGGACATCTCCACCTGCAATAGTCCTCTTCCTGTTTAACTTTGACTGTGACATGTCCAACAAATTAAGGCTGCAAATAAAATTTTACTTGAATAAATTATAAGATACTACGGACTGGCAGTCATTCACTACCGATTGAAAATGCAATTGTGAGCTCAGAATCAACTAAATCTCTTGAAGTCTGCTTCTCTTCGGCATGTTTCAATAATGAAACTCATATCTCTTAAATAGACAACTACAAGTAAACCGTTTTCATATTAGCCATCAGATTTTGCTTCATAATCTCCATTGTCCATTTTGGGGAAGGGGCCGACAGTTGCTTATGATTAACAACTAATATTTGGTGAACCCACATATTTTCAAATAATTGACTGGGCGAATAGGGTAGGAAATTGGGATAGGATTACGTATGATGCATGGAAAATTGGGTCCTAGTGTAAATAAAGTTTTTACTTGGGAGAATGGGCCTTTGGTGAATGTTGATCCTCGATGAAGACACCTAGTTTAATCCATGGCGAAGAACCCGACTACCATAATAGAAATATGGGTGAAGAACCTAACTACCGTACTGATATTACATAAAAATAGTGGTGAACAATCCAACCACTATATGAGCATTTTATAAAATCCAAGTGAACCGGTCAACAACTATAGGAGCATTTTATTCGCCAATTTCCTTCCGCTGATAGGCACATATTCGCCAAATGGTGAATAATCGCCACTAAAAAAAACCCTGGTCAAAATATGTTAGAATAGCCTCTCATATGCAATGGTAATGTCATAAATATGAAGATCTCTTCGATACAATTATGTGATGGCTGCCCAAAAGTAGTGATACCATGTAAGAAATTACTTATATCAGCAACTACCCAAGACCTAGAGGCTAATGAATAGAAAAAAAGAGAGAACAAATATGGACAAGAATGAATTGTATTCTCATAAAGATGAAAGAATTGAATTGTAATACAATAACTAATAGATTGATTGATTTAATTTAGTACAATGTATATGTGTCTTCTTATATAGGCAATGCAATAAGATACCATGATAACTAGGAGATAACTTATCACCCACACAAGGTAGAATAACAAGCCCACCAAAGGTGGATCATCCTCCATTGTGAAATGAAATATTTGCAACAAGTGGAAAATGATAAGTGATAAATGTACTAAATGTGGAGAAAACACATAAAGAAGAATGTGATAACTACTGTCACTACTTAAAGTGGAAATTCTCCTACACCATGTGCAACTGAATGTGCAAACTCCTAAGTTTATCAAATACAAACTACTATGTTATGAATTATCATAAGTAAGCTTAAGTAAAGTATAATTAGGTGAATAATTAACTACACCCACACCATGACTAAGTTTCAAGCATCTTGAGTTAGCCACCTCCAATTGGATATCTCCCATAATTTTATCTCCAAAAGTGATACCTGGATCCCATGAATGTTCTAAAATTTATGCACAATGATCTTTCAAATATTAATTAGTATGAATTAGAGACTCTGTGTAATCCAAAATGCAAAATATAGTGAATTAAATACTATCAATGATACATCTCTCTAACTTAGTCTTCAACACAATATGCAGATCCCATATATAAGAAATCTTTGAAAATTGAAATAAGGATTGTCTTTTGTAATGTGTATCCAGGCTTATTCAGTCATGCATTTTAGAATGGTCTCCTTGATTACCAAATTTTCTCAAAGGAGTAGGAAGAGACGATAAATCTAAAATTTGTGAATCTTCAACATACCTCAAGTTACCAATTGAAAAGACACCCTCTTCAACATTACCATGCTTCTGTTGTGCTACTCTAGTGCTAAAATTATTGTGACCATCTCCCTTTTCAAGGAGATAATTTATTGAAATTACCTCAACCATTCCATTTTTTTCTCTCTAGGCTTCCAACTTAGGGCTTTCCAAAAAAATCATTCTATCTTCATTTTTCAAGTCATCAAGCTCTTATATTGAATCTTCCAAAAAGATAATCTATTAATCTTCTTGTCCCATCTTTTGTTGAAACTTAATTTTTTCATCTTTATCCTCATCAAAGATAGACTGAAATAGATGGTTTTCAAAATTAAAATTTTCATTCAAAATATTTGTACCTTCACATTTCAAAGTTCAATCTCTATTTTCTTCCTCATTGATCTTCTTGGTAGACTCTTGTGGATCAACCTTCAACTATTCTACTTTCTTTATAATTTTTTAAGCCTTATACAATTCTTCCATTTTCCTTTTCATGAAATATTGATCAAATGATACTTCAATTTTTTTTACTAAAAGGAACTCCTCAAAGATTTAAAACTACCTCTCCTTCTTGAGGCATTAGTTCTCCTATAAGCTCTACATATTAAAAAAAAGTAAGATTCTTATAAGCTATAGATTTAACCAAATATTTATCTAACTAATTCAAAATTTTGAATGCTAAACTTCCATTAGCCGAACTCTTTCTCAAATATTTAAAGAAATTCCCCATGATAAGAATTTTCAAACCTTATAGGTTGATAAAATTTGTTGGAAATTACAATTGAAACAATTGTTATATTGTCATTGAGGTCAAACCTTAATTGGCAAGACATTTGCTATCTAGGATAGTACCATATCTTTTGATTGATGAAGAGGATTTGAAAAGAGAAGATAACAAGAGGACCTAAGGAAAGGTTGAGTTATGTGATACTTCAATGGGTACTTGATTAGTTGGCACATTGATAAGGTAATGTGTTGTTTATCCAAGTAGGAAGAAAGACTATAATTATAGGCTTAAACGAGCAAAAGTGAAGAAATCTACTTTAAGCCAAGTGATGTTAGTATCGATCGAGTGCTAGTATATGTCGAGTAAAGTTAGTGTTGACCAAATATCAGTAATTGTTGAGCGACAGGAAATTACTGAGAAAAGACAATGTTTTCTAAGGAAGATAGTTTGTAGTGATGACCGAGATACACAGTGATGACCAAGAAGATGAACACAATATTAACTAAGTGTCAGTAATTTACATTTGGAGAAAGAATTGAGAATCCCAACTGACATAGTTGAATTCTTCTTATATGTAAAATGTGTTGACATTATTAATGATTTGTATGGAGCATTTAATGCATGGTAAATCATTTTCTTATGGATTCAAAGATAAGTTTTGAGCTGTATCTAGAAGGAAAAGATGAAGAACATAATCATGGAAGGATTTGATGAATCTGACCTAAACCTAAGATCTACAGAGGAGATTAAGTGGAAAAATATTGATATACCTAATCAAGGAGGTATAAGATTAACCTAATTGTGAGGTTACATAGTGTGAAGAAGATGTTGATGTAACTGACTGATAAGTCTAAGAAGAAGGTTGAAGGTGAAATTGTAAAGGAGCTGAACAGAGTTGTTGTGATTTCTTAAAGAGAATTTCAAGTAGATCAAAGATGGAGATGAAATGAAGGTCAGTAAGTAAATCAGCATATGTGCGAAGTGGATCTGTATTTGCAAAGTGAGTTGTATGTTTTTCAGATCAAAAACTATTGTTACTTTCTAACCATTGTTACTTTTTAATCAAGGTTGACCTAACAGTTATTGTATAAATCCTTTAATCAAGGTGACATTCTAATGGAATGTTCTTAAGTCCTCTAACTAGGCCACTTTTGATAGAGTGTTTTAAATCCTTTAACAGGATCACACCTAATGGTGTGTATGTAAACCTTTAATCGGGTTGGCTTTTCACAAAGCTCACTTCAAAAGAGTGAAAATCAATAGCATGTTACAAAGTGGTTTTTCCCAAATTGGGTTTCCACTATAAATCCCGGTGTTATACTTGTGTGAATGATTTTGATGTGGATGTTGTTGAAAGTTTTATATTCTACAAGTTAATTACTTTTGGACAGTGGACTGCATGTTATATGTTTTTGATATATGCTATAGAGACCGAGTTGAATTTCTACTTAGATTTGAGTTTGTTGAAGTAATAAAAAGTTCAATTGGTACATCTGGACCTAAGAACAACTGATTCACCCCCCCCCCCCCCCCCCTTCTCTATTTTTCTAAATGATTCTAAAAAAAAAATACTCTCTCCCACTTAGTATTGACTAGTTTGAGTAAACCCTCAAGCTAGTAAAATTAAAGCTCCAATACTATTGTAATGTCTCGAATGAAATAATTTTTGAAATTAACTTAAATTTGTATAAAGGGATAGAAATTTTTTTTAACTCTCATTCCAAAACGCTCATGGAATTATTTTTTCCAAATAACAAGAGACACACACAAATATTTAGCAAACAATCTCACAACTGTGCACCTGATTTGTAGATTTGATTGTTGAATCAATCCAAAATTTTACCAAACTTAACATGAAAGTTATATTTATGATTGTCCTCAAGAAATAACATATTAAATTGTTGTCATAAATTTCAACTAACATCAATTATACAATCCAAATAACTACATCCAAAATGATGTGCAAATCTGAAACCAAAAAATCACTACAAACTATAATATCTCATTAATAACCTCAAATAAATCCACACATGAGTTCAATGTGATAAATAACAAGAGTACATGGTATTTTTAGGAAACCCACAACCTCAAGGATACATATAAACGTTTACAAACTCAGAATAAATAAAATCTCAAATACACCACAAAACCCTTGCTTGCAACTTGTCAAAATACATAGAGAAGTCTCCAATTTTATACTATTTGATCTTAGCACCTGAGATAAGGGTATGAACAACCAAAATATAGAAAAATAGTGTCGATACACTCAAAAATAGCTATAGAAAACAAAAAATACATTTAAACATCAAAGAACTTACTACATCAGCACAATGATAATCTCTGAGTGAGACTATACTATGGAATTCCTTGACTCCCATCCTTAGAGAACTTGGTAATCCTATAAATCCCATCCTTAGATCACCTTGGAAACCATGAACATCAAATCCAAAGGTCTCCTCCTCCACCAATTTATTAGCCACTAAAGGAAAAGGAAAATCTTAGTTGAAATCTATAGCAAGAATGATTCCCATAATGGAGCCAATACCACATATATATCAAAAATAAATTCAAATGTAATTTTGGATGCCAAATACAAAGAATATTAGAAACTATCATTTCCAAGTTTCCTTCAAGATCTTCCACTTTACATGTTGTATAAGGTAAAATATGGATCGGGTCCTAGAACAATGATTTGCACATAAAGAGACCCCAAAGCCAATATTTTACACATACATGGAATTATATTGATATGAAAAGTAAATATATATGATTAATATTGAGATTAAGAAATAAACGTACTTACCTCCGAAAAAAAATCAATCGAAAAACCTACCAAACAGTCTCATAAACTATTGATTTTTGCGCTTCACAACTGAAACTGCGAGATCTACAAAACCCAGAAATATTTTTCAATTCTGAGGGAGGTTATCCTTGACCTTGATAAAAGGTCAAAGACTACCTCAAGATTTTGAAGGTCGACTTTGACTTTGTTCACGGATCTCAAAAGTTCGGTGAAAAGAGTATCCAATTATGCACTTTAATTCACCGTCCCGCACCTGTACCTACAAGAAAAATGGTTTTGTTTGTTGGGCGGGAGGGGTTTGCATAAGGCAAACCCCAATTTAGAAATTAACCTTGAAATTGCAGAGATAAACAAAGTAAATGAAACAATTCACCTTGCTTATGTTGAAAACCCTTGTGGAGGATTCGAATCCTTGAATCCACAAGCATGGATGCTCCAAATGAATGTAGGATGTCTCAAATCAATTTTCTTTAGATCTTCAACATCAATCTTGAATGGATCTTGGAATAGGAAGAGGCTTGAATGGATGGATCTTCAACAAGAGGGCTCCATAGAGCTTGAATCCTTTAATGGCTACTAATGGATCTCCTTGATGAATTGGATCTTGAATGCTTGAAGGCTTGAATGCTTGATCTTCTTACTTATTTTCACTTGAGATCTTGATCATGAAAGTGGATGGATGAAATGGGAGAGGAAGGCCTCCTTTTATAGAGATCTAGGGCACAAACCCCTAGAGAGGCCAACATAGAAAAAATTAATTAAGGGCCCATGGCACAAAACTCTAGAGAGGTGCACATGGAGAGGAAATTAAATTAAAGTCTTGACACAAAATTCTAGAAGGGGACCACCCTTAATATAGAAATAAAAATAATTATTTAAGAGCCTTGTCACAAAATTTGAGGTAAGGCCAACCCCAAAGTTAATTTGAGCATTAGACACAAAACTAGAGAAAGGTTAATCTCCAATAATAAATTAGGATTCCTATACAAATCTCAAGAAAGGTCCACCTCAAATATTAATTTGAGAATTCGACACTTAATCCGAGAAATAGTGGCCCCGAAGAGGGAAAAGACAAGATTTTGATGAAACCCCGAAACCAGAATCTAACCCCGAGGATCTCAGACCCTAGGGTCAAGGATGAGGTTGACCTTGACCAAGGTCAGGGTTGAGGTCAACCTTGACCCTGAGGTCAAGAATCCTAGGTTCTCAATTCAGGATGGAAGAATTATGCTAGGAAGAAGTGGAAAATGGAGCGGAATAGGGGAAAAAGCCAGATCCAAGTTGAGTACCCATTCAAGGTGTTCAACATGACCCCAAACCACTTAATCAGAGGGATAAACATTCTTAACATGGAAGTGCTTCCATTTTAAGATGATACACATGTAAATTGCAAATTGCCAAAACTTGTCATAAGCTTCCAAAGAAAAAATCAAACATGCCAAAAATAAACTTTCATATTTCCCACACCAAAAATTAGATAGATTATTTAGTTTATTTATTTATTTTTGGTGATAAAATAATATATATTTTCACACCATATCACCAATATTAATATTTTTTTTGGTCTTATTTATAAGTCTTGCTTTTCCATTTTGTTACAACTGGCCTACTATTTTTTAAAAATGGCTACTTTTATAAAATTTTGTAAAAGTGACATGACATTCGTGGCAATGCTTAAGTGCCTCCAGTGGATTCATTAAGTCAAGATGGTTGTCGTTGCACCAAAAGATCAACATGTTTTACTCAATACAACTATTATACTTATTAAATCCATGGGAGGTGGTTAACCCAAGTTGTGAACCCAAGTGTTGCATTGTACAACACAAGAGGCAAAAGATGCACACTTGCAATGATTCCCCTAGTGCAAGAAAGATCCACAAGACAATTTTTGTTCCACCAAAAGATGGACCTATTAATTCTCAATAGAACCACTACACTTAATGAATCCATGAGAGGCATTTGATCCATATTGCAAACCCAAGCATCATGTTGTACATCATAAGGAGACCAAGGGTGTACACTTGGAACAACTCCCCCTAGCTTAAGCAATGGGTTTGACCCTGTGACCCAAGATCTGACACTACAAGAAAGTTGTTGTTGCACCAAACTATCACCCTTTTTATGTTTGATACATCTGCTAGACTTAATGAATCTATGGGAAGAGATAAGCCATGTCATGAACCCAAGCATCTTGCTACACCAATCAACCATGAGAAATGACCCTACTTTAGGAAATGTGTTAAAAAAAGGTTAATTAAAAATGTTAACTATACCTCATTAATGTGATTGTTGATCTAATGAATTACACAAACCAAGAATGCATAGTAGTATGATGCTAATGTAGGTAGGAAAGGGTTATTCTACAATTAGATTTGATAATATCATCAATAAAATAGACTCAAATGTTATGAATCCAAATAGATTATATGGATCCCACACAACTAAATGTATTTGTTTATATAAATTTTTCTCAAACTCTAAAAACTAACAAAAAAAATTATTTCTTTTTAAGACTTGAAGAGTGTAGATGAAAATATAGGCATTTAGGACTTATGGATTCAATGGCGATGTTTGTTTTGTCTAGGAATACACTCAAGAAAAGCTCATGTCTAATTCAAATGCTCCTAAATTTGAGAAATATTTTTTAGATTTGAAACTCATATACCATGTAAATGTCAAGGATAAAATAATACCTTAGATATGATGATGTAGGAGCATCTTGGGTTCTTAGCAATCTTGCATCAACCAAAACAGTTATTTATCCTGAGAGACTGAAGCATAGATCTTTCATCTTTGAGATATTTTGGTTGCAGTCTTAACATGTTGTTCAGGAATCTCTATAGTTCTTATCTTCCAGATCACACCTAATTTGGTTGAGTACTATTTGAGTTATTCAAAATTTCCTTCCTTTGTGGCTCATGCTTTTTCCCTTTGGTTATCTATTCGTGGTGATCTTATTCGTGCTCACATGTTCATGTGTTTCTTTGACTGTGGTCATCATTTATTAATGTGGACCTATATGCGATCCTTTTCCTTTGATTGTGTCATGTTTGGATAAAAAACCTTCATGTTTGGATTCTTTTGGTTGCTTCAGGTAGCATTTTCCTTTCCTTCTTGGGACAACCTTGGAGATTTGTGTGTGCAATCATTTCTCGTTGACTGATAATGTGTGTAATCATGGTGCATGATTGTTGGTCATATGTGGACCTAAATCTATGTTTGTGCCTTCTCTCTCTTTTTGGGGTCTTGTGATATGTTTTGGGGTTGAATCTTATTTCATTATACATGTTTCATTTTGAAATGTAGCCCTTGGCTGGCCCTAGTTGTGCGGTTGGGTATATATACTCAATTTGATGTAATTTTGTAGGAAGAACTTATAGGGTAGTATTTTGGTTGATCATGAAGTATTGAGATTTCATATTTGAATTCATTTTGTATAGGGCCTAAACTAGAAAGGCCTTATAGCCTAGTATGTATGATGTATCTAATTGAATAAATGATCGATCCTGCATTCTCTCTCTCTCTCTCTCTCAATTTATGTGTATGGATTCTGTGTGTATTTAGTTGTGAGGTCGGACATCCCATCTTCGGGTTGGTACTACATCAGGTGGTATCAGAGAAGGCCTTTCTTTTGTAAGCCCTAGTTGATTTAGTTTTAGGGTGGCAGGTTGTGATCCAACCTGCAATTATAGATGGTTCCAAAGATGATTCATGGAAGGAGAGATGCAGATCATGTTGTGATGGACATGTTAAGGAAAAAAATTTCAAGACTTGAAGCTGTTGAGACATCCCAAAGAAGAGGAATACCTATTGAGGATGATAGTGAAGGTGAGGCTAAATAATTGCAAGAAGGAGCAACACCATCACCTATTCTGGAACAAGGAGAAAAAATATTCTTGAGAGATATAACAAGTATTAATTCCAAACCCCACTTCAATCCTTCTGAGTATAGTGGAAAATTGGATTCAGATGAGTTGATGGATTGGATCTCTAAGATAGAGAAGTATTTTATTATAAAAACATACCAATAGACAAGAAGGTGAAGATTGCAAACACCAAATTGAAGGGACATGCATCCTTGTGGTGGGAGCATTTGCAGACTGATCAACAAAGGAGAGGCAAGGATAAAATCAAGGTATGGGAAAAGATGATTAATAATTTGAAAGGTAAATCTCTACCCAATGATTATCAGATTATCATGTTAAGGAGAATGCAAAATTTGAAACAAAAGGATAGTTCTGTGAAGAATTATATTGAGGAATTTTATAGGTTAGATATCAGATGTGGACATGTAGATGATGAAGTTGAAAGGATTTCTAGGTACATGAATGGTTTAAGGACTTCTATCTAAGATGAAATCAGTTTGGTCAAGATGAACACCATTGAAGAAGCCTATCAATTTTCAATGAAGGAAAAGGAGAAATATAACAAGAGGCATGAACAAAGGAAAAGAGGCAGAGGTGGAAGATTTCCTAGAGACAGAGGTAGCTCCTATGGATGAAATAGTAAATCAGATCAGGATAAGGAAAATCAAAATAAAGGAAACTCGGAGTGGAGAGGAGAAAATTCATGCAGAGGTGGTTACCCTAGAGGTATTGATCAAAGGAGAGAAGACAAGAATTGGTTCAAGGGAACTTGTTTCAAGTGTGGTGAAGAAGGAAATAGGGCATTTGAATGTACCAATAGAAATTCAAACAAGAAGACCAGTAGCACTAGTAGAAAAAACAAACCATACAATTGGGAGAATCTGATGATCAAAAGAGAATTATGGAATGAAGGTACCGATGAAGATCCTTTGAGGAAAGGCTTATTCAAAACTAGATGTAAGGTTGCAAGAAAATGTTGCAAAGTGATCATTGAAAGTGGAAGTTCAAATAATTTGGCATCAGAGGAGTTGGTTACAAAGTCATGGTTGAAAAGGGTGAAGCACCCTAAACCCTATCATATCTCATGGATCAAGGATGAGCACAAATTTTTTGTAAGTGAGCAATTTTTTGTGAAACTTAAAATTGGGAGTTACTATGATGAATTTCTTTGTGATATTATGCCTTTGAATTGTTGTCACATCTTGTTGGGTAGACCATGGCAATATGATAGACAAGATTTACATGATGGAAGGTTGAATAGATATACTATTGTAGCTAATGGAATGAAGCAAGTTTTATTACCTTTGATTGAAGCATATAAGGGTGAAAATTTACTTATGTTAGAGTTTGTTTGATAGAAGGAAGACAATTCTGTTAGAGTAATCATACTTTATGCTTATTAATTAAATCACTTTGGTTTAATTAATTAAGTCATTTATTACTCTATTTACTTAAGCTATCTTTTAGGTGCATTATAATTAATATATTTATTAATTATAATGTGCAACCTAGCTTTATTTTTTGCTTTATAGCTTTAGGGTTTTATTGTTCACCTATATGGTTGAACCCTTTGTATATTCTTTTTAGATAATTTTGGAATACATTTTCTCTTTGCATGTCCATAAGATGTCTCTGGCTTTTTGGCCTCCATAGATTTTTCTTGCTTCTATTCTTTGCTTCTTCCATGTGACAGGGTTATGCATGCAGGTGTTCTTGGGAGATTAGTATTTCACCTAATCTAACATGGTATCAGAGCCATCTTGCTGCTCGCTGTTCATGTTTTTGTTGAAGTGATTCAGAAGTAGGACGTTATTTTTTATTTCTTTTTTGCCTGCAAAAAAGAAAAAAAATAAATTTTGAGGGTATTTTGAGCAAAAACGGATGCCACCATTGCGTCCGGAAGGTTTGAGATAGCTAGAATCCATATAAAATTTGTCCATTTTGGACACTTTTGCAATTTGAGGCAAAAAATTTTGGGTACCAGGCCGTATGGCCTGGCACACAGATCGAGACGACGATTGTCAAAAAAAATTTAAAAAATTTGGTTTTTGGCGTAGCCACCGAGCGGCCACCGCCGCCACCACGGCCTCCACAGTCCCGCGCTCCCGCACCCCGCAGCCGTGCCGCCGCCGCTTGCACCGCGCCGCCGCAGACCGCACCTCCCGCGGCCCCTCCTCCGCCCTCCCGCGGCCCCCGCCGCCGTCCACCGCTCTGCGCAGACACCACCGCAGCCAGCAACGCTGCCGTCCCCGCTGCCCGCGGGCCCTCCGCTGCGCTCTGCCCAAGCTCAGCCCCCCGTTCCGCTAGGCTGAGGTTCTATAGGGGACCAGCCCCTGGCCCCCAGCACCTAGCACCAGCCCCCTGGTCCCCCACATGACTAGGGGTTTCCTGATTCAGCCCCCAGGCCCTCTGCTGATGTCAGCATGATGTCAGCGGACATGCTTTTTAATTTTTTTTAAAAAAAATTTGCATGTTTTTTTAGGGCTCTATTTTTAGGGGTAATTGGGCCTTTTTTGCAATATCTTGAGCATACGGAGGTCTTTTTTGGACTTCTTTATATCGTCGGAAAGCTCTTTCCGAGATCTTTCCGATTATGAAGGTTAATGTTCTTGGCTCTACTATTTTGATAGTGTTTTTTTCTGTCAAAGGTGATGTTTATTTTTTGCCTTCCGGGAGCCATATCTCGCTCATCCCGACTCATTTTTGGGCTCACCATATATCGTTGAAAAGCTGGTTTTGTGAGTTATTCAGTTGCAGGGGTCTTTTATCCAGATTCTGCTCCAGGTTTTCTCTCCTCTGAGTTTTGCACTTTCGCACTCTGGCGGATTACTTGGGTTCTACAGGTCCTGGGATCTCTCCTTCTGTTCTTCTGGCTCACTCTTCTTTCTGACTTTTGAGCATTGTATGCTTCTCTTCTGTAGCATTTCTTTTCTGTAAACGCACTGAGATAAAGTGTCTGCTTTTGTATATCTAGGATCTTGTACTCCTTGTGTTTGTTTGTACTCGCACTCAGTTATAAAGTGCCATGGGGGGTTATGATGTTTTGCCTTTTGTGCTCATCCACCTTTGTCAAGTGAGTGTACCTTCCATGACATTAGCCCATGTTGTGTGTCCAGAAGATCTATTCTTCTTCTTTGACACCACCCTTTATCCTGTGCGTGTACTTTTGTTGCACTGTTGGTGTTCCTGATTCTTCTTCTTGCAGATGTTTCTGGCATTGCATTTCAGTGTTCCTGTCACCTCTCTTTGTTCAGCATTATAAGGGGGTTCACCTGTTGGCTCTATTGCTTCCTTGGTTCGGTTGAGTGATCTACGTATTCAGTTTTTGTTCCTATGTACTAGGCGGATGCAGTGGCTAGGCACCTATGCATTTTGGTGAGATGGTTCATCTACTATATAGACACTCATTCATTCCTATTTTGGAGGTCACCTCTTTGATTGATCAGCTCTTCAGACTTTGTCTTCTCTACCTGGTCATGCACTATTTCAGTGGGGGTTCCAGCAGTGTTCTTCTGACAGTGTTTGCAGCTTCATGCTTCGGAGATGCTTCATGCTCTTTCTTGTTCCTTTCTTTGGGACATTCCCTAGATTGGAGGCTTTGTTTCCTTCATCTAGTTTATTTTCTTGTACTTGGGTACCTGATCAAGCCTTGTTGCCAGGACCCATTGCTCTTTCTTGCATTTTTTGCTTTCATAGCTTTGCTAGGTTAGCTTCTCTCTTGAGCTACGCTTAAGGGGGGGTGTTAGAGTAATCATACTTTATGCTTATTAATTAAATCACTTTGGTTTAATTAATTAAGTCATTTATTACTCTATTTACTTAAGCTATCTTTTAGGTGCATTATAATTAATATATTTATTAATTATAATGTGCAACCTAGCTTTATTTTTTGCTTTATAGCTTTAGGGTTTTATTGTTCACCTATATGGTTGAACCCTTTGTATATTCTTTTTAGATAATTTTGGAATACATTTTCTCTTTGCATGTCCATAAGATGTCTCTGGCTTTTTGGCCTCCATAGATTTTTCTTGCTTCTGTTCTTTGCTTCTTCCATGTGATAGGGTTATGCATGCAAGTGTTCTTGGGAGATTAGTATTTCACCTAATCTAACAAATTTATAAGAGATTTGAAGAAGAATGATGTTTGTTATGTTTTAGCTCCTAAAAATCCTATTCAAAAATTAGAGGATGAAACACCTTTTGAAGTCAAGAAGTTGCTAATAGAGTATCAAGAGATTGAATATGATAATGTACCAAATGGTTTACCACTAGCTAGAAGTATTAATCATTGCATGGATCTAATTCCAAGAGCTAGTTTGCCTAAAAAAGTACCTCACTGGTTAATACTAGTAGACAATGAGGGATTGAATAGACAAGTTCAAGAATTATTCCAGAAAGGTTTGATCAGAGAAAGCTTGAGTCCATGTGCAATTCCAACTATGTTAGCACCTAAGAAAAGTGGTGAATGGAGAATGTGTAATGATTCTAGAGCTATAAACGAGATCATAGTGAAGCATTGGTTTCCATTGTTGGAAACTGCAATTGAACAATTGTTGTATTGTCATTGATGTCAAACCTTAACTGGTAAGACTGTTGCTACTTAGGAAAGTACTATATCTATTTGAGTGTTGCTAAGGGGCTAGGAAAGGTTGGTAACAATAGCACCTAAGGAAAGGTTGAGTTATCTTGATACTACAAAGTGTACTTGACTATGTTGCACAATGATGAGATAATGTATTGTTTATACTAGTAAGATTGAAGACTAGACTAGTAGGCTTAACCGAGCAAAGAATGGAAAAATCATGTTTAAGCTGAGTAATGTTAGTGTCGACCGAGTCAATGTATGCCGAGAAAAATTCTAGTGTCGACCGAACAACTGTTAATTGCCAAGGAAGACAGTGTAAGCCGAGTAAATATTTTTAGTAATGACTGAGCTTTGTACATGAAGACCAAGTAGTTGATCACAGTATTGACCGAGCATCAACAATTTTATATTTGAAGAGAATTTAATTTTAGAGCCGACATTGTTGAATTCTTGGATTATGTCAAACATGTTGACTTTATTTATTGATTGTTTGAAAGCATTAAATGCACTGTAAAATGTTTTATTGTAAATCTTTAATTGATTTGAGATGATTCTAGAAAAGGAGCCGAAGGACATGAAGCGAGTAGATTCAATGAATCTAATCTAACCCTAAGATCTATGAATGAGATTGAGTGGCATAAGATGAGTTAACCTAATTGAGGAAAGTATAAAAGATGCTGGATATGCAAGTGCATGGCGGAGAATAGAGAATGCTGGAAGTGTAAAGTTTTATTGACTATTTAAGCAGAAAAGGTTGAAGGAGAATTGTGGTGGTTGCTTGAAGAAAAGTTTCGAGCAGATCAGAGATGGAGATGGAAAAGTTTCAAAGTTAGTAAACCAGCATTAGTGTATGGAATCAGATATGATATTTGCAAAGTGAGTTGTATATTTTTCAGATAAATATTGCTACTACTTTCTAACCATTGTAACAGTCAAAATCCTTTTAACAGAGGTTGACCTAACAGTCATATGTTAAATCCTTTGAACAAGGTTGCATTCTAATGGAGTCTATGTAAGTCCTATGACTAGGCTCACTTTTAACAGGGTGATTGAAATCCTTTAACCAGGTCACACCTAACAGTGTGCATTGTAACCTTTGACAGGGTTGGCTTTTTACCGAGCTCACTTCAGAAGAGTGAAAATAATAATAGCATGTTACAAAGTGGTTTTTCCCAAATTGGGTTTCCACTATAAATCCTGGTGTTAATACTTGTGTGAATGTTTTGGTTTGAACATTTCTGTGTTTTACAAGTTAAGTTACAGCTAGGTAGTGGACTGCATTGTTGTATGTTTCTATTATTGAATCAGTGATGATCGAGTTTGTTTTGGTTATTGGATCTGATTTAAGGAAAAAAATTTAAGTTTTTTTTATACATCAGGACCTGAGAACAACTGATTCACCCCCCCTCTCTATTGTTCTAAATCATATTAACATCCATTTCCTAGGATGGATGACATCACATATTGTTTGATTAGAGAAAAATAATTTACCAAGATTGATTTGAAGAGTGGTTATCACCGGATCAGAATCGGAGACGGATATGAGACTTCTTTCAAGGTAAGAGAATGTTTGTATGAGTGGTTGGTTATGCCTTTTGGTTTAACTAATCCACCTAGTACTTTTATGAGATTGATGAATGAAGTTTTGAAGAAATTCTTGGGAAAATTTGTGATTGTATATTTGGATGACATTATGATATTCAGTAAGAAGAGGAATGATCATTTGTTACATCTAAGACATGTATTACAGAGGTTAAAAGAGGAGAAGTTACTGATTAACTTGAAGAAATGTTCTTTCATGAAAGAGGAGATAGTTTATTTGGGATTTGTGATCTTAGCTGATGGTTTGAAGATGGGTCTTGAAAAGGTTAAAGCAATATTGAAGTGTCCTACACCTGAGAGTGTTGGAGAGGTAAGATATTTTCATGGTTTGGCTAGTTTATACCAAAAGTTCATCAGGAATTTCAGTTCTATTTGTAATGCTATGACTAAGACAATGAGAGGAGAGAAAAAGGATTTCAAGTGGACACATGGAGCTAACAAAATTTTTGAGACATTGAAGCAAAAGGTAGTAGAGTTACCCATTCTTTCTTTTCTTGATTTCTCTAAGGTATTCCAAGTTGATTGTGACTCAAGAGGTAGTGCAATAGGAGTGGTGATGAGTCAAGAAGGTAGACTAGTTTGTTTTTTTAGTGAAAAGTTGAATGATGCTAAGAAGAAATATTATGTTTATGATCAAGATTTCTATGCTATTGTTTGAGCTTTGAAGAAGTGGAGACACTATTTGTTTCCTAAGGAATTTGTGTCGTATATCAATCATAAAGCATTGTAGTATTTGGGAAGTCAAATTAAGTTGAATCAAAGACATATAAAGTGGGTTGAGTACTCGCAGAACTTTACATTTTTGCTGAAACATAGAAGTGGATTGTCTAACATAGTTGTAGATACATTGAGAAGAACAAGATCTTTATTGACTGAGATGAGAGTTGAGGTTCTTGGTTTTGATGATTTAAGGAATTTGTATGAAACTAACCTCGACTTTGTAGAGGCTTGGAGAGAATGTAAGAAACCTATCATTGATCAACAGAGAAATTGGGATGATTACTTCATTTAGGGAGGTAATTTGTTCAAGGGAGTTCAGTTGTGTATACCTAGATGTTCAATGAGAGACAATTTGGTAAAGGAGAAACATAGCGGTGGATTAGAAGGACACTTTGGTATTGATAAGACATTGAGTTTTATTAAGGAGAAATACTTTTGGGCTCAGTTGCATAAGGATGTTCATAAATTCATAAGGAGTTGTAGAATTTGTCAAGTTGCAAAAAGAGTAAGTCAGAATATTGGATTATATACACCATTACCTATTCCTAATAGACCTTGGGAAGACATCAGCATGGATTTTTTTCTTGTCTTACCTAAGACTCAAAGAGGTAATGATTCTATTTTTTTTTGTGGTGGATAGATTTTTAAAAATGTCACATTTTATTCCCTGTAAGAAGACATCAAATGTAGTTCATGTAGCAGATTTTTTCTTGAAGGAAATTTTGAGATTGCATGGGTTACCTAAGAGTATTATCTTTGATCGAGATAGAAATTTATTGGATACTTTTGGAGAACACTTTGGAAAAAGTTGGGTACAAATTTGAAGTTTAGTTCTACCTTTCACCCACAGACAGATGGACAAACAAAGGTTGTGAATAGAAGTTTGGGAAATTTGTTGAGATGTTTAGTTGGAGACAAACCTAGAAATTGGGAATTGGTATTGACACAAGTAGAGTTTGCATACAATAATTCAATGAATAGGATCATAGGTAAAACACCTTTTCACATTTTTACATGCATGCATCCTAAGGATATATCATATTTGAGGACACTTGGTTCAGAAGAGAAAATAAGTGTTGAAAGAGAAGAATATGCATATTTTATGAAGACTTTGCATAATGAAGTGACACATAATTTGAAGAACAAACAGAAATATAAGGATACAACAGACAAGTCTAGAAGACACAAAACCTTTGAAGTTGGTGCTGAAGTAATGGTTTATTTGAAGAAAGGAAGGTTTCTTGTTGGAACATACAACAAATTGAGAATGAAGAATTTTGGACCTTGCAAGATATTGAAGAGGCTTGACAATGGCAATGTATTTGAAGTTGAGTTACAGGTTGATATGGATATATCTCCTATCTTCAACAACATTTCATATTGATATGAGTACCATGAGTCAGATGAAGAGGTAGATGTGCAAAAAGATAAGAAGCAGATAGAAGAAATTGAGAAGATTCTAGATAGAAGAATTGATAGAAGTACAAGAGGTAAAGACTACATGGAATATTTGGTGAAGTGGAAGGAAAAATCGGTTGAGGATTCTACATGGATTTCTCAATCTGAGTTGGATCATTCTGATTCAGCTTGGGTTGCACAACGTTCCTAATTTAGGAGAATCATTTTATTAACCCCAAGTGTCTGATGCAGGAGCATCTTGGATTCTTAGCAATCTTGCATCAACCAAAATAATTATTTCATCCGAAGAGAGTGAAGCAATGATCTTTCATCTTTGAGATATTTTGGTTGTGGTCTTAACATATTGTTTAGGACTCTCTATAGTTCTTATCTTCTAGATCACACCTCATTTTGTTTAGTACTATTCAAGTTATTCAAGTTTTCCTTCCTTTGTAGCTCATGCTCTGTCCCTTTGGTTATCTGCTCGCGGTGATCCTTTTTGCAGTCATGTGTTTGTGTGTTTCTTCAACTGTGGTCATCATTTATTAATGTGGACTTATCTGGGATCCTTTCCCTTTGATCGTGTTGTGTTCGGATTGAAGACCTTCATGTTTGGATTCTTTTGGTTGCTTCAAATAGTGTGTTCCTTTCCTGCCTGGGCTAACCTTGGAGATTGTGAGTGTGATCATTACTCGTTGATTGTTAATCTGCGAGAGCGTGGTGCGTGATTGTTGGGTCACATGTGGACCTAAATCTATGTTCGTGCCTTCTCTCTTTTCTTCTAGTGGTCTTGTGATCTATTTTGGGGCCGACTCTTATTTCTTTATACATATTTCATTTTGAAATGTAACTCTTGGCCGACCCCAGTTGTGCGGTTGGGTATATGTACTCAATTTGATGTAATTCTGTAGGCAAAACTCTTAGGGTAGTAGTTTGGCTAATCATGAAGCACTGAGCTTTCACATTTGAATTCATTTTGTATATGGCCTAAACCGGGAAGGCCTTACAACCCGACATGTATGATGTATCTAATTGAATAAATGATTTATCCTGCATTATCTCTCTCTTAATTTATGTGTATGGCTTCCGTGTGTGTTTAGCTGCAAGGTTGGACATCCCATCTTGGGGTTCTCCACCTTGGTATTATGTTATATACAATGGATACATAATGTACATGAGGAACCTTGCTTATATAAGTAATATGAAAGATAAGACGACACAGACTTATAGGGTGTTTTAATCATGTGACTATGAAATAGAAAAAGTAAGCAATCATAAAAAAAGCTTAACTAAACTAAAGTAAACGCGTGAATATGGCTTAAGAAGTAAACCAATTAGAAAAAATACTCTATTCACATCGATACTTTTTTCCCTACATTTTAATTATATATTTTTGCTCATCTAATTGTTTATTATTTCATATATAATTGAAAATAAATGAATGATGTGTCCTTCTAGATTTGATTAGATTAAAAATTGTTTAGAGTAGACTATGTAATAAATTAGTAAAAACATCTTTTTTTAAGTAAACTAGACATAGGAATATGGCTTGTAGTGGAGAGACACTTCAATGGGAGATCTTCATAAAAGCACCGACTTATAATCTTTGATAGCCCCCACTTAATATTAAAATGATAGGAAACTAGTTAAGCGTTAGTTTGTAGGGTTCATAAATTTAAAGGTCCATAAAGTGTAGAGGCATATGATATTCCCTCTCGAATTGTTCTTAATAATATATACATTGACGATGAATTCTCAAAAGAAATTAGGTATGCTTCACACGTTTTGGTTGTTTCCATTACAAAATATATAAAATAAAGTGAAGCACATGATATCTAAGAGAGTTTTTAAATTAAAGAATGAGTGATAACGGTAAAACTTTTAACATAGTAGAGACTAAATATTTGACCCACTTATTAAGTCAAGGGTGAACATTGAATGGCTACTTATTTAATACAAATGTTGTTGGTTTTTCATTATAAATTCCACCCAATTATTAAAATGAATTTTAGCTTTCCATTATTTTTCACACTAAAGGCTAAGAATGGCCCTACATTGAGATTTGTAGGTTTGTTTAAGAGTTTATAGGGATAACCAGTGAGGTGTTCTCATAAATGTGACCATTTTTAGAAATAATGGTAACTTTAGTTGTTTTCTTTACATTTTGTCATCATGTATATATATTTTGTATATTATTATTGAAATGTAATTATCATATAAGCATCTATTATTCTTTGTTTGTTCATAATCATTTAAACTTCTAGAAAGGTTGTTTTAGTATTCTTCAAATATGCTAGACAATTTCACGTCACTTGATAGATGGTTTATAGGATTGAAATTGTTTGATTTATAAACAAGTTTTATATATATTTAAGATTATTTACGAGGTTTAAATCTTGAACTTTTTTCACAATAGTGTTCTAATTTCTTTTTTTTATAAATTAATTATATAAAAAATCTAAAGATATTAAGTTGCACAAAATAACTTTTAATTTTAGGAAGATTAGAAGACACCTAATATTATAGAAGATGGTGTTTCAAAATAAATGTTCAGCTTAAAATAAAAATTAGGGTGTAGCAACACATAACATCTTAATAGTCTTCTTATGGGTTTGAGCTCAAGATTAAAAAATTTGGTAGTTTTTCAGATCATTCTACATCTAATTTTATCTATGTGACTTCAACCTAATTGAATCTAGAGAACATCTATCTCTTATTTGTGATCCTTAAAAACTGCACACAACATAGATGAAAATTACAAGTCAAGTTATCTCACTCATTGACATTATCATGAGCCAAACTCTTGGTTTTGGATAAGCGTTCTAGGTTATATGTTAAGAAAGCATAAAATGAAAACTTATTATAAATTTGTTAATGAGATTGTTACAAAGTCTCATTTATCAATGATATTTTTCAATAATTTGACAACTTCAACAATTTTCTCTTTTTGAAAGAATTATCAAAAGACATGTATTGAATACACACTATCACACTAAAGTTGTATTAATAACCTTCAATGTGAAAACTATAGACTTCATTTAAAACATTATAAATTAAAGGTATAGCAATTTTAACCATAGGGTAAAGCTAAATTATATTATTTGAGGTTCAAGAAAAATTCCAAATGGATAGAAAGTAAAAGCAAAAGCTTATTGAAAAAATAATAATTCTTTTTGAGAAAAAAATCTAATGTACCCTAGTTCAAAATTAGTCGTTGATTCTTAATAATGGTCATTATTTATTTCTACATTTAGATAATAATGTATGTATATACATATATATATATATATATATATACATATATATATATATATACATATACATATACATATATATACATATATATATATATATATATATATACATATATATATATACATATATATATATACATATATATATATATATATATATATATATATATATATATATATATATATATACATATACACATATATATATATATACATATATACATATATATATATACATATATATATATATATACATATATATATATATACATATACATATACATATATATATATACATATATATATATATATATACATATATATATATATATACATATATATATATATATATATACATATACATACATATATATATACATACATATATATATACATATATATATATATACATATACATATATATATATATCTATATATATCTATATGTATATATATATGTGTATATATGTGTGTGTGTATATATATATATATATATATATATATATATATATATATATATATATTATATTAATAAACATCAAAATAAGGGTTTTATCCCTTTAAAACAACCATCCCAAAAGGAATTAAACCATCAACAACAAAGTATCAACAACTCTTTAACAACAAACTATAATAAAAAAACTATACTAGTTTAACATCATGCTATAAATAAAAGTTTTAAATCTAATACCATAGTCCATTAAACTATCTAAACCATAAAGAGTCTTATCATAAGGCCACCTAGGGTCATTAATAGTACTAACAGTTAAAAAAAAAGAGAAATTAACCATGATGGGGAGCCTTAAATTTGCAGCTAGTCTAATGGAACACATTCTATTGGAAATAGGTAGAAAGAAACTGGGGGGGGGGGCAGGGGTGGTGAATTAGTTACTTCCAAAAATGCTTAAACCTTCAAATCTTTAAACCCTTAAAATATGAAACCCTTACTACTGATTTGCAAAATGTAAAGCATGTAAACACAAATTAGAAAACCTCAACACCACATAACACATATTTGTATCATGGAAACCCAAATTAGGGTGAAAAACATGGTGGGGATGAAACTCACAATAAGACCAACACCTTGTTTTTTTGTCGATAATTGATTATATTTTATTAATAATAAGATGATTTACAAAATAATTTTTAGTTTTTTATAGCTACATCCAACTCCAGCTCTGATAACAACTATGAGAATGACCCGTCTACTTAATCTAAACACCTGTGTCTCATCTATAGAATCTAGACCAATACATTGTTAGAAGTATACACTTATTACAATATAGAGAATGTGCATGCATTCAGGCACACTACCTAGAGTTCACTTCTCAATTTGCATTGGGATACAACCCTAACGAAGTCATACTAGCTTACAATCATAATTTAGACACCGATATGAGAATTCATGAACTATATGATAACATCTACCTATGTCTTGGTCAGTTCCATTTCAGTACAATCAGATCCCTTGTTGCAATTCTCTCTACCACATCTAGATAATAAATCCAACCCTCAATAGATCTATAAAAGTGCTTCACTAGCAACCTTTTGCATCCACAATCCTCCAAAAATTGGTGCATACACATGACACTTCAAATCAAACCCCAATTCACAATATTTATCAAGAACTAGGTCAAAAAAACCTAATCCTAAAATATTCAAACCTCAATACCAAAATCAACCATCGAGATTACTACCCGCTAGCCAAATCTCTACAACTTTGTAAACATGTAATACTAGCAATCAACAAAATAACCAGTCTTCATCTACAACATCATAACTTGATCAAATCATCATGTCAGCAACTCAAACTTGATGTAAAACATGTAGACAACGTCTACATCATCCCATTAGGTGTGTGACTCCTCATATTCAATAGAATTCCTTCATCATTCATCTGAACATACTACATTACTGGCAAAACTGCACATCTAACAGACAAACCACATAATAGATATCAAAACATCCAAACATCACACTAAACATCCAAACATAATAGTAGACACGTTGACATCAATCACAATACATCCAACTTTCCAAAAATCTCCCCCTTTTGCATTGATGGCAACATGTGATGGGAATAACAACAAAATAATAATGCTTGATTAGAACCAAAAGTACTACTATCAATATATCCACAATATCTTTTGGAGTCTCTCTCAACTCTTCTTTGTTTCCTCAATTATGCTCTATCTCTACTCCCCCTGGGAACAATCTCTCCTTGGTTCCAATCTTATTACATACTCTTCTCTCCATCAGTTTCCTCCCCTTGGATGTACATTATTCTTCTTTTCTAAAAATATTTCTTATGTGCAAGTATATAAGCTTTCATTTTATTTTATTCTATTCTCTTCTTAACATCTGCACTTCTACTCTTCATACATGAATATGCACTCGGTCTTCTTTCTTTCCCTAGTTGTTTTTCACATATTCTTTCTCTCCCCCTTTGACATCAATGAAAAGGGTGTGTCCCCTGCTCTAGGCCACTAAAACACATTCAACATCTTAAAGCTTTAATTCTTGATCAATAGTTGGAACTTGATTTGTACAATTCCTTGTAGATCTCTTCCAACACATTTACCTTACCATTCTTACTAATCACCCTGAGTACTAGCCTCTATGCATCAATCCATTTGTAAGATTCTTCCTTATAGCATACTGGATTGATTCAATCCCTTGCATCTTAGACCTAATCAGGAGCGGTTAATAGGGTTAAAGTACAAAGTTGTGTCACACTTTTATAAAGGAAATCATCAACGTCGATTCAAGTTTTTGAATTGAATTACTATAGAGTGGCATATATGTTTGGAATTTTTAAATGATGTAAACTAGTAAAATATTTATCTTTTAATTTATTTTATGTTTTTAAATTTAAAAATAAATTATTTAAATATATTTTTTATAAAACAAAAACTAAATTTAAGTTGTTGATAAATGTTGAAATTGGAGTTACATCATTTATCACCCTTTATATAGTAATTTTTTTCTTTTTTTATTAATTATTTTTGTGTGTATTGATAACTTGAAACTTTAGTGCATGGATATATTTTTTCACTATTTTTGTAAATGTTTATTTAAATATAAAATTAAAAATTTACGTGTAGTGAAATATATCTCTTACCATTTGCCGCCATCATTTGTCTTAACTATTCATCCAAAATAGAAATAAATTTTATCATCTTGACATAGGTTATTTTCTCTATTGCATCATTTTTTTATAAAAAAAAATTGAATAGATTTTCCTATTTTTCCATGACAAGATAATCAACCTTATGTTTTTGTCCTGATGGTTGCTTTCAATAAAAATAAAATATAGAAATAAATTAAATTTTCAAAGATATGTTTTTGTAAAATTTTACTTAAATATATACAAAAGGGTATTTTTATATTTTTAAGAAAAATCATTAAAAAGAGTAGGAGTTATTAAACATCTCTTTTTCTAATATATATATATATATATATATATATATATATATATATATATATATATATATATATATATATATATATATATATATATATATATATATATATTTATATATATATATATATATATTTATTTATTTATTTATTTATTTATTTTTATTTTTATTTTATTTTTTTGGGGGGGGGGGGGGGGTAAATTAGATCCAAATTGGTATAAAAGATACATTTAATAGACATTTCCAATTGGAAAAGTTGAGGCACATATTTGGCTTATCTAGAATGAATCTAACTAGACCATAAATTTGACCAAAATTAATTTTTAGTTAGAAATACTCAAACTTAGTTGTCCTGATAAGCTATCCTAAAGTGTGGCACAGATTTATATTTGTACCTATTACCCCTAACTTGCATTCAAGAGTAGGCTCTTTGGTGTTGTTGTCTCTTCTCTTTTTTCCCTTGGACTTCTTTATTCCCTTTTATCTTTTATTAGATTTATTTTCCTTCTCCTTGCCTTTGTCATATTTTTGTATACCTTTGAAGTCTCGACCTTTCTTATTCACTTGTTGTATATGTTCCTCATCTCTCTTCTGCACATTCTTGACTTCACCATTCTCTTGCATATTCTTGTCCAATCTCATTGGGATACACTCGTCTATGTGTATATCTCTGCAGCGACTGGTGATCTGTGTAGACATGTTGCATTTGAGACATATAACAATATTTTGTTTACTATCTTCATTCTTCATCATAGAACATGGACATCTTCCTACTTTCCTTGTGACAATATCATTCATTCTTCTTGTATGACTGCATATCCCTGAGATATAATTACTCCTTTTATATCTAAGAAAATATTTTTTCCTTCTGCAATTTAAGGCTCTATGTCCAAAATTTCTATAATCAAAACATTTACCACTAAATTTTTGAGGTTTTGGTCATCTTACCATAGTCTTCTTGGTCTTTCTCCTCTTCATGGCCTTGGTCTTTTGTCCTCTAGCTGTGTTCTTCTATCTTTTAGCTTTGGGCTTCTATCCTTTATCTTTTTTCTTCTTTCCTTTGTCTTTATACCTCTGTCCTTTGGCTTTATGCTTCGGTCCTTTAGCTTTCTTCTTCTTGTCTTTTTCCTTCTATTTTTCATCTTTAGAATTTTCTTGACTGGATTTGGAGCATTCTCCTTTCACAAGTCTAACACCATTGTTTTATCTTTCCAGCAATGCTTCAATTTTGGCTTCTCTGATCCTAATCTTCTCCATGTGATCATTTGTAGCTGCAATTACTTCCTTAACTGACCTACACCATTCATCATCAATTGGCTCAACCTATGATATTATACAAATATTATCTTTTGTAATCCTTCTTCTTATATGAAATCCCTTATTTCTATCACCAATGATCTATCTTTCATTGTGATTCAATCTCACATACCTTGGTGTCTTCTACCTTTTGTCTAGTTTTTCCACTTCTTATGTTAGGAATGAATTCTGAATATGTCCTCTGGGGGACTATTCAGATTTATTCTGTAGCAATTGTATATTGCATTCATGACTGTGGTTGTCATTAATGTCAACACAGTTATCTACTGGAGATTAGCAGAGAAGCAAATAGTGTTTGAATTAGTGCACGTAGATTATTGAAGATCAAGCTATGCGGAGTTGAGGATTTACTCTTTATTTTGTCTTGAGACCGTGGTCAAAAGCATGTATGAAAATTCAATTATTCATGATAGTTATGTGTAATTCAGTGGAAGCAGCATTCAAGTAGTGTTCTTGAGAAGCAACTTGTGGTAACTGGATGATATCTTCTAATTTGGATAAAATCTAGGCATGCAAAGTTGTACAGTTGATGAAGACATTATGATAGTGACATGGACGTGATAGAATGATCAGAGGTCACACGAGTGAAGATTTTTTTTTTTGGTAGCCGACAATTTTTATGAAATTGTGAAATATATTGTAACGTGTGAAGGTTTATATTTTTTAATTGGTTAAGCCTTGTTAGCCGACTCATTTGTAATTATTTGAGTGAGGTATAAATGAAGAATTGTTTTCCTTTATTGTTGTAAGTCTATGTGTAAGGAATTGCGGAATTAAGCAATATATGCTATAAGAGGATATGCGAATTACAAAGATCTGATATTGAGATCCGGTGAAGCAGTTGGTGCATTTGGCACAGACAGAGGAGAAAAGATAAGTTGCTAAGATCAGTAATTATTTGGTATTATTTTGTTTGAGTAATACAAATATCACTTGAACAGTGTGTTCAGGGATCTTTCCCATGAAGTTGTTTAGATAGTGGGGCCTTCTGTCTTCCATAACTCCTAACCGGGTTGGAGCCTTTTAACAGGGATTCAAAGTCTCCTAAAAGGGACTCATATGTACTAAATGTATTTCATAAGGCTCTTAACAGAGTCCATCCTCTCACAAGGAATTTTTATATTGGTACATCTTTTGTGGGCATCATTTCCATCAGGGTTTACTCTCTGATCAAGAGGTTCCTATTAGAATGGGAACACTGAGAGAGGGAGGGGGGTGAATCATTGTTCACTAAATTAAATCTTTTTATTTAGCTCTTTAATCTTAAATTGAATGTTTAAGTACTGAAATGAATATCAAAATAAATAAGAAACATGAAAACAACACATAACACCAATGTGGTTATGGGGAAACCCAAATAGGTAAAAACCCCGATGGGAATTGACACCCACTAATATTATGTACTAGTGTTTTATGATCCTTGTTAGAAGATCCTTAACCCTATTAGGAGTTGCTTTACAATATGTTTAGTATAGTGACCTGGTCAAGGGTCAGACCCTGTTAGGAGTCTTTTACAATAACCCTGTTAGGGGTGTGGACTCACTATCCTAGAGCTCACTGCTCAAGTGGTGAAGGCTACAACCTTCTGATCTCAAATCACACTATATCTATTGGATGAACTAGCATTGTGACAGTGCTTGTCTAATCACTTCCTTTGATGCCCTGATCCTTTGACCTTTTGTAAAGCTCTAATACATCTTAACAACTCTTCGCACACTTCTTCTCTACTTTTCTTCACTATATAACAACTTCCATGCCTCATTACAATGACACATCTAATATTTATATGCGCATACAAAATAATTAACTAGGTCAACCCTTTAACCGATTACCTACAATGCTTCCAATTGAATTGGCTCAAGAGTATTTACAAAAAAAATTAATTACATATCTATAACTTAATTACAATAGGCACATAGCCTTTACACAACAATAATACAACTGCTAACCGAAATACCAACAGTCAACTACTTCATTGTTCATCTATGGCATTCACTATCTATGCAACTTGAATTCTCTATATCTTTCTCATACTAAATCTTCTGATCATGCGCTCTTAGATGTAGCATGAATATGATCTTACCAACTTAACTCCTAGGGTGCATACCATAATTATTTTTTATACATGTGCGCTAATGCTCTGACCTTTGGTACTTTGTATACTGTCCAGTCTTCAACACTTAGCCAATTTATGATTTTCTCATCAAGTGCACTGACTCCAAAACACTATATGACTTTGTTTCCATAATGAAAACACTATATTAAGTCATATACACTACTATATTCAAATTTCCAACAATCTCCCTCTTTGTCATTGATGGCAACAAAGGAATATGGCAAAGTGACTAATTGTCCCTTAATACAAAAACACTTAATCATATTGTATCTTATATCTCCCTTATATCTTCTTACTATACATTTTCTTTACATAGCTATAGCTCCATATTCTATACATACTCCCCCTTTGACATTAATGACAAAGGTGTTACAAAACTGAATCTGTACAAGTACTTACACTGAAAGTACATCCGGGTATGCAATCTGTAGATTTTGGATCTCTTGCTTCCAAAATGCAATCAATGCATTGATTGTTTGGAGATGGGTGCATAATGCATACTATAGCTTCTCCATCTTCTCCAAGTCTAAAATATGACCTTGATCATATGTCACCATGGTGGCATTGATCTCCTTGATATTCTGATTTAGCACATCTAGGGAGGGTGCAAGAGCATTTATAAGCTGAGTCTACCAAGCCCTTATCATTGACATCTCCTTTTTTGCCTTCTCAATTTTGTCAATCTATCCCTAATATACATTGTTACACATGTTTATATCAATAGAGGGATCTTCTACTAACTACCTCACCTTTTCAATCAAGGCCTCTGCTTCTTGAATCTTCTTGTAGTGGTCGGTTGTCAACTTATCTTGATTCATATAGTCAACAATAATTCTTCTTCCTTTTGTTGCAAACTCTTTCAAAGTTGCTTGTCCAACTTTGAGTGAACTAAGGTCAAGTGAAAAGTTACTGAATAATTCACTTAGCCTTGTCTTTCTATACTTCTCTTCTACAACTTGAGATGCAGATTCTTCCAAGCTAGAAAAGTTAGTTTTAAAGGTTGTGAGCATGTTGCTAACATCATCAACTGTACTGACCTTGGACACTTTCTTGTCTAAAACCAACAGGATGTTCAATATGTTCACTGACTCCACAAATAAGGGATTCCTCATCACTTGTTTCTCTTTCGCTTTTTCCATAGCTAGGACACTAATTTTGATCAGGTCTTCTTCTCCCCATGAATGCAAACTAGTCGAGTCATGTGTCAATCTTGACAACAATGATACAGAAGGAGTGATAGGAATGTTATCCACTATTTCTTGCTTTACTTTTATTAACATTTCAGCTGATGGTTCATTTAATTTTTCTTCTTCTTCTCCTTTATTTTCTTCTACCTTTTCTTCTTCCTTTTTATCTGTTATGTCCTCAATTAATACTTCCTTTTTTTTGCAACTTAGGTGAGTTGTCACCGCATAAAATTTCAGCTTCTTGTGTACTCACAAAAGCCTCTTCAAACTTGTCCAAGTCTTTATCCGTGGCAGCCATGGCTATCTCTACATTATCAATGATAATAGTGCTATCCTTTAGTGAATCTATCATGGGTGCAAACTTATCTGCCTCTGTTTGTGTTTCAACTATAGGCGTTGAGTCCTAAGGACCTATCATAGGTACATTAGTGTGCTCTACCATCTTGACTTCCTTTGTGGACACTTGAGCTATAGGCGTAGTGGGTGGGTACATGTGTCTGTTTATGAAGACCTTCTCAAATGCTTTCTCTATTTCCTTAGCCACCAATTCATAGTTCTTGTCCATTATATGTAAAGTTATTGACTTGGTTCTAAGATGTGGATTCACCAGATCTAAAAATAGAGTCTTCTCTTCTAGCGAGCATACTGGGAGGCTTTCATCTAAGATATTTTCCCTTATCCTTAGGTCCTCTTCAATGGCTTGTATTTTTAGGAATTCTAATATGTTCCATACATTATCTGGAATTATAGTCTTCAGTTCTAGGACTATCTTTTTGAACTTCAGCATATGTTTGAGAATCATTCCATGAATTTATGACTTGTCAATTTCACTATACTTCTCATTGAACTTCCCTACTTGATCTATCCTACCTTCATCAATAATCCTTGAACTTAGCACACTGAGACTAGGTTTGAAACATACTTCTGGAGGTGCTTGTGTATTTTTCTTGTTCCTTGCTACTCACGAGGATGGATGAATGGTAGTAATCTCTTTCTTCCTTTTAGGCATTTCCTTATACTTAGGAGGAGCAATAAGGTCAATGGTTACCTTGGGTGCAGAAGGGGTAGCATCTAATTTACCCTTCTAATTATCTGATTTCTCAATTTTCACCTTTTTCATCTTTGGATCATCAGATTCTGTCTTTGCTGCAACTGCGCTCTCTATTTCCAAAGCAATCTTCTCTTGCCTTGCTTTGTCTAGGTCTTCTTGGGATACTCCATGAATTTTTAGATTCTCCAAAGTGACTTTGGTAACATTGTTCAATACATCATCTACTTCTCTTGTTTTCTCTTCATAAGTTCCCCATCTAGGTTCATTGGGGTCCTTAGGTGCTGACAACAAAACTTGAGCATAAGCCTCTAGAATAGGCTCTTCAACTTCATATCCCAATGGATGAATCCACTTTGTTCTTGGTTCAACAACCTCCATGCATGTTGTATCCATTTCCACCATGAAAAAAATTGTGTCCTTGTATTGCTCAACAATACTTTCCAGAATCCTATATCTCATTTGCATTTTGACCCTAAATGTCTTCAATTCCAGAGTCATGTAATCCTTAAGGGTACTTTTTGTGGATGCCTTAAAGGATATCTTTGGCATAGTGGGAATAGATTTGTCTATATATAAATTAGACACCTTTTCAAGAATATGGAAGTACATATAGATTATTAGTTGTGCGTGCAAGATCTCACACAGATTAAACTCTCCATTCTCTTTTACCAACCTTATTGCTGCTAGAATGGTGGCTGCTGACACATTGTTTACAATGTTGGTGTGCTAGAACCTGTATCCCAATATCATGGACATCAATTTGATGTCTTTCTCCTCTATAGGCTCTATTATCATTCCACGCCTATCACTTCTTGATTTGCAGGTTTGTTCTAAAAGTTTTTTGACATCCTTGCCCACTGGAAGAATGAAGCCTTTCTTAGAAAGACCTATCATTTCATGAATTAGGTCACGTTTGATCCTTACTAGAACTTCAACTATCTAGAATAGGTTGTCATGAATCCTGCTAAGTAGAATCTTTATCCATTTAGACTCATAGAACTCATATGTAGTCGCATATTCAATTATTAGATGGTTTTCAAGCTACACATACTCATCCATGATGGTTTTATTGGGTTTCATCATTCTTTCCATGTGCTCTCTTATTCTATCCAAACCTACTAGTTCCTTCTTGCAATGTATGTATGCCCTAATATCTTCCGCATGCATAACACCCATGGGAGTGTAGGAGAATGCACCTTCTAGGTCATCTAATGTGGACTTGAATGGATACCTCTTAAACACATATCTTTTCTTTTCTACCACATCAAATACAATGGGAGTAGCCATTACTTACTTGTAGATCACTTCCCAAATGATCTCAAAGACTTCTGAATCAGCGCGATGGATTAGGTCTTCCAGAACTAATCAAATGCACATGCTAAACACTAGTGAATCAATCTGCAATCCTTCACACTCAAATGCTAGGGCTCCTCTGCTCTCCAATCACTCTGAATTTGAATGCAATGAGAGATCTAAAAGCTTCTATGTACTATAAAGTAAGAACTTCACCATTAATGCTTGCCACGTAAACTAGGCTATTACTTGATAATTTCCAACTTTCATTCTGTAAACAATCATCTAGTGCGCTCTTACATATAGGTTCTCCTAGTCTCCAAAAGGTTATGTCCAAAGGTGCATACTCAGAGGGTGAGTATACCGGCCGCATAGGGGTTCAGAGCTAAATTAGCTCCCCTTATGACACTGAGGGCCATTCATCCAGATGTAGAGGGTGTGTCCACTATGGATGCATCTAATACATTCTCATCAACCTTATCCTTCTTCGCCTTTGACCAAATCAGCCTCACATCTTCTGAAGCTTTCACAAACTTGACTTCTCCTTCAGTGTCTAGTATTGATTCTTCTGGCTTTCTAGGGCTTTCTTGACTTTGCATTCTTGATCTATAGAACTTTGAGATGTGTCCAGCCTTGTTACAAGAGTGACAAATGACTGGAGGCCTTATATTCCTTGGCACATTAACATGGGTTACCATTTTACACTTTCTAGTTGAGTGACCATTATAGTTACATATCTGACATGTAACATTCTGAGAACTTCTTACATTTGACTGATTCTAATTTCTCTAATTATGTTGAGCCTTGTTTTTCTAATTTTTCTAACAATTCATAGCTCTATGACCAAAATTATTGCATGAATAAAAATAACCATTGAAAGGTCTTACCTCTGTACAATTTCTTGCTATATGCCCATGCTTGTTACATGCATAACAAGTTCGATCTACTGGCTTGCACTCATTCTTGGATGGTTCAACATGATTTTTAGTCTGACTTCCAATTTCCTTAGCATTTGAGGTGTCTTCTGGTGCTTTCATTCTTGCTCGCATGTTGTCAATTTGATTTTGTGCTTCATTGTATCCAATGCAGCTAGTATCTCCTTTAAGTCTTCTTGCATACAACTGAGACTCTATCAAATCAGAACTGGTGTGCAATTTATCAATGTGATTCTTTGCCTCTTTCAATTCAGATTCCAAGCTTTCTTTTATGTTCCTTAGCTCCAATATTTCCATGTTTTCTTGCCTCAAATCTTCATTCAGTTGAAGGTTCTCTTTGATCTGTTCATCATATATTTCCTGATTGTTAGTCAACTTATCATCCAATTCTTTAATCTGTTCTTTCAGGGATGAATTTTCTTCATTGAGCTTCTTGATCATTATCCTTAAATCACTAGTAGAGCATTCTTTTAAATCTTTTCTTAGTCTTTTTATGACTACTTGAGCATCACTGAATTTTTCTTTCGGTTGTTCAATTTCTTTTTTGAGATCTATCCAGTTCTTCAAGGGCATCTTCAAGATTCCTTTTCAGATGTTTCATTTCTTCTTTGTCCATGATCTCCTGAAGTGGTTAAACTTCTTTGTTGAGGACCAGAGCTCTGATACCAATTGTTAGAATGGGAAGAATGAGAGGGGGGGTGAATCAGTGTTCACTAAATTACATCTTTTTATTTAGCTCTTTAATCTTAACTTGAATGTTTAAGTACTGAAATGAATATCAAAATAAATAAGAAACATGAACACAACACATAACACCAATGTGGTTACAGGGAAACCCAAATAGGTAAAAACCCCAGTGGGAATTGACACCCACTAATATTTTGTACTAGTGTTTTATGATCCTTGTTAGAAGATCCTTAACCATGTTAGGAGTTTCTTTACAATATGT
The DNA here is from genome assembly GCA_027943335.1 of Chamaecyparis obtusa. NCBI lineage: Eukaryota > Viridiplantae > Streptophyta > Pinopsida > Cupressales > Cupressaceae > Chamaecyparis > Chamaecyparis obtusa. The sequence goes on from BSBK01000362.1 coordinate 1,136,973, forward strand.
TTAGTACAGTGACCTGGTCAAGGGTCAGACCCTGTTAGGAGTCTTTTAAAATAACCTTGTTAGGGGTGTGGAATCACTTTCCTAGAGATCATTGCTCAAGTGGTGAAGGCTACAACCTTCTAATCGTAGATACACACTATATCTGTTGGATGAACTGGCACTATGACATTGCTTGTCTGATCAGTTCCTTTGATGGGCTGATGCTTTGACCTCTTGCAAAGCTCTAATACATCTTAACAACTCTTTGCACACTTTTTCTCTTCTTTTCTTCACTATATATCAACTTCCATGCCTCATTACAATGGCGCATCTAATATTTACATGCGCATACAAAACAATTAACTAGGTCAGCCCTTTAACTAATTACATACAATGCTTCCAATTGAATTGGCTCAAGTGTGTTTACAAAAAATTTAATTACATGTATATAACTTAATTACAATAGGCACATAGCCTTTACACAACAATAATATAACCGCTAACCAAAATACCAATAGTCTTCTGCTTGCACTGTTCATCTCTGGTATTCACTGTCTATGCAACTTGAACTCTATGTATCTTTCTCATACTCAATCTTCTGATCATGCACTCTTAGATGTAGCATGAATATGATCTTACCAACTTAACTCCTAGGGTACATACCATAATTATGTCATATGCATGTGTGCTGATACTCTGACCTTTGGGTACTCTGTATACTATCCAGTCTTAAACACTTAGCCAATTTATGATCTTCTCATCAAGTGCACTGACTCCAAAATACTATATGACTTTGTTGCCATAATGACAACACTATATTAATTCATATACAATAGTATAGTCAACTTTCCAATAGTTCCCTAGTCAACATATCTTGTGTTATTGTGTTGGTGTGTATGTTTATCTTCTATGGTTGTTGTTTATATTGATTACATCATTTAAATCTATTATTGGTGATAAAATTTGTATTTATCTGATAACTGATTCACCCCCCCCCCCCCCCCCCTCTCAGTTATCTTGGTGGACTTTTCTTTCTAACAATTGGTATTAGAGCAGCACGCCCTTGAAGGAAAAGTTTAACAACTTAAGGAGATCCATGGCGAATCATTTCAGGAAACAATGCCCTAAGTTTGATGGAGTAAACTATGACAGCTAGAAAGAAAAGATGAAGAACCATTTTCTATATCTAGGACCACGGTGTACACTCAAAATGTGCTTGGTGAAATTTGGTGTTATGGGTGATCCTAATACATGGCCATTCACAATGTACCCATAGCTAGTTAGGAAAGAGTTTTACTCACATAACAACTCTGACTTCTACATCATTAATGATGCTTTTGTATTTTCCATCATACGCTCCATAGAGGGAGACTATGCAAAGAGGATTTCAACTGAAGTTGCTACAAATGTGAAGGCCCTTGGGGCATTATATATTCAATTCAAGAACTTCACATACATTCGGGTGGCGAGATGCACCCTAGCCCCTAAGAAGCTACCCAGGTATCCTTCCAATAGAGTGATCCTATTATAGATAGAAAGACAATTGTTTGATGCCCACAAGCACATCCAACACAAGAAGAAACACCGTTGGGACTTCCAAATTTCCATAGGGCCCACTGTGTACTTGATATGAAGATTTGCAAGCCTCTTTCCTTCGAATGGGATGAATTCCCTCTGCCAAACTACAACCTAATAAGAACTCATTTTGATCCAATTGGTACATATAGTCACATAATGGGAAGGCATTATGTACATGAGCCACACATTGAAGACCATTGGATAAATTGTGTGGATGACTATAAAGTCAAGATCCATGACTACTGCCGGATGAGTTTGGAGCTGGCGCAAACCGCTCTATTACTAAGGATCCCTCCAAAGGTAAAAGAAGTTGATTCTAAGGATATCTTAGATCCTATTTACAATCTGGATAAAGTATATACTAGGGCCATTCTAAATGTAGAGGTGGATAGAGATGAAAATGATGATATTGATTTCAAGGCCAGGCATGTCATCAAAGTAACAAAAGCCTAGATCACCCGCCCATTTCCTATGGAACCTGTGCCAATGAAGCAACGACCGAAGCAACCTTCCAAAGAGAAGAAGAAGAAAGAAGAGAAAGTACTAAAGCCACAATTTAAAGAGGTTGCACCCTTAAAGCCAGAGATAGTTTATAGGCATGAGCATCCTACAGCATATGGCTCAGCTACTCATTCAAAGAAGACTAAAATAAGAATGACATGGAGCATAGCACCTCTAGATGTTCCTTCTTTGAGTGGTCCCAAGCCTCCAAGTGTGACAAAGAAGCCCTCGAGATTCAAGGTAATAGGACCTAAGTCGGCTAGCGTGATTAAAGGGAATGTATACAAAAGGAAGAAAGGCTCAATGCCTACTCAGGTGGACACCCTCTTGGAGGATGATGAAGATGAGATGGACCAAATACCCCTTAGTAAAAGAACTGCGTTTGTGGGATCCTTGAAGAAAAGAAGAGTAACGGAAGATGATCAAGAGGATGCCGAAGGGGAAACCCAAGGAGAGCTAATAAATCTAGACACTCTGGATGATGATGAATTCAACATCACATATTTCAAAGGGCTTCATGGTTTTAAATAATTCAAGCAACAGGATTCACCTTCAAGATAGTCTTATTCTTTAGATCTTGTCCCTACACAGCTCACTATTCCTCCTGATAATATGGGAAAGGAAGCTCCAAAAGGGTCTCAAGAACCAATTGAGGAAGTGATAGCTGAGGTCCAAAAGGAAACAATGGAGTCAGGAAGGGACTCTTCCATTGGTGTCACTTCTGAGGAAGATGTAGCTACACAAGTTCCCTTGGTTTCATAGCCAGTTCAAACTCCACTCCTACCTCTACATCACACACCATCAACCACTCCACTTTTGCCTCCATTTAAAACTACTTCGTTGCCTCCATAGCCTTCACCATTTCATGCTCCAATGCCAACTCCACCTCCTCCACTCATGCCTTCACCCACTCCCCTTGTTTCTCCAACTCCAAATCCTACCATGCAGAATCCTCCTTCTTGAGCCCCCATTCCATCATTGGCCCACATAGAAATGTTGGCACAAGGGTCTCAAGAGCCTGAGAAAGAAATAGAGACAATGGATTAAATACTATTATAAGGTCAGGTTGGATCAGATGAACAAGCGAATGAAGAAAAAAAAGTTGATGAAGGAGAGCAAACGGCTAAGGAAGAGTAGGCACGTGAGAAGGGAGAGTTGAATGTGATGGAAGAATAGGAAACATGAGGAGAAGAAGAGGGAGGTCATGAAGAAATGGAGATAGAACACCTTGCAACTACCTCAACTCTCTCAGCTCCTTATGAACCCCTCAACACCTTTTCAAAGCCCACTTGGTTCACAAAGGAAATTTAACCAAGGACCAGGGTATACACTGAAGATGAAACAGATATGGTGGCATTAGGGCGAGAATTCCATCAGGCTCAATCTAGCACCTGAGAAAGGACACTGTCGTATGTAGCACAAGATCAAGTAGGAAGATGGAAGGCATAGGTGGTTGTTCCCAAAATGAGCATCAGTATAGCTGAAGTTACTCCATATGACTACATGTTGGAGGAGGTAGATTTGGGAGAGCCAACCAGAGAGGGGAGTAAAACTCTAGCTACCCTCGGATTAAAGAATACTCTTGTTTTCATGGACAAAGATGAGGAGAAGATAAAGATATTAATGGAGTAGAATGAGGCTATGAAGAAGTTTATTATTAAAATAGTGGGTCCCATTGACCCTAGTAACCCTAAGGCCTCATTACAAGCTATTTTGGAAAACAAGGGTGATATATCAACAGACATTCCACATTCTTTTGTACAGGCTTGTGCAGATTGGAAGGAAGATTTTGAGGAGTTTGCCAAGGTATCTCTAAAAAATATCTTGAGACCTTTCTGAGGTATTATTCAAGGAATCACCTCCTTGGTGGAGATCATGAGCGAAGAGGATGGTATGGAGGAAAAGATTCTAAAATGGCAGAAGGTGCTAGATAACTTTATAATAATAAGGAATCAACACTTCCATGTTTTGGTAAAAGTATATGAAGGATCAGAGCTAGATAATTTTGAGAAATGGATCGAGGATATAACTAGAGCGTTGAATATTTTTGAAAAGGTACTAAAGAGAATGGATAAAAGGAGAGATGATAGTCTACTCTTTGTAGGAGAGATGCATAATTTCTTCGATGGACTAGATTTAGATTTGTATGATTAAGATGATGAAAAAACTATGCATTCTATGAATGTCATCATTAATTAATACTTGGGTATATTTAGAGGAGTTAGGACAAAAGATGACCTCCAGCAAATATTTTATCAGAAGGAGGAAATCCAGAAAATGATGTCCCGGGAAGAGGAGATACAAGGTTTTGCAATAGAATTGGTTGCCTTCCGAGAAAGACAACAGGAACTCCTTGAAGGGATCAAAATGGCTGACTTTGAAGAGGTGCTCAAAATTGTGGATAGATTCTGCAAGGCTCATCCAGAGATACTCCCAAGTCAGTAAGCGTCCAGTTTTGGACTTAGCCAAATTTTGTGCAGAGAGGGAGTAATTTAGTACTTAACCATTTTTGAAGGTCCCAATTTTTGGCATTTCGGCCCTAGAGAACTTTTGGCCTCTAAAATTTCAAAGTCCAAAATTGGGAGGAAGGTGCATTCAACACTTAGTCAATTTTGGAGTTGCATTTTTTCAGGGTAACCGTCGAGATCCATGATTTCTAGGCACGTCCGCCACTCAACTTCAAGTTATCTCAGACTTGATTTTTTGGTCAACTAGGTCTATTTTATGGGATCATTTCTACATGATTTTTGGGCCTCTTTCAGTTGATTCCACATGGAGAAGCTATAAAAAATGATTAAGGGCAGAATTACGGAGTTTCATCAAGAGCTTGCATGAGTCCTAAGTGCATTTTGAGCCATTTAAGGGAAGGATTTTCTCTAGTTTTTGTAATGCACAAGGTTCAATTCCATGCTAGGGTAGTTTAACTTAGTTTAGAGACAATTTCTTTCATGTAATCTCTAGTTTAGATTTATTTCCAAGTTTCATGCAGCCAAAACCCTAGCTGTGAAAATAAGAGCACATCTCTATAAATTGTAATAACACAATGTAATGAGGGTCGGATTTTATCAATAATCCAATACATACAGTTGATGATTCATTCATAGTGTGATATTTTCTTCTATCTTTGCGAGATTTCTAAATGTGTGACTTGCTTATTCATTTATTTCAAAGAGCCAATTGATTGGGTGGTGATTTCAAATCTACGATTCTTAGTTCAGTGTTTGCTGGTGTTATATTGCTTTGTCATGATGAATTATTGAGATCTTTCTTTTGGTGCTTTTAAGATAAACTTGTCTCATGTGTGCATGCATCTATGGTGGCTTTGTGATTCGATGATTTTTGGCTTATCATACATCTACATTCATTTCTGTCAATGATTGCATCTACTTAGCTAAAGATTGTGATTTATTCTGATCTCTGTTTTGTGGGTTTCCTCATCTTCTCGGTCTTTTAATTCGTAAAGTAGTGTGATGCTGGTTTATGTCCATTAGCTTCATTTTAGTAATTTCCTTCAAATTCTTGTTACCCTACTTCTTACTTTTCTTTGCAAAAACAATTACGACAGATTAGTTAGATTAGCATTTCTTTCATTCTAAAATCTAAAAATCCAAAAAGAGAAACATTGTGGTATTTTGAAATTTATTTTGCAGCCTTCTTTGAGATATGAACTAGCAAAGGCCTCCTTGTTAATAGATTCACATTTGTCTTCAGTTGAGCTATCCAAATGGTGGAGACCCAACCCAGAAGGAACCTTGAGATTGATTCACATCAGTCATCGAAGAGGGGAATTTTCTTATGTAAATTCCTAGCCATTGTCTCGTGTAAAAATGATGCCCAAAACTTTCACTCCTATTGAAAGTAAAATTTCAACTCCCCATAGCAAGACCATTTCTTCCACATGGTTACTCATTCCCCCCCAAATTAAAAATATACATTTCAATAGTTTCCCCAAAGTTAGATCTTACAACCCCACCAACTGCATACCTCTTCTTGTAGCTCCATCAAAATTCAAGTTGTACCATTCTAGATTTGGTGATTTCCAATTGGTCTTCCTCCTTTTCATTCTCGTAGAGTTTTCAAATATAGCATAAAATTTGGGGAGACTCTAATTACTTTCCACTTTATCATCAAAGGGGGTAGGGGGAAAGGACAAGTACTGCCAAGTTTCAATTGAAAGGTTTTTTTGAAGCAATTTACAGAGGGTTCTATAAACTTTCTCAACTGAGTTTTCAACAGTCTTGAATATCTTGTTGTTACTTTTTTCCATAGACTCCACCCTAGATAGGGGGATCTGTGTTGAAAGTTATCTAACCAAAGGATTGTGAGTCAACCCCTCTATTAAGAAGCAAGGTGTTGTATAGATTTATTCCTTTCCCAGAGTATACCAACTTTATTTGTCATTGTATGCACCCTAAAATGGTCGCCTAGACTTTGGGCCCCCATTCACCAATTTATCAATTTCCTGAATCAATGCTTTGCAATATTTTCAATTCAAATCAATTTCCTTGATCAAATCGTAATTAATTCAATTATTTCAATATTTCCTAAGGTTTGATCATTTTATCCTAAGTTTTATTTAATTAAGAGAACATGCTCCATTTTAATTAAATAAAAAAATCTTTTAAATAATAAAATCACTTTATCCTAAACCACATTTCATTAAAAGAACAAATCTCTTTTAAATAAATAAAAAATCTTTTAATTAAATAATGGAAACCACTTTGCTAAAAATAATAAATAATTAATAAAATAAAAATAAAAAAGAAAAAAACTTTTTTTCTACACATTGAATGCACACTTTCCAAGATGAGTGAAATCTCCTTTTGCCTCTTAATCTCTTCCACACATATTTTTGCCTCTTAACCATGTCCATTGATTTTGCCTCTTGAGGATCTTGAGCACATGGATCAACCAAGATTTAATCTCCACAATTTATGATTTATTTTTGCCTCTTAATCTTGACCGTCCATTCATTTCTAAATCCTTTATAAGGAGCCCTCTCCTTCTCATTTTATGCATGGAGATTTTAGAGATCCAAATTTTATGTTATTGTTATGCAAGTTTGGAGAGAGATTTTGGAGGAGAATTTGAGCACTTGAGCTTGAACATTGAAACTTCTCTTTTCTTGTCTTCTTCTCTCATGCCTCCATGGAAATCCATTTAGATTACTCTTGCACTTTCATATTAGATTAGATTCATATTTCCTTTCATAGAATAATCTTGCATAAGCATTTCCTTTCATAGATTAGTTTTCTTTCATGCATTGTTATCATATAGAATAGCTTTCATTTTCATTTGCATGCATACTTGATGATCATGGAGACTAGTATTCTTGTTTTTCCTCTTTGAATCTCTCATTTTAAGGTGTACTTGCATGGGAACAAACTAGGTCTAATCTGAGGGCCTCCATTACAAAACCTTGCACTCCATGAATAGAGAGCTATGAGTCACCATTTGAGACCTCATTCTTGAGCAATCTTGGATATAATGACTCATAGAAGTGTGTCAACATTTTAGCACATAGTCACCATATGCCATCAGTAATGGGAAGAAGTATAATCAAGTAAAATAAGAGGGATAGATTCCTCGTCATGTTTGCAAATATTGCATTTGTTTGGTAAGTGAGATATATGCTTTGTCAAATTATCCCATGTGAGTATTTTATTATGCATGGTTGTCCACTAGAATAAGTTAAGTTTCAGAATCAATTGAGGATTCCATATATTTCTCCATAGTCCTAGGAAGTGTCCTTCTCTCAATAGTACGTTGTAATCAAATTAACAAAAGAGTACCCTTTGGGGTTCTTTCTCCAAATGAAGTTATCTTCCTATGGAAATAGAGGGATTCAAACATTCTTCAATATCATTTGAAACTCCTTATCCCTCTGCAGTAGGTTTGGTTGATTTTGACAACATTGAGTGATATCCTTCTAGGATTTCATAAGGGATATGTAATCTACAATCCAATTTCCAAAAAATGTCTTGGAACTCACACTAAGGTCTCTAAAACTTTTGCATAGAGCCAAAGGCATGTCCCCTATCCACATATCCTCATATGATCCAAATCAAACAACCATCTCCAATTTTCCATTTTAGCCATATCTGAATAAAATTCTTGCACTTGAGAATGTTGTTCCAAGTCTTAGAACCACTTGGGTATCCCAAGTTAGAGAGGACCCTATGAAAATTCTCAAATTAAGGTACCTAGAACCCATTATATTTTTCTAGTTAGTATTATGAAGTGCACCCTAGTTTTTTCATGAGATTTTTAGTGAGTAATGTTATTTTTCTTATTCCTAACCCTTCATATCTCTTAGGTCTACAAATTGTATCACAATCAACTAAAAAAATTATTTTCTCTCTTTCATGTCTATCTAAAGAAAATAAAATCATCCTTTACAATTTTTCAATCATAATGCTTGTAATTTTAAGTAAGTAAAGAAATTAAACATGGATATCTTTAAGTGAGGCTACAAGAAGTTGCAACTTCCCTGCATAACTAAGGATTTTCCATTTCATATTACCAACTTCTTTTGGAGCCTATCCAATATTGATTTCTAGAGGGAATGTGTCATTTATCTTCATGTGAGAGGTAGACCTAGGTATGTCCCATGAAGAGCAGCACTTTGACAACCTAAGATAGCATTGATTTTATTTTGTAGATTCTTCTTAGTGTTGAAAAAATATATGTACGGTAAGAAAAGGGAAGTGAGGCACATAGGGGGATTTGTCTACCTTTTCCTAATGCATAGTCAAAAGAAAGATGACCTAATAGGCTCAAGTAAGACTTAATCTCTAAGTGAGTGCAATGATCCTTCATAATAATAATTCAGATGAGATGGATTTGAGGGGAAATGAAAAGATAATGTAAGATAGGAGGCTAAATAATAATAAAATGACAAGATTTAGGAAATAAAAGCTAACAAAAAAGATAAGGTACATGTAATGACTTGAAATCAGATCTAGAAGGTTGTACTAACTTGCAGCTTAAATTTGAAGTGATTTTGTAGGGTACATAATGAATTGGGCATTTTGTTCTTAGGAATAGTTTGTCAATTTTTTATGTGTTCCTTTAATTATGCTTGAAATTTTCATAGTTAGTCTGACAAGTTCCAAACTTTTACGATTAGTTCTAATAGATGCGCTACCTATTCCTACACATATAGAAATGGGGGAAAAGTTTGTTTAAATGGGTTTTCCTTTCTCAAACTCTTGTTTGGGAATCAACCTTGAAATGTAAATGAAATTGCATAAAAGAAATATTTTTGATATGAAATAGAAGCTATATTTGAATCATAAGTTACCTCATACCTTGATGGTTCAATACTTATTTTGATGTAATCACAAGTTTTCATGTATTGTCCTTTGAATCCACACAAAAATCTCAAAGGAAATCATGGAAGACAAGATTTTCACCATGAATATTGTAGTTTTCCACAGTGTTTGATGAAGGAAAATAATGATGCTTTGAATACTTGAAGACTTGGATGCTTTAAACTTTTGGGAATTCTTGGATGTGAAATTGTAGAAAATTTATTTAGATCTTGTTCCTTATTCCTACAAAAATAGGGAGAGATATGCTACTTATATACCTCTCACAATATTTCAAGATTCAAAATTGATCAGTGCCAACTATGGGATCTAATTCCCCACCAAATCATTACAATGATGCCCCGATTTGAATTTTAGCCATTTTTTGTGGAAAACAACACCTTAGGAATTTCATTCCCAGGAACATAATGCTCTAGACATTCTGTACCTACGAGAATGAGAAAGAATTGAAATGGGAGGTCAGGGAGATAGGTTAGAAGTTGGAATAAGAGATAGTTAATTTTAAGGTCAAGAAGAAATAAAAAGGTCACAAATGGTAACATAGGGTCTATGTAGGCTAATAAATGATGAAATTCAAGAAATAACAAATCAGCACACCTAGAATAAGGGATCACATCAATATTCAAAGATTTTTAATTAAAACATGATTTATAATAATAATTTAAAAATATGATGAGAATTAGGAGAGCATGAAATCAATATGGGAACACATACATGTTAAATTGGGGATAAATGAAGTATTTAATTATAGGTGATGACTTTTTAGGAAGGTACAATAGATAATACTTTTTTCATAGTTGATATGTTGTTCTAAAGTGTTTTCATAATTGTTAAGGAAAGCCTTCCACTTCCTAGATTCAACCATAAAATCCATCCTAAATAAAATGGTTTCATCCACAAACTTATGTAATACAACAGGAGGAATAGTGGAGGTTTCCTTAACACCCTGCAGCCTACCCGTGCTTACTAGATTCAAAAAGTTCCCGCCCAAAACTTCAAAAAGAATTATGAATAACTATAGAGAAAGTGGGTAACCTTTTCTAATCCCTTTAGAATATCCAAAGAAACCCCTATGTACCCCATTAAAAATGATCGATAATCTCAAAGTTCCCACACATTCTTTAATTAAGTTGATCAAATTGCCTTGAAACCAAACTTCCTTCAAATTTTAAAGAGAAAGTACCATCTCACCCTATCATACACCTTAGAGATATATAATTTATGGACCATCCTTGGGAGACATATATCCATACATTGAATGATCTCATGCATAGTGGAAACTGCATCCAAGATTTATCTCCAAGGACAAGCCCCTTTTGGTTACAACTGACAAAACCATCAAGCACAGGTTCAATCCTATTCACTACACCTTTATAAATTATTGTTTATAATGTGTCACACAAACTAATGGGTTTAATTTTTGAGAGTATTTGGCGCTCCTATATTTTTTGGATTAAGGTGATGAAAGTGTTATTTAATTTCTTCAATAGTTTTCCAATTATAATAGTCTTTAGTTTCCATAGTGACATTGACCATTGAAACCTAAAACTCTTGTAAGAAAATCAATGGGAAACTATCAAGTCCTAGGGCCTTATAATTCACCATTGAAAAGACATCAAACTGTTGGAAATATTCAGGAATTAACCAAGTTACTGAGAGGGGAGGGGTGAATCAGTAACTCCAAATTTTCTTCTAATTTTAACATGTATTTTACCTTTTAACCTTTGCATACAGAAAGCATGAAACTTGAAAGCATTCACAATAATGACACATAGATTTGGTTACCCAGAAACCTTCCAAAAGAAAGTAAAACTGGGGTGGGGATGAAACCCACAAAGCTTTAATACTGCAGAATAAAGTTGGCCGGTTAAGGCTTACAATTTGATCACTTCTGATGATCTGCCCTGTTAGGAGCAATAAGGATTGCTAAATCCACCCTGTTAAAGGATTTACAAACATACAGTGAAGTATGCACTCGGTAAAGAGATTTATACAAAGATTGTTAAGTCTACCCGGTTAAAGGATTTAGTACTGATTCACCTGTTAGAATGAAACAGTAGATCTCTGCTTTGCAACTAGATTGCTGATTGAGATTCTCTGATGTACTGATCACCTTCTGTGATGAATTTGTCTTTGTTGTACCTTATACTTCTGAAGCCTTCTGCAATTCGCTTATTTCTGCCTTTCTTTTTCTTTCACATATATTCTGCTTCATATATTTCATTACATCTTTTTATTTTTACAACATTGTTTATATACAAGTCTCAATCAATTAATTACAATTACAATTACACAGTCGGCTTGACAAATAATCATAAGTGCTACTAAGTCGGCCCAAATATGGTTACTCGGTTCCTTCAAACTGACTCGGTGACTTTCTGATACTCGGCGTCCACTACATTACTCGGCATCGTCATGCACTCGGTAGAAGTGAAGGCACGGTTCATACTGATCGCTCGGTAGGTTTTGAACTCGGTAAGTACTGGTGACTCGGTAGACAAGATGTTACTCGGTTTACATTGTCCTGATCAGTTTGTACTAACTTGCTCGGTTTCCACTGCCTGCTCGGTTTGCACTGTCTGCTCGGTTTGCACTGTCTGCTCGGTTTGCACTGTCTGCTCGGTTTGCACTGTCTGCTCGGATTATATCTAGAATGCAAATAAGTGTTGTCACTAGTGGCAATTCTGCTTAATGCCAACAATCTCCCCCTTTGGCATTAGTGACAAAAACACTTATTGGCCAAAATTTATATACATGAATCATGCTGAGTTTTATTTTGATTTTTCAAAATTTGTCTTTGTTATAGGGCTTTATACATTGTCTCCCCCTTTCAATGTGCTAACTATTTCATATACAAATCTATACAGTATACATATCTCTCCTTCTATACATATCTCCCCCTTTTTGACGATAATGCCAAAGGTGCATATACAAGTTATTTACAGAGAGAATCCAAAATTTGATAACAAATCAGAATGTACCTTCATTATTAGTGCCAGGGTTCTGTCCCAACTTTCTTGCAGGATCTTACATGTTTGTATAGCAATTTGGACTTCTACAGAGAGTTCAATCATGTGATCTGCTATAGAGAACTGATTTTCATGAATCAATGTTCTGGAATGTTCAATGTGCTTATACATTGTATTCATGATGGGAAGGATCATGTGTTGGATGTCTAGCAGTGTGGACCAGATCCTTGAGTCTTCTTTCAGTAGATCAGACTGCATATTAGATAGGTGTGAAATTATCATGTGATGAGCAGAGCTTGAACTTGGTTCAAGTTGCAGCTTCTGTATGCTAATCTTCATATCCTCATCCATTTTATTCATTTTATCTTTAACATCCTTTGTGAACTCGGCAAAATTGCATAGTCTAGCCAAAAGAGAGGTAGCATTCGAATAAATAGATTCTATGTTAGACAAAACTGAAGACAATTCCACTTGGTTAATAGCTATGTGTTGAGCAATGTGCTCAAGCACTTTATTGTTGAATCTCTTCTCAGCTCTTTCAACTAACTTTTCTATCCCGGATGAGTCCTCATTGTATTTCTCAACTGCTTCTGCTAATTGTAACAAAACATGCTGGGAGGAGTCTACTTTAATGCCTAATGCATCAGACAAAATGTCCTTAGCATCCTTGATGATTTGATACTCCTTGTCTCTTTCCTCTTTAAGCTTCTTTTGTTTTGCTTTCCTTTGGAGGATCTCACCTATATTCTGCATCTGGTCTGCTGAGAGATTTGCAAAATCTAGTGTAGGAATCTCTATCTCTTCATCTAGGTCTATATCCTCAACTATATTTTTACCCAAAAATTTTATACTCGGTAGAGCCTTAGGCTTATCTGTACTTAATGCTTTTGTAGTAGTGACAGTAGATAAAGTAGGGCTGGCTATTGATACTGGTATACTTTCTACTGGAGAACTTAAAATATTTATACTTGAAGATTCAAAAGCTGGAAAACTTACTGGTACAGGAGACTGCAGCTCGGTAGAAGAAATGGTAGCTACCTCTGATGTTGCTAGGGATGATTGGACAAATGTGGAAGTTGTCACAACCATGCTTGAAGGTGTCTCTGGGCTGGATGTAGAGACTTTCACTGGAGAGGTAGGAAGGGATGCAATGACTTCTGCTGCTATCCTTACAGTATCATCTACCTCGGTGTCTTCTTCTTGTTCATCGCTGTCATCTTCAATATCTTTTATTATTACAATTTCAATGCTCGGTTGGTGAAGGTGGTATATGTTCTTCCATGTGGCTTTTGCAGCCTTCACAACCGATTCAATATTGTTGATCAAAATCAAACAAGTATTGAACTTCAATGTCATCTTATTTTCATTTTCTTTTAGTGCCTTCTTTACTTCATCATTATTCAAGCTCGGCATCAACTGTCTCAGGTTTTGATCAAATATGTCTATCACAGTTTGCCTTGCATTGCTCCATCTCATTTTTATTGGATTCAATAGAACTGCTGGAATCTGTGGGGTAATTTCTTCAGGAGAGTATTTCCACTGTCCCATCTTCTCAACAACAGCATCTTCTATTTCCTTCTGTTCTACTTCCGATCTGGTTTCATATTTCAAGGATTTTATGTTACTTACTCCAGATCCTGATCCATCTCTAAAGAGTTTGAGCTTTTCTTGAAGGCTTAGAGGAGGCCTTTTGAATACTATGTCTTTATCTGCCTTTTCTGCCTTGTCTGCCTTGCCTTTTGTATTTCTCCTTGTAAACACAGTAGTGGGAGGCACAGATGCCTTAGTGATGAAAGCTTTTCCTTTCTTCTTTGCAGGTTCTGGTTCCTCTGTTTTCTCAACCTTTTCCTCTTCTTTTTCATCTATTTCTTCTTTGTCCTCGGTTATCATTTGCATTTTGGCTATCCTCTTCTTTCCTTTGTTTACCGCCTGTGGAAGCTTTATGCTTAGTTCAATTCTCACCTTAGCTTCATCATATGTTCCAAAATATGGAGCTTTGGGATTGACAGGCTGATTTAGAAGAGCTTCAATGATATTCTTGGTTTCATCAATATTTACCTCATAAGGAAGAGGTTTTACATATACAGTTCTCGGTTTAACTGCTTGAATATACACATTATCAAAATCTACCATAAAACAGATGTCATCTTTGTAATCTTCCACCAACTTCTGTGGAATCCGGAATCTGTCATTCATTTTCTCTTTGAAAGACTCAAAATAATTATCCATGATGCTTTCAAAGTTTTCACCCATTTCTGCGATGTATTCATTTATTTCATAGAGTACTGGCACATCTTTTCTCCATACAACTTTTCCTTTAGAAGGGAAGAATTTCTGAACATAGAAGAATAAACAGACTAACAAGGATCCAAACTTACATGGATTGTTTTTGGAAGTTTTGATGCTTTCCATGTTCTTGTTGAACTGTTTCAACAATAAGTCTGCTAGGTCAAATGTCAAGTTGTTTTTGACCACTTTGTATGCTAGGTCAACAGCTTCACAGGAGACACTGTTCTGTCGACTAGAACTGTAAATCTTGTGGGCAATGATATGTGTACCAAACTTCAGTTCGGCGTCGGTAATGCTGCTAACTTTCATGCCTCTACCATCCCACTCGGCTAGGGTTTTCTTTTCTAGTTCCGTCCGACCTAGGGTTTTGGTAGTTTTAGCTTTGTTCAACATGGGAAGACCGGTGACTTGTTGAATCATTTTCTTTGTGATCTCAATAGGTTGCTCAAGCCAAATCTTTCCATCGTGTACTCGGCTGAGAATGTACCTAACCCATTTATCTCAAAAGTTTCGAGGAAGATGTGCAATGTGAACTAAACCCTTATCTTCCAGATGTTTGTGCTCGGGCTTCAAAATACCATCCACACATAGTTCCTCACGCACAATGTCTAGTTCTAGGTTTCCCATTTCTTGAATTGAACAGTTAAAATGATTGCGGATATCGTTGATAAGCAGTACCTTAGGAGGAATCTGAGATTGAGCTCCGTTCGGATCTAGGGCTGCTGCAATTGCGGGCACGATCTTAAAATCTGGTGCTTTCCACTCCCCTTGGACTAACATATCAGATCCTTTCTTCGCTGACGTGCTGGATGATGCCATGGTAGCTCACAGAAAATTCTTTTCGCAAAAGTATTAAATCGCCGGGTTGCCCTTGAAGTTTTCTGCTCTCAAAGTGCTAAAGATTTGCGGTGAAGAATGAGTTCGATTACTTGCTTTTTGTTTACAATTTTGTCATTAATGCTCATTTCAAATTAGGGTAGGAATTCTGACAGACTGTCACCCACTAAGAATTAATTGCTCGGAAAAGACTTCGCAACTCAGTGAACTCGAGAATTCATAATGCTCTGACCTCGCTCGGTAAAGACAGGTACCGACCTTGCTCGGTGAAGACTATACCGACCTTGCTCGGTGAAGACTATACCGACCTCCCTGTGATCTTACTGCATCTTGCATGCTGATTTAGACTTTTCTTTTAATTTCAGTTCTGGAACTGCTTGAGATTGATCTATGAGAATACAGTTCCAGTGCTTCCTTGGAAATTTAGTTTGAGTCGGTAGAGCCATCCATTCCATTACTTGGACTGGATTGCTCGGTAGCTTTAGGAATCCATTTTTGTCTCACCTGTTTCCTGACCTTAGTTGCTTCATTCTTTTTTTCTTCTTCAATTTCACTAGCATTCATGCAGTTTCTGGCTATGTGACCGAGTTTAGTGCATTTGAAACATCTTATGGTAGTATCTCTTTTCCTTAGATGATGTTTTATGCAATTCATGCCAATGTGTCCATATTCTCCACAGTAATGACATCTACACCAGGTGTTGTAGTCCCATCCAAACATTGCTTTCACAATTTGTTCTGCTGGATTGAATGTCTTGGATCTGCACTCAGATGCCTTGTGACCTTGTTTGTTGCACTTGTGACAATTACCTCTGAATCTAGGTTTTTCCCTACATTCATTTGCTTTATGACCAGGTTGATTGCAGCTATAACATTTTCCATTGAATTCTGCTTTTTCATTGTTCCAACATTTATTTGAAGTATGTCCTATTTTACCACAATGATTACAAGTAGGTTTTTGATTTCTTTGAGTACCTTGCTTAGAGGATTCGCCTTCTTCTTTGTATCCAAGTCCTGCTTTTCCTTTTTGCCTATGAAGATTTCATTCATACAGCTGATTCAAGTCTTCTTGACTTTTTAGCATTCCTTCATTGATTTGTTTTTCAGCGTTTAGGTCATCCATCAATCTTAGATTGGTTTCCTTTTCAGATCTTAGTTCTTCTCTTGTGTTTTCTATTTCTGATCTTAGATTTAGAATTTCTTCATTTGCATGAGAGATCTGATCAATTAGATTTTCTAGCTAAAGGGTTTTGTTTTGGACTTCAATGTTTCTTCCATCTAATTCATCTTTCAACTTGTTTCTTTGTTCCAAGATCTCACAGAATCTTGTAGAGTGTAGTTCTTGTTCTCTTTTCAATTTTCTCACTTCTTCCTGCAGAGACCCATTCTTTTCTAGGAGTTCTTTGATATCATTGTTTGCTTCATCTGAGTTATTTGAGGGAAGAAGATCTTCAATCTTTTCTTCAATGTAATTCTGATCATTCATCTGATTTGCAAGTTCCTTCCTTCTCCTTAGGGATTGGGAAAGATGTTCTTTTGCTTCTTTGAGTTTAGCTATGGCCATTTCCAGATCTAGCTTTTCATTTTCAATCACCTTGTTCAGTTTGAATACCTCCATTGTCCTGGATCTTTGCTCAAGCTAGTTAAGCTTTGTCTTGAGAACCAATGCAGCTCTGATACCAATTGTTGGAAATATTCAGGAATTAACCAAGTTACTGAGAGGGGAGGGGTGAATCAGTAACTCCAAATTTTCTTCTAATTTTAACATGTATTTTACCTTTTAACCTTTGCATACAGAAAGCATGAAACTTGAAAGCATTCACAATAATGACACATAGATTTGGTTACCCAGAAACCTTCCAAAAGAAAGTAAAACTGGGGTGGGGATGAAACCCACAAAGCTTTAATACTGCAGAATAAAGTTGGCCGGTTAAGGCTTACAATTTGATCACTTCTAATGATCTGCCCTGTTAGGAGCAATAAGGATTGCTAAATCCACCCTGTTAAAGGATTTACAAACATACAGTGAAGTATGCACTCGGTAAAGAGATTTATACAAAGACTGTTAAGTCTACCCGGTTAAAGGATTTAGTACTGATTCACCTTTTAGAATGAAACAGTAGATCTCTGCTTTGCAACTGGATTGCTGATTGAGATTCTCTGATGTACTGATCACCTTCTGTGATGAATTTTTCTTTGCTGTACCTTATACTTCTGAAGCCTTCTGCAATTCGCTTATTTCTGCCTTTCTTTTTCTTTCACATATATTCTGCTTCATATATTTCATTACATCTTTTTATTTTTACAACATTGTTTATATACAAGTCTCAATCAATTAATTACAATTACAATTACACAGTCGGCTTGACAAATAATCATAAGTGCTACTAAGTCGGCCCAAATATGGTTACTCGGTTCCTTCAAACTGACTCGGTGACTTTCTGATACTCGGCGTCCACTGCATTACTCGGCATCGTCATGCACTCGGTAGAAGTGAAGGCACGGTTCATACTGATCACTCGGTAGGTTTTGAACTCGGTAAGTACTGGTGACTCGGTAGACAAGATGTTACTCGGTTTACATTGTCCTGATTGGTTTGTACTAAGTTGCTCGGTTTCCACTGCCTGCTCGGTTTGCACTGTCTGCTCGGTTTGCACTGTCTTCTCGGTTTGCACTGTCTGCTCGGTTTGCACTGTCTGCTTGGTTTGCACTGTCTGCTCGGTTTGCACTGTCTACTCGGTTTGCACTGTCTGCTTGGTTTGCACTATCTGCTCGGTTTGCACTGTCTGCTCGGATTATATCCAGAATGCAAATAAGTGTTGTCACTAGTGGCAATTCTGCTTAATGCCAACACAAACTTGACACTATAAAATTCCATCCTCTAACATTTGGTTCATCTCTCTTCTATTCTCTTTGTAGGCATTACATGCATATTTTGTAGCCATCCCTCCCAATTAAGATTCCTCTATAATCTCTTTGTCCATTTCATCATTTAGACTTTGCATAGTATTTATGTTCCTATGCTTTCTCACAGGCCTATGGAAGAAGGTAAAGTTCTTATCTCCCTCTTTCATCCATTGAATCCTAGATTTCTATTTCCACTAAATTTCCTCTCCCTTTAGATTCACCTTCCACTTTTCTCTTTATGCCTCCTCTTCTCTATGTGTCACTTTGAGACCATCTATTCTTGAATAGCCATCAATTAGAATTTATTTCCTTCTTCTGAACATAAATGTCTCTAAAAGTGAATTTATTCCATTCTTTTACCCTTTGTTCTGATTATGTCAAGTTTTTAACCCACTCTATACATGGTCCTTCCCTGTATGGGTGTGTTCGAATAGATTTATTCATACAATTCCTAAAATTTGGATGTGAGTCCAACAGAATCTCATAGAGGAAAGGTAGAGGGCCCTAAATAGGTTTTTCCATCCATTCAAGAAGAAAATGGTTGTGTTCTAATACTATTGTAGGGAGGTATTCAAGAGTAGCATTATAACCAATGTCTAAAATAGTAGAGATCATGAATCTATCCAATTTTTCATAAATAATAATATCCATGTCCCTATGGTTATACCAACTAAAATTTTGACTCATTAGTTCAATGTTAAAGAGGAACAGTCTATCAGAGTAGACTACCACTCACAAAAAGTTGATTTCCATTCTATTAGAGTAATCTACCACTCACAAAAACTTCTCAAAGGGGATTAGGGGATAATTATAGTCTCCTACAATCATCCAAAAATAATCTTGATCATCTAGGATCATAAAGGAGGTCTCATCTCAAACCTCCTCACAACCCAAGAAAGATTTGGGAGCATATACATTGATTGGGCTCCAAGAGTTGTTCACTAAGTCAAAATTGACATGGGTAATTTTCCAAATAGAAAAGAAGAGTCCCATTTAATTTGTGTGGGTACCACATGGTGAAAAATCCTCCCAAATCCTCATTGGTATTACTAACTAGGTAGAAAAACCCAACCAAATATATTTAACAGTAGTGATGCAAGTATCTTTAGTCATCTTAACTTCTTTCAACAAAAGAATATCAATCTTCTTCTCAAAGATATAGTTCCTTAGAGAATATTTTTTTTAAATTGTTTAGGCTGCTCATGTTCCATGAGAGGAACTTTATTTTTTACTTTTGGATGTTGAATCTAGGAACCTCTTCCTTCCATTAGTGATTTCCCTTGTTGCCTCCTTTTACCTCAAGATCCTTTGTGATGGAAAATAATTCCTAGGTTTTCTGCAAACATCAATTTTGGTTTTTCTAGTTTTATTTTTATAAGTTGTATGTTCTTCATCATCCTTTGTTACATAGGTACTAGTGGTAATAATATACTAGGCATTATTTTGTTTAGGTATGCAATAGCGTCAAATTTTAGTTTCCACCTACAAAAGAATAGCTAGTGTTTTCCATAGGCCTATGACTCAATGAGAATCACTATTGGGTCCCCATTAAAAGTAAATTTGAATAAAAAGAGGCCCCTAGGAATAGTGCTTGAAGTAACCCTCCCCTTCAACTTCCACCTAGATTCCACCCATCTCCTCACCATATCAATTATAGGCATGAAAGAGAATAATTTCCCAACTAACACATTATTCATTGATGAAACAATGTTGTCTACAACTGAGTTAGGTGACCTAATTTCAGTTTCTTCCTCAACCCATTTATTTTTCCTTGATTCACGTTAACAAGTGCATTTTTCCATCCCTAGGGTTTTGGGATCTCCTTTAGAGGTGCATGATCCTCTTTATCAACTTCTATAAGGGTTTTGTCATTTCCATCAAGGGTGGCATCTGAAGAATCCCAGACTATATGCCAAAAATCTTTGTAGTAGAAATCCTAGAAGGTGACACTTTACCAATATCAGGGATGAGGGTCCACAGTTGGAGAGGCAAGGCCTTCTCCATTCTTAGCCACCATGTACGAGCCAAATTTTTTGAAAATTACAGTGTGCAAAAGATGCAAAGCATAAAATGTATATTTTTATAGTAATAAATTAGGTTTTATGTAATTTGTCTATTAAATAACAACATTTAATGTGAGTTTTCTTAAACAACACTGTAATGATTATTACCAATTTTCACTTACAACTCAAATTGGCCAAGATGATTCAGATTTTGTTCATTTTTTAAGTGGAAGGTTCATTTATTTACATTTCTTTTCCTAAATTATTTTCATTTGTTTGAGTTAGGGAAAAAAATTTAATTTATTATACAATGTGTTGATTTAAAAAGAAAAATAATTTTCCAATTAGTGGAAGAAAACATAAAGGAAAAGGTACATAAATGAAAAATTCTCATTTCGTTTGCAATATATTTTACAAATGTTCCATTTTTATTGCAAAAAGAGATATACAACTAATATACACAAAATTGCAAAATAATATTTCAAATTTTGTTTATTGAAAGGAAAAGATAAATTAAGAACCCACACAAGTTGTTGGGTTGACTAAAAAGATGCAACAGTTAGTAAATTTGTATAGAAGTCAAGATATAGAATAGGGAAGAAGATCTATCATTACATGTTGAATAGAAAGCTATGGATGATTTATGGAGCATCTTGCTTCAATAAGGTTGTCTCATATCTTAAAAGTACCTATAGGGTGATGTTGAAGTTGTGTTAGAGCTCAGAATCTTAATCCTAAATCTATAAATCAATAGCTATACAAGACTACTTATAAAATGCATCTAATCGGTTTTGAACTAGAAAAGGAACCCAATTTGAACAAATCTAAACTTCATGTTTATTAATGAGTCTATTTCATGTGCAAGGGAAGTCACACATTTATTATTAATAAGCATATGGGATCAAGTTGGCTTCCACAAGGGTTGAGCCCAACATGCCAATAAATAGTAAATATGTAGCTGAAGGGTAATCATATATGTTTTCGAAATAGTGCAGATCAATATTAAAGGAAATGACTATCAAAGGGAAATATCACTATGGAATGAAACCTTTTAGTTTAAATACTACAAAATAAATATTGTAGTAAATAAAATAAAAACAACATATATCATAACAGTGTCATGCTAATTGTTGACTATGTAAATGTCATTGCAAGAACACCTAGTAATATCATAAGGCAAATAATAGCTTCAGAGATATAACACTAATGAAAAATGATCAATCTATGACATGTAGTTGCAAAACCTACAATTGTGTTCAGAGAAGCAAAATCTTATCGACATAATGCATCCTAGTAACTATCGATGCTCTTTGTGTTGGTGTTTTATATTTCATGAGAATTAACTTCTCCGTGGTTTTTCCCAAATTGGGTTTCCATGTAAATATCGATGCTCTTTGTGTTTGTGTTTCTATGTTCTTCATATTTACATTTTATGTGGTTGTTTAGTGTGCTTAATTGACAAAACTAAAGTTTATATTTCTATTGTTTATGATTTGACCAACAGAGAAAAAGTTTTTTAAGTTGTGTGGGAATAAATGATTCACCCCTCTCTCATTTATTCAGCCTATTCAACAATTGGTATTAGAGCTTGATCCCTTGTAGATAAAACTTAACCGCTTGAGGGAGATCTTGGTTGCTTGAACATATGGAAGGATGTTTCTACATCGAGGAGGATTGGCATATCATATTGACTGATATTGAAGTTACTTAGTCATAAAATGAGGAGATGAAATAAAACTTGAAAGAAGAAAATACTTGCATTGCAAAGTTAAGAGATCAGATCAAGAAATTCAAATCTAGGCACAAGGAGGTTAGTCAAGAATTAAAGAAATCAAAGGATAGAATTGCAGAGTTGGAATAGGAACTGACTAAGCTAAGAAAATCAAAAGATATTAGTACATATCTAGATTATGAATCAAAGATGGATTTAGATGAAAAAGATCGGAAGGAAGATCTCATCAGAGATGGATAAAATTAAAAGTCAAAGAATGCTTGGATAAAAAGATTTGAACTAGAAATAACATAGGAAGATTGGATATAAACTAAAGAAAACTTCAAGGAGGTGATAAGAAAAAGCTCAAAACAAAATGAGAAGTTAAAGATAGAATTGGGGAAGCTAAGGAAAGAAACTAAGGCAAGTGAAAGTAGTACTATTTTGGATCATTTACTGGACATGCAGAAAGGTCACAAAGACAAAGAAGGAGAATGCTCAAATCAAAATGACAAAGGTGAAGGAAAGGCAATTGAGGATGATGCAAAGGTTGAAATGAAAAGTGACAAAAATCAATAGAATCCATCCACAAAAAGGTCTTTGGTAAGACAACCAAATTCTCAAAAGTATTTATTTGTTAATGGTTGCTATTATATTTACAAGAAATTTGGTCATGGGGTAATTTATTGTAGAATAAAAAAGGAATAAAGAATTCAATGTTTTATCTGTCATAAGGTTAGTCACAAAGAAATTCAATGTACGAGTCAAGTCTAAGATCAGGAGAATGAAAAGATCAATATGTTTCATGAAAATCACTATGTATGTTATAACTTTGGTTGTAAAGCTAGTCACTGCAAATCTAATCATCTATCAGTGAAGTTTGAAAAAAGGAATGTGAATTGTTTCAGATGTGGATGGATTGATCACAGTGCTAAATAATGAAAATCTAGTAGTGTTTTGTTAAATACCAAGTGTGATAATCATACTACAAAATCTAGTGGATCTCAAAAGTAGAATATAGAGTGGAGAAAGAAATGTGCTGGTGCAGATGGTTCAGTGGTACCATACCTGGTACTAGTCCTACTGACAACTGAGTCAAGATATTTGGATCAATGGGAGTAATAAACAACTCAAAGTTCACATCTCCCATGTTCCAATGAGATATCAGGGTTGTAACTGGGTTGTTTCCATCATATGTGAAGTAGCATGAATGATGTCAAGATGGTTTCAATTGATTGATGTGAAATGTATAATGATTATATCAGAGATAACTAATTCTGGGAGGAAACTCAATCATTATAGTTTGTGGCTTTTAAAAGGTGAAATTTTCAAATCATTTAGCACTATAGCTCAAGAAGAAAAATTGTGAACTTGCAGAGTGACAAAAGAAGAAAATCTATAAGGAGTTCATGGCACCCAAATCCATTGTTTGTGTTGGTGCAAAAAGAAGAATGGATAAAGACTTTGAGTTAAAGGAATTTGATCATAGTCATATAAAGAAATTAGAATTTGGTTTTCCTATGGATGGAATGCATAGAGTCATAAATATAGGTCTCAACATTTTGGGAGAGTTTTGTGGTGTGATGAAAAAGGATTTATTCATTTTATGCTAATTCAGTTTAAAGAAAAAAAATTAGTATTGGACATACCCTACTATGTGATGAAGGATGTAATTGAGGACATTATTGGTTTATGCAACATTGGTGAGGTACCTGCAAAAAAATCCATTAGCTATGAATAGGTAGAAGCCTTGACAGTGATTGGTAGGGATTAGCGTGCATTTTAAATCTTTACCATCGAAGATCCTATCACAAGGTATGTTTCTAATAGCATGTCTTAAAAAATTAAATTATGTAATCCTGATGGTTAAACATCTATTGTGGCTATGTATATACCATGTAAATGGTGAATGAGAATGTACAAATGGATTTATGTAAAAAATACTTAGACAATTTAAAGTTGAATGTGAAAATGTCATTGGAAGACAATTATGATTTCTATTTTGGTTCATTAGTCATGTGCTTGTTCTTGGTATTCTATTTCATGAGGTCTTTGTCTAGAAAAGAGAATGTTGTATAGAGGACCAAAATTCCTATTGATAAGAAAATTTACAAATACATAGAAGGGTTGGAAGATAAGGTAGATACTTGCAAGGCATATTTCATGACCCTTGAGGAGAATCTTGGCTCTATTTTGGTGGTTGTTGGTGCTATACTGGTAAAGGAGATTGTAGGAGGTCCATCTTTGGGATAAAAGGAACTAGAAGTATTTATCAATGGTTACCCTTCTAAACCAAAGAGGATAAGGAAAAATGAGAAAGGAAAAGAAATTGTTATTGTTTCTGAAAGTGAAGAAGAAAAAGAAGAAGATACAGAGGAAGAGATATAATCCAAGGAGGAAGTGGAGAAAATTTTGGTTTCTACAAAGGAATCATGTGCTCTTGATTCCAATAGTATTAAAGTTATGTCAGTTAAAGGAGAATTAAATATAATTGGTGGTCTTTGGATTGAATTCACTTTAGCCAACATGACCTTGGTAATGAATTTGTTGATTGATTATCTAATCAATAGAAAGGTTGTGGTATCTAGCGTATCCACTATGCTTTCTGGAGAGATGGTAGTACTAAAGATTAAAAAAAAAATTAGTTTAGTTCTGATTAATGGAGTGTAGTAAACAAAATTGACAAGAAGTGTGACAATGAAAAGTAGTGATTGTCTCTTCTTATCGAAAAAATAAAATCTTGCAAGGAACAAATCAGTAGTGTCTATCAATACTGTCTTCAATGGACTGTTGTAGTTGAAAACTTCATAGGTCAATGCAAAACAATTGAGGTAAAGCTCAATGAGATAGGGAAAATATATGACATATTCAAGGATAGAGATGGAAATCAAAGAATTAGAGTAGGAGAACTTGAAGAAGAATTATTATTGCAGAAAAGACAGAGAGAGGACTTGATCAAGACATTCTAGCTTGTGAAGGATATGATTGAAGTTAGGATGGAGCATGTTTCTGGCATTATAACTAATGTAGAGAAATATGAACAAAGATTTTAATTTTTGGATTGGGAAAAATAATTTGAAAAACTAGTCAAATATGATAGTTTGTGTGCTCGCATGGAGGTGATAGTTTCTGAGTGGAAGAAGGAATTTCCAATTTTGAAGGAAAGGTACTTGAAGGTATTTTCAATCAAATCTATTGTGTTACTTTAAATATATTATGTATTATTTTGTATTGGCCCTTTTCCATTGTGGAAAAAAGGGGGAGATAAATCGTGTTGCATCTACTTAGGGGGAGTATTTTTAAGTATTAGAAGTGTTTGCATTCTAGAGATATATTTCAAGTTTTTCTATCAATGCCAAAGGGGGAGATTGTTAGTATTATTTCTAGATTTTATTTTCATTAATGTAGAAACCCCCATACCTAGTGGTATCAATTATTTGTTGATAGTGTTGAGTATATCATGTTGGTTATTGGTAATTGAACATGAATTTTGGTTGAGAAATTTTTATGTCTAGTAAAGCTTCAAGGACAAGTGTACTATACTATATCCATGATTCACATACATTAGTACTCTTGTATGGTTTCTGTGTTTAGCTATTTCTATCAGTACCTAGTGATTACTATCCCTTCTGATGTGTATTTCATCAAATAATTTTGGTGCATTGTCTACGACGTACTATGGACATCATTCGGTTGATGGTAATGGTCATTTTATCTCTTCATCTTTTGGAATTGGTTTTGGTATTTGGATGGCTTCAGTAAAATAAATTATAATACGTTAAGCCAGACCTATATGTGGGTTGTATTGTAGTATTTTCTTATGTATGTCATAGATTTAGGATCGATGATTTTCATTAAATATAATTGTAATATCTATAGCATTGGGGTTGTCACATGTTTGGTGTGAAGCTGACATATGTAAGATTGAATACCAATATAAATAAAGAACCTCTTTGTATCTAAGAGTGGAATGTGTGTAGATTTTATGTAGTGATTGTGGCAAATAAATCTCATGATAACAATGTATGTGAGTAGTGGTATCTATAGTGAAATATTGAATATCCTATCAGAGCTTTCATATAAAGAGCAGTGGATCGGTCCTTTGGCGATCTACTGGTGGCTATGGTGATAGAGCTAAATTTTGGAGCTATTCATGCATTTTCACATGAAATCTAATCAATTCATCATCTTATTTTGATATCTATCTTATGGAAGTTACCTCAATTGGGAGTGAGCCTTATTGTATTGGCAATGAGCCTTAATGTATTGGAAGTGATCCTTATTATACCAGTAGTGAGCCTTTGTAAAAATCACCTTATCGGTGTCACCTTAATAGGTTTTTTATATTTCATGAGAATTATCTTCTCTATGGTTTTTCCCAAATTTGGTTTCTATGTAAATCTTAGCGTTCACTATGTTAGTGTTTATGTGTCCTTCATGTTTACATTTTATGTGGTTTTTTAGTGTGCTTAATTGACAATCCTAAATATTTATGTTATTTATGAGTTTATCAATAGAGAAAAAAATTATAAGTTGTGTGGGAATAACTGATTCACGCCCCCTCTCATTTATTTGGCTTGTTAAAAAAGGACATCCTTCAACATTTTTAATATTTCATGGTGCAATACATATCAGTAAAGAGCCTTAAAAATTGAAGTTACTCTTCAACATGTGCTATTATGAGGCAACAATTATAATAGGATGCATATCAAACAATGGTGTAACCACACAAAATATGAGAAGAGAATAATATTAAAGGTTTTTATATTAATCATCAAAGACATAATGAATGCACAGGGTATTGATAAAGGTCAAACATAATATATATCAAATTTTCCTAAAGATGGTGACTGTATCAAGAGAAAAGAGAGCATGACTATGTTGTGAAAGTAGACAGATAGTGGGGTAAAACTACAAAGTTGTGTTGTAGTAGAGGATAACAGACAGGTTCCAACCAAAGGTACTTTCAGTCGAGTATGGTTCAGTCAGACAATGTACAACCGAATGTGTGTGGCACATATGTGGCCCCATGTGGCATCGACTTGGCAAATAGGTTTCAGTCAAAATAGGTCTAGCCAAACAAGAAAATTGAGTAAATATAAGAGAAATGTGTTAGATCAATGAAGAATTGGTACATATATATGCAGGGGAGTTTGTCCAAACCTTGTTCGGTCAAACTAGATCTGACCAAAACTACTTATGTGGCATCCCATGTGGTAGCCAAATAAGAAAAATTTGTAGAATTACAAAATTTATCACTTTTGTAGTTGATTTCTCCATCAAAACTCAACTTTATTTAAAAAATTAAAATACTCTTTTGCAAAGCTCAGAGTCAATATTATATTCATATAAGTTTTATAGTGTTTTCATTAGATCTAATATATTATAATTTTAAAATATTACAAGTAGTTATTTTAACATTTGAGAAGACGTTGCTTCAAAAAAAGAAACAAAATAGTAAATCATACTAGAAAATTTTTAAAATTAGATTTAACACTAGAGTAGAGAGTCCTCTTCAAGAATATATGACTTTTTTTTAATGGTGTATATTTGATAGGGGAAATTTGGTGGGAGACAAAAACTGTCGATTTCAAGTAAGTTTGACTTTGAATAGTTATATTAGAGAAAATATACATCGAAAACTAATATTTCTTTTTTTATGTACTAGCTATACCTGCCATCTAAAATATATTTTGAAATCAGAGGGAAAAAATATTATTTAGATATAGTTTTTTGGCAGGAACTAGACCCTTGATTTTCAACATTTTTCAGCAATTGAAAAATGGACTTTAAAATTTTAAAAACTACATCAATTCTTGTTCAAATAATTTTTTTAAAATAACATCCATAAACTTCATCCAGTTTTACACATTTCATTAATTTACATCATCTTCAAATTTTAAACACAAATGCCACTTTTATGTCATTGAAGTTGAACAGTTTTGGTGTTGTTAACCTTTTCTTTCATAAAAGTGTGACACGGGTTTGTACTTTTACTCAGTGAGGATTAAACAATTCTATGGATGGTGTTTGAATATCTCAATGCATCAAATATTACAACACAAAAGAAAAATATAATTATTAGAACAACACAATAGGAATATTAAAAATGATGAAGTCATAGAAATACTTTTGCATAAATTACATTAATTTCTTCCACTTTCAATCGAATATGATAAGCTACAACATGGTGAGTAAATCCATGATAGAGATGCAATATTCTATCATAAATATAGAGATGGATAAATCATTATCGCAAATAAATATATTAGGTATGTACAACCATGAGTAGATACAGTCATCATGCCATTCAAAATAAAAGTATCAATCAAAAGCATTGGGCATTCAATCTCATAGTGATGTATCAACAAGGGCTTGAAAAGTGTTTTAGAATCAAAATGTATGTTAATATGTTTATAAACAATTTTAACCTTCAAAGAGAAAGTAGTTTGTTATGAATCAAATTTTTAATCATATCATTTAGAATCACAACTTGACAGGAAATGAATGTAGTGACCAAACAAGTACAATGATAATAAAACAAGACAAGCATCACCATTCAATCAATATCTCTCAAATACTATTACAATGTTGTTATTTTAGAAGTAACCTGAATTTGTTAGGACATGATGAATGTAGTGACAAATCTTAAAGGAAGCATTATGGTTTTACAAACATTCTAGTTACATGCACACATTTTCAAGGTCTTCTGAAAAATTTCCATAAATCAAATCTTACCAGGATTTTTGAGTCTTAGTTATAATTTAGAGAATATTTGATAAATATTCACCATGAGATCCATATGTTTTCATTAGCATGTAAAGGGAACAAATAGTGCAAATAAATTTGGAGTTTCAGAGTTTGGAGAAAAACTCATTAAGGAGAAAAGATAAAACTTTCAAATGCACAAAAGTTTGGGCTGAGTATTTCAAACACAAGGGTTTAATTTATACTTGTTTTATTTTTTAGTTTTATTTGAAGACTTACAGGGAAAAATAATAAAGGATTCAAGAACCGCAACCCCTTATAAATGGTGATAGAGATACATAGAATATCAAAACCTTAAGTGCCAGAACAAAAACAAAGCATTTTATACATATGGATTAATAAAAAACAAGCTCATGAAATCGCTCAAGCATGCGAGGAGTAGAAAGAAACACTTCTACATAAGATATAGAATTTATCATTCATTTTTCCTTTGAAAATAAAATCTCAAGATCACTATTAAGAAATTGATACCTATGAAGAGTCGTGAAACCTCCAACAAGACCCTAAGGAAAGAACAATAGAACTTCATGAACCTTGTAATAAACCCTCATGGTTATTTAGGGTTTTCAGGTAGAAATAACTAAGATACGTTGATGGTTTTGAATAAAGGAAATGTATTCCTGTGTTAGAGTCCTTATGGTTTTATGCCATGGAGAAAATAAAATCCAAGAGCATCAAGAAAAGAACATTCATTTGTTTGTGACAAAACCCTCAAATTTGATGCAGGAGCATCTTCAGCTCTTGGCAATCTTGAATCACCCAAAATGATTTCCCTTTCAGTTTGCTTATGGTTTTTTCTTGTTGTTTTATTTTTGTGTTTTGGTTGGTGATCCTTCTAGTTGGTTCCTTATCTCATCCGATCCTGATGATTTTTTCTATACATCATGGTGAATCTATGTCTATATTTTTATCTCGATCCATTCCTTTTGGTGAAGATTTCTTGAGTTTGGTTTGGACCTATATTGTTCTTCATATTAACAACCTTATGTGAGTTGTTGTATCTTGAAAATATTTTACATGGTTTGTGTTAGAATGCTTTTAGAATAGCTGAGAGAGGGGGTGAATCATTTATCCTTAGGTCTAGATGTACCAATTCAACTTTCTAGCTCTTCAACAAACTTAGATCTAATCAGCAATTTACTCAGTCTCTATAGAATATATCAGCAACATAAAACTTGCAGTCCATTGTCCAAAAGTAATCAACTTACAGAATATAAATCTTTCAACAACATTCACATCAAACAACATTCACACAAGTACTAACGTCGGGATTTAACGTGGAAATCCAATTGGGAAAAACCACCAATAACATTCTATTAAGAGTGGCCTGGTTAGAGGGCTTAAGAACATTCCATTAGAATGCCACCTTGGTTAAAGGGTTTACAAAAATGATTTTTAGGTCAACCTTGATTAAAGAATTTTGACTAATACAATGGTTAGAAAGTAATAGTAGGTTCTGATCTAAAAAATACAACTCACTTTGCAAATACAGATCCAATTTTCTCATATGTTGATTCACTAACTGGCTTTCATTTCCATCTCCATCTCTAATCTACTCAAAATTCTCTTCAAGAAATCACCACAACTCTGTTCAGCTCTTCATAGATTCAACTTAGCCTTCTGCTTAGATTCACCAGTCAATAACATAAACCTCTTCCACACACTCTATAACCTCACAATTAGGTCATTCGTATACCTCCTTGATCAGGTAGATTAATATTTTGCCACTTAATTTCTTTCGTAGATCTTAGGTTTAGGTCAGATTCATCGAATCCTTTCATCATTTCATTCTCCTTCTTTTCCTTCTAAATACATCTTCAAACTTCTCCTTGAATCCATAAGAAAATGCATTAAATGCTCCATATCATTCATTAATAATCTGAACGCATTTTACATATCCCAAGAATTCAACTATGTCGGCTGGGATTCTCAATTATTTCACAAACTATAAATTATTTTCACTCGGTCAATATTGTGTTCATCTCCTCGATCATTACTGGATATCTCATTCATCGCTAAAACTTTCCTTCTCAGAAAATATTGTCTTCGCTCGGTTAATTATCTGTTGCTCGACAATTACTGATGCTCAGTCAACACTAGATTTTCTCGGCTTATACTGGCACTCGGTTGACACTAGCATCACTTAGCTTAAACTAATTTTCTTCACTTTTACTCGGTTAATCCTATGATTCCAGTTTTTCTTCTTCACTTAGTGTTAACAATAAACAACACATTGCCTTATCAATGTGCCAACTAATCAAGTACCCATTGAAGAATCACATAACTCAACCTTTCCTTAGGTCCTCTTGTTATCTCCTCTTTTCAAATCATCTTCATCAATCAAAAGATATGGTACTCTACTAGATAGAAACTACCTTACCAGTTAAGGTTTGACATTAATGACAACATAGCAATTGTTTAAATTGTATTTTCCAACAATATCCCTATTTGGCATTGATGGCAACACCACATGATTTACCATAAAATCTAAAAAATATGCAATGAAGCAACTTCTATCAACTCTTTCTATGTATTATATCTTCATTTAGATCTCCACTGCTTTATCTGTTCAACTTTACTAAATCTCTCCCTCTTTGCTTAGGGTCATTTCTTTTGTATCTATCTCGCAGATTCATTAATTCTCTCCCTCTTTGACAACAATACTAGTGAAACTTTTATATTTCACTTGCATGTTTACCATGTAGATATCTTCATGTCAATTCTTTGATTTGTATGCTCCCTTTATGATCTTTCTTATGACTGATTTACATCTTTTGGTTTACTTCTCACAACTCTAGACAACTCCTAAAGTGTGACCACTTGTACATCAATTTGTCAAATATTATAATTATCATATTTGATGAAATGCTCCTATATACTACTAGGTAGCCTCAGTTAGGGGTGTGTGTGTGAAAATTGTACCTGATCTGTAGACACAACACTTCAGTAAAACATTAGAGGTTAGCAAAAATCGTGCAAAATTAAAATCTAATCTAACCAAGTGATTTACTACCTTCTAATAGGTGCGAGATCGATGTTCTCAGATTGCTATCGAGATCAGTGACCTAGATGACACCTAAATGAAGGATTTGAATGCAATTGATCTGAATATGAAATATGAATGCAAAGTAATCTATTTTTTTTTTTGGATATTTTCTATGCAATAAGATGAAAAATGATATGAAATCTATGATATGTAAAAACTGATATGCTATGATATGCTAAATGATCTAACAATGATATGAAAAAGAATCTAAATGAATGTAAAAAAAACAAATTGATCTCACAATAACCTTGATTCGCAATAAGCTTTGATTCTCCAAATTCTAATTCTCCAAAATAGTTGTGCAATTCGTAGACAACTTTGGCAAAGTAAGCTTGCAAAATTATGAGATGATTTGGGATGAGCTAAAGCCTTAATTTATAGAAATCCAGGGCTTTAGAGGTGCATGGAAAAAGCCATAAATCACTCAAATAACTCAGCTTGATTTTTGAGTTATTTTTAAATAAAGATAATTTAATTCACAAAAACATGCAAATCATGCAAAAATAGCTTTTTAACTCAAATTAGAGTTTAGATCAACTTTTTGAACTCCAAAAGGATGTTGAGTTCTAAAAAGTCAACACTTTGCATTGATTTTCTAATTTGGAGTTTAACTGTTTCTTTTGAATGTGCATAATAATTATGAATTAATTAAATAAATAAAGTGATTTATGCTCAACTTAACTGATTTTTGAAAATAAATAATTGATTTATGGGTTAATCAATTATTTAATCAAACTTTTATTAAAAACTATATTATTAAATAATGACAACTTGCTTTAATTAATTAAATAAAAATTTAATCAATTATTCATAGGATATTGGATTTATTGTCAAAATTAAATAATACAATTAATAATAGATAGAATTAAATTTAATTACACAATTAAGTGGCAAGATATTAAATCTAATTAATTAAATATGAAAATATTCAATTAATCAAACTTAGGATAAATGTGATTTATCGCCAAATAATAATTAAATTAAAGATAATTAAGATAATTAAGAATATTGCTAGGAATATTCCCCGATGCAGAATTTAAGATAATCAATTATGATTCGATGATGTTTAGATGTGCCTTAGATTAGGACTTCGATGTTGATTTCGTTCAATTGGTAGATGTAGGAGGTTAATGAACTTATAGCCCATTTTTGGGGTATTACAAGGGGAATCCACCCTAATTTACCTCTAATATATTCATGAGCATCTTTAGGTAATGCTTTTGTGAATATATTTTCTAATTGTTCCTTTGTATTCACATATTCCAATCTCACTTATTTGTCTTGAACTAGCTCTCTCAAGTAATGATACTTGATAGCAATATGCTTAGTCTTAGTGTGCATTATAGGATTCTTTGATATGTTGATAGCACTTGTGTTATCATAGAAAATAAAAACCAGCTCCATGATTTCCTCCTTCATACCTTTTAACAATTTCTTGATCCACACTAAATTTGAACAATTCACTGTTGTTGCTACACATTCAACTTCTGCTATAGATTGGTAAATGCAGTTCTATTTCTTTCTTGTCCAAGAGACTAATATCTTTCCTAGAAAGAATGCACCACCACTTGTGCTCTTTCTATCATCCACATTTCCTACCCAATCTACATCAATGTAAACTTTCAGTTAGAACTTATCATTCTTCTTGTAATACAATCCACAGTCCTTTGTTCCTTTTAGATATCTTAATATCCTTTTCACTACCATCATGTGACTCTCTTTAGGATTTGCAAAAAATCTTGCAACAATCCCAACTGCTAGTGCAATTTACAGTCTTCTATGGACAACATATTGTAGCTTTCCAATCATAGATCTATTTAAGGTTTGATTTACTTCAATTGTATCATCAGTCTTTGATAATTTTTGTCCAATAGCCATATATAAGTGCCTCAAGATCATCTAGATCATCATCAAAAGTATCACTATCACTATCGTTGTTACTATCACTACTCACACATCTTTCTTTTCCTTTCTTGGGCTTATAAAGAACCATTTGAGACTTGAATGCAGATTCGATGTTGTGAATAGTGAAATTATCAAAATTGGACAACTCAAAAGCAGTAAGCTTTCCAACTAGACTTTCCAAAGTTAGGATATTACCAGGATTACATCTTGATTCTTGTATTGAAAATACTCTAATAGCATAGATAGGAAGTAGGGTTCTCAACACTTTACTAATAATAGTTTCATCATCAATGTTTCTATTAGCTCCTCTAATAGCATTTACTACCTCCTTAATCGTGCCACAATATTGAGAAACATTTTCACCTTCTTGCATTTTCATTTCATCAAACTTACCTCTCAAACTTTTAGATTTGTCTCTTAGTACATTTGTGTCCCCACCATAGATAGTTGCAAGTGTGCCCCACATTTTCTTTGCATTAGTACAAATCTTGATGTCTTCAAATTAAGGATAGCTTAGGGAAGATGCAATCTCCAACATTGTCTGATTTTGTTCTTGTTTTTATTTCATCTCCTCATCTATCATAGGTGCAGCATGTGGTACATAGTCATTTTCCATATAGTGTTTTTTTGAATCACCAATACCAGCTAGGTGTAATTTCATCAAACTCTTCCATGCAAGGGAGTTCTCCTTGTTCAGCTTTGGTACCTCCTTTTTGTACATCTTGATCATTAGCTTCAAGTACCTTCAAAATTTTATCCTTACAAGCACCAAAAGCTCTGATACCAATTTTTAGAATGATTTTAGAATAACTGGGAGGGGGGGTTGAATCATTTATCCTCGGGTCCAGATGTACCAATTCAACTCTCTAGCTCTTCAACAAAATTAGATCTAATTAGCAATTTACTTAGTCTCTATAGAATATATCAGAAACATAAAACTTGCAGTCCATTGTCCAAAAGTAATCAACTTGCAGACTATAAATATTTCAACAACATTCACATCAAACAACATTCAAACAAGTAATAACAACAGGATTTAACGTGGAAACCCAATTTGGGAAAACCACTAGTAACATGCTACTATTTTTTACTTTTCTAAAGTGAGCTCTGTGGGAAGCCAACCCTATTAAAGGTTTACAATACACACTATTAGGTGTGACCCTGTTAAAGGATTTAGTCAATCTGTTAAGAGTGGACTATTTAGAGGGCTTAAGAACATTCCATTAGAATGTCACCTTGATTAAAGGGTTTACAAAAATGATTGTTAGGTCAACCTTGATTAAAGGATTTTGACTGATACAATGGTTAGAAAGTAA
The DNA here is from genome assembly GCA_027943335.1 of Chamaecyparis obtusa. Classification (NCBI taxonomy): domain Eukaryota; kingdom Viridiplantae; phylum Streptophyta; class Pinopsida; order Cupressales; family Cupressaceae; genus Chamaecyparis; species Chamaecyparis obtusa. Next base: position 1,172,112 of record BSBK01000362.1, read on the forward strand.
TAGTAGGTTATGATCTAAAATATACAACTCACTTTGTAATTATAGATCCAATGTGCTCATATTTTGATTCACTGACTGACCTTCATTTCCATCTCCATCTCTGATCTGCTCAAAATTCTCTTCAAGCATTCACCACAACTCTGTTCAGCTCTTCATAGCTTCACCTTAGCCTTCTGCTTAGATTCATCAGTCAATAACATCAACCTCTTCCACACTCTCTATAACCTCAAAATCAAGTCATCGTTATACCTCCTTGATCTGGTAGATTAATCTTTTTCCGCTTAATCTCTTATGTAGATCTTAGGTTTAGGTCAGATTCATCAAATCTTTCCATCATTTTGTTTTTCTCCTTTTCCTTCTAGATACATCTTCAAAATTCTCCTTGAATCCATAAGAAAATAGTTTACCATGCATTAAATGCTCCATATCATTTATTAATAATGTCAACATGTTTTACATATCCCAAGCATTCAACTATGTCGGCTAGGATTCTCAATTCTTTCACAAACTGTAAATTACTGACACTCGGTCAAAATTGTGTTCATCTCCTCGGTCATTACTGGATATCTTGGTCATCGCTAAAACTTTCCTTCTTATAAAATACTGTCTTCGCTCAGTTAATTATTTGTTGCTCGACAATTACTGATGTTGGGTTGGCACTAGATTTTCTTAGCTTATACTGGCGCTCGGTCGACACTAGCATCACTTAGCTTAAACTAAGTTTCTTCACTTTTGTTTTGTTAAGCCTATGCTTCTAGTCTTTCTTCTTCACTTAGTGTTAAATATAAACAACACATTACCTTGTCAATGTGAAAACTAATCAAGTACCCATTGAAGTATCACATAAATCAACCTTTCGTTAGGTCCTCTTTTTATCTTCTCTTTTCAATATGGTACTCTACTAGATAGAAATTATCTTACTAGTTAAGGTTTGACATCAATGAAAATATAACGATTGTTTCAATTGTAGTTTCCAACAGTTTTCATGTCTAATTAGTGCATTGTTCGATGATATTAAATTTATGGCCTACCTCCTTGTTTGATTTTCTTGCAAATATAATTGGTGAATTGTTCGATGTTATTAGGTTCATGGTTGACCTCCTTGAGTGATTTCATTTTATTTCATATCCATCTAGAGGTGTTCCTTATGATTTAGGTCCAGACCTATTTGTTGTAAAAAAAATTCTTCATTCTTGGAGAATGTGATCTCCTTGGTTGACTCATGGCTTGCGAACTTGTATATATTGTAGTCTTGGTTCCTTAGTTTAGTAGCCTGGTAGCATCTCTCATTAGTTAAATTCTTATAGGTTAGCATCTAGGTGTTGGAAACAATTGTTTGAAGGAAATTTCTACTCAAATTATGTATTGTCTTTGATGTCACACTATGTCATAATCCGCAACATTCAGTACCTACCGAGCTCAGTCGGTCTTCCAGGCAGTAATATTAGTGCTTACCGAGTTCACTCGATTATCAAAGAAAATTCAGTGTTTACCGAGTTCAGTCAGTCGTCAAAGAAAATTCAGTGTTTACCAAGTTCAGTCAGTTGTCGAAGAAAAGATAGCATCTACCGAGTTTAGTCAGTTTTTGAAGAAAAAGGATTATCAGCATTTACCGAGTTCCCTCGGTCTCCGAAAGATTGTAAAAAGTTATGGTCACCGAGCACTGTCGGCCCTTGAAGGATTTTTGCAAATAAAGTTTGCTTAATTCAGCCGACTGTTATACTAAGTAATGTCGATTTGACAAATCTAAAATCATATAAATAAAAGGTCAAATGTGAAAATAAAAAAAACACAACAGCAGAAGATATATAGAAGAAAAGCAGAAAAGGTGTGTGCGAAATTGTGAAGGATGATCAAATATCTTTGAGGTGCAATAGAGATATATTCGATCAGGAAGGATCACACTTATGCAGAACAGAGATCTGTAATCAGCAAGGCAGTTGCATTATTATACAGGTCATTTTCATTGTTGCCTTCTTATCATTGTAACAGTGAATTCTAAATCTCTTAACCGAGTTGGTTTAATAGCCATATTGTAAATCCTCTATCAAGGTGACAATTCCATTGAATTGTTTTCAAGACCTCTTACCAGGCCACTCCTAGCAGGGTGTTTAAATCCTCTAACAAGGTCACACCTAACAGTGTGTTTTCTAACCTTTTACCGGGTTGGCTTCTAACCGGGTATCACTTCAGAAAAGTGAAAATCAGTATCTAGATACATTGGTGGTTTTTCCCATATTGGGTTTCCACGTTAAATCTTGTGTCTCTTGTGTTCTTAATTGCTATCTTAATCATATACAAGTGCTGATGAATATCTAAAGATAATTTTGCTAATACTTTTTGCATCTTCAAAGTTACTGCAATCTATTTACCGAGTGTTAAACAGATAATATTCATTAAGATATCCTAAGGGATCTGGAAAGAAATAATTGTTAAGTGTTTTATGGTTGACTGATTCACCCCCCCCCCCCCCCCCTCTCAGTCACTTCATCCATATTCCATCACTAGGATGGATCTATATTTTTTAATGTAATCAAGAATGTGTGCCTTAGAATTTAAGCCAACATGTGGCTGGAAAAATATGATGTAAACTCTAACTATCTGAAATGTGAAGGCCTGGTTGGCATGTTTATTGTTCATTAGTTTAGTTGTTGTTATTGAGTTGGTTGTTTTTGCTATGTTGACTCTAGCTACATGGTTGGATTGTCTCCATTGGGGAAACTTTGACCATGATTTCATTATATGGTATTAGAGAAACATTGATGTTCCTATGTTAGAAGATCAAGTTCATTAGCTTGCAACATTAGCTTGCAAAGCATGTGAAGTGTTGGATATGGGGTGGCAGAGAGTGGATCTATTTTGAACTAACAAAGTAATTTCACAAGGTAGTTAGTAAGGGATTTTTTGCTGGTTCTTGACATGAATAAGTTTATCAGAGTGTGGTTGATGTTCTTGTGATGGTAGAATGATATTCTTGGGCTTGTGAAAACCTAGTTGTGGGATAGAAGAATAAAAATCTAACCCACAATTGTTGAGGGTTTGTGCAAGGATAGATCAAAAGGGATTTGTTGTTGGTTATGAACCTTGGATGGGTTAGAGTCCTTGAGGCATCCCATTGATGTGAAAATCATTGAATTGAGGTATTTTATGAGCATGTTCAATAGATCATCGAACGAAAGGCAATTAAGATATTGCAGATAAATTGTTGAGCTGAGGCAGTTGTACTATGTGAAGGGAGAGATATCGTTGAATAGGATGAACCCTAGAAGAGTGGAGCATATGTTTGAAGATCTTTGGTTTGAGGTAAGGAAGGAGATTCTTAGTGCATTACTTGGTTTGTGATTGAAATCTACCTTAGGATGAGTATGAGGAAGAGTGACTTAGGATGAGAAGAGGATTGATAGATCTTGTTTATGGATCTATTGCTAATTAGTTTTGTTTTGTCTGATATTTTTCTAGCTTGTTTGTTTTAGTGCAAAGGATGAAGAGGTTAGATTTGAAAAGGAAGAAATGTTTTGTGTACAGGCTCATATTCTTCACCTTAAGGGTTGGGAAGTTGAAGGTCAAAATGAAGTTTGAAGATCAGTTTTGGATTTCTTTTGCATCATCAAAGTGAGAGGCTCACTTTTTATTAATCTTAGGTGTCTAATGCAGGAGCATCCTAGGTTCTTAGAAATATTGTATCATCCAAAAAGATTTCCCTTTTAGTTTGCTTGTAGTTTATTCCTATTGTTCAATTTTTTGTGATTTGGTTGGTGATCGTTCTAGTTGGATCCTTATCTTGTGTGATCCTGATGACATATTTTGGACATCATGGTGAATCTATGTCTAGATTCACATCCTAATATGTTCCTCTTGGTGGATATTTCTTAAGTTTGGTTCTGACCTATATTTTTATTCATGTTAACGGCCTTATCTGAGTTGTTGGATCTTGTGAAGCTTTCTCATGGCTTGCAGATCTAATTGGAACATTGTTCAATGATATTACATTTTTCGTCGACCTCCTTGTGTGATCACACTTTATTTCATATCCATCTAGAGGTTTTCCTTGTGATTTGGGTCCAGACCTATTTATTGTAAAATGTTTTCTTCATTCTTGGAGAATGTGATCTCCTTGGCCAACTTGTGGTTTGAAAGTTGTATATATTGTAGTCTTGGTTCCTTGTCTTAGCATCTTGGTAGAAAATCTCATTAGTTAAGTTCTTAGAGGTTATCATCTTGGGTGGATTTGGATTTATGAATTTAATCAGGAATGTGTGCCTTAGAATGTAAGTCGGTATGTCATTGGCCAAATATGATGTAAATTCTAATTATTTGATAAAGTGAAGGCCTGGATGATGTGTTTACTATTTATTAGTTGAGTTGTTATTTTGGAGTTGGTTCTTTCCTTTGTTTTGACTCTAGCTACATGGTTGGACTATCTCCATTGGGGAAACTTAGGCCGTGACTGCATCAAAATTACATTGAAATCCTCAACCATGACAAACATCTTGAAGCTACAGGAAGAAATTACAGAGTGAAACCTGAATCTTTAGATTTGCACACAGGAAGGGTAAAGAATTTCTTTATTTATTTTATAAAATGAGGGTTTTTATAGGGTTACATATGTTTAGATATGTTTAGATATTTTTAGAAATGCAACCGAGTTTCAAATGAAGTAATGGTAAAATGTGTTCTCCCAAAAAACCCACAAGTTTCCATGCACTGAAAAATTCAAATATAGAACATAATAAAGCTACGGCATGAATAATGAAAAATCACCTGTAGATTCAAAAGGTCAACATCAAAAAGGTTTCAACCTTCTTTGTGATAGTCTCAAAAAACCTCCATGGTCACAACACCAAACCCTCGCTCCATGTGACAACCACAAAGAGATTTCTAGAAAGGTCAAAATGCAAAATGAAAATTGTTCCTTTTTTAGGGTTTGAAGAATCTTAAGTGGCCATGTGGTAAAAGGCATTTTTTCCTTATAAATTTTATCAAATTTCTAATTGATATCACCGAAAGGTTAAGGTATATTTTTTTATGCCTTAAGGGTAAAAGTGAGTATGTTATATTTTATATTAAAGTTTAGCAACTAATTTTTCTTGATAAATATTAGTATTTGGTATGAGCTTGTATATTTTATACTAATGTTTATTAGGTAAATTGCTTGATAAATATTATTTATATAAAAATATAACATATATTTATTTTCTTTTGCATAGATTTAAGTTGTAGTTTAATAACTATTATATGATATTTTTATAAATCATATAATAGTTATTAAAATTAAAATATGCAAAGATTATAAAGATACCCCACATACACCTATGGAAAGTGTTGGATAGTTTTTCTTTTTGTGGAGTTGAAAGGTGATAGGAGGGGTTTTTCTTCAGTTCTTATATATTTAGAAGTGCTTTTGAGTTTTTTTTCAGTTCTGCATTAGTTGAGCATGCTTTTGGAGCAGTTATCTACATGTCATTTTTAGTTTTAGCCCCTAATTTCATGGATTTTGTTTCACATTTGACCCTTTGTGGTTTTCATGCATTAAGGAACTTTTGGATTAGTTTTGAGAATTTTTCCATGAGTTCAAAGTGCCACGTGGATAAGACACTAGTCTTGGAGAGTTTTGAGGTGGTCAACTACATGTTTCTGGTAGTTTGACTCCTCCTTTCACTTGAGTTTCATTCTTGTTGAACCCTTGTGGGTGAGATATATATGCACTCTCTCACATTTTTTAGGGGTTCTTTCTTCTTTCTTTATTTTTGCATTCTACAGATTCAAGCATTGTTGTATTGAGCACATTGATTTTTAGGAGTTGATCAACATTGTCCCTTGGATTCCGAATAGAGATACAGAGCCTTCTTTCATATTTTGTGTATCATATTTATGGTTGTGTTTGTATACTTTTAGTGATTTTAATTATGGAAAATATTTTCCCTTTTCATAATTATTGAAGTTTAGAACCTTTGGAGGATCTGATATTGCATGTGGGTTGTGAGGGTTATTTTTAATCAAGATTTATTGTGAGTACAATTAGTTGTTCATATTTCTAGGAATTTGAAATATTCAATGTATCACCTTTTACAATTTTATTTACATTTATATCAAGTTCTTTCTTCCCCTTTTCCTTGTTTAAAAAGTTACTTTTATGTGGTCACAAAAGGAAGCTGACCTAATCTAGATATTCACTCTCACCATAGATCACCCATAATCTAAGAGTGTTTCCATGTTTCAACGGGATATTCAATTTCATATTTTCTTATTAAATTAATTAAAAATATATTTGTAATATTAATTAAATGATAAATTTATTATGAAAATACTTGATAAATTTCTCAATCAGCCAATGGAAGAGGAAAAATGGGTTGTTATGAAGGGAGATAGTAATTCTATGGAAGTTGAAACCAAACAATCCCCTAAGAAACATGACAAGACCCAAAAAAAATTGTTGGGGGGTTCCTTTACTAGTGATGATGATATGGATTCTATTGTCCATTTATCAGCAAAAAAAAGGGAAAATATTTAACCTAATAAGGGGGAAAGACATGAATAATTTGGTGGGGAAGAAGCAACATGAAGGTAAATAAAAATGGTGGGGAAGAAGCGGGTTGAGGGGAAAGGTAAAGACATCCTTGCTAGGAAAGAGAAATTTTCTAATAAAATGGATAAGAACACCCTCAATGATGAAGGGCATACACATGGTAATTCTAAAGGAAAATTGAAGATGAGTGAAATTGATAAAGCTCAACATGTAGACTTATCTCAAGAGCATCAAGTTCCTCCCTAGCACAATCTATTTGATGATTTCAACTTTATTAACTTGATTAAGTAAGATATTTAAAATATAATTAGATAAGATGAGGAGGGTGTGGTGGGATAATTCAAATTGTTTAAGTAGGTTTTCCTTGAAAAAAACTAGATTAATGTGAAATTGAGGCTTGTCCGCAATAATTGGGAGGTGATGGAAGGTAGTGAGTTTCTTTCCAAAAATAGGGTTGAGAACAACAAGATTATTTCCACCTTAGTGGATGTGGATTCAAAGGTTAGCTAGATTAAAAATGAGTATGAGGGCCACATCAAGATGTTGGACCAAACTACTTATAAAGTTCACTAGAAGCTAGAGAATGTTATGAAAGTGATCCAAACAACTATTGAGAATAGTGTTGAAGGGCTCCCCATTCTCAATGAGAAAGTGAAGAACATTAGATATTTGGATGTTAGAATATGAGGTTTATTTTATCCAATGATGTTTTTTTTAGTGGCTTTAATTAAGGTAAATATACTCTTCTTACAGCCTTTGCATGTATCAGTTACTATGTATCTAGAAGAATGATGTATCAATTGGTGTGTTCACCAATATTTTTCTAGTTTATGGAGTCTACATCTTGGTAGATTGTATGTTTTGGTTTGATCCTATTTGGATGTGTTTCAGTCCTAGCCATTTAATTATAACATGTTGAATATATATGTTGGAACCAAGTGTTGTGGTGATGGTGTAGTTTGTTGGCTTGAGCGAGGCATGTTGTATTAAACGCAATGGTTTTTATTTTATTCTTTACCACCATGGGAATGTTTTGGTGTGATCTATTTCAAATTGTCTGGTCAACATGATGGATCCCTTTGTTATGTATATATGGAGTGCAGAGTGTATTTTTTCATGAATCAATCAAGTCTCATACACATTGATATGTGAAGTGTTTTTTAATCTAATTATTGGAGATTTGTGTTCGTGCATAGCATTCTATTGATCTAATTGGTGGATTATAACTCTTTTCATATTTTTTGTTATCCTTGTATTGTTAGTGAGCCCCTTTGTATTGGAAATAAGCCCTCATGTATCAGTAGTGAGCCCTTATATATTGGAAGTGAGCCTTAATATTGTGGTAGTGAACCTGTATATCTATAGTGAGTAGTTCTAGTGGTGAGCCTTTGTAAAAATCACCATACCAGTGTCACCTTAATAGGTTTTTTTTATATTTCATGATAATTAGCTTCTTTGTTGTTTTTCCCATCTTGGGTTTTCCATTTAAAAAAATTTGTTCTCTATGTCAATGTTTCTATGTTCTTAATTGAATATATTTTTTGTGAATGTTGATGTGCTTAAGTGACAAATCCAAAGTTTTTATATCTATTAATTATGATTTGACAAATAGAGGAAATGTTTTATAAGTGTTTGTGGGAATAACTAATTCACCCCCTCTTACTTATTCATCCTATTCAACAATTGGTATCATAGCTTGGTTCCTTGGTGAAGAGATTAACTCCTTGAGGTAGATTTGATGGTGCACAAATTGACTATCCCTTTGTTCAATGAATTATACTATAGTTCATGGAAAGATCAGATGAAAGGATACTTGGTATTAGTTGGTTATAAGACCTAGAAGCATGTGGAGACAAAGTATTTATTTCCTCATAATGGACTTAACACTCAAGAAAAAATTGAGGCATATGAGGAAAATGAAAAGGAAAGGTATGTTATTACTAATTATTTTTCAAAGAATTAATTAGCTAAGGTTATTTCCTTGAAAAATGCATATGAAGTTTGGGAGAATTTGAAATAAACTATGAAGAAAATGACAGAGTCAAGCTATCTATGAAGTTGGAAGCAAAAAGGCATTATGAGAATCTAAGAATCGAAGATGGAGAGAGTGTCAAGAGTTATTTTTAGAGAGTTGATAATGTAGTGAATGAAGTTAAGAATCAAGGAGGAACTATTACTGATGAAGACTTTATTGATAAGATCTTGATGACATGACTGGACAGCTATACTGACAAGATCTCAGTGATTGAGGAAGTGTGTGATCTAAATAAGTTTACCAAAGAATAGTTGTTTGGTATCCTGCCAACATTTGAGTTGAGAAAGTTTGGAAGAGACAAGAGAAGATCTGAAATGGCATTCAAAGAAACAATACTAGATGATTATCCTAATGATGACGATGAGGATCTTGAAGTGAACTTTGCAAGGATATTGAAGAAAGGTACCAACAAGTATAAAGGTATGTTACCTCTAAAATGTTTTATATGTGGAAAGATTGGTCATTAGTATGTCAAAGAATCCAGTAATGCATTGTAGAACAAAACATATTGACATCATATGTCACTTTATTAGAGAGAAGGTTGAGGAAGGTGGGGTTAAGCTTGTGTATGTTCCCACAAAGGAGCGAGTAGTGAACATATTCATGAAACCTTTGTGCAAAGATACTTTTGAGTATCTCAAGGGGAAGCTGACCATTTTTCCCCTTCCTAGAAATCACTAGATACACTGGTGTGTGCATTGGTCCAGTGCTTTACATAGCTAAATCTTTCAAGATCAGTTATTGGAGGCCTCCTCTCAAGTGGATCAAATTATTTTAGCAAGGGAGAGTATTCTTGGCCCTTTTTCATTATTTTCAAAGGGGCAGAATGTTTTGGTTGTCACAGATATTAGTTTTGTGCTTTCTTATTGATGATTGTTTTCATCAATGAAAAAGGGGGAGATTGTTAGAATATGAGGTTCATGTTATCTAATTATGTTGTCATTAATAGTTTTCATTGATGTCAACATACTCATCTTGCATCATCTATGTGTATTGGTTACTATGTACCAGGAAGAATGGTGTATCAGTTGATATGTACCAATAGCCTGGCATATCGGTTGGTGCATTCACCAATAGTTTTCTGGTTCATGGAATCTACATCTTGGTAGATTGTATGTTTTTTTTTTATCCTATTTGGATGTATTTTAGTCCAAACCATGTAATTATAATGTGTTGAATATATCTATTGGAACCAAGTTCTTTGGTGATGGTGTAGTGTGTTGGATTATGCGAGATGTGTTGTATTGATTGAGGTGGCCCTCAGTTCATTCCTTACCACTGTGAGAGTGTTTTGGTGTGACCTATTTCAAATTTTATAGCTGACATGATGGATCTCTTTGTGTTGTATATATGGAGTGTGAAGTGTAGTTGTTCATGAATTAATCAAGTCTCATACACATTGATATACGAAATGGTTGAGAATATGTTTGTTGGAAAATTGTGTTCGTGCATAGTAGTCTATTGATCTAAATGGTGTATTCTAAGTCTTTTCATATTTTATGTGAGCCTTGTATTGGCAGTGAGCCCTTGTCTATCGGTAGTGAGCCATCATGTATTTGTAGTGATCACTTTTGTATCAGCAGCGAGCTTTAATATTATGGCTATGAGCCTTTGTATTTGTAGTGAGCCATCTTGGAAATGAGTCTTTGTGAAAATCACCATACCAATGTCATTTAATAGGTGTTTTTAGATTTCATAAGAATTAGCTTCTCCATGTTTTTCCCATCTTGGGTTTTCCACATATAATTTATTGTTCTCTATGTCGGTGTTTCTATATTCTTAATTGCATATATTTTATGTGAATGTTGATGTGCTTAACCAACATATTTGAATTTTTTATATCTATTAATTGTGAGTTGACTGACAAAGGAAAAGTTTTATAAGGTTGTGTGGGAATAAATAATTCACCCCCTCTCAATTATTCAATCTTTTCAATAGTGGATTTGATGGATACATCAAAGGGTGTTGGTGGTGTAGGTAATTATTTAGTTAAAGGTAAACATGGTGCTTCTTTATTGAGTCAAGGGTCAAGTTCTCACACTCATAATCTCTCTAGAAATCCCTTGGAAGATCAAAAAAGGGCATTCAAGAGGTGTTCAACTTGTATGATTGTCATCTTCAACATGACACTAAAGTAGCCAAGACTCTTTAAGAGTTGCAATAGTTGTTCAATTTTATTTTATGTTGGTTTGTTGATGCTTGGATATACTTATCTTTAGGTGGTTTTTCTTTGTAAAGGATTTCAAGTCCCTTTAAAATATTTTTTACCTTTAATAAAAAAAAATAGAATTAGCGTGACTTATCTTTTCACCCTATATTTTGAAAATTTCCTACTATGAGATATGTAGAGAGAACTTTTTTATGTAATTTGATATTAACTATGACTACACAAGGGAGGTTTAACATGAGATTGATGAAATAGGAAGGATTTTTTGAAATTATAAATTCTTATGAGATTTTAATGGTTCAAATATTGTTGTGGTTTTTCTCATTATAATTATAATTACAAGTTTTTTGTATCTTTATGGTTTTCCATAGTATTACTCATTTTTCTCTTACATAATTACTTTATGTGTAAATTCTGAATCTCCAAAAGACAAAAGGAATTTAATATAATTAGCCTAATAAATATTATAGTGATAATTTCTTTTAGTATATAGTCTAATTAAATATCCTATGAGAGATTTCACATACAACTAAATGTAGAAGGTGAGAACCTAGATTAGCATGCATATGTTTATAAGGTGAAATGGTGATTAATGGTAAGCCACCAAGTCACACATATGCATTGGAAAGGGGCCCTAAAATGTGACCCTTTTTTCACTAAATCTGATTAGCACAACCCAAGTAGATGAAGGGATGCTAATGCATGATCTAGTCTAAAAGGATGTGTGATTTTAGGGTTCTTTTCATCTATGTAAGAATGTAGGGATAGAAATGTAATGTATATGTAAGTAAAGTAAAGTAAAGTAAACACTAATGCAATGATACAGAAAAATATATCAAATATAATGTATCAAAGTAAGTACTATAAATCAATAAGGATGATGAAGTACTCACCTTGAGGGCTAGTAGAGGAAGCAACTTTAGATCTGTAGAAATCTTCTCAAATTGTGTTGGAACTATAAACTAGTCATGATCTGGAAACCTAAAGGTTGTATCTACCAGATGTTAGAATCTCAAGGATGCATGAACAAATTGAAATAGGTTTGACCTATATCCAAAAAGGCTTAAATTGAAGATCTTAGGACTATGACTAATATTGTGTCTTCATATCTACAAATCTGAATCCTTCACTCTGCAAATCTGCACTTGAACACAAGAAATGATTAATTGTTGGGGGAAAGGGTATTGCCTTGGTCAAGCCCCTATATAGGAATTAACCTTGAAATGAAATAAGTAAACCATGTAAAACAAGATAAATGTAAATATTCACCTTGCTTGTTAAACCCTTGTGGATGGATGCAGATCTTCTATATCCATAAAGATGTATAATTGCTTGATTGAATGTTTTATTATAGAATGTAGGATTCCTTCACAAATGAAATAGATCTACACTTTCCAAATAACAGATCATGGATGTGTGTATGATTGATATACTTGGATGGAGAAGGAGAGGAAAGAAGAATGGGTGTGGATCTTCTTACTCAATTGGTATTTCCTCTACTAATCCATCATGGGAGAGAAATTCACACAATCAATACAATATTTTCCTTGAAATGGATGGATGGATGATAGCCTTCAAATCTTGGAGCCAAATCCTTTCTTTCTTGCTAGAAGTCACCAAAAATCTCTTGAATGAACCTTAGACTTGATTGCTTGCATATAGTAGATGTTTTCTTGGAAAGAGGGATGTGAAAATGAGAGGAAGATGCATCCTTTTATAGTGATTTCATATTCCAAATTCTTCTCTCAATTTTTGTCTACCTTACCTAAGTGATGTTCAGTAAGATGGGGAGGCAAATGTTAACCTTGAATAGCTCCCCTTGCAATATGGATTCTCCTATGTATTTTCTTATTCATAATGTGATTACCTTATGATGTGCTACTTGCTATTGTTTTTTTCTTATAGATCTCTTTGTATGACCCTTATTTCTCTATTGGTGCAAGGCCATAAAGGAACCAAACCTATCATGACATTATTCTATTTGTATCTCACTATTTTCATATATATCTTATATCATACATGTGTTATTTTTGTAAATGTGTCTTGGTGTTGTCTACTTAGGGATGATGAAAAGCATTGTGATCTATCTCTCTTTTAGGTCTCAACATTTTTTAACCAAAAATGTTTTTTTTTCATCTTATGTGTTCATAGTCTATTGTACTCATAATTATACTATCTTTGTGGGATGAGGTCAATTCATTACCATAATTCTTGATATACATGAGTTATCAAATATGTATGCCAACCCTTGAGTTAGTGGATCCCTCATGTGATCTACTTTTTTCATGTGCTCTATTACCCTTGATTGTGCTCTTGCTTGGCGACATATCATAGTGAAAGCTTACTTTTCTTCTGGATGCATGTACGCTGCCTTAAATATATTATTCTTGGTAAGGAATATACAATTAATTTTATGTGGGGGCACACACTCTAGCCTTTGTTACACATTATGCACAAGCCATAAATCAAATTTTGTAGTCAATTTTTTTTTCAAGTTACTTAGAAAACTACGTCTTTTTATTTGTAATATTCTCTTAGATAATTTCCTTGTATACAATTTTTTCCTTGGTTATCCTTGACACCATTATCTTGGTAGATCTCCTTGGATACAATTATTTACTAGGTTATCCTTTACAATATTTATTTTTGGTGGATTTCCTAGCATACAATGCTTTGATTAATAATCCTTTAGGTGATTTGACTAGTATAACACAACTTTCTAGACTATTCATCTCTCTCTCTCTCTCTCTCTCTCTAGTCTTGGATTGATGAGGTCCTAAGTCACTTGAAAGCTTGGTTTTTCCTTGTATCTTTTACCTTGAAAATTTTTTCGTATGCTTTGATCTACTTGATGGAGAGTTTAAAGTAGGTTCATACTCTTGCTAAAGTGGGGCATAAATGTAGTGTCATAAATTGTATCATTATACAATTTATTACTTAGTTAGGCCTTATTTTAGCACTTATAGCCTTTCATGCTTGATATGCTTGATCCAACCTAAATTAGCATGTAATTTGAGGCATCTTCTCTCTACTTAGGACTCCTAGTCTTGATTTGGTACTATATTAGAGGGAGTGAGATGACTTGGTTTCCCTATTCTTAGGATTGGGCTGACTTGGTTGGATCCTCCTTGCAATATTTGGGCCCAAATTGAAATAGTGAAATGGTTAACTTTTATTTAGTAGAAATTTTACACCTAGATCAACATCCTTCAATTTTAATACCCTAAAATGGTTGGGATATATTTATAAGAAAGATACCCTCCCTCATTTTGACATATCATCTCATTTAAAGGAAAGAAACACAAGTTAATTCAAGCTCTCAACTAAAATTACACATTTTTAAGGCCTAAGACAATATATCAAATATTCAATGCATTGAAGCCAATTAGTAAATTATAGTTATAAGCATTTGTGAAGCCATCCATGATCTTGTTGGAGATTTGCCAGCAAGACAGAGTGCTAACTGCATGTTTGTCATTGATACAACATATGGTAAGTAGCATACATAGAGGCCTAATAGAGAGAGCCTTTAGCATATGTTACATGGATATGTTATCAGCATGATATCATAGATGTAGAGGTTGATTTTGAGTGAAGACAGTAATATAGTTGTGTATATCAGTAAGTGTTCTTGATAGGTCCTAGGAACATTTCTATAGTTAATTGGTCATACAGTTGCAGTAGAGTCTTGTGCCCTTATAGTTATGTTGTAGACATATGTATGATATTAAGTTCATGAACGCAGAGTCAAATATGTAGTACAGGTTGAGTTATGAAGTCTCTAATTGACAGTCACAGTTTCCTGAGTTTATCTGGAAGAGCCAACAAAGGTTATATGATTGCAATAATTGCACCTGTCATCTCGGTATGCACACTTGGATTTGTATTAAGAGAAGAGTTAAGAAGATTTTTTTAAGAGCACATGATGTAATTCGGCATGAGGATAAAGTATCAATTAAATTTCTAGAGCCGATAATGTGAAGAGTTGCATCTACTCATATGGAGTTGAGCGATCTTAATTTATGTTGCGTGCTTAGTAGAGATGACTAAGGTATTATTGTGTTTCTCTAATATGATTTCAAGATGGTTCTAACAGGATGAATTGATTATATCATTTAGAGGAAAGATATTTATTGGCAGTCATTTGTGATTGACAAGCATGGTTCAAAGTTGAAAGATAAGAGTAGAGCAGAGAGTGTGAAGTGTTGGGCCATCAGAAGAAGGTCTATGTGACATAATAAAGAGTGTATGCTATTCATTGGAACTGATCAAGACAACAGGTCTATGCGCAGCTCACCAAGATCTAGATATAGTGTATATCTGTTAAAGTGAAGATTGCAACCTTCACCCCTTTGAGTAGTGTGCTCTCAGATAGTGCGTCCTCACCCCTAACGGGGTTAATTGTAAAAGACTCCTAATAGGGTCTGACCCTTGACCAGTTCACTGTACTTAATGCATTGTAAAGATCAACTCCTAATAGGGTTGTAAGGTCTTCTAATAAGGATCATAATACACTAGTGCAGTTCTTAGTGGGTGTCAATTCCCACTAGGGTTTTTACCTATTTGGGTTTTCCCATAACTAAAATCTTGGTGTTGTGTTAATTATTCTTTCATTGTGTTTATGCTTAATGTTATCACATACTTAATTGGATAAAGAATTTAAACTTGCAGATAAATGGCTCACCCCCCCCCCCTCTCACTTATCTCTTGGAACTATTCCTAACAATTGGTATCAAAGCCAAGTTCCTTGGAGAGAAAGTTTAATAGCTTGAGGTTGATTAGATGGCGTTCTTTAGAAAAGAAATTCCTAAGTTTGATGGAGAGAATTATTTTGACTAGAAGAACAAGATGAATACACATTTGCAGTGCATTGTCTTTGAGATTTTTGAAGTAGCTACCAAAGAAGTTCATATTCCCTCTCTAGCAGATCTTGCCAAATATGATGCAACTTTGAAGAAAAAGGAGATGTTCACTTCAAATTCTATTTCCAAAGAAGCCCTTATCAGCGCCCTATCTGACAATGAATTTTCAGAGATCAAGAAGATGGATAAAGCCTACAAGATATGGAAGTATCTTTAGGACATGTTTGAAGGAGATATTCAAGCCAAGAATGTGCATAGAAAGACATGGAAGAAAAGGTACAATACATTAGAGATGTTACTTGATGAGAAGGTCAGAGCCTACAATCAAAGGATTAATGAAATAGTTGTTGGAATCAGAAACAATGGTGGAGAAATTTTAGAAGAAGACATAATGGATAAATTAATGACTACCTTGACACCAGAATATGACAACAAGATATGCATCCTAGATGAGACTATGCAATCCACAAAAGAATTTAAAAGGGAGACCTTAATCGGCAAGCTTTCAGCCTTTGAGATATCAAGATTGAAGATAGAACCTAAAAGTGAAACAGCATTTAGAGCCTCAGTCCATGGTAAAAAATCCTTGAATACTTCTAGTGATTTTGTTGTTGATGATGAAGAGAAAGAAATAGATTATTTCATTTCTTTGATTGCTAAGAAATAAAAGAAAGGAAAAGGAAAATATGAAGGTCAATTACCATTCAAATGCTTTTCATGTAATAAGATTGGTCACTTTGCATCTAAGTGTCCTACTAGAGTCAAGAAATTCAAAAATAACTACAAGCCTAAGTATACCAAGGAATGTTACTATGTTGGTGATGGAGTATCTAATGATGAATCGATAGAATAAGAAATTGGATTCATTTCCCTTGAAGATGAGAAAAATACACATGAGTTAGCACTGATTTCACAAGCGGACATCAGAACTGATTAAATCATTGATAGTGGTTGTTCACATCACATGATAGGAGACCAAGATAGATTTGCACATCTAGATAGGTACAAAGGTAGCATGGTTAGATTTGGAGACTACACTCCTAAACCTATCATTGGTAGAGGAGATATCACCTTGGATGGAAAGAAAAACACTGATGATGTTCTTTATGTAGATGGTTTGCAGCATAACCTTCTAAGTATTGGACAGTTGCTTGACAAAGGATATCGGTTGGAATTCAAAGACAACAAGTGCATCATTAATAACAAGGAAGGACAAATGATTGCATCAGGATCAAAGACTAAAGGTAATATTTTTTAGCTTAATCCAGAAGCAACTTGTTTTGTTGCTAAAGTAGATGACAGTTGGTTATGGCACAAAAAACTATGTCATATCAATTTTGATAATATAGTAAAGATAAGTAATGTAAAGGAAGTAAGAGATCTTCCTAGAATTGCAAAGCTGGTAGACACAATATGCAAGGAATGTGTGATGGGAAAGCATGTAAGGAATTCATTCAGAAGCAAGCATAATTCAGCAGAGAACAAGTTGGATCTAATACATACAGACTTATGTGGACCAACTCAAACAAGATCATACTATGGGGAAAGGTACTTTATTTTTTTGTTGATGATTATTATAGAATGATGTGGGTTGTGTTCTTAAAAGATAAATCAAAAGCCTTTGAAAAGCTCAAAATATTCAAAGCTAAGGTTGAAAATGAGTCTGGATTGAAGATCAAATGTCTAAGATTAGATAGAGGAGGAGAATTCACCTCTGACATATTTTATGAGTACTAGGAAGAACATGGGATAAAGAGACAGTTAAGTGCACCTAGAACCCCTTAGTAGAATGGAATAGTAGAAAGGAGGGACATGATCATTCTTGACACAGCGTGCACTATCATGATTGAAGGAAAGGTGGCGCACACCTATTGGAGAGATGCGGTCAATATTGAAGTCTATACAATCAATAGAATTCAATTAAGGCCAAGCACAAACAAGACACCTTATCAGCTATGGTTTGGTAATGTACCTATAGTGAAATACTTTAGAATATTTGGAAGCAAGTGCTACATCAAGAGAGATGAAGCAATTGGCAAGTTTGATGCAAGAAGTGATGAAGGTATTTTTCTTGGTTACTCTACTAAAACCAAAGCTTATAGATGTTTTAATTTGAGATTAAAGAAGATCATTGAAATTTCTCATGTTAAGATTGATGAGAAATTCATGATACAAGAAAGATATCATTATTATGCACCTATGATTGAAGAAGATCCTAGACCTGCTAGTAGTGAAGTAGTTGTTGAATAAATGTTTGATAGCATTGATGTTCTATTCAATGACCCTAAAACAAGTGAAGAAGAAACAAAAAAGGAAGATGAGACAGTCACACCTAATGTTCCCAAATTTACATCTAGATACCATTCAAAGAAATACATCATTGGAGATCAAATCAGCAAAGTCATGACAAGATCCAAAGCAAAGAGTTCTATAGCAAATGAAGAGGTATGTTTACTATCACAAATTGAGCCCTTAAGTATTGAATATGCATGCAATGATTTAGACTAGCATGAAGAAATGAAAGAGGAGATAGATCAGATAATTAAGAATGATACATGGGAATTGGTCCCTAGGCCTAGTGATAAAAATGTAATTGGAACTAAGTGGATATTCAGAAACAAGATGAATGAAGATGGTACAGTAGTAAGAAACAAAGAAAGACTAGTGTGTAAAGGGTATGCACAAAGAGAAGGAATTGATTATTCTAATACATTTTCCCCTATGAGAAGATTGGAAGCCATAAAGTTGTTTTTGGCCTATGCTACATTCAAGAACTTTAAGGTATACCAAATGGATGTTAAATCAGCGTTCCTGAATGGAGAGTTGAAGGAAGATGTATACATTGAACAACCATAAGGATTCACTTTATCAGACAAACTTGATATGGTATGCAGATTGAAGAAAGACCTTTATGGACTTAAGCAAGCCCCTAGAGCATGGTATGAAAGACTTGATGGTTACTTAACTAAGATTGGATTCAAGAAAGGAGAAGCAGGTTGTAATTTGTTCATAAGAGAAACATCTAATGGACTATTGTTAGTTGCCATATTTGTTGATGACATTATATTTGGTGGAAACGACAAGCTTTGTGATGAATTTTCTAAGGAGATGTAGAATGAATTTGAGATGAGCATGATTGGTCCTATCAAGTATTTTTTGGGATTAAATGTGCAGCGGATAGACAAACGGATATTCATAAATCAGACTAAGTATGTGAAAGAGATCTTGAAGACATTCAAGATGGATGATTGCAAGCCAGTAAGTACCCCTATGATAATAGGATGCAAGCTTTCAAAGGAAGATGAATCACCAGTAGTGGACATAACCTTGTATAAATCTATGATTGGTAAACTTATATATCTTACTCAAACCAGACTAGACATTTCCAATGCAGTTGGTATTGTTGGAAGATTTTTAGCAGAACCTAAGCAAAGTCACCTCATGGCAGTAAAAATAATATTCAGATACTTGAATGGAACCTTAGACTATGGTTTATGGTATCCTAATTCTAAGAATGTAAAGCTTCATGTATATACAGATGCAGATTGGGCAGGATGTGTGGATGATAGAAAGAGTACCTTTGGAGGAGTTCTATTCCTTGGAAATAGACTTGTTACTTGGACAAGTAAAAAGTAGAATTGTATCTCTCAGTCAATAGCAAAAGAAGAATATGTAGCAGCAGCATTGAATTATTCCATAATTGTGTGGATCAAGCAAATGATAAAATATTTTGGCATTCAGATTGACTACCCTATTGTTATTCATTGTGATAACACTAGCACTATAAATATGTCAAAGAACCCTGTGATGCATACAAAGACAAAACACATTGAGATAAAATATCACTTCCTAAGAGAGAAAGTTGCAAAGAAAGAAGTAATGGTGGATTATGTGAGTACAAAAGATCAGCTAGCAAACATATTCACAAAACCTTTACCTAAGGATACTTTTTATTATCTCAAGGAAAATTTGGGAGTAATTCCCTTCCCTGAATCTGATTAGAGAAATCGGGAGTGCATCAATCCTTAGTGACTGATGAAAGGTTGACTACTCTACCTCACGATTAGTATCGGTGATGAATGTTTTTGGCACCCTTTTCCATTGATGTCAAAGGGGGAGTAGTATATAGTCATGAAAAACATAAAAAGAAGGAATATACAGTAATAAAAAACAAGTAGAAAGGGGGAGTAAAAATGCAATCATGGGAAGCAGTACAATTGAGGAAATGGAGAATATTAAAGAATATTGTAGCAGGAAGAGGATACTTCCTTGGGGGAGTTTTTGATGAGGAAATGGAGAATGTTATAAAAGAATTGAACATTTGGATTGGTGGTTTTTTTTCATTCCATATCTTGCCATCAATGCCAAAGGGGGAGATTGTTGGAGATTTGCCAGCAAGACAAAGTGTTAACTGTATGTTTGTCATTGATGACAACATATGGTAAGTAGCATACTAGAATCCTAATAGATAGAGCCTTCAACATATGTTACATGGATATGTTATCAACATGATATCATAGATGCAGAGGTTGATTCTGAGTGAAGACAATAATATAGTTATGTATATCAGTAAGTGTTCTTGATAGGTCCCAGGAACAGTTATGTAGTTAATTGGTCGTACGGATGTAGTAGAGCCTTGTGCCCTTATAGTTATGTTGTAGACATATGTATGATGTTAAGTTCATGAACGTAGAGTCAAATATGTAGTACAGGTTGAGTTATGAAGTCTCTAGTTGACAGTCACAGTTTCCTGAGTTTATTTGGAAGAGCCGACAGAGTTTATATGATTGTGGTAGTTGCACCTATCATCTCAGTATGCATTCTTGGATTTGTATTAAGAGAAGAGTTAAGAAGATTCTATTAAGAGTGCATCATTTAATTCGGCATGAGTAGAAAGTATCAATTAAATTGCTAGAGCCGATAGTGTGAAGATTTGCATCTACTCATATGGAGTTGAGTGATCTTAATTTATGTTGCATGCTTAGTAGAGCCGACTAAGCTATTATTGGAGAGTTGTTGTGTTTCTCTAATATGATTTCAAGATGGTTCTAATAGGATGAGTTGATTATATCATTTAGAGGAAAGATATTTATTAGCAGTCATTTGTGATTGACAAGCATGGTTTAGAGTTGAAAGATAAGAGTAGAGCAGAGAGAATGAAGTGTTGAGCCATCTATGTGACATAATAAAGTGTATGGTATTCATTAGAACTGATCAAGACAACAGGTCTACGCACAGTTCACCAAGATCCAGATATAGTGTTTATCTATTAAACTAAAGTTTGCAGCCTTCACCCCTTTGAGCAGTGTGGTCTCGGACAGTGCATCCTCACCCCTAATAAGGTTAATTATAAAAGACTCCTAATAGGGTCTGACCCTTGACCAGGTCATTGTACTTAATGCATTGTAAAGATCAACTCCTAACAGGGTTGTAAGGTCTTCTAACAAGGATCATAATACACTAGTGCAGTTCTTAGTGGGTGTCAATTCCCACTGAGGTTTTTACCTATTCGGGTTTCCCCGCAACCAAAATATTGGTGTTGTGTTAAGTGTTCTTTCATTGTGTTTATGCTTAATGTTATCACATACTTAATTGGATAAATAATTGAAACTTGTAGAAAACTGATTCACCCCACCCCCGCCTCTCAGTTATCTCTTGGGACTATTCCTAACAGATATTCCTGTCCTAAAGTCAACATTAAGCATATTCATTAATATTTTGACATCAAGAATGTTTATGAAGGTATAATCATTCCATTTTCCAAATCTAGCCTCTATTATTCTTTAACATGATTTTAATTATATTTTAATTTATTTATCATTCAAGATTAATTCCTACACTAGGGTTTGATTAGAGAAAAAAAAAATTCTACAAAACCATTTCCCTCTTTTTTATGTGTAGGTATAAGTTGTGGACTCATGAAAAGAGAGACATTAATATAAGGCGGAGAGCCATAGTCTACAATCCATCAAATCAGAAACAACTTGGAGAAAACTGAGAAAGTTACTCCAATCTAAGGACTAGGCCAACAAGGTTTCCCTAGTTCCCCCCTTTTAGCTTGAAAATCATATGGAATATGTTGGTGTAATTAAATATTCCTAATTACACTTAACTTAATCTTACTTAGGTTAATGCATTGCATAGTAGTTTTTGATTGAGACACCTAAGAGTTTTCACCTCACTTAAGCATATGGTGTAGGAGAAATTCCACTTTTGGTGTGAGATTCACCTTTGGTGCTCTTATCACATTATCATCCTAATCCTATTGCACATACTTCATTTCTAATGGAGGATGATCCACATTTGGTGGACATGTGTTTACACCTAGCATAGGTGATAGCTTATTAGATCCTTATCATTCTCTCTTATTGGATCAATTCAATATCAATCATTGCATTCATATCATCTTTCTTGTGCTTTTCTTTAACCTCTAAATCCTTGGTTCAATCTTTTCTATTTACAAATTCTTACATGGTATCAGAGCCATTGGATCATTTCAATTAGCCTATTTGGAGAGATCAAGGTGCAAATGTTGAAGGTCCAAATCTTAGATCTCAGGACCTGCATGTTGTAGAAGCATCTTGGAGTAGATCTGACCTCACCATTGCATCCATGAGGTTATTTCGGTTAAGATCGACTATAAACTCACCTATATTCGGTGAAAGTCCAAATCAAGGAAAAAAAATTTTGCAAATCGAGCCATACTACCCAATCTGCACCTCTGCGGTATGATTTTGGAAAAAAAGTGTTTTTTTCTCTACACTTTCTCATAAAAAAAAATTCGTCAAAAAATTTGTTTGCGGGCCTCGTACGTGCTCTTCATTTATTGCATGCATTAGAGAATCTTCTGGCATTTGTCACCACTGTGACATCATCAGTTAGTAGGCAGACATCTTCAGACATCACAGCTCAGACACATCAATGGCCTAGATGACAGAGCCCGAGCACTTGACCTAAGCCCATCTCAGCTTCCTTGTTTGCTTTTATAGCAGAGGATTCACATATTTAAAGCATCTTTGAAGCCGTCCCACCATCAATGTGGGATAAATACCCACTGCAAAATTAAAATCCTATGTACTGCATTCAACTTAGGGACCCAAGTCAATAACAAATCTCAACCTCACAGTCGAGCTAGTCCAATCTTAGACCCGCATTCAAGCCGATCTGAGTTGCCTCTGATCCACATCAATCCAAAATTAGACCCAAGCTCTACAACCAACCCACTCACATTAGATCCGCATAGTGAGGAGATCAAATTGACAAACCAAGCTACAGTCGATCCGACTACTCGCAAGAACATGAGCTCCACAAGCGAGCTCATTTTATTTTACATTTGGGGCCTTTTCATGTTAAATGGGGGCAATACAAACCCCACAGGCAATGTGGGCTTAAATTCCCACCACCGCCTGGCAGCCACCAAATCTACCGCCCCAGTGGAAGCTTAGCCCAGCCACCATCACATGACCATTTTTGCCTACACCACGTGGCATCATACAAATCTGCCACATCAACACCCTGAAGATGAATAACACTACGACACGTGACTGAAGGCCATGACACCCGCTACATCAGCCTAGGACATGTCACCCCTCATGCAATCTTAGCCGGTGACATCATCTGTATGAATGGTGATATCATCTGTATGACATTCCACGTCACCTCCTACATCATCGTCACATCAACCAAAGAGGGCTTTTTTTGCCAGGTCATCAGCTTCACGACCCTAAATTTGATGGTCATCCAGCTATCAAACTGGGAAAATTAGCAGTTTCAGTAAAATCCATATGACCATTAAATTTAACATAGTGAAATGCTGACGTTAGCAAGCATTTGATTTTCTCAGCCTTCACCATTGGAGTTTTTCATTTTGTAGTCCAACTTTAGAGGGCCATATCTTGCTCATTTTTGCTCCTTTTTTTGAGCAATTATTTTTTATTTTGGGTAGAATTTCCTGAAGAATCTAGTGGTGGTATTATTTTTGTATTTTGGTGGCCATATTTATCATAAATTGCATATTTTCTTTACTATTCTCAATTTTTGCAACTTCTAGGGCTTCGTTTGGGCACATACGGTAACAATTTGAGGTGAATTTTTTTTTGAAAGTGCATGATTTTTTGTCTACTTTCCAAATATGCAATCATTTTTCAATGATTTGGGGTGGATATATCACTTTCAAAAATAGGTCATTTTTGGGGCTATATTTGCATTTGGTTAATCCTTGGATTTCAATTTTTTGGTTTGCATCAATTATTTGAAGGAGTTATCAGTAGTTATCAGTCATTATTTGGTTGTATTATGGATAATTAAAAGGTCAAAATCCTCACTCCATATAACTACCATGAATGGAAAGTATATTTAAGTGATCATTTGTTGAGTATTGGATTGCTTAGAATGACTCTTGGGGAGGATCAAGAACCTCAAATAGGTGTTGTGAAAGGCGAAAATGGTTTGACCAAAGGGATAAAGCACTTGGCTCTCTTAGAGCATCCATCTCTCGTGATTTTCACTTTCATATTGTATCTTGCACACATCCTCATGATGCTTGGGTCATATTGGAAGGACTCTTTGGTAAAGCTGATAGAATGAGAAAATTTAGATAGGAGAATGAGCTCATAGGTCTAAATCCTAGTTATTTTGACAATATTCAAGACTTTTTCTCTAATTTAAATTCTATTAGATTGGAGCTTTCTACATGTGGCATTGTTAAAGGGGATGAACAGTTGATCTTTTCTATTCTTTCCAAGCTAGGTCTTGATTATTCTATCTTTGTTTCTACATTCTATGCTACTATGGATGCTCTTGGTAGTGCATACAAATTGCCTTCTCTTGATGAATTTGTAGCTCAACTCACAAGGGAACAAGAAAATTTGGCACACATGGGTCAATTGAAGCCTTCTACACATCATGCATTGATTTAAAATGAGTCTACTTCAAAGGCTTCTAATGGAAAAGGAAAGAAATAACATAAGGATCCTAAGCCTCAAGACAAAGGTAATGAATCTCCTTCACACAATACTACTGAATCCAAGTCCTCTTCAAGAGAGGAATCATCTAGAAGGAAGAGGGATAAATGTACATATTGTAAAAAGATAGGACATGATGAGCATAAGTATTTTCAAAAGAAGATTGATTAGCTAACTCACATTATTTAGAAGCACAATATTAAGTTTCCATCATCAGTGTCTAATCCTTCTTCTACACATTCAACAACTTCTACATCTCCATAATCATCCAAAGATAAAGGTAAAGGACAAGCACTTTTGGCTTCCACACATCCTAAGAAAGGTAAATGGCTTCTTGATTCAGGTGCATCACATCATATGGAATCTTCTATGGATATCTTTTCTTCTATTGAGCATTGTAATTCTCCTAATATTTTGATGGGTAACAATACATTCATGAGATTTTTTGAGAAAGGTTCTATTCCTAAGGGAGTGGGGACATTTAATGATGTTCTTTGTGTACCATCCTTGACCACTAATCTTCTTTCTATTTACCAAATTACACATGGGGCACAAGGTAAAATTATTGAGTTCACTCCTGATTTTGTTATAGCTATGCGAGTTGTTGATCATACATCACACTTGTATTCTTTTTCACATTTTTTTGATGATGATGATGATATTAATGATGTACACATCTCTTTTTCAAAGGATAATTACATATATGAGAAGAACTTTGGACACTTGAATCATTTTTTTGTTGAGGCAAGTGTTGAGCTTCCTACTCCTCCACCTCCTGCTTCATACATGGGCTCTACTATTCATCAGGATGGTCATAGTGTTTCAGATCTTGCAGAATGTGATGACTACTTGGATGCATCTTCAGCATTTGTTGATTCTCATGATGCAAATTTGGGAGACATACATGAGGGGGTTTCTCTTTTCTTTGATGATAGCATCATAGTTGTGGATACTTCTTCATCTTGTTTGGAGATTGGCACTCTTGATTCTTCTCCTTCTTCACTTAATTTGTCATATAAGGTGAGAGATTCTTTGAGCTTGGAGAGACTTATTCAGTCTTCAGAGACTCATACATGGAGACCTTAATCTTCTACCTCATTCCATTTGCACATGGATTGGATTCATCATTTGATTTATCTATTTCTTCCTAAGGGGAGACATGTTTCTGGTAAGCATTGGTTGATATATTGTTTGTAGGTAATCTTCATTGACATGGGAGCTTCTACATTATAGAGGGATGTCATGTCTCCAACTATCCTTCTTATGGGAGGATAATTATTTGTATATACATGATGTATGTAGTTCTTGGGGGATCTTGAGCACTCCATCCATCCATGCATCTTGTTTTCTTCTCTCTTTTGGGGGGAGGGTTTTCCCCATGAGGTTTTCCCTCTTTCTCCACTGTATGAGAGTTTTGCATTTCATGTATTGCATTTCATATTGTACATGGGTACCTAACATGGCCTAGTAGCCAGGACCCATCTTGCATTGTGAGTTTAAGTGCATTCCCCTAAGTTACACTTAAGGGGGGTGTTTCTATAATTAAATATTCCTAATTATACTTAACTTAATCTTACTTAGGTTAATGCATTGCATAGTAATTTGTGATTGAGACACCTAGGAGTTTGCACCTCAATTAATCACATGGTGTAGGAGAAATTCCACTTTTGGTGTGAGATCCACCTTTAGTGCTCTTATCACATTATCATCCTAATCATATTGCACATACTTCATTGCTAATGGAGGATGATCCACATTTGGTGGACATGTGATTACACCTAGCAAAGGTGATAGCTTATCTGCTCCTTATCATTCTCTCTTATCGTGTTTCCTATATAAGGAGGCCTATTATGTAATTATGGAAGGTGAATTCATTGGATCAATTCAATATCAAATATTGCATTCATATCATCTCTCTTGTGCTTTTCTTTAACCTCTAGATCCTTGGTTCAATCTTTTCTATTTGTAAATTCTTACAAAAAGTTAGTTACAATCTGTGTTTTTTGGATCTTCTTCATAATTTTTTTGTGAATTCCCATCCATCTTGTACATGTAGAAAACTGCATTTTCTTCCTATTTGATCCTAGATCTTGAATTTCTCAATCATGTTTGAACAACTATAGTCCCTTCCATATTGAAGGATCGTTGGATTTTCTTAGTGCTTGATCCATCTTGAGCCTAGTGGACCATCTTCCTTCCAATGTAATTAAGATTAGTGTGAAAAGGAATTTTTTGTTTGCATGCATGAAGTTGAAAATCCTACTTCACCTTTCTCCCAATCTTATAGTGGTACATGTTACTACTAAAAATTTAAATGGATACACTATACAAATATTATAAACCTTTTATTCAAGATGTAACATTAGAAATATTAATGTAGAGAAATGCAAAGCATTTTTTGAGCTAGTCTTCATAGACACCCAAATCGTGAACACAGTGCATACACCAAATGCATCTGTAACAACACCGTGGACTTGAAAAGAGAGGAGTGCAACATCTACAACACATATAAACTATGTTCAAAACCACAAGGCCATAGCATCAATCATCAAGCATTCTTCTATACAACCTTAAAAACTCAATCCTGCAATTTCACAATTCAACAACACGCAATGATTAAAACATCTTTGTGATAATAATTTATCATATAGGAGAAACATGAGAGATACTAAAATATTATGTAGCATCACGTTGGCAGTATCACCATTATTATACTTCTAATCCTCATCTCAATACGTTTGACTCTTGTCTTACTATTTTTATGACATCATCATGATATCATCTTTGATCTTCAACACATTGTGAACACTAATTGGGGTTGACATCCAACCCTACACTATATTATCATGACAACCATTCTAATCAACAACACAAGTGAGCAACATCTCATGGAAACAATAGCATCAGGAACCCATAGGAAAAAAATGTTGAGGGGAAGACACCACAACACAACTCTTGTTATGACAATCCAACACCATAGCCAAATCACCAAACAAAACATTTATACTATCATCACAACATACTTAGTGAAACATCAACAAAGTAGGCAAACATCCACAACAAAGAATACCATCAACTATCAATCATTTGCACTAGCTTTTGCATTTTATGACAACTTACTAAATCATCATTGCATCCTTCCTTAAAGAATCTCCTCACATTTTGGCAACCATGATATAGAAACATATCGTTAATGACACCAAGAAGAGGTTTGAGTTCAAAATCATAGTCTTTTCAACAAACATAAAGTCGAGGGTTGACATTAATGAAAACACCAGCTACTGACATATTTTATATATATGTTTTGATGATTATTTCAAAAAAAATTGTTGAAGT